>PVHT020004020.1:27387073-27663516 GCA_004024745.2 Catagonus wagneri
AGAGAGAGAGAGAGAGAGAGAGAGAGAGAGAGAGAGAGAGAGAGAGAGAGAGAGAGAGAGAGAGAGAGAGAGAGAGAGAGAGAGAGAGAGAGAGAGAGAGAGAGGGAGGGAGGGAGGGGAGAGAGAGATACCATCACAGAGTTGTTAGGTATTGTTAAAAAAGAGACAGCAGGCCCCAAACGGAATAACCTTTCCTAAGCTCACACCACCAAACCCAGAATTAATACATAACCTAACCACAGTTTCAACCTCCCCCAGGAATGCGATCTTAACCAGTCAGTCTGGAATTTCCTAGTGAGCACCAGTGAAGTAATCTACCTAATGGACCCCTTTTGTCCCCTAAGGGAAGGTAGGTAACCTTGCTTGCAACAATCCACTCAGTTACTTGTCCCTCCCCAGTTTCTGCCTGTAAAAGTCTTCCATTTCACACAGCTCAGAGCTCCTTTCTATGTGCTTGATGGAATTCTGCACAGTTTATAGTGTTGAATAAAACCAACTAGGTCTTTAAACTTCACTCACTTGAATTCTGTTTTGTTGTTTTCTTTTTTAACAGTATAAACAGACACTGTTTCCATTCATGTCTTATGCTGCAGTGTTTCTTCAACTCGTAATATGCTTTTTAAATAAAAAAGTGGGCTTAGCCTACATTATGCCAAGCTTAAATACAAGAACTGTAGACAAACTTTCAGATCAGCTTTACATTATCAAACTGACAAGAACTGAAATATCAAGGTCAGTTTTGCCATTTCCTAACCATCTTGGGTACTACGACATAGCAATAACAATTAAGCAGATTCTTCCCAAAATTAAAGGCAGATAAATCAAGCTAGAACATTATATTCAAAGAGAAAATAATATACAAAAAGCTAGTAATACAGCTATGTCTAACACTGAATAAGTCCAGTCTTTATGTTAAGAAAAAATTCCTACAAGTTAATTTCACTTAAAAATGTTTCAATATTTAATTTTAATAATTTAACTTGTTTCCTCATGTCCAGTGTCATTAAGGACTTAGGCTTATCCACTACTTAAAACATTTCATTTAAGCATTCACGCATTTATTTTTTTTTGTAGTATTCTTCACTATATGCTATATTATTGATATGTATACTTTCTCAATTAAATGGGTATTTCAGGTAATGTAATCTAAATTATCTGGGAGCAAAATTCAATTTTTAATTGTATTTGGACAAAGCAGTATATTATAAGTTTATTTATAGAATAGGTTTGCTCTGGAGTTAATCAGAATTTGTGTCACTTACATAACCATGTAACTAGTATGACATCTTAGCCTCTATTACAATTTTGCCTAAAGTTTTCTTATATTTCTTTAAAATACAAAACTAGATGTCTTTAGAGAGCCCTTTGAGATTCCGATATAACTACCAGTTCTTTTCACCTAAAAACGCAACACAGAAGAACAAACACGGTGCCAACTTCTCCTATAGTCACTAAAAACACAATCATATATGTCAGAATGGTTTTGAAATGATTTTAAAATGTATTTCAGAAACACTGGAATGTGCTTTCACAAGGGCAGAGATTTTTGCCTATTACATACATTGCTATAGCCCTAGAACCCAGAAGAGTTCTTGAAACATAGTAGATGCTCAATAAATATATTTGTGTATTGAATGACACATAATAGGCACTTAAAATATAAATGGTTAATAACTGAATAATTCATGGTAATGGTGAGGCCATTAGTTATTAATACGCTACAGGATCACCATTTCACAACATGCTACAATATCAACATTTTAAATGGTAGCTGTCAGAAATTATTAAATGTTAATGACAAGAAAGTGCTTAATAAGTTTTCTTGAATTAATGGATGAATAAATAAACTGCAAAGATCAAGCCAGGGTTTAGAAAAATGAGTCGTTGAGACATCATCATTTCAAAACTACATGGATATTTTGAAAAGATCCCTAAAAACCGCAAGAAATGCTCAGTCTTTTCCTATGAACCTCCTGGAAGGCAAGCTTTCACATGGTGTCAACAAAAGCTGCGATCAGGTTCTCCAAAATTACATATAAAGACTAGGGTACCATCCAGTCCAGAGTATGTCAGAATCAGAAATCTCTTGATTTAGAATATTCTCACATGCAAAACTAAATGGTAAATTCAGCGATGTGGGCTAGATGGTCATCATGATGACTGCATCATTATTTCAACATAATTGCATGCCTGCACTTAATCCTCCCACACAGTTTGAAAAAAATCATGTTGCGATCAAGGGCATTTTGAACACATTTTTTTTTTCAAGTAAACGGTATACTCCATCTTGCAAAACACATTTGCTTTTGATGTATATTTATTTTGCTGTAGCGATTTCCTATGCCTATCCATTCATAAAAGGTTATAGCCCAATCTGAGACACAAAAGTACAAAATTCCTTTACATTTAAAGCTGTAAATTACCTTAAATAGTCTGATAACAAAGCTCTAAATTCATCCTCACCACAGCTGTCTATTTAATATCAAAACTGTCCATTAAAAAAAAATAAACTCACAAAACAGTTATTGTCCAGCGATGCATACACATTTACTTCTCTCTTAAAAAAAAAAAAAAAACCTCCAAACCAACTAATAATGTGGCTCATGAACATGTTCTGTTGCAGATGTGGTTTGTTCAAAGGGCAAAGAAGCAATTATAGCCCCATCCACTCACAATACATTCCCTAAATTTTCATTAGCTTACATCATCGTAAGACTTTACAGAATTTTCACGTGAAAAGACCTACTTTCCTTAAGATCCTGTGCACAAAACACCCAAAAGGTGCATTTGGGGAGAACTGAAGGAAATGCCATGATGCTATCTATGGCTGCTGCAACACTTGTTTTACTTCCTTTTGTAAGAAGTAGAAAGTCAAAGGAGATTTCAAACGGTGGGCAGATGTAAATGGCGTTTGGCTGAAAAGACATAAAGCAGCATTCAACAGGGAAGTCCCACCCCACTGCGCCTGTATAAGCGCTCACTCCATCTCTGTTGTAGCTCAAGACAGGGGCTGTCAATCAATCCACGCTCTGTGGTTAAAGAACCCCACACAGGCTCCTCAGTAGGGTGTAAATTGCTCCAACAGTCTAGGTAGCAGCAACTGATTTGCAAGCTGAGGGGGGAAAAAACTGGTTTCTTCTTCAGACTCTGAAGTGACCCTCTGGCTTATTTTCTATCTTCTCTAGAAGCTTGAGGCTCTTAGTAGGTCATTATTACAGAGTCTCAGAAGGCACAGAGCTGAAATAGTTCACTCAGGTTAAGAAGCTGAGGACATCGTGTGGGCTTTCGGTGATTACGGCCATTAAAATAGAGCAATGAGATAAAGTTTTGCCAGAGTAACACAAGCACCATGGTGTTTTCACAGAAGTATATACAGGACCTCAACTCTAGGGGGGCCGGCTCCATCTCGCAGTAATCATGGAGAAGTCTGTTCTGAATTCAAAGGTAACCATGCCAACCGCTACATTCTGAGTAAATCACTTAACCTCTTTTGCAACTCAGGTTGTTCATTCCAAACTACACCCACATGGGTTGCTTACCAAGAAAAAGTAATGAAAATAATGCTGAAGCCGTCTGAAGACCTCAAATTGCTGTAGGGAAAATCAACGGTGAATATTAGTCTATGCCCTTTGGCGAAAACGTTACCTTTAAGAGCTCTGACCCTTGCTGGTGGGTGCTGTGGGCATAGGAGCCTGGAGCCAAAGCAGGACCCAGGCTGGGAGCGCCCAGCCATCCTGGGTGACGTGTGCTTCCCACTCCCCCCCACCCCGCCTTGGGGCGCCACCTCTGTAGTACAAGTACCTCAGCTATGAAGTGCTGCTGTGCGTGAGCCCAAATGTAGTCTGAAATCCTAGAGTGGGAAAAAGAGGAGAGGCTTTCTCCAGAGAAGCAGCCTAGCACCTGTCTGAGCCAAGAGGAGGGAGAGAAGCTTGATTAAAATAAAATGCCTGTTCCTCTGGTAAACCACAATGGAAAAGAATATGAAGAAGTATGTATGTAAAACTGAGTCACTCGGCTGTATAGCAGACATTAACACAACGCTGTAAATGAACTACATATCAATACAATTGAAAAACAGAAGTGAATGTTGAAATTCCTAATAAAATAAAAGGCCTGCTAAGATTTACAAGAAAACACTTACTTGAGAGCTGGTGAATAATAAAATGCGATGAGCATGATGATTCTGTGAGCTTTGCTTCCAATATGCTTTCGCATCACTTGCTGCCCCATGCCCCTTCAGAGCATTTCAGAAACGAGTACCGTCCCATTGCAAAGATGGAGAAATTAGTCAGTGTGTCTCTGTTGTATAGCAAGTGGAAGCCAGATGCCAGAAGCCGTCTGTTGGGCAGATGTTTCAATATGAGAACAACCTGAATGGCTCTGGATGAAAACACAGTATTCTAAAAATAGGACACTGACACCCCACTGAAATCAACTGTTCATTTATTTGTTCTACATGAAGGGTGCTGTGGGGCACCGGCTTCTTGCAAGCCTGCAAAACTGCACTGGCGGACTGATGAGATGCTTCTAAACAGAGAAGCCAGTGGTACCTCTCTGTTAAAAACAGACTCGCCACTGAGATACTGGGCTCCACACTGCTTTTCTATTAAGTCCAAAAATTCAGAGGGAGGGACAGACATGCTGCGCGGGTAGCTCTGGGTGGATGAGCAGAGGAGAGAGGGAGTAAGTGTCCCATGTAAGCCGATCTGTCGGATGCAGTGCAAGTTGAGGATGTTGCCAGGCAGGCCTGGGTCAGTGTCACACAGGTGCTGATGCTGGAATTCGTTTCCTGAACATCTGTCCTGAACACAAAAACAGCCAGGACCATGGCGAGGGATGGGGGGTAGGGGAGGCAGAAATAACAAACCTCGCATTGCCTTAACAAAAACAAGAAGATAAAGCACCTTCCTGTTTTTTTGCTGTGTCTGTCATGCTAAATGTCCCTGTCCCCAAACTTAGCCATGTGTCTTGCCACCTCATAAAACCCTAATCAACGTTCCCTTCTCTCCTGGTGCCAAGTTAAGAACACCCCTGACCTCCCAAAGCTAAAGAAAACAGCACTGAGACCAGGCCCCCCAATCGGGGAAGGGGGGGTTTCCTCTTTGCTCAGAATTGGAGACTAAATACAGATTGGAGTATTCACTCGGGAATTCAACAGAGATCCATCTTAAAGAAAATTCCAAATACACAATCAGAAAGAGAGCATCTGTGTGCTTTTCTGCTCCTAGTAAGAATGTGGAGAGGAAGAAAAGGTTACTGTTTCACGTGACGTGAAATCCCCCTTCCTGTGGTAGGCAGAGATCACATCAGCCCACCTGGAATGGGAATCATTTGTGAAATGCTTGTTTTTAATCCAAACTTCCATACAACCTGAAAAGAGACCCGATGAAGCAGACATAAAGGAGCAGATTTATTTTTCCACAAGAAGTGAACTGTCAATGCAGCGGCCAATGGTAACCCTAAAAATAGGAACAGGCCAACATTTTTATTGTGAAGCAAAACAAACCCCAGACCCATTATTCTTCAGAAAGGGGTGAAACAAATGCTCAGAACTCTCCAGTGGTTTCCTGCCTGGCTCAGAGTAAAAGCCCAGGTCTCTGCAATGGTCCTTTGAGGTCCAGAGTGACCTGCCTCCCCCGGGCCCTCCTTCCACATCTGAAAACCTCCTACTTTTCTTCCCTTTACAGCAGTTTCCTTCCAGCCATACCTGGAACACGCTCTGGCCTGCAACTGTCTTCCCCAAGAAATCACCCTGGCTGACTGCCTCCAACACTTCGACTTCTCCTCACATGCCACCTTCTCAGAAAAGCCATCCCGCCCGGGACAGGTCCCAGATCCCTCATCCCCTCACCTCGTCCTGCTCTGCAGCACTTAAACTAGCTCATCGATGGAGCCCCAGCACGTAAGAGGACCACGCTTGGCTCACTACGCATGCTCAATAAATAGTTCTTTTTGAATGGAAATTTTGTGTTTTTTGACAAGGGAAACTTCTCAAATGATTTGCAACTGAAAATGTGATTCCATTTTTTCTTTTTTTTTTTTTTTTTTTTGGCTAGGGCCACACCATGCAGAAGTTCCCAGGCCAGGGATCAAACCCACACCATAGCAGAGCAGTCCTTAACCCTCGGAGTCACCAAGGGAACTCCACGTGATTCTACTTTCCACATGAGCTTTCAAAGTGCTCTGTTTTATCTATGCAAGGCCTGGACTCCGCAAATCAAATCAATGAATTATAGTATAGTACTCTGGGTACTTCCTAATCTCATAACCCTCATCCTACTCATGCTCATGCCCCAAAGGTAGCTATCGATCTAGGAGATGTACTGTATGCAGGAGAACCCACGCCCAGGCAGCTGAAAGTCACGGCAAAGTAGTTTTAAAATGAACAAAGCTGATTTCACTATATACCTTGTTACAGCATCCATTTGTTGAATTACCTTTTATGTTGTATAACTTATTCTTACAATTCAAACAACCTACAGTCCTGAAGGCTGTAGTTTCGTTTTTTTCATAGGGAGCTAGGACTTTTGAGAAAAATCAAATAGAAAACCGTCTAGGAATAGAATGATTCAGCCTGTGTCTACATAATGCTGGTTGGTCTGCTAATTAATTAAACAAGTGTTTTAACTTTTGTTTTTTTGTTTTTGTTTTTTTTTTTTTACATTTTTTAGCGCCATTCCTGCAGCATATGGAAGTTCCCAGGCTAGGGGTCAAATTGGAGCTATGGCTGCCAGTCTACGCCACAGCTCCAGCAACGCCAGATCCCAGCTGCATCTGAGACCTACACCATAGCTCATGGCAACACTGGATCCTCAACCCACTGAGCAAGGCCAGAGATCGAACTCGCAACCTCATGGTTCCTAGTCGGATTCGTTTCCATTGCGCCCTGACGGGAACTCCAGGTTTTAACTTTTAACACAAGAAATAACCACCTCAATTTATTTCTTTCACAGCTTTTGCCCCTCTCAAACTGCCTATCAGACCTAGTACCTATACAGCTGAAAAATAAAAGGATGCTTTCAATAGCATGAAGCTTGCATCTAAGCCCTTAATTCATTATCTAGGAAGGTCGTGATGTTTCCCCTCAATGGGAAACCCTTTAAGGCTCAAGCAGGGCCACCTAAACCTGGTGTGACCACTACAAACCACAACACTGAGTTAGTAAAACCTTCACTTCCATGGAGGCAGGTTTAGAAGTCATTTGAAAGAGGACGGCAAATAATGAAAAATTTTCTAAGAAAGTCCAGTATCTGGAACCTCAAAATCATTCCACTCAATCAAAGTCAGACATAAAAGAATATGTGTGGTATGGATCCATTAATATGAAATGTCCAAAAAGAGCAAATACCTAGAGACATAAAGCAGACGAGAGATTGCTGAGGGCTGTGGTGGGCACTGGCAACAGCTGTCAACACTGTCAACACGCACAGAACTTACTAGGATGATGGAAATGGTATAGAATTAGATTGTGGTGATTAGATTGTATGATGCTGTAAATATACTAAACTTCATTAAATTACACACTTAAACCCCTTGAATGTAAATTACATCTCAATAAAGTTGATTTAAGAAAAGACTGAGAAAAAAGTCCAGTATCTATAAAAGCTTCTCAGTTATGATGGTTGGGGGTGGGGAGGGATTAGAAGAAAACAGGGCCAGCTCAGTGTTCATCATGCAAATTATGGCTTTGCATTCATGATGAGGATGTTAGCACACACAGCGCTGTTAAAAGCATGAACTCCAGGCCGGGCTGTCTGGGTCCAATGAGGGTAGGACCATTTACTGACCCTGTAATTTCACAGCAAGTCAGTCTAAGGCACTCCCTGTGCTTCGGTTTCCTTGTCTGTAAACAGCAATAGTAATAGTACCTACCTTATAAGCTTGCTATAAATACAAAATTCAATCTGAAAAACGTGTAAAGTGTCAGACACTTCCTAAGTGTTCGCTATTATCCCTTTAGCCACTCCCTGTCTGCACTATTAATGTTACAGTTTTCTGCGTTTTGTCAAGACGTGAGAAAAGTTGGGAAGCCTGCCTTACACATGAATCAGGCTACATTATGTCTGAAGGGTGTTTTCTGTGACAAGTCCCACTCTAAGTGGTACTATTATACTATTAAAATGTATGTGATAATGTGTGAAAAAATTGAGTAGGCTACATAAAAAGATTTTTTTTCAAAAACAAGAGGTGGAAGGTCACCTAGAAACACATTCCTATGGATCTACTGAACTCATATTTTCATTATAATCCAATAAGTAAGAACATTATGAAAGTACTTTGTCTACTCAATTGTCAGGGTCAATTGTCAGAATGGGGTTGGGTTTATTGGTGTGTCTTTTTAAAATACTGTATTTTTCTCGTGAAACGAAGTGTACTCAGCAGGGATCCAAACTATATACACAGCAACAAAACACGATTAAAAGCTTTTTAATGAAGGCACTGTAAACAGCATTTTCCTTCTGCTTTAGAGTACTTCAAATACAAAATTAGCAGGCCCCAGAGACTGGAATTTCTGCTACAGGAGAGATGAAAGGTTAACTGCCTAAAAAGGAAAGAATATGTTTGACATATTCTATTTAGAAAATAAAAAGAGGTTCCTAATAAAAGCAGAGCCCCACTTGATGCGCCTAATGCTCCTTCAGTGTTTGCATACACAACCGGGTAATTAGAAAGGGCCACTCGAGAGAGAGAAAAAAAAAAAAAAAAGTGAATCAAAAGCTATTGCAGACATGGGTCCCTTGTTTACTAGGATTGCTAGAGGTCCCCAAAGGTCACTGTGATTGACAGGATTTGGGTGTTGGTGGGAGAGTTGATAATGCACACACATCTCTTGAGAGGAGAGTCCTGACCATGCTTAAAAGGAAGGCAGCTACTATGGAGAACAATGTAACATGCAAAAGCCTGGGGGACTGGTGGGCGGAAGGATGTTCAAGGTTGCAAATGACATTCCCAGTCAATTAGTACCCATTGGGAAGCTGAGGTACACCATGCCAAAAAAAAAAAGAAAACAAAAAACTCCCAGGGCAAGGATCTTCCTTTGCCAAAGGCAAGGCACCCTGTAGCCATTTCCATTAGGTACACTTCAGTAACCCCAGATCCCAAAAGCATCCTTCTGAGCTGCTCAAGTGCTGGTCATTTTGGAAAAGAAACCCTGGTTTCTATAATGTATGACAATGTGATTTTCATTAGCCATGTCTTAAAGGCAAAAAAAAAAAAAAAAAAGCCCCACAAAACAAAACCAACAAAGAGCTTTACATCACAAAGCCAATTTAATGTTCATCTCCCTGTCGTATGTGAATTCCTAAAAACTCAATAAAAAGTACGTGCTATATATTTCTAGGCATTGAGAGGAACCAAGTTAATTATTTCCAATTATTCCTATGACCCAGATTGAACAAGAACACCTAGTCTGTTTAATTTCATAGGATGCTGTCTGGGATATGTAGTTACAGAGAATAAATCCATTTCCTTGATATGTTATCAAATAAGTTTAATGAACAGGATTTGGCCAAGGAAGATGTCACTGTTCAGGTACACAAAAGACAGTTGCTATAAAGACCTTTTCCTGCTACTGTGCTAGACTTCTACTAATGAGATGACCCCCATCAGCTGTTCCATGCAAACTTTTAACCAGCAAAATCCCCTCATTCCTAAAAGTCAAAGCCTGGTGAGCAGAATCATGGTGCAATTGCTGACCCTGCTTCATAGAACATCAATTAAAACTGAGAGTATATATGCCAAAATGTAGAATTTTACCAAATAGGAAATTCACCTTTTCTTGACTCCTTCACCCGAAAACACAGGCCACTCTTGAAGGCAAAGGAGTAAAAATAATCTTGTTTTGACAAGGTCACACCAGGTTTTTCCTAGCTTAATCCTTTTGGAAAACTCCTTCTCACTTAATCCACTTCATCCTGTAGAAAGCTCTGTTCAGAGTTTCATAGAATATTGAAACAATAAACAGACATGTATGGTGTCAAAGTTCTGAGGGAAAAATATACAGAGATCTTTAAAAGAGTGTTTTGTCTTCAAATAAAAAAAGAAAAAAAAAGAATGTTCTTTTCAATCCTGAAAGACATACTCCCCTTCAAAACACACACTGCAGAGTAAAATATAAAATCAGACATCTAACCAAACACCATAAATAAGCCACAGAGCAGGTATTCTAACGACAATTCAAGTTTAAAAAAAAAAAAAGTAATGTGCCACAAGTGAATGTATTTCAATATTTTCACTGGAAAAATCAGGTCATTTTAAGAAAATAGAGGGTTGTGGAAGCATTTTCATTCTGAGACCATCAAAACTGCAACTCAACCTCCAAAAAAATGCTTCCTTTTCCATCTGAACTATGTGCATTGTCCCGGCTGTGTGAGGTGTGATGAAGTACGCGCAGCAGTGACCAGGCACAGTGACTCACTGTCCCTCCTCTCCCGATTTCTCATCACAGCTTTGTTTCCCTTCTAAGAAAGGAGGAAAGGACCCTCCATTCATTTGCCACAAGTTCTACAGAACCATCTCCAGGGCTTACGGGGACAGTGTGTCACCAGGACAACTGAAATAAACACCAAAGACAGATGTGAAGGCCGGAATTCTTCAAAGGCAAGAGGGTCTGACACTTCATAAATCACCGTGTCACTCTGGTCCAACAAAAACTGTTCTCATGTACTGTACTGGGCCTTCTCCTGCTCCACTTGCCGGTGGAGTCTGTTTGCATACCACATCTGGCTCGTCACCGAAAGCTTTACAAATGCAACACATCACAGAAAGCGAGAAAAGGGCAAGGGCTTTGTTCTCAATACAGTAAAGCCCTCTTAATAAAAAGTTCAAGGAACTGATTACCAAAATGAAAAACCCAAGCACAAAAACTGTCTCAGGTATGAAATACAAACACTTTAAATTTGAGCATATATATGAATTAGTATGGTTTCAGCTGCACAGCCACTTTGGTGTACTCAAGGTGACGGTCTTCTCAAGAGGATAGGTACAAAATACTGAGCATTTATCTGTGCTGAAAACAACTATTCAGTCTTTTTACCTGTTAGGCAGATCCAAACTCCTACTGAGATTTTTTAAAAACTCAGTATTTGTTATCAAGAACTGAATAATTCTGCCATCTCAAGATCTTTCTCCAAACAAGGATAGTACAAGAAGATCTATAATTGGCAAGTTTTCAGGAATGTGTGAGATCATGTTTCTGTCTGCTAGGTACCATTCAGGTCGGCTTAAAGCTGAGTGAACTGATAGCGAGGACTACAGATCAAGATGTTTTTGCTGCTTCTTTTAAGATGTTATCGCTACAGTGATAGTGCTGGGTAGTTAGCAGTTATTCCTTAGTCATATAATCATACATCATATTTAAATGAATTATATTGAATAAAACACCAGTTTTGTCTGTTTTCCAAACTTCCACCCTCTTAAATGTAGTCCATACATATTAATTATCAGATAAACGCAATACGATTTGAATCCAAGTGGAAAATGAATGTATTCCAATTTATCGTTAGACCTATAGATTAGTTGATGTTCTTATTCTGATAGAAGAGTCCATGTAGCAAAAATGCACCTATCAGCAATTATTATATAGCTGTGTTTCCCAAACTTTTCAAGAAGGAAAACTCCTACATGAAAGCAGTTACATTTCTTCTGTCTGAAAAAAAAAAAAACAAAAAAACAAAAACTACTCTAAGTGCAATAACTTTCTTAAATGAATTTGTATTTTACTAAACCCAACAGCATGCATATTTGAAGAATAATGGTGTGTATATCTAAGATACATGTGCACACACTTTATAATCCATCACTGAATTCTGTAACACTAGGGGATGTGAAAACCCCTTTAAACCACCCACAGATCACCCAGGACTCTATGACCCTTGCCCGAAGTCACTAAAACCTGTATCCCTGGCTTTCATTTTTCTGGTCTCAGTTCAAGAATTACCACCTCAAGAGTCATCATCTCCACTGACTGCCCAAGCCACTCAGCAACTTTCCTCCACTTCTTCTCTATCACATCTCTCGTTTTTATTTATTTTCTATTCACATCATCACCATCTACAGTTCTCTTGTTTATTCATTTATTTAAAGGCTGTTTCCCCCACTCAAAATGAAGCAGGGACTTTGTCTTGTTCATGAAAAGAAGGGTATCCCAAACAGGGACTCACCCAATTTAAAGACCATTTAATTTGCACTGATAAAGATTCAACGAGACAAATGAAGAAAAGAGACAAAATGGCTTAATTTACCAAGTTAATGTTACTAAGCTCATTGCTACCATTTAAAAAATAGAAAAAAAACACCATGGCAGGTCTTTACACAGCCTGTAAAATATTTCTCCCTTTTGGGTTTGTTCTTACCTTTGCTTTTGAAACATTTTATATATGCCATACCCCTCTGGAAGGGCAGCTATCTTAGTATTACACAGAGTTGGGAAAAGACTATGATGATCCATCAGTTACAAAAACTGGAACTGTGTACTTCCTTTTATTTTTTGAGATAGTCTCAGACATTTAATTTGTTTGTCTTCCATCTGCTTAAATGCAAAACAACCTAAGATGTGTTCAACTGCCCCACTGCTTTGCAGCAGGCACACTGCTCAAAAATGTGCCTGGCCCCTTGCGCAAATACGCAAAAGACCACATCTCTCAGAAGCTCTGGTCCACAAGGAAGCCAGCAGGTGGAGAGCAAAAGGATCGGCAATGAGTTTGTGTTTCCTGCCCGCTGAGAAGCAACGAAATGCCAAAAAGAGAGGATTATGGTTCCAGGAACAACATCAGTCTGACCAAGAGGTTCCCTCCTTAACAAAGAATGCAGAGATCATCTTCGGTACCCAAAGTTTCCGAGCTTGCCATAACACTCAGAAGGTTTAAAAGCGCACTTATCTGACATCCCTTCACAATTTCTTTATTGAAATAAATCCCTTTGTAATAACATATGAGAGTTTCCTTCTCCTTACACAGATGAGCGATGCATGGGTGCTTTCACACTTGGTTGGTGGGGAAGAATGACAGGGAGCAGAAGCAGTCTGTGGAGTACCATTTGCAATTAACAAGAGCAGATATAGCTCTTTTCTTCCAATTCCTTTCACTTTTCTAATAGAAAAAAATTAAATCAACCATGCAGCAGTTTAAAGTTAACAGGTTGGTTTCTGAGTATCTTTAAGGTGGTGTGAGATAGCAATTAAAAGTTTCTTTTCTTTTTCTTTCTTCTTTTTTTTTTTTTTTTATGGCCACACCAGAAACATATGGAGGTTTCCAGGCTAGGGGTTGAATCGTAGTTGTAGCTGCTGGCCTACACCACAGCCACAGTCACAACAGATTTGAGCCGAGTCTGCCACCTACACCACAGATCACAGCAATGCCCGCTAAGTGAGGCCACGGATAGAACCTGCCTCTGTATGGATACTAGTCAGATTCATTTCCGCTGAGCCATGACGGGAACTCCCCAAAAGGTTCTTTTTTAATACCAGCGGTTTGGATCTTGAGAGTCACACTTTTGCGTTCTTCTGTTTTGTAATTCATCTAGTCAATAAACCAAAATAATACTATGTAACCTCTTCTGCCAGCTGGTCCATACTGTAGATGGAGTCACTGGGCCACATGCACTGGAACATTAAGTCACCAGGAGTGACTCTTCAACCTGAAGTTACTCATCTTTGTCGTGGGTAGACTCGATGTGCGAGCACCAAATCGGTGAGGTTAACATAAAGGCCATTCTTGGCACCAGCTGTCCCAGTAGGAACAATGACTCAACTGGCAAGAAGGGATGTGTAGAACAGCAAAACACTGTTGCTTGCCTGATTACAGAAAAAAGGCCCCAAACAGGGGTAAGATGAGTCACAGCAGAGCAGAAAGTACTTCAAAGTAGACTGGGGTCTGAGTCATTCAAAATGCCACAGCAGCTTAAGGTATGTGAAAAAACAGGGGCAATTCATATTATTTACACATTATCTACTATTCACTTCACTACACATCAACTACTATTCACTTCATTAATACAAACTTAACTAAATGCAGCTCTAGTGAGACTGACAATGCATTGAAGGTGAAGAACTCTGAACTTATTTGCTTGACTCAAAGCCCAGATGGGCTTTTATACATTAGATATAGTTGGACCTCAAAATGAAACCCAAGGGCAGGTAATTTTACTTGGTATCCCCTTCAAGCCTATGATGAACCAGGAGAAAACCTGAAGTGCAGAAGGGCTGTTTTACTTGCATCCATCTGTCTTTGCCTCAGGTGATGCTACTTTACAACTAATTTTTTGGAGAGTTGCTTCATATTCATAAAAACTTCATCCTAGAAATTTAAATTGTAGTAAATTCTTACATTTATAAAAGTATTAGAATTTGAGTGCTTGGTTTTTAATTAAATATATACTGTTAACGAAGATTAGGCGTCTACGTGCGTGTGATACACAGGTTGCACTTCAGAACTACATTTATTGATCTTCAAGTAACAGCAGCATAGGGTAAGAGAAATGAATAGGAGCTTTGGATTCAGAGACACCTTGAAGGGATTTTCTTTCATATCCAGCATTGCCTGGAGGACCTCAGACAGAAAAGTTAAACTCTCTGAGCCTCCATTTCTTACATAAAATGAAGGTAACTACACTACAACTGGTAACTACACTACAACTTGTGAGGATCTGAGATTAAAGCGATTGCAAGATTAATGAGGTAACATAAGGCAGTAGGCACCGTCGTTCTTGGCACATAGTGGTTGGTTACATGGCCAGCACACATCACAGGGGGTAGAAACGTCATATTTATGGCATAGTCTGAATGTATGCTGCTCCCTCGTCTCTTTTTACCCTACTTCGTATGTTAATGTGGCTATTTCAATTTCAAGCTTTTTTTGAGCATCGAGCAACTGACTCAAATTTGAATCAATAGGAAGTGCTCTGATCTTCCAAAACCTACTTCTGAATTTTCTTTCAAAGCTTTTATTTAGTTTGCAAATGCATTTATTCATTTATTTACTTTTGTCTTTTTAGGGCAGGTAAAGCTGTCTGCAGCATATTGAGATTCCCAGGCTAGGGGTCTAATCGGAGCCTCAGCTGCCAGCCTGGGCCACAGTCACAGCAACAACAGATCCATGCCGTGCCTGTGACCTACACCACAGCTCACAGCAAGGTTGTATCCTTAAACCCACAGAGAAAGGCCAGGTACCAAACCCATATTCTCAGGGATTTTAGTTGGGTTCATTACCGCTGAGTCACAACAGGAAATCCAGCAATCAAATTTAGATTGCTCTTGGAATTCCTGATGTATCTCAATGGAAAAGAATCTGACTAGTACCCATGAGGTTGCAGGTTCGATCCCTGGCCTCGCTCAGTGGGTTGAGGATCCAGCATTGCCGTGAGGTGTGGTGCAGGTTACAGGTGTGGTTTGGATTCTCTGTTGCTCTAGCTGTGGTGTAGGTCGGCAGCTACAGCTCTGATTCAACCCCTAGCCTGGGAACCTCCATATGCTGTGGGTGCTGCCCTAAAAAGCCATACACACACACACGCACACACACAAAATTTAGATTGCTCTATAAAAGATGTTTATGATGGACATGCCAAAGGACCAAAAACTGCCCCAAAAAGTCTATCAAAAGAAGGCATGATACCACTTTGCTTATGACCATCAGTACAGAATCACAGAGAACACAAATTTATTAGCTTATCCAGGAAGTTAAAAGGACAAATAAGTTATATCATTCTAGAATAATCCTAGAATCCAGATTCTAGATTTTAGAAGGAAGACACTGCTTTTTGTAACAGCAGTAGATTTCATGTAGAAGACTCATGCACAGAAGAGAAGAATGATCCTGGTTCTCACTCCATGGATCAAAGAACGTTTTTTCTTCATCAGTTCATTTCAACATAAGGTTTACATGGAAACGTACTTCCTGAAACCAGGGCTGGGCTTTACGTGGGATTTCTGTTTGCTCTGCCAGGAGAAAGGCAACAGCCAGACTTGGCTGGATTCAAACACGGACACCCTCTGCCATGGATACTCATACTCCACAAGCAAAAGCTATGTGGGTTCTGTCTTTCTAGAAATCACCTTCATATCTGCTTTTATATTCAATCCTGGATTATAAATGGGAAGCTATCTAATCAGAGAACCTAAGGGAAAAGTGTATAGAGAAGAACAGAACAGGATTTACTTCTGAATGTGAAAACATATTATTTCATGCTAACAACTAAATCGATGGAGCAGCAAGTCATCCCAAAGAGAACAGGAAAGCAAATTCCTAAATAATAAAGTATTATGGTAAAAAGAGTATGAGGATAAACTCTAAGTACAATATGACATTCTAGTTTCTTCAATTGCAGTGATACGATAGCTGAGAGTGCCATAAAAATACTGCCATTAGAAAAGCCTACAAGTTATGACAAGATGCTTTAAAGTGAAAACAAAGGAACCCTGCCTATGCTGTTCTTCTAATAACATGACTAGAGGTACCACAGGCAGTTACATTTTTGACACAGAATCACCAACTATATTAACTAGAAAATACCAGATTTCGACTTTATTTTCTCCTGGGTAAATTAGCAGGAGAAAATCCTTTGTGCTGGAAAAAAATAAGTTATGTGTTTCTTTTCCAAGTATCTGGCCTAAAGATGTGGCCTGACATTTTGTCTAAGAACAAGAAAGCCCAAATATCCCATGTTCTTGTTTTGTTGGCAAACTGGTTATTCAGATAAACTTTCTTTTAAAAATGACCATTTTAAGACACCTGTTCTTCTGTGTGTGCGTGTGCATGTTCGTGTGTGTTGGGAAAATGGGATATAGAAAAGGAACAACCTTAATAATTATATCGATACAATTAATTTGCCTGTTCTCAAATACACTATCTTATTTCATATGCATAACCACCACATGTGGCAGGTAGGCAAGTTTTGCAGTAACTTCACTGAACAGATGTCAAAACTAAAGTGAAAAATATAAAAGGATGTGAGGAAAGTCAGATGATGGCAGACAGTGCCCACATGGGCAGCCAGGTTCCATTCCTGCCTGATTTCCCGCCCCCAACAGAAATAATGCCACAACTTTCTCCCCCAGAAGCAGACGTTGTTCAAATCATTCTCCACAGATGTTATTTCAGAAACCAAGAAATAAAGTGATTTTCAGGAAACAAAGCCTGGCGAATAGATGAAGTAGAGGAAAAAGTGTTGTCACTGTTAACACAAAACCGTCTTTCTAAATTGACACAGGGGCTAGTGACTCCAGACAAAAGTTCCTCAGCACCTGAGTCATCGGTAAAACGGAAAGAGCAGTACCCACCCTGCTCCCGTCCCAGGGCTGCTGTGACCACTGACTGGGAGGACTCAGAAAAACATCCTTCTTCATCCAAAGAGTTTGATGTTAAAACCAAGCCAGGGACAAGACCTCTGGTCCTTACTCTTTGGGACATAAGTTATTACGAGAAATTTAGCAATGGCTTTTACTAAGTACTTTGTTCACGATTAGGAAATTTTTTTTGCCATCACAATCAACATCAATTTAATTTACTCAGATCATCTTCTAAGTGCACTTAAAAACTCCCTAATGTGAAAAATAAAAAGTAAAATTCTGAATTTAATAAAAAGGGAAGGAGGAGACTTTCTTGACCACTCAGTTAAACTACGGCAATTTTATGTACATGAGTCTAAGGTGACAAAAAACCCTCTGGCTAACTTCCATACACTTCTGCTCTGGTTGTATTAATAGTTCATTAAATTTCTCTCTCCATCTTCTCACAGTTGGAAGGTTCTCCCTTAATAGAACAAATAAAAGCCATTTGAAAAGTAAATGTGTATATTTCTCTCAGTGAAGCCACTATGGTCAAAAGTACTACAAATTAAATTTAATGTTTTAGTTTTATCATATACACAGATTTAGGTTTAAAGGTTTACTTTATCATGTATTTTATTATATCATAGTATGACAGACAGGTAGATGAGATATAGTCTAGCTTTTTCAAAGCAGATCATGACTCATTAATGGGTCATAGCTTTTTAAAAAACACCCAATAAAACTGAGTAGAAAATATCGTATTTACTTATCTATGGTAAGGGCAGTATTCTTCTGTAAGATTTTTGTTATCATTACGTATGTGCATTTGTGTCTATGTGTTTACCCAAACACTGACAAGACAAATTTCTTACTAAGGGTGATTTTACCTATCAAGGCTAACAATTTCGTGTGTGTGTTTTTTTTTTTTTAAGATTTTTCAGGTTCCGGTTATTTGATTTTCTTAACAATTAAATTATGTCAACTGATCATTCCAATATTGATAGACAAATGGTTGTTATGTGAAAAACTAGACTAAAGCATTGGGATGTTAGAATTAATGGCATCTTTCAAATCATCCAGTCCACTATATTCTGCTCATAGGCTGAGGAAACAGAAGCCTTGAGGGGCGAAGGGTCCCTGACTCAAGGTTTTTTTAATGTCTGTATTAGACTCAATTTATGCATCAGGCCAAATGAATCTGCTGCCACTGCTAACCATACCACAGCCCAAGAAAACCACCCGGCAAGATGAGCCAGCCATGCCTGCGTACAGTCCAGAGGGTACTGTCAGAGGCTCTGGCTTCCCCAGAAGCTGCCTGGGAGTGGATAGGCAGCAGGACTGGAAATGCAAGGGATCTCGACAAGTGAGAGACAGGAAAAGGCAGAGGGCTAGTAGATGAATTGCCTGCCTTTCCTCTCTCTGCTGGATTGGTCCAACACAGAGTGGTTTTGAGATATAGCCTCTCTAGTGCCATCCCACGTGACCAGGTGACCACTTCTGCTCTGTGCCGAAGCTACGGTCAGCTTAATAACCTATCACCTTGTACTGCTCTCCTACCTTTCCTGCCTCAATTCGTTTTTCCCACTCACTCTTGTTTCTCTGAAATTGCCGGATCAGCCATTCCCTCCCGAACAAAGTGTGAGCACACAGTAGTGATTCATGCTCTGTCTTCTAAAAGCAAATCGGCATACAGATTCTATTGTGCATTAGTAACATGGATAATAAGAAAATAGAGGTTTCAGATATTGCCTACACATAGGGGTTGCCTTCTATGTTTTCGTATCAAGAAGTTTTTCCAGGTAAGTGCAAATTTTCTACCTTTTAATCTTAAACAACGGTAAGGATTCATTCATTACACGCATCTCTGTCATGTCTGAGCTTTATTAATCCAGTTGTAATAGTCATGATAGGTTTGATTACGAAGCAGTAGCAACCAATTCCCAAATTTCAGGATCCCAAATTAGCAAGGATTTATTTCTTGCTCATACTATGTGCCCAGTGCAGGTTGGTAAGGGGGCTCTGCTCCTTGTAGCCACTCGGAGACTAGGTTGAGAGTCAGCTACTATCTTGACATCTGTTCATGGTCATGCCTGGGGTGGAAAATAGTATGGTTGCTATGGCAAAGCACACATCGCTTCTTAAAGCTCCTGCCTAGGAGTGACACGGGTCACGTCCACTCACTTTTGGTGTCCACTGCTACTCAAAACGGTCACACCAAATTTCAAGTCGGTTAGGAAGTATAATTCTACCTCATGCCTGGAAGGTCAGAGAACCAAACCCTAGTCAAAGTCTGAATGACTCTACAGATGATGTACGAGGCAAGTTATGTCCACCATGGGAAACTTTAATTCTTGGTCTCTAATTCTTGATTTTCTGTGGCTTCAAATAGACTATATGTAATACTGGGAGAATCTGAGAACTTATTTTGAAAGCCAAATTAGCATACGCAATGTAACACAGACATCAAAGCAGAGTGCAAAGACAGAGAAATCTGGGCTAAGATCCTGGTTATGCCATTCATCAGTGGCATGGCCTCAAGTAAGTCTATGTATCCCAGTCTAGTTCCTACATCTATAAAAGGGGAAGCAATATCCACCTTGTAGGTTGGTTTTAAGGGTAGAAATAATTGCTCCTGTTCCACACTGGGCCTGGCAGATAGGCCACACTGATAAAAGGCAGCTGGCGCTGATGGTTCTTTTCCAGAAGCTGTGCATTAACTCTCCTATAAAAAGGCACCCAGGTGTGTTATTATTTCCTTTTGCCATATTTGTGTACTTTACTAATATGGATGCATCACTTTATAAAGAGAATTTGTAAATTAAATTTGCTAATAAACTAAAACTGTAAAAGACGATGGATTTAGAATCTGACAAGATGCCCTTTCATAAAGGCATTTTTAAAGCCCTGCACTCAGGTTCAAAAAACAGTCAAGTACAAAGGACCAAAAGGGAGCAGAGTCTCTAACTTCAGTTTACATGAATTAGTCTGAGGTACCCTGGTTTACTGCAAGCTCGCCATGAACCGGTGAGACAGGGCTGTGCCCTAAACCCTAAGTAATCTTATTCTTCAATTGAAACCTAGAATCCAGATTAAGAGAGCTAACCTTCAACTTCCACGTGATGCAGTCAGACAACAGACTACTGCAGTGCTCGGGGTGTCCTCTTGTGAAACTGTACTGACAAATGAAGCGGGCAGACACAATGGTGGGCCTGCAGAAAGTATGACAGATGAGGATTGGCAGAAAAAACCTGGAGATTTTTAGGCTGTAAGAGAGCTGATCTCAGGAAACATGATACCTGTTCTCCAATACCTGAAGGGCTGTCACGCAGAACAGATCCTCCTCTGAGCTACTCCAGAGGGCAGGAGGAGGAAGACGCAGTCATCATCACCCTCTGAGTGTTCGTGGGATCGAGGCCAAGCAGAGGCCAGCAGCAGACCTGCTGTGAGCATGGCGGCAAGTCCAAATAGGCCGGGACAGAGCTTAGGCTGTTGAATGTACTTTTTTTTCCCAACCGAAAGCATTTATCAGGCTTTGGACGTGCTGTACTTATTCTAAATAGGCATCTTCTCCTTTCCTTTTTAATAAAGACATTATAAAAATAATAATGCAATGTGCAGGAATTCATTTACACTGCTTATGCTACAGAAATCTTGATTTAGTAGATATCCCTTCAGGTTACGCTTTCTGCTGCTAGCTGCAATATAATAAAGATGCTGACAGTTGTGAATTACTTTACTGAGTTCCACAAATTATCAACTCCAATGGTAAATAGGAGAGAAATAAAAGGTAAAGTTGGGGGCTCGGTCAACAGGGGTGACGGCTGCCTTTTCTGCATAATTTAAGACCTCCTGAGAAGGAGGGCACACAGACGCCTCTTGCTGCGAAGGAAGAGCGACAGCATCGACGGCTCTCAGTTTCAGGACATAGAGGTTAATGGAAAATGGGGATGGCTCTGTTTTATGGGCCCTACTGAAGATGGATGACCGGGGAGATGGGCGGGAGGAATTATTTCTTATCCAGAAGAAGCTGAGGTTAAGAGATGAGGCAACGGCGTGTGAACGCGCCTGGGACAATTACCAGTGGCAACTTCTGACGAAAGGGGAGCTGCCCTGCTGGGAGATGGGAGACATCGGATAGGTGAAGTCAAGTCTGGCCCCAGGGCCAAGACCTCATTAATAGTTAAACAACAGCACTGAAAATTAATGACCCGCACCTGACTGCCCAGGGAGACAGACCTCCTCTTCCCGACCGCCCGGAAATCCTCGCATGCACATTCCAGCAGGAGGCTGGCCATGGCTGTGACAATCCCACGGGGACCTCGCTGGGTGGAAGGGGCAGGGGCAAGACAGATGCAGCAATAGGCTGCATCCGGCCGCCACCATGCAACCCGCCCGGGATGAAAGAAGCCTGGAGTTCCTGAGACGAGAGACTGACCATATTGAAGGTATTTAGAAAGGGGAAAGCACGAACGGCTCTCTGTCAGAACTGGATGTGTGGACCGAATGGCACTCATCGGAGTGAGCAAGGCTGGGCACTGCGGTGACCTCCACCCCATCTGCCATATGGCTGTCTGACAAAAGCGATTCGTCAAGCCTCCTGGTTGCCAAATACGCGGGCTCTCAATGGCCAGGTGGAAGGGAGAACGTTCGAAAAGAGCAATTCAAAACAACCTCCCCAGTTTCAATTGGAAGATTTTTTCCTCTTCACCACACACAAGATTACCTGAGGTGTTCGTGCCACCATTTATGTCTGGGAAAACAAAAGACCACTCCCCTTCCCCCTGTTTCCCGTCTCCAGGTTGTCTTTCTGCTTTGTGCACAGATTTTTGAAAATCGAGTACAATAAATTCCATGCACGACAGCCTACTGCAGCTCAAGAGTGAGCTCCTGAGATGCACCTTTTTATTTATTGGGGTTGGGGAAGGGAGGTGGTAATGTTTCCTGTATTGGATGCCTTCTACTTTGCAGACCTTTGGGGACTCATCTCTGCTGAATTCTTTAACAGCTGAGATGACAGGGATGTCCATTACCCAAATGGACAGCACTCTCTATTGATCAGGGCTCCACTTAGCCATCTCATTTGTCATCCTATTGTCTCTCATCTTCACTGCTCTCCATACGAAGGGGGAAACCTTTTTTCAGGTGTTAGAAAGTTAATCTACATTCCAGGCACAGCTGAGCAATTAAAACATATAATGAGCGGAACACTTTAGCGCTTCACCTACACAGAAGCCTGAATTGGGCTTCTCCCTATCTCCCCCACACAGGCCAGAGGAAGTTAAAGAGGTAATCCACTCCTGAAAAAGCCCAGAAGAATAACTGTAATACTCTTCAAACCTTAGCTATGTCAAGTGCTTGCCTTGCCTCCATTTCTGCTTTCAGAAACTCATTTTAAAAGATAAAAAGGAATATTACAGGAAGAAAGCCCAAATCCCAACAAAACAAAGGAAGGTCTACCTAATCTTGCCAGTTAATCATTCAGGGAAAGCCTTGCACTGCATCTAATTAGATCTATGCAGTTAAACATCCATCAAGAATTCTCTTATAAAGAGTATGTTTTACGCAGTTCTCATGAGGGATTAAACTGGGCATGTGGAAAGCAACGTTGATCCATTTAATGGACTCCCCCAAAATATACATCAGCATCTGTGTCATGGAGCTGGATCACTTTTATTCTTTCCCCAACATACAGTAAGAGAAATAAACATCTCTCAGACCTGAACTGCATGGTCATTACACAACCATCAATGACTGGAAGCACCACGAGAGCCTGAACCACACTTTACCCTGACTTTTCTAGCCGTTTCTATTCACAAAGCTTTCCACATCTGGATTTCCCCTGAGAACCACTTTATGATGCTATAAAGACTGTCAACCAGAGGCAGGAGCTCCCCAACACTTGAGCCACACACAGAACTATCAAATAACATTTAATTGCCGGATGACACTATATGTCTGGGCTTGCATTCTGATCTCCAAATGTTATTCATGCAACTGTCTACAGAGATAAGGTTGTTATGATAACAGCAGATAAAAACAATTAGGCCTTGGAGCAGCAAATACTTCAAGATCCTGACTTTCACCAGAGAGTTCGAGGAGACTATATATATATATATATGGTCTGATGCTATCTCCCTGATGTAAAGAACAATTACGTGAGGCCTCTTTTGTGTATGTGGGTGAGTGCTTTCACGTAAACACATGCGCTAAGAGCAAGCAACATGTGCAAACTGCATGAGCTGCTAATTACTTTTACATCTAGTGTTGAAGAGCAAAGTTGATAAAAAAATGAACAAGGTTTATATGCTTTAATACATAATACCCATTGTGGTTTCATTGACAAACTCAAGTAGGCTATCCAGTGTACTCAGCACCATTTTCTTTCTTTCACAATTCAGACGCCTTTCTGTTTTTTCGCTGACAAGATTCTACTAGTGTCTCTGGCTGTTTGTACACATATTATGTCTGCTTTGTGATACGTTTGCAGCGCCAAAGCCAAAACACCAAGAAGTGCAAAGCCTTAACCCCAAGTTGCTTCTGGTGGATCACAGATAATGAAAATAGTGCTGAACTGGGGTGAAATGAACAGTATATGTGAGCTCCCCAGAAACCTTATCAAACTCTGACAGCTAAACAGGATGGAGACTGGGAAATGTATGAACCAAGTGATGCTCTAAAGGAAAACAAAACTGATAGAAAGCGGAGTGGTATGGCTTCCAAGGGAGTTTGAGTCTATAAAGCAGGACTTTCTTTCATGAAAAATAAATTTAAAAAAGCATAATGGAAGTCTGTCATGCAGGAAGATATTCTGTTTTCTTTTGTAAAAATGACTTTCTGTACTTTTTGTGAAAAAGTATGATATGCCCTCCTACCTGGACGCTCTCCTGAGAAAAAGGGGGGAAATATTAGGACCTATTTCACTTAGGTCTCTCTCATACTTGGGATGTAAGTAGAGGATAAGGACCTGTATGGTCCCAGGGAGGAGGGAAAGCTGGCACTCAACAGTGGTGGGCAGGTAGGTAGGTAGAGTACTACAGACTCAGAAAGGAAAATAAATAAATCAAATGTACCAGCTGAACAGGGACTAGCTGAAGAAACAGGAGAAACGAGAATCGAGGCCTAATGGCCCCTACCTAACCAACAACATAGTGTACAGTTTAAAAAGAAAGTAATTTCTCAGTAGTATGAAATAATACTGAAAATTTTCTGAAAAGATATGGGTCTGATGTATTCTTCCCGAGACTATGATGACTTTAAAGGTAAAAAGAGAACAAACAGAATCAAGAATTAACACCTGAAAATAAAACTGACAAGAGTGGTAAAGTCGGAAAGGAAAAATACCAATCTTCATTACCTAAGGATATTTTACAGAGAACAGAAATTAGGCATTCTTAAATTCGGGATAATATAGAACAAATATATATTTTTTTTACTAGTAATAAATATCCAGATTTGGCAAAGTCATGCAAAGAATGTAGTGTCCGGTCTATTTTCTTACTCCATGACAGTTATTTCTTGAGGTCCTTTCAGACTAAAAGAGTTAGCAATTAATTTTAGTCATGAAGGTCATCATTATCGCTCACAGTTAACACTCCTGGAACAGCCACCGCGTGCAAGGTCTAGAGCAAAGGCTAATATCACTTGTTTTGCAAACAGACCTAAGTCTTCCTTCAGCAAGTATACTCTGTACTTCTCGACTATCTGGGAAGGTCGTATTTCATCCTCTGAAGTCTTTCATTCCTTCAAGGTGCACCGCACCCTGTCTTCTCCTGGGACTCCACAACATGCTCTCCACTCCTCTTCCCACTAGCCAAGCCCTCGTCCCCAGTCGGGAGAGATCACTGCTTGAGCAAGACTGTAGGCCTAGCACAGCGATCTTCATATAGAGACAGCATTCACTGGACTTCTAGGGAGACTCAGATGACATCATCTAATTGTTCCACTTTCCCTGTTCTACTCCTTTGTAATACTCTTACTGCCAGAGAAGCAGCTGGTGAAATAATACACTAAATGATAGCGTGCAAAATCTTCAAATAACCTGCTCCTTTCACACAATGCACCTGTAGCAATGACGGGTTTACTCTACACAAAAAGAAATCCTGAGTTAATGGGCCTTGAGCTCAAGTATTTAATTTTGGGAGGGAGGCAACTCAGGTGGTTCTTTTTTTTTTTTTTTTTTTTTGGCTTAATGAATTTTATTGCAATTATAGGTGTACAAAAATCATCACAAGTCAATTTGATAGCATTTGCATCCCAAACCCTCAGTGCATCCCCTCCACCCTCAGGTGGTTCTAATATGTAACTAGGGTAGAAAAATACTGACAAAGAAATGTAACTTTTTTAATTTTTAAAAAATTGATTGAAGTATAGTTGATAGCAAAGTGATTCAGTTATATATATATATTTTTCATATTCTTTTCTATTATAGTTTATCACAGGATACTGAGTATAGTATGCTATACAGTAGGACCTTGTTTTTCCATGAATTATAACTTCTTTTATCAAATCATTTCCTTCATTTCCTACCACAAGCCACTCAACTGCATCTTTATATTGCTTGTGGCCAAGAATATTGTTAATAAAAATTATGCAATATTTAAAAAATTCATTCCAAGCACACCTAGGACATTACTTACAATCTATTATTTTTAATGGATGATCAACACACCAACCTTGAAATGAAGATAGACAACATGCCAAAATTCTTAAGGCAGAAAGTATTTCTTATTATAAATATGTTAAACAATGCTCCCAAGTCTTCCAATCAGCCTACTAATGTATCAGTTAAAAAAACAAAAACAAAAACAAAACTTTTTTAGCACCATGCACCAGGTATGATTCTCAGTTTGGCGATACAAAGAACATAAGAAACTCACACTCCATAGAATTAAAAAAAATTTTTTTTTAATTTACAGTAATTTGTTCATTAGTACACTGGTTTACAATTTTAATTGTAACACTTGCCCATCCATAATCTTATTTAATACCATAATTCGGTGAGAGATTATCATTTTACCAATGACAAAACCTAGGTTCAGAGAGGTAGAGTGATTTCTTCTGCTCACACATTACTAAGTGACAGATCCATGCAAACCAAGTTTCTGAATGCTTCCCCCTAAATCCAGGGATAAACATCATGCTAATTACTGTGCTGTATGCAAAGAGATTAAACTATGGTCCTAAAACCTCAAAGGAGGCTGCAATCTAGTTATGGAAGGAAGCCAGATACAAAAATGATTAGAATATAATACACTGTAGAATTTGCAAACACTAAATAAATGATAGAGGAGAGTCAGCTGCCCTACAGGCTTGCAAAGAAGGAGCAGACTAAGATTAGAAAGGTGCGGGAGGCTTTTTTTACAGGGTAGACTCTGGGTTGAGTCTTAAAAGGATGGGCAAAGCTAGGTAAGCAGGAAGAAGGAAAGCAGAAGCTCTATAGATAATGTTTCTCATTATTGTCAACTGAGAAGTTCAGGCTAACAATAATTCCAGCAAGTATGCATCACTAATTTTACCACGACAGCCAGCTTAACTCAGTACAGGGGAACACCTGGATTCCTCTGTCAAACTTATCCGTTCAAATCCGTTTTCTTAAAGAAAAAATGAGCAAATTAATCAACAAGGTATTTACTGTGCCTCTACTATGTACAAAGTACTATGCTTCCCCATCTGCAAAATACCAAGCACCGCCTTTACTCTCCAATAGTTTACAATTTCACTGAGCACAGACACAAAAATTTAGATGCTCAAATTAAGTACTACGTGACTAAGAAACAAGAAAATTCTGAGCAGTAAGTGCAATAAATGCATAGAGGAGGAGTGAGATTTAGATGAATTGGATGCTGGGATGGCATTCCTGACCAGTTAGGAGCACAGGCAAAGGTGACAAGGATGGGGTGAGTAAAATGTACTCAGTAAACTCATCTGACAGACTGTGTAGGGCCTAGTCAGTGTAGGAACTGTATAAGGCACAGGAGATAAAAATTTCACCAAGAATTGTATGGCAAGAATAGAAGGTTCACGAAGAGATGAAAAAGTCTATGTTATTTTCATAATTTTGTATTCGATCAGTAAGGTCCTGACTTGGCTACAGTGACATCATATGAACATCAGCTCTGGGTGGAGGGAGACGGGGACGCGCACCTTTTCATGCAATGGTTCCTCTGAGGCACTCAGCTTTTCTCTTTTGTTGAGGCTGCTTTGCTTTGATGTGGTTTGTGCATTTCCGGCTTATAAAATGAACAACTGCACACTTAGGAACAAAAGCCACTATCACAACATTCACAGCTTTCAAGGCACAATACACAGAATGTACAGGGGTGCACTAATGACAAGACTTTAAAATCCCATTCATGCCCAGAGAAGTCATGCCACACCCATCTATCCTTGGGAGCTGCCTGGCACACTCTGGGTCCTTTTATTGTGGCCCTGATCATTTACTCAGAGAGAAGAGCATGCCTTCCATGCCTAGACTTTCCTTTCAAGGCCATAGGCACTCGTGTCACTTCCAGTGTTAAAAAAAGTGGCAATGTTTGCCAGGGGAGTAGAATGCTAAGGGCTTCCCCCAGCTCCTTATCCACGAGGGGTGCCCCTGCTCCTCCAAACGCGAGGCAAAAAAGTCCAGTGGAAAACACTAACTGGGAGTTCCCTTTGTGGCTCAGTGGTTAGCGAATCCGACAAAGAACCACGAGGTTGCGGGTTCGATCCCTGGCCTTGCTCAGTGGGTTAAGGATCCGGCGTTGCCTTGAGCTGTGGTGAAGGCTGCAGACGCGGCTCGGATCCCGTGTTGCTGTGGCTGTGGCGAAGGCCGGCGGCTACAGCTCCTGTTAGACCTCTAGCCTGGGGACCTCCATATGCCGCGGGTGCGGCTCTACATAAAGGCAAAAAGACAAAAAAAAAAAGAAAGAAAGAAAAAGAAAACACTAACTGCCAACTGGCTGCCAGTAATATATTTCACCCCCGACCATCACACATGTGGAGAAGGTGCTTGGAAGGGAAGCAAGCTTTAAGGGGGGCTGGGGAATCAGAGGAGTTTGAAAGCTCTTAAAAGGGTTCAAATCAGTCTGCATACCATTGGAGGAAAATTCTGCTCCGTTCTAGGTGATTCTCAGAGGGTGAGGGAATGTTAACTCCTTAGACAGATGACCTGACAGAGGGACTCCTGGGGGTGAGGTGGGGGAGGGGACAAGAGTCAAAAAGCAGATAAGAAAAACACAAAGGGCATGCCACGCCTTAAGCTTCATGAATACACACAAATATTCCTATAACTAAGATACGCTGTCAGGCGAAAAGAAGCATAGTTATTCTGAGATAATCTAAAATCAGATAGAGAAAGCATGACAAAACCTGTTTATGTAACAGTTTGCTACTATTTTAAAAAATCCTATTTCACAGACTTAAAAAGGAACAAATCTAAAGATGAAAAGGATGTCATTGGAAAAAGTTGGTTTTCTTCAACCTTCTTGCACTAACTTTATGAAAACATCATTACCAAGAATATGAGCAGATTGAAGAAATAATGCAAATGTATAATACACATGTAAATGCCCATCAGTGCAGTGGTTAAAGATGTGGAAAGTTACTCACTTTTGCCACACATTATTAAAGCTAATACAAAGATCATCCAATACTTTCAGATACTTAAGGACGATAAATTTGTAAGAGTTTTATTAAAAGCAATTAGGCAATCAATATACATTCAGAATCTTCAAATGCTCATAGATTTTGACCAAGAAAGTCTAATTCTAGAAATCCACCCTAAGGAAATCATCAAAACATAGATATTTCTGTTTAAAACTTTTAATGAAGAAAATTTTATAAAGATTTTAATGATATATTTAAATAATTATACTATTAACTGAGAAAAATTAAGTTGCAGAATTATTTTCACAGTATGATTACTACTATATAGGAAGAAGAAACAACAAACCAAAGCTTTCTTATGTGTACAGAAAAAAAAAAAAAATCAAAGTTAATGCACCAAAACCCCAACAGCAATTATCTATGGATTCTCATTTTACTTTTAACTCATTAGAATTCTACAAATCAGTTACAAATGATAAATATTATAATCAGAAAAATGTAATCAAAGTCTACAATTCCAAAAACAGCAATAAAAAATTACCACAAAGCTACTCCATGAATTATTTATGAAGGAGTAACAAAAAAATTAGATTAGTGCAGATATGGTGCATTTTCTCTAACATAACATAGTATTGACATGAAACTTATATTGGTTAGAGATTATATAAAGAGTCCAGGTGGTAATGTCTCCACATTTGTCTACACATGCATGCCCAGATTAAGGCAAGCGCTCCTCAGCGTCAAGCCCAATAAACTGTAAGCAAGGGAAAAAAATGGTCTAAGTAGCCAAAAGCCAACTCTAGATTTTATACTTGATAAGAGGATAGAGAAAAACTAAGAGCTATCTTTGGAGAACTTGACTGAATTCCACTTATGGAATTTTCACAGCTGACCTGTAGCAACAGGCCAGCCAACATTTTAATTACTATCTGTTATTACCCGTATGGTCAGTCACTGTTTTTTGTTGGGTTTCTTTGGGGTTTTTTTTTTGTTGTTGTTGTTGTTTTGTACTATAAGAGTTTGGTAGGTAAGACTCTTTTTTTTCTTTTTTCTTTTTTTTAAATGGTCACACTGGAGGCATATGGAAGTTCCTGGGCCAGGGACTGAATCCCAGCCACAGACGCAACAATACCAGATCCTTAACCCACTGCACTGGGCCAGGGATTGATCCTGCACCTCCATAATGACCCAAGTCCCTGCAGTTGGATTCTCAATCCACTGTTGTTACAGTATACAGTGAACATCCTTCAGACTCACATATTTCCAAGCAAATGATGCATCTTTAAAGACACTGCAAATATTTCATGAAAAAAATTATTAAAAAAAAAATACTGTTAAAATCTGATTGGACCTAATTCTTTTATTTCCCATCTGCTCCAAGAGCTGAGTACACACAGGGGCTATGCTTCAAGAGAAAAAGAATACACTGTCACAGCATGTCTTTTTAAATCTTATCTATTTCAAAACTTTTTAATATCCTAAGATTGCTTACCAAAAGTTAAAATCTTGAACAAGAAATGAGAACCCCCGTTCCCCAAACTGTACAGAAAAGAAATTGCCAAGGAGGACATCAACTAAACTCTAATAAGAGCTCCATTTTTTCTAGTCCTATGGACAGACTGACAATGTCCTGTGGAAGGGACAAATACAACTGGTGTCAAATTGGTAAAAGATGGTTAAGAGGATAGCATTATTTAGGGTCCGAACTTGAAACAAACAAATGATAGACTCTGATTTTCAAGTGCAGTCAGAAGGGTCTGCTGCCTGCAAGCAGGCTGCTCATTAACCACCCACTTTACTTCTGAAATGTGTGTAGCTGTGGTACAGAAGCAGGGGGTGGGGGGCAGAAGGGGGACATGCACAGGGTCATGCCCTCTCTGTTAGGACATATGACTAATGTGTCCCGGAAAGAGGGGAAAAGCACTCACCTGGTCATCAGCCAGCCTGACTCATGCCTCTTGGCATTTTACAACAAGTATCCAGAAACTGGTTGGAATTTAGAGAGATGTCTATCAACTGCTTTCACAACGTCTGGGCAAAGAATGTGCTGCTCAGCTCATTTGTAATAAATATTAGTTCAGTTGCTGAAAGTTGTTTTTAACCACCCAAGAGGAAGTCAGCAGAGGTAGCTGTCCTGATTTTGAGACTCCAAGGCTCAGAGGACTGAGGAACTATCCCAAGTTAAAATGAAAGCGGTGGCCTAACACCAGGCCATTTAGGTACTTCACACTGTTGCTACACAGCCTGGCAGCACCAGAAGCCTGGGCTCCCAAGTGGAAGAGGCCAACGGGGCAGCACCCACGGGTCAGCTCCAAGCCCGTCCCGGCAGGGCTGCCCAGCAGAGTTGCACAACATCTGACACATGTGATGGCCATTCCCAGAGCCTCCACTCTGGTCAGAGCCAAGTTCACTTATCAGTCTGAAAGAACAAAGTAGAAGGGAAGAGAAGCTGAGGATTGCAGGTTAAAAAAAAAAATTTTTTTTTCAAAGCAACTTCTTCAAAGACCCTTTTATATTTCTTTAAGGTGACATCTGAATTTAAGTGACATTGTCAATCAATTTCTTTCTCAAATATGACAATGTTCTTCTACCCCTCACTTGCTCAAGGCTTGATGGAAATGAGGGGGAAGAAATTTTCCTCGCCCAGAAATTCACACAAAGCATATCTTGGCAAGGGCAAGTAATTCAAATGTCTTCTCAGTGTTCTTTTTAATTTAGCTGTTTTCCATTTACTTGCGACTAAATAAACTTTCTATATAGAGAGTGTACAAAATTTTCTGGGCATACTGTTTGGGAATACAACAGACTCAAAGAAATGAAGAACACAGATTGCATAGAGGGCAAAGTGGTGAATACATCAAAGTATAATAAAAAATTTTTTTTCTTTAATTTCCAACTTATCTGGGAGTTCCCTTCGTGGCGCAGCGGTTAACGAACCTGACTAGGATCCATGAGGATGCAGGTTTGATCCCTGGTCTCATTCAGTGGGTTAAGGATTCAGTGTTGCCGTGAGCAGTGGCGTAGGTCACAGACACGGCTCGGATCCTGCATTGCTGTGGCTGTGGCGTAGGCTGGCAACTGTAGCTCTGATTCATCCCCTAGCCTGGGAACCTCCGTATGCTACAGGTGCGGCCCTAAAAAGCAATAATAATAATAATAACAATAATAATAATTTCCAACTTTTCAGAAGCCATTAAGCCGACACGTAAACTACAACTCTTAACTTCCATATTCTAAATACTACCCTTGGTAAGACTATCACATCTATCTCAATATGTAACATGTCTGGAAAATGAGATTCAAAATGCCTCCCATATCAGCACTCCATTCATTCCACAGATTCTGAACCTGGAGACAAAAATCGGAAGGTCCAGAGTCAGCTCTGGCTCCTGAACTGGGTAAGGGGGCAGGAAGTCGGTGTGCAGGCCAAGAGGCTGTGAGTTCTGGGCAGTGCAGGTATTGGAGAGAGAAGCAGCTTGTCAGGTGGGCCCTGGAGGGAAGCCCATTATACCTGTGGGGGTGCTGACATTTGGGGTAATCTAAACCTTGTTACTGTGTGACTCACCCCTGGTGGGAAGGAGATTTAGCAAGGATGCCTCTTTACCCAAGCAATTAAGATCATTTAGGAAACAGAGAAAATGGGCAATAAGGATCTCCCTGCTAGGGCGCACTCGCTGGTGTTCAATCCGACAGTTCCAGTGGCAGCCCCGTGATGGAGATGCAGCACTGGTGGCACAACACACCCCACTAAACGCTGGGGCTCAGCCCCAAGGACAGCTTTGAAAAACCTCATAGAGGCCCCTGCACAGGGCATCAGAGAACCGTCCCCTCGCCTTCACCCCGTCCCTGAGCACCTGAGAACCAGGCAGAAGGAGAAGGCCTTTTTCTGGTGGCCTCCTTGCAAACCAGGAGCAAGCTGGTTGCTGGAGAGGTGTTGGGTTCTGGGAAGGAATATCCAACTCTGAACTTCAAATTGCACAAAAGCAGCAGGGCAGAGTCTACTTAAGGAATGGAAAGGGGTAAGAGCAGTTCAGGGGGCTGGTCCCACAGAATCCACCACCGCCTCCTCAATGATCCTGACTATTCTGCCCTTAAAACGCTTGCCACTAAATGCTGTCGTCATTTATTTACTCGCCACTCTCCCGAGGAGCCTGAGCACAGAGAAATGTCTTTATCACATCTCGATGCCTATGTTTAACTTATAAAGCCTGGCACATTTTAATCGCTAAATAAATACACGGTGAAAAAAAACCTCAAGAAACTCATCAGGTGTGTAATAAATAAACCCTGAACGATGGCCATCATCTCCAAGAGTTCACATCATAACATGTCAGCACACCATTTTAGTTATTTTTGTCCACTTCTCCCTTCTCCATCCTTGATGCGGTCTTTGAAGCCATGTGACCTGTAAAAAAAATCACTGATGGCAAGCCTAACTGACAGCTTCTAAAAGGTGAATGACAAGTGAAAAATCTATGTTCTTTACCTGCTAAAGCCCTGCCCAGGTCTCGGTTAACTGAGGAAAGAAAAGTTACACATCAAAACTTTTACTTTCCTTAATTCATCGAAGCCACATCTTCCACAAACATTACCTGCCTGTCACAGTGTCAGGGTTTGAAAGCCTTAGTGTTGGTTCAGTGCCATCGGCTGTAGCCAGATAGATGAGGGCTATGGGTCCCATTTTAAACACATTCAGTGTTTCTGACGGTCTTGTATGTTGGATATATTGAGTATGAAATTGTTTTTCTACAAATCTGATGAAAAATAAATCACCCAAAGGAAAATATTCAAGGAGGGACTAAGGGACTGTAGAAGCCAAACTGAGGCCACAGAAGCACACACACGTGCGCGCACACACACATTTAGCCCCACCTCAGTAAATTTCCACAAGTCTCCTAACTCTGTTTTATGAAGTAAGCAAGCTCTGTTTCTACACTTGTATCCATTCATTCATTAAAGATGAGAATATACTTCCCCCCACTCAGATGCCCTTAGACACTGTGGCTCCTATATGGTTAATTGCTTTAGGCCAAGGTCAAGAACCTGTGGTTGGAAAGCCACAGGCAGTTCCTCAGCAGCTTGTGTTCAGCTCTTCAATCTGCTGGCATCAGATGGTAATCTTCAACAGCACACAAGTGCAAAGGAGTTTTGTTGGCAAGAGGGCCTTGGATGGCTCTGTAATCGACTGGCTTCAACAGGCCTTTTGCACAGACTGAAAGCAAGTCAAACTTTTAGAAAGTCATTAGTCTTCTCCAAGTAAAACACTATCCTTTGCCCCTAACGTTGTCCTTGTGGAAATGACTTCTATGAACTAAGAGAAAATTTTGTCAGGAACATTTTGAAAGCAGCAAATAACACTTCAGCCATCCTGACATGAGTGTTTTGTTTTTTAATTGGAACTCAACATCAAATAGTATTTGTGATCAGGAAGGAGAGAGAGCAGACATTTGGAAAAATGCATTTTCGGTAGATTTCACTACACAGGGAGACTGAGGTTGTTTTTCATTTCTGTTAAGCTATCCCAAAGTAGCTGTATTTTCAAATGCAGAAGTGAAGAGGGAGAAAAAAAAGACAGCCTTCCTTCTTGTTCCACGGCACAGAAAAGAGCTAGTAGACAACAGTCTCAAAAGATAATACAATTTTTAGGGGGCCGCCCTCTAGCACTGGTGCTGCTGCTCGGCCCATCCTCACAGATCAATCTGATCATCTCCAGCACATCTGCTTCTACACTGACAAATGATAAATTCCATCTCTTGAATCCGTAAGCAGAAAGAGGCCTGCTGGTAAACAGCTATGAGCGGAAATGTATGCACCTTTCATAAGCAAGACAAATCACTCATTCTCACCAAACGCTTCCAACAGGAACACTAATTTTGTATTTATTTGCACGGCATATGTACTGCGTCCGAAGCAGTGCATTAAAAAAGATCTCAGGCAGCCAATTGCTTTGATTACATTTATTCATCGCAGTATTACAAGGGCTCGATGGCAGAGCAATGAAACAGGAAGCTAGTGAAGACAGAAAACACCTCATCAATGGCTTGTTAAGGTTGGAGATTTTTCTGGTGCGTAACACACAAATACACACACACACAAATCTGTAACGTAGCAAAGAATTAAAAAAAAAAGTATTGTGGCCATGCATCTTAAATCTGCCATATGCCTTTCCTGTCAACCAGCAGTTATTTTTATTAATAACTCAGGAACATATTGTGGAATTCTTTTTGTTTTCAGATCCGGTCATGTGACTCCTTTGGCACCAGGGAACACTGGGTAAATTGTAATGTTCTAACATGCCAGTGAATGGTCCCTTTTAAAGTCAAGTTGGTGATGAATTGATATTTGCTGAGGCCTAAGCAAGCACAGGGCACTGTATATACTCCTTCTTCTGTGCTCTCTGCAATGATGGATGGAAGTGAGCAGCAGAGAAGAAGTCACAGAGACAAGCTCAGGCTGACAACCAAGCAACTACTAGTGGATTGTTTTAATCAATCGGCAAAAAGAAGTAGCTTTTTGTATCACTTACTGTGGCTTCATTCTCCTACTGTACACATAGATCATGGATATTCTGTACTGTACTGGCCTGGATGAAAAATGAAATGCAATAGAAAAAGCAGAGAAGACAGAGCTTCCTCCAGGGCCCTGGAGGAAGGTGGTTTAAGCCAGGCATGTTCCCAGAGGTGCCAAGAACTAGAAATTTACACTACGTCTTCATGAGAGATCTGACTTTCTAGAGGAGAAGCAAGATGGCTCTGCTATTTTCCTTTAATAACACTGCTTCCTCCCTACTGCAGAAACTTCTGGGACTACAACACAGGTGTCATGGGTCCTCCAAGCCTTCCAGCAACAAAGCTCGCTCGGTCAGGGGTTTTTAGCTTATGTTTGAAAACTTGGGGCAAGATACTGCTGTTGTTCAAAGAAATAGAAGACTACCTCGTGAAACCAGGCATGCTGTGCAAATAAATACAGAATTAGCGTTTACCCTTGGCAGGACATTTTTGGTTGAGTTGGCTGCAGGACATTAAAAAAGACATTAAGTAGATTATATATTCATATGAGGTATCCTGTGATTTTTAACGTTAAGAAACCCAGTATTTTTCTTTCTGATGATATATAATAATTGTGAATGATTAAAAGAGTTGACTATGTAATTATCTTCCCCTCCCTCTGTCCTGTAAGAAATCTCATGGAAATAGAACTTTGGTGAAATAGTTTAAAATAAATGCTTTGGCTTGGATGGAATCACTATGTTTTGAACAAACAAATATGATAGCCTAAAGTAACATTCCATTCCAGAGAAGGTGGTTAGTTCTTTATGTAGTTACTAAAACGGTCTCTATAAAATTCTGTGATGGTTGTCTAAGTTAAGAGCCACAAAAATCAAGTGGTCTAAACTTTGATTTTACAATGAGGAATATGAGAAATAGGTAAACTAATCTACCCCAGGAAATATGGCTAGCCTAGCTGAAATCAGATTCAAAGTTAAACCTCAGAATGGGATTATTATTTTAGTTGGGTTAGAGTGGAGAAAGCTAGCCATGTGTTCTTTCCTTAATTCTTTGAAGTTTAGAACCAACGTAAACTTTATAAAACAAAGGACTTCTAAAACAATCTATTTTCCCACACTTGAGCTGTATGGGAAAACTGGCGATCACATATGTAGACATTCACGGTCAAAATACCTTCCCCTACAATTCTGCCTCATAGATGATTATTATTTTTTTAAAGGGCAACAACTCAAAGGAATGCTGCAGACACACTTTTGAACCATTTTTGGTAGGGAGTGTACGTTTCTGAAATGATCAACAGGTAAAGCTTGAAATCTGGGAAATACTTGCTTTGCTTCTTGCAACAAAATTGGCTACAAGACACTGTCACATCAGTAACCCAGAGCAGAGGTGCACAGCTGTCATGAGATACGAACGGGACAAATCGCTAGCAGAGGTATGTACAGAGACTGATGCTTAGTATCGGTTGAATCAGCCCTTTGTTTTAGAACCAGATGTGACACCACCTGTCGATTTCCTCGTCTGCAAGAAGCAGTCTTTCAAAAGTGAGTTGGGGGAGTTCCTGTTGTGGCTCAGCGGAAACAAATCTGACTAGCATCCATGAGGATGCAGGTTCGATCCCTGGTCTCGCTCAGTGGGATAAGGATCCGGCATAGCCGTGAGCTGTGGTATAGGTCACCGACATGGTTTGGATCTGGCATTGCTGTGGCTGTGGTGTAAGCAGCTATAACTCCGATTCAACACCTAGCCTGGGAACCTCCATAGGCCACGGGTGTGGCCCCAAAAAGACCAAAAAAAAAAAAAAAAAAAGGTGAGTTGGCTTCAGTGAATTTTGGTGGTAGGACCAGTGCTTCACTAAGGTCAACCATGCAAAGGGGAATCTCTGGCAGAAAACTAGCCAACAATGCTTTGAGAGAATTTTTCTCCAGATAATATGATTCCCCAAGCCCTTCAGTGACTGAACTAAAGTAACATAACATACACACTGACCAGGACAACATACCTACTAGCACATATATACTTTGTAGGCTGCATTATTTCTTTCCTGTATCAACTCAAAGAGAACAACAAATTCGTATAAAGTTTGACAAGCAACTTTTTTCTGCAGTGATCCTGATACATTTCAGCGTTTTAAAAAAAATTTAAGCCCAAACTATAATTGTCTTACATGACAGTTTCAGGAATGCTTATTTTCTTTTTGATTCACAATTACCAGTAGTCAAAGCACTGAGGCTTTCAAATATATAGGTACTTCACCAATCACAGCCTGCCCGGTAATTAATCAGGAAATAATTATATGCCATGATCCCTCTATGTAAGATATAACAGTATTTCATTTGATCCTCACAAGATCATTGCGATGGGCAGGGAGAGATTTATCCTCATTCTATAAGTGAGAAAACGCATGTTCATAATTTGCTAAACTCATATAGCTAATACGTGGCAGCTTTCCAGTCATGTCGAGCAGATGGAAAGTAAGAGATAAGTTCTTAGTTCTTAAGACTCAACTGAGGTTTTTGTGAACAGACAGGCCTGGAATGATCAAGTCCGTGCTCATCCACACTGAGCACCCACATCTTTTAGTATCTCCTGTCAAATTCAGTCTTTTCGGACATTATCGGAAACATGTTGGGTCCCAGGTTTCCCACGTTGTTTAGAGGGAAGGGGTGACCCCGTGCAAGCCCTTGCTCTGGTCCAAGCCTTGCCCCAGGCTAAGGCGCAGCTGCCCAGAGCACTTCTGCTCCCTCACAAGGAACAAGCAGCCTACCTCTCTAAGCCTCCCATACTCGCAAGATTCTCCACCCACTGGGCTGCCCGACCCAGGGAGAAAAAAGGCATTGACTATGACTTTTGGATCTCTAGAAATGAAAGACATTCCTTATAAGGTATGTCTACCTTGCAGCATTTAGACTTCTCCCTCTTAGACACAGTCTTAGGACAGCAAGCTGTACTCAAATAGGTGACTGCTTGTAACTGGGTCTTCTCAGAGCAGAGAAGACAGCAAAGAATACTCTAACCTAGCTCTTATCATGGCCAAGTGCCCTCAACCAGTCCAGCTAAATGCAGAGATGCTTTTAGATGTACTCTGATTTCTAAGGGGTACTCACACATAAGCAGTAAGTTTGGCCAACAATATTCTCAAAGATGTCAAATATCAATTTAACATAGAAGTATTTTAACAACTCAGTTTAGAGTATTTTAATATGGTTGAATTTAACAGTGCTAATACTATATTATTTACATTATCTATCAATTTCCTTCTGTATCTCTTTATGAGTGTTGAGATTTGAACACTAGGAGACTGGAGTTTATTGCCCTTTGATCCTTCTGCAGAGGAGAACAGCTGTATGCTTACCATCTACATTTAGGCAAAGATTAAGCTAATCTTTCTGAGTTTCCATTTCTCAATTTTTTTTCTTTTGCTTTTTAGGTCCGCACTTGTGGCTTATGGAGGTTCCCAGGCTAGGGGTCTAATTGGAGCTGCAGCTGCCGGCCTATGCCAGAGCCACAGCAACACAGGACCTGAGCTGCGTCTGTGACCTACACCACAGCTCACAGCAACACCAGATCCTTAATCTACTGAGCGAGGCCAGGGATGGAACCTGCAACCTCACGGTTCCTAGTCAGATTTGTTTCCACTGCACCACAACGGGAACTCCTCTCCATTTCTTAAATGGGAAGAAAAAAACATATCTTGCAGTACTGGTATTAGGACTAAATTAAAAAATGTACGTGATGTTCTTTAATTAGAAGGCACTTACAGTTTTTGTTCCATTTTCTATACTGAAATAAAATTTACGCAGTTTATTAGACATTTCAACTCAAGCAGAATACCAAACATTTCCATTTCATTTCAGTTTGTCCAACTACACGAGGTAGCTGAGTCTCAGCCAAAGCCACCTCAAATGCCATACCCTGACCATCTCCAAAGAGATGTCCATAGTTCTAGAACATTTCTAAAAGGCATTCTAGATAAAATACTGTTCTATTCTAGATAATATTCCTGCCAGGTGCAATGGAAAACTTATAGTCAGTGTCCCTGTCAACCGAACAAATTTTAAAAGCTGTAGTATATAAACATCCAATGTTTTATGATCAGAATCTTGTAAAAATTGTCCTTTAATCCAATGCTATCCTCCATTAGCAAGGTGCTTTAATATCACATAAACCTTATATAGCAGTTAATAAGTGCCAGCTGCTGCCCGGGGAGCTTTTCATGGGTGTATTTGCGTATTAACCCTTTTCACAGTCTTAGCCACGCCATGGCAGTGGTGCTGTCATCATCTTCACTATACAGATCAAGAGACTGAGACAGGTTAATTCAGCAGCCCAAGGACTCCAGCGGTGCCAGACCAGTAGCATGAGAGTCCACAGTCTAAACCAGGGCTCTAGCAGCTTTATTTAAAGGGCCAGAGAGTAAGCATTTCAGGCTTTGTAGACCACATGGCCTCTGCCATAGACCATCCCTCATGTGTAGTTTGCCAACACCTGTTCTAAACCAAGACACTCTTCTGACTCAAGCGCTTTGTCATTTTCAACCTAGTTTGACGTGTAACCCCTTTGATTCTCACAACCATCTTCTGTCGGAGCAAGGAAACTGAAGTAGAATGTCTATCTCCTTTAAAGCAGCAGCAAAAAACAAGAAGAGACTCACGTGCCTGGACTCTCAATTTAGGGATCCACAGGACCCCTTCTGACCTCCTCCAGCAGCTCCCTATCCATCCCCGGGCTCCCCGCCACCCAACAGCACGCTTTCGAAACAAGACTATCAAAGAGGCAGTGATGACACTCATTCTACCCGTCTCTGCACTATTGATTCTTTCCATCTCTCTCCTGTCCCCTCAGAAGCACTGACGTCTCTGAACATTTATTTTAGAATTTCCCCTAAGACATAATTCTTTTAACTCTGAGAAGGAACTAAAAGCAAAATATGTAAGCTTTAAAAAAAAAAAAAAGCCTGCTAGATTTTACAAAGCTGAAAGAATCCCTACGACTCTTTCCCACGACCAACACATTCAGCTACAAGTGTGCTTATTTTATGACTATCTCTTTTTTTAATTGCCATCCACATTTTTTTCAAAATTGCAAAGTATATATACTATAAAAAATGACTTAAAAAAAAAAACTCTTGCTTTGCAGAGGTATGCCATCCTGGCCACTCACTGTGGCCAAAACACTGCAGGAGAGTGTTCTCATGGTCCCTGCTAACTTCTGCTGGGAAAAGTGAAAAAATGCCTAAGAGCCCGCTACATACTAGCTTTATAGTCATGCCAACAGCAGAAGTGAGGGGAAAGAATTACAACAATAATGATGATACTAAGAATGACAGTAACTGCCAATATCAAGTGAAGGCTGATAACAAGCCAGGCATTGTTCTAGGCACGTATTAAATCATTTGATCTTTAAGCACTCATGAACAAGGTACTATAATCATCCCCATTTAACAGATGAGGAAACTGAGGCAGAGAAAGGTTAGGTAACTCATGAGAGAGAAGAAAGCTGGGGTATAAAAGACTACAGTTAAGGATATGACTGCTAGCTTCAAGGTCTATGTGAACCCTTCTCACTGTTCCACTAATGAAACAGTACAGTGTCTACTTAGAGCAGGGCACTATTAAAAATGCTGATAGCTCAAATTCTATCGCCCTGAGGACCATTTCTGTGAATGGGCATCTCCCCGTCACAGAACTCTATATATTCATAAAGCTCTCTATTTTACCAAGCCAAGGGGATAATGATTGTTAAAAAAAACCTAGGAAAGAATATGTTTTGGTGTTGTCCATGGCATCAGATATTGCAGGCAGCCATCAATGGAATGATGAAGTGGAAAAGACCAGTCCATGTCATGGAAAAGGATTTCTGGGTCCAGTTCCTGGCTCCACCACTTTGTTTTTTTTGTTTCTTTTTTTTTTGCCTTTTTTTCATTTTGGGGCCGCACCTGCGGCATGTGGAGGTTCCCAGGCTAGAGGTCTTATCGGAGCTGTAGCCACTGGCCTAAGCCGCAGCCACAGCAACGCAGGATCCGAGCCGCGTCTGCGACCTACACCACAGCTCACGGCAACGCCGGATCGTTAACCCACTGAGCAAGGCCAGGGACCGAACCCGCAACCTCATGGTTCCTAGTCGGATTCGTTAACCACTGCGCCACGACAGGAACTCCTCTGGCTCCACCACTTTGAACAATTTCCCTAAGCTGTCACATGGGGACAATAGTAATTTACCTCTGATAGTATTGGGTACAAAAGAGACAGTGTGTGTGAGGACACTTTATAAACTCTGAAGGGATAAACAAAACAAATGCAACTTGTTATTTTAAATTATTACACCTCTCTTTATTTATTTATTTATTTTTTTTGCTTTTTAGGGCTGTACCTGTGGCATTTGGAAGTTTCCGGCTAGGGGTCAAATCGGAGCTGCAGTTGCCAGCCACAGCCACGCCAGATCCGAGCCACATCTGCAACCTACACCACAGCTCACAGCAACACCAGATCCCTAACCCACTAAGCAAAGCCAGGGATAGAACCTGCATCCTCATGGATCCTAGTCAGGTTTGTTAACTGCTGAGCCATGATGGGAACTCCCTATTACACCTCTCTTCTAAGGATTTAGGTTCTAGATATACATTTCCCTCTAGAGGGGCAATCCTGACCATGTTACAACATAAAGACACCAATAAAGAAAGAGTGACAGGGAGAGGAAAAGAATTGCCACTGATCCAGTTTAACTAAATTCCCCATTACCTTAGGCACTTACTTGGCTTTCCCAAAGACCCTATTCAACTGTGGGCAGGCAGGGGTCCTCAAGGATGGGGTGGCCACTAAACACCAGCCATGTGATCACTAGCCCTGCTATAAGCTTAGGGAAGAAGAGTCTGTGACCCAGGTTGAGAAAAGAAGGGAGCCAGGAACCATCTTGTCCCCACTCTACCAATGCCCCACCACCCTCTACTTCCAAACTTAGAGTCATCTACACCAAAGGTGATGCCACAGTAACCCCAGGGAAGGGAAACCCATCCATGAGATTATACGCCTCTAAAGGGGAGCAACCACTTCTCGTCTCCCTGAGGTCCAGTTGTTTCGACATTCAGAGGAGACCCTGATCTTGAACAGAACCTCTTGCTGGCCTAACACAGACTGCCTTGGCCTAGTGGTAGAGCAATTAACTAGAAGGATACTATACTTTGGGGTCATTGCTACTGACATTACTGTGTTGTCTTCAACATCCAATGAGAATCCTATAGAATTCACTGAATAGATAATAGAAATGAGAAGTTGATTTCCATTATGATTTTCCTTCTAGTAAAATGAAGTATATTGAAAGTTTTTTTTCCCCAAATGATATATACATTAAATCAGTATATGGGATTAATTCTTTGCAGAATCAGTGAAAAAGCATTTAAATGCTTTCCTTGTAAACCAAAGAAAGCCCAAACATCTACACCTAGTAGATTCTCCCACATATCACTAAATTGTCTATCTTGAGTTTTTTTTTTTTTATGATTACTATTTTACCTGCAATATGAAAATATCTTTTATGATACTTTATAAAAGGAAACTAATACTTAAAAAGTTCAGAAGTTAATTCCTCTAAAAAGTAGAATGATTTTATGATAAATTCTGCATATAGAATAAAGAGGTATTTCAAAGAAAAGGCAAGCTGCAATTGATGTCCAGAAAGCTGGCTGATCACCCTATAATTTGTTAGCACTGTTTTTGAAATGGTACTGACAATAACAGCTCATTTACTGAGGCATTTTACAAAAGGGCAAAATTAATTACTCTGGAATATAAACAGATGTATATTAAAAGCATGCACCTCATTTATGTTAGAAAGAAAAATAATTAAAGCTTTGAGCACCTTTTTTAAGAATCCTCCCATTTTGAGGTTCCAGTTGAATCTTGTACCTAAAATACTACTGCCAGTGATTTTTCTATGCCACTGATATGGGAACAATGAATATTTGCATAATGCACGTAAGATGCTAATAAAACAAAAATGTACTAATAGTAAGTATTTGTGAGCTTTCTCTATCCTCATGGAAACATCAAGTGAAAGAGGCAAACAACTGTAATATTTCAGGGGAAAAAAAATAGTGGAAAGAAACTAACTGATAGGCAAAGAAAAATGTTAATGAAGAGCAAAGAGTCGTCGATCTATTTAATCCTTTGATTATACCTACCGATTACCGTGTGCCAAATACTGTCAGATGAATTTTAATCCCAACAATCTTCTGAGTTGGGCACACTTTGTAGAAAGGAAAACTGAGTCTCAGGAAGATTCTGTATCATGGGCAAGGTCAAAGCGCTCCCCTATGGCAGGGTCCAGACACGCGCGCCCTATACCCAGCCCACCTTCGGAGGGACACTTGCTATCAGATTCTGCAACAGCAGCTTCTGCCAGTCAGGAGGTACCCAGGTCACTGTGCTGTCTGCCGTGCAGCTGTGCGTGAGCAGCTGGCTCACTTTTGAACAAGTGAAAATCATTGGGCTCCGTCTGGAGCCGGGCCTCAGTCACCCCATGTAACCGAGGCCTTTGCCTGGGTTCCCTGCCTCCTGCTAGGGGCGGCACACTTTGTCTCACACCTCCTGCAGAGACAGATGCACAGAGGGAGAGCAGCTTAAAAGAGAACGAGCCTTGGCAAACTCCTGGCTTATTAGCCCACAACACCAGTTCACAGGTGACTGCAATTCTCAAATCAGATTACCTGACAGGCAATTTTATTATCTTGCTCTTGGTACACCTTCAGAACCTCAGATAGCCTGATATACATCACCCATTAATCTGTTTGGTCAGTCAACGTGCAGCTTTCTAATCCTGTTTGTGCAGTTACCCATGTTCAAGGTTTGCTTCACGCTTTTGTGTCTGCTGTTGTATGTTTATTTTGCATATGGAAGGGGCCCAGAGATTTTCTTGTATTTTTTGACGTATTTAAATTCATCAGTATTTTATTCTACCGTTGAGACTTCAAGGCACTGATTCTCACCCCTTTACGGCACATCTAGTCGTCACCTTAAACCGAATGTTTAAGATTCTGCCATATAAGTCAACGCTGACCGCAACAGGAGTTTAATTAGCCTGTGGCAGAATAAAGGAATGCCAAGAATGTCTAAGAGCTTCAAGTTAGATGTAAGATATATACATTCTTCCATAATGCGAGTATACCGCCGCTAATCTGATGGTACTACAACTCTTCATTTAATCTCCAGCTAAAAACATGGAAAGGAACTTCTTTCTAAGACACCAACCAGTGCGAAGCTCCATTTCAAGAACAGAGAGTAAAAACAGCAATCTAGAACTTCTTTCTCATCTTCTAGCCAGGAAGCTGAGAGGAAAAGGAAAGCTTCCTTCGAGGTACAGGGTGAAATGTCCTGGCCCCTGGGAAGGGTCACCACCCAGTTTTCTTGTCAATCCTCCCCCCATGAGGATAGGTCATTCCAGGAAATTAGACCAGTGAATCTCTGCTGCTGGACGCACCTAAGTTTTTCCTTCACTACACTTTTATGCCCCTCTAGCATATTCTCCTCCTGAGCCCCTTATACCACTTAGCCCTATTTCAAAGTCAACCCCAAAGCCCGCCTGGTTCACATCTATCATGAACTGCCCCTTCTGTGGATACACATCAGATCTCTATCAAGGCTTTCCACGCTATTCACAGTGTCTTACCCACCTTTGTTCCTCGCATACTAGCTAGTAACAAGGACAACTGAATTTAATCAGTACTTGCTCTGTGCCAGGCACTGCATGAACTATCATATGGATACTCTCTCTCTTTTTTTTTTTTTTTGTCTTTTGTGGGTCCCACCCAAGGCATATGGAGGTTCCCAGGATAGGGGTCAAATTGGAACTACAGCTGCAAGCCTCCACCACAGCCACAGCAACGCCAGATCCGAGCCATGTCTGCCACCTACACCACAGCTCATGGCAACACCAAGATCCTTAACCCACTGAGTGAGGCCAGGGATCGAACCCCCAAGCTCATGGTTCCTAGTTGGATTCGTTGCCACTGCACCACAACAGGAACTCTGTATTCTTTCTTTCTTTCTTGTCACAAAATCTTGTTAGATTTCACAAAAAAAAAAACAAAACAAAAAAAAACCCACACAAGATGTTCGGTGACAGAGCACGAAGTAAAATTCAACTTTTTTTTTTGGCATGTGAAGTCTCCCAGGACAGGGATCAAAGCCACGCCATAGCAGCAACCTGAGCCACTGCAGTGATAACACCAGATCCTTCACCCACTGAGCCACAAGGGTACTCTTAAAATTCCCATTTTCTATCCTTCAACCTGGAACTCTGTTCCCCGGCTCACAACAGCCTTCTTCAATAAATTTCTCAAATCTGGTGTTGGCCTGTAGCAAGAGGAAGTTACCTGAACCAGTGCTCTCTTGAAGCCCATTCAATATTACACTTTCTACTACTGAAAATCCACAGGAAGACAATTTTTGATCAAAATTATGATTTTATTCGGATCCCTTTAGCACATTTCATCTGCCCTAAATTACCTACTATGTGGGAGATTCTTCATATCAAGGTTGGAACACTTAGGATGAAACTAAAGGCTGCTTGAGCCTAAACCTCAAGGCTCCCGTCCAAAATCCTCCTCCTGAAACTGCCTGAAACTCTCTCCTTTATTACTCTAGCATACCTGGGATTTATGTCCTTTTGTGTGATTATTTCCTTTCTGCCGACCCCTCCACTGAACTGTAAGCCACATCATGGCAGCAGCCATGGCTGTCACCAGTCACACCCTGGCCCCAGTCCTTAGCGCAATGCCGGTCTGTGGTGGGCGCCCAGGAAAGTATCTCAGGTGAGTCAGAGAAGGATCGAGGTCAGGGGGCAGGCATCCTAGCACGAGTCTGGACCAAGTGCTACGTCAAGAATTTCGCAGCCAATGCAGAGGGTTGACAGGATTTCAGAGAGTGTAGTCCCTGGGGCAATGTGGTAGAAGTTATTTTTGCTTCCTCATTTCTCAACGATGGTATTTGTCAACTGACATATACAGGAGTGAATTCAGTCCTGGTTAGTTGCCAGATTCTCCTCCATTCTCCCAGGATTTCTCTGTGTGCTGTGGTTCTCTTCCGTATAAGGGAGATTAAAGAAAGAGGCTCTTGCTATCACTGATATGAAATTTTTTGCTAAGTAAGGAAAATAATAAATGACCTTCCTCAGAGTCCCTTTGAAGACAAAGTTGTTTGTATATTCCAAGTTTTGTTACTGTTGTGTATGTTTAGAACTACGTTCACTTTTGAATAAACAAGGTATTTGGCCTCTTTATTAAAATGATGTAAATAAAGAGGCAGTCCAGCATAGTGGTTCACTGTATAGATTTACAATCCAGAGACTTGAGTTCAAATCACTTATTGAAATGTTAGGGAAGATAAATAACTAAATTATAATCCCATGATAGTATCCACTCTAGAGTGGGCTGTTTTATTTGCCACACCTATGGCATTTGGACGTTCTAGGCCAGGGATCAAATCCAAGCTGCAGCTGCAACCTATGCCACCGCTGCAGCTGTGCCAGACCCTTGACCCACTATGCCAGAGCAGAACTCCTCCACAGTGTCATTCAAAGGATTAAGTGATCAAAAATGAAAGGTTTGTTTACTTGGCGCATGGCAAATATAAATGCTTGCTATTATTCTGAAATTAAAAAAAATCTAAGCCCGGGAAAGATGAAATAATTTGTTCAAGTTTATACTGCAAGGTTGAAAAATAAGGCTAAAACTCAGGCTTTATTTCCCAACCTTGACTCTATCACACCCTAACACATGGATCATGCTATTTTTTTTTTTTTAAAGAGCTGGCTTTCTTCTTTTTCTTTTGAATTTTCCATTGAGCAAATAATTTCTTGGCTTTCAGGAAACAGTAATTTTTAAATGCTTACTACTTGATTATATTCATTAAAGACTTCCAAATAGTCCCAATTCTAGCAAAGTAGAAATCATACCGTGATTATATTATTACAGAGTTAAGAGAAAAGAATCTATTTCTCTTCCAAAACTTCTGTGAAAGTCAATATAATTCCTATTATATTTTCCCTGCTCTTTTATTATCCTTTTCTTTATTAGAGGTTTAGATTTGAAGCTGCTCTAAAAAAAAGAAAAAAAGATAGGAATGGAAAGAGATTTAAATTGCTCTTTGTCCATATTAAGGCCAAAGCTTTAGCAGACAAAGGCAAAGGCAAGGTTAAGTCACAATGGTCAGATGCTGTGACCTAATTATGTCTTGTCCTTTCATTAATGAGAGTTACCCAATTTAGACTCAGTTATTATGCAACCATGAAGGCCATATATGTTTGAATGTATAGCTCTCCTTTGATATAACTACTGTCTAAATGGGAAATATTTATGGAGCCAAAGAACGCAAGCTGAATCTAAGAAAACAAAAGAAAGTTAGTTTATATGAGGTTTCTTTAATGTACAGCAAAAAAATTGGAGGTAGATATAAAGAGAATGCTACAGCCAGGTAGGTGCTTAGATGACAGAATGGCAAGAAGAGATATCAGACATCATCTTACATTTGAAGGAAATGACATGGAAAAGGGTTTAATAAATCACTGGGATAGTGAACTGGTTACAGCATGGCCAGAGGCCCTGCCCCTCAAAGCAGCCTTCCCCTTCCCTCCTCTCCTAATGCCCATCACCTCTGCAACCACGCACAGCTCCACCTCCTGCAAAATCCTCTTTCTCAATGACTCCTGCTGATAATTTACTTTCTGATTATTCATTGTGACTCTTCTTCTTAAACTGTCATTTAACTCTCTCCCCTATGCCTATTTCACCAAAAAGAAAAAAATATATATATGTATCTATATATAGATACATATATATACAGTTCTTGATGTCTTAATCATTTGCAACCCTCCTGGTACACAGAACAGCGGTAGGGCCATAACGATCAGTGAGTATTTACAGACAGAGTAACATGACAGAATGAATTAATTCTTCTTGGCAATAATGATGTCTGTATAGAGTACTCTCTAAAGACCCACCTCATAATTTGTCTCCCCCCCAATATGTTAGGAGAGAAGGCTAACTTGACTTATTTTGCTTTTTAGGGCTGTACTTGCGGCATATCGAAGTTCCCAGGCTAGGAGTCAAAAGGGAGCTACAGATGCCAGCCTACGCCACAGCCACAGCAACTCGAGATCCGAGCCACATGTGTGATCTACACCACAGCTTACACCAACACCAGATCCCTGACCCACTGAGCGAGGCCAGGTATCTAACCCACATCCTCATAACCCACATCCTCATGGATACTAGTTGCTTTCACTTCTGCTGCGCCACAACAGGAACTCCCCTAACTTTAAATTTAATGGAGATTGGAGCTCCCATCGTGGCTCAGCGGTTAAGGAATCTGACTAGAAACCATGAGGTTGCGGGTTCGATCCCTGGCCTTGCTCAGTGGGTTAAGGATCTGGCGTTGCCGTGAGCTGTGGTGTAGGTTGCAGATGCGGCTCGGATCCCACGTTGCTGTGGCGAAGGCCGGCGGCTACAGCTCCTGTTAGACCCCTAGCCTGGGAACCTCCATATGCCGCAGGTGCAGCCCCAGATAAGGCAAAAATACAAAAAAATAAAATAAAAAAAAATAAATAAATTTAACGGAGATTCTAAGTTCACTTCACCACACAAAGTAATATGCACAATCCAAAGAACATTTATATTCTCTCTGAAGGAAAATACAGTCTCAAATAGAGCTGCTTAAAGGTCATTCACTACATCTCTGGAAGGCATCCTCCTGCAGCCATCCTGGTGCTAGGAGTGAAATTACTGAAAGAAAATGCAATTGTACCACACTGCAAAGATAAACACTGAAATATATATTGATGCCTCTAGAAGAGCAATTATTCTTTAGGGAATTTACTTACCTTAAAAAAATACTCCTTTCTGAATGCTTTCCCCATGCTCCAAGCCTGAGAACACGAATATACTTTGAAACAAGGACTGTGCATATATATTGCTTTGCTTAATATGTGTTCTGAAAATGACTAAAGGAATAGGCTTGCTGGGAGGATAATATATTCATATTGGATCCTATCTCATACTTGTTACTGTAAAAACACTTCAGTATTCTAAGAGTATTAGAGCAGTTATATAAAACTAGATACTCTATTTTCTCAAATGCTCTAGCACTGAAGAGTCAAACATCTTATGCTGAAAGTTTGTTTTTAAACAATTGCTTTTACATTAAAATGCTAAAGAATGAATCATTTTCAACTTCAAATTTTACAGTAATTCTTATCAGCCAATATATGAAGATTCAATTTTTACTTAAAATATAGTCATTGGCTACGTTATTAAAAACAACAGGCTAACTAAAGCTTTTCAAGTAATGTAAAGTGGAGAGAGGCAGGGAGAAGAAAAGGCTATCTGATTCCTTAAATAAGGTAACTAACTGATAGAATTACCTTTTCTGTTTAGGTAATGCGTAACACAATATTGCACTTATAAGAAAAACAGCTGTTTTTATTCATTCCGATGACCAAAATATATTTCTCATAAATATCTGGTCTTTCTCTATGGTGCCTGGTTCACAGCTCTCCAAACCTTTGGAATTTCCTAAGGGTAGAGAGTGATAAAGATGTCTTTTGATATGTTAATGGGGTGCTTGGAAATCATCTAAGAATGGGGGCTGACTGCCCCCCGACACACACACACACACACACACACATCCCACTTCTGGAAAGGGTCTGAAGCTTAAGTTCCATCACCAAAAGCCAATGATTGCATCGATTATGCCTAGGGTTTTCTGGGGGCTCCATTACATAAAGGATGGGGTTTGGACAGCTTCAGGTTGGTGACATGTGGAAATGAGGAGGAGAACAGCATCCCTGGAAAAGCACGGAAGCTCCCTGCCCTATGATGCATCTCTTCCACTGGGCTGTTCCCGAGTTACATTCTCTTACGATAAGCCAGTGATCTATGAAGTAACATGTTTCTCTGAATTCTGCAAGTTGCTCTAGCAAACGAAACAAACCCAAGGATAGGGTAGAAAGAACTTACTGGTTTATAGCCAGGAGGTCAGAAGTACAGGCAGCCACCTGGACTTACAACAGGCATGTGAAGCAGCAGGTGAGGGGTTGGGAGTGTGGCAGTGTCAGCTTTGGGGAACTGGAACCTTTACCTGTGGAATGTTATACTGTCTCTAGGTAGACAGTGTCAGAATTGCTTTGAATTATAGGACACCCAGCTCGTCTCTGAGAATTGTTAGTTTGAGGAAATGTCCCCCCTACTCTGCCAATACCAGAACTGGGTCCAGGGACCCAACCATAAAGAGCAGGTGAGTTTGGCTCTTTGTGTAGAAAGATAAGTAAAAATACCCTAATCAAACATTCCCATCTTTACCAGTGCCCACCTGTCCTTCTTTCCGCTCAACTATCTGCACCATCTCCAACCTGCTGTTTTGAAGGAGGCTCAACTGATGGCCACAAATATAAGCCAAGCTATTTTTACACATTCTAGTTTCATGCGTGCTACTACCTAGATGGGTGATGTGGGTGTGTGGCTTAACGCTCTTGAATATAAGATGCTTCATCTGTCAAAAAGGTTGGCTTAGAATTGGGCTCCTATCCTACCTTGACCCCAGTTCCAACCACGCACGTAACACTGCAGGGCAAACCTCATCCATAGCAACAGATGCTGCTTAGACAGAGCTCGGGGTGCGGTGCCCCGAGACCAGAATCCTAAAGGTGAGGCACAAGAGGGGTCACCCAAGGGATTCCTGAAGGCCCAGTTCTAGGGTATTTGTGGCTGTGGTTCTGTAAGGGAGTGTCTAAAGACTATGCTTGTTTGTCAAGGGCTTTGAACACTGATGAGGATTTAACTGTCAACTAACTATGCCTATGAAGACCAGGTGAAGCATCAGATAATAGACAGCAGTGTAAGGGATACAAATCCCCGTTCATGCCTCTAGGTTCCCTAGGCTCTCCCGTTTCAGGCCCAATAACCAAATGAACCATATATGGGCCATGCCAGCGACCTAGACAGCTATAACTGGCCTTCCTGCTGAAATGTCTTCTCCAATTCAAAGCCATGACTTTGGTCTTTCAAGGGTCATTAGTAAGACACAGCCAAGAAATAAGATTAACAAAACAAAGTAAAATCTTTTATCCTACCTGGTCCCACTTATATTAAAAGCCACATGACAAATACCTTTTGGTGACAACTCCATCAACAATCAGGTCTCTCTTTTCCCATAGCCACCAGAGCACTAAAAGTCAAATTTTACACTTACACAGATAGCCTGGATGTTGCCACTAAGTTCTCCCTAAAATAGTCTTGCCTTCATTTCTGAGCTCTTTTATAATCTTTATTTCTACCGACACTTTTTTAAAGATCTTTTTCATCCATGGCTTCATATATATCAATATCTCCCAGTGCATCAGTCAGTCCTCTCCCCAGGATGAACACATCTGTGGCCTGAGGTCCAGAGAGGACCAAACAAACACAAACCAAAGCAAAACACAAGGACCCCAAGGCAGTGCGGACTACGCAGCCTCCCTCCCCCGCCCAGGTTGGTAGGTCCTGCCACCTGTCTCAGTTGTGGCCTGCCTCTGGTTACAGGATGTCTCGCCTGTCAGCAAACAGTCACAGAGATTCAATGCTGAATTTCCTTAACCACACGGAAGCTTCAGACCTAACTCCATTCAGCTAGGAGTTCTCCTGGAGCTCAGCAATGTTGTTTCCTGATCCCTTGACAAAATTAATGATGTAGCAATTCATTACTGACAGGGCAAAAGATTTTGCCATGATGTTTACAAGCTCTAATAAATTATGGATAATTTACCAAATTAATACCAGTGAAACGAAGCCCGCCTTTTTAGATTTTCATTTATCATTTTCTTTCCTCCCAACCTTCCTGTCTCTATTAATTCTTCTCTCCCCATCTCTGCCTCCCCAACCGCTCCCTCCACCTCTATCTCCCTCCCTCCATTTCTCTCTCTCCATCTCATCTCTCTGTCTCTCCCTCTGTGTCTCTGTCTCACACACATACATATCTCCATAACAGATATTGACTTGAAATCAAAATTGGAATAAAGTACAACTGGTGATTCCACTCTGTCCCATGGCTAATACAACACTGAAATTAGACTTCTAGTAACGAATGGACTCTATGGGAAGGAAATGAACATGATTAAAAAAAAAAAAAAGATTTCCAAATCCACAGTAGACTCCCCAGACCCCACAGTAACAACCTTTGTTGAGAATACACTCTGTGGAAGACTGCCTCCTCAGTCAAGAAATTTTTAATCTAATACAAAAATAAAAAAAAAAAAGAAGAGCTTCCCTTTATTTTTTTTACATTTTGGTTTGGAAAGAATATATCGTTATATGACCTTATAAAGCCGAATTATTCTTAGCATCCAGATAATTTCTTGTGGTAATAATGGGAAATTATACTCATAATGTAATATTTATATTGGAAGAACCAACATTAAATTACTGGGTTGACTGTTTGTATTGTAAAAAGTGAGGGGAAAGGCCTCATTTTCAGTGGATTCACAAACCAACATAAAAGTCAGTGGGATATGAAAATAATCTCCCTCTGGCTCCACAACCGTACAATGATGTCATGAGATGGATGCAAATGTTTTCTTAAAGATGAACTCAACTTTTTGTGAAAAGAAACAGTCCAACTTCTTCGGACAAAAAAAAAAAAAAAAAAGGCTTCCTGAACAGTTCATCCCCTTTGATGAGAAAATCTTTTACAGAGAGATGACTCTCACTTTCTATTTTTGAATGATTCCACACCGACGCCTTATCCACAGCTCCCAGTGTGAAGCACAGTCTGACATTTTCCAGATGCCACCTCCCGTCCTACCCGCATCCAGCCTTAAAATGTGGATATCACCACCTGCTCTTTCTGTGCCCCTCCTGTGGCCAGATGCCTTCTCCTCCAAGTCCTAGGACACCTGCTGTTCTTCTCCTTGCCTGGTGTCTACTTGTATCCAAACCCACAACCTCTTTCTTCCACTACCGCAGCAGCCTTCTAACTAGGCTTTTTATGTCCAATCTCTCCCCGTAAGATCACTCTTCCTAAAGCACCATTTTTCAAAACACCCCGGCTCTGCTCAAAGGTCTTCAGAGCTCCCAACTCCATTCCTGTATAAACCACTTTTCACTAAGGCTACGGCTGGGGGACATCGTCAGTGGGCCATCAACTAGGGTGCTCTGAAGAGGTTACAGGGAAGGAGAGAGAGTGACCCTGGGGGTGGGCAGCCCATCCTGGGTTAGAGAGGTGCTCTTGGCAGCACCTGCTGTTTCCTAGTCCTGAGCAACTGGATCTGTTTACCCAAGTGGTCAGTATAAGTGCCTTTCTGGAAGACACTGCAGACAAAGTAGCTTGCCAAATTACTGTTCAGGGCAGACCTTCTTGTCTCTCTCTGTCATGGCTCCTAACCTTCCCCCCATTCTGCATTTCCAAATGCTAACACTTCATACTCACCTCTGCTAAGAAATACTCCTTGACCTCCCCATCATAGGAGACTTCTGCCCCTTTCTTTCAATCGTAAAAGCACGTGCCCCATGTTTGATAATATTAGTCCAGCTATTAATGATTATCTACTTGTCCTGTTCCCATGATTAGGATATAAACTATGATGTTGTCCCCAAAGCACCTAACTCGTACTGAAGGGCCCCAGTGAATATTTGTCAAGTGTCACACTATCAAAAATGGTTAAAACCACAGACACTCATTTGTTCTGATCAGTATTCTGATCTGACACTCTTCATCGGACAATAGTTCAATGTAAGTTCCCTAAGGGTTCCATAAGGAACAATCCTGGGATTTAGAACCTCTCACCCTGATCCTTATCTTCTGGTCACCATGCGGCATATGGAGTTCCCAGACTAGGGATCAGATCTGAGTTGTAGTTTCAACCTACGCTGCAGCTGCAACAATGCTGGATCCTTAACCCACTGTGCCGGGCCAGGGGTCAAACCCATGCCCAGTGCTTTAGAGGTGCCGCCGATCTGTTGCACGACAGTGGGAACTCCCCAAGGCTTCTTTTTTCACGTTTAGAATTATTCATGGGCTGAGGATATAGGGTAATAAATGTCTAGCATTAATTTACTGTCACTCTCTAATCTGTGAGGTCTTTAGCTGGAGGACTTCCCTAAGTGTTAACTCTAAGGACTAAACATGAAAAGCCTCCATCTCCACTCTTAGTCATGCTCCCAAGAAACCACACACCCCTCAGCATGTGTGCTTGGCCAGTAGTTCAATTTTATGTGACCTTTCCAGGGATTTGGTGCTGGAAGATGGAAAACTGGAACTGTTCTGGCAAACGTGAAGAACAAAAATATGGTGCCATTCCAACAGAAAGCCACAAAAAAAAGTCCACACTGGAACTAACTGGCACCGACCAGGAAGTGTGATCCAATACTCTCCCTTCCACTGAAAACGTTCTGTGGTTTCAGGGTGAGGACGAAGAGAATGAAGAAAAATAAACACGAGATCTGAAATTGAAACCACACCAGGAACAAAAAATATGAACTGAAACACCACAAAGTAGTATTTTTATGGGTAACTTTCAATTTTATCAAGATAGAGTCAGGAAAGTAGTACGCATAGCTATGTTACGGTACTTGCGGGCCAAGTTTTCATTTTTTTTTTTTACGTTAATATTAGGACTTCTCATATTTCATCTCTGTTTATATTTACACAAATTACATTTATATCAATTCCAGATTTGGAGCATCTCAGGAATAAATATGCTGGTAATTCTTAATATTTTCACAGGGGTTAAACTTCTGATTTTTCATGTCTCTCTGGGAAATAATACCTGAGTCTATCGATTTAACTCAGTCACATTACTATATTTCTATACTATATTTTCATCATTTCCACAAGAAAATTTACTGTATGTAGCATATAATCTTTGCCCATCTAGAAATATGTAATTTTTCCGATTTATAGAAGCTGAATAATATTAGGGATATCTGACACAGAAAATTTCAAAGGAACTCTTTCCTCTACCACATTCTTTTTTGCAAGTGTTAAAGGGGGCATAAATTTTCTTAAAATTTAGTGGCTAAATGATTAAAGTTCTGTAAATCACAAAATAAGTGGGTGGTATCAGAAAAAAGAAGAGCAGCATCAATCACTTTCAGCTCAAAGAAAGAAGAGGGAGGCAAAAAGGTTAATTTTACATGAGGCTGCATAATTTTAATTTAACTGCTGTTTCATTCAGTGACTAAAAACACTTTGGGAATATCCTTTTGTCATATGTACAGAAGGGATTTGCTATTGTCCCTCAGGAAGACTGGCAGCTGGCCCTGCACTTTGACCTCAAACCCTGCCTCAGCAGGGGGCTCATTGATATTCTCAGAAGCTTCTCTCAATGGAAGAAGATCATTTGAAAAAAGAAAACCCTACCTCAAGGGCTGGTGGTCCCTCTGCTCCCACCCTCTGGCTCCTGCCCCCCTAAGTGGTGGCATGCAGGTCCAGTCAAGCCCAACAATTCCTGGGCCTTCATAAACTCACTATTTTTCATGTATATTTGATGGGTCCTTTCCCTCTTATTCAAAGCAGCTTTCACAGTCATGTTAGCGGGTGAGAGCCTTCTATTCTAGACTTACATTTGATTAATTTGTGGCATTCATGTGTCTAATTCTCTACACACAAAGGGAATGAACTAGCTTGGACTCTATCGACAAGCCATTTCTGCCAGGAAAGTTCAAACGTAAAGGGAAAGGCTGTGTCAGTGGAGATGGTTTCCAGCTTGCTAAAAGCAGCTTGGAATCAAGCACCTCAAAACAGTCCAGCTTAAAACAGCAAAACACAGCTATCATCTCCAATGCTTTTGTTAATGATATTTTAAAACACGTAAGCAAATTCCTAAATGCTGCATTCCTTGTCACGCATACATAGATCTTTACGAGAGGGAGCGCCTGAAATTACTGCAGCTTTACAGACATCACACACATACAAAAAAAGACTGCTGGCTTCCTTTCAAATCCCATCAGTCAACTTTTATCAACTAAAGGGGAAGCAGAAGACGATAAACACTATCTGCAATATCATTCAAGTTTTAAGCTTTGGATCTCTTCCAGTTATGTTTACAAAAGTGTGACATATCAAGGAACAGAATATTCATCAAATTCCTTATTCTTACTATACAATGCATACTTCCAAATATGTCCCTAAATGCAATCTTTTAAGGTTCCCTTATCTTGGCTAATCCTTAAAGAATAATGATGGTCAAAGATTTACTGTCCTCAATAACCTTATTACAGTTTCTCTTTTTAAGTTTTCATCCGAAATTGCTAAGCTAATACTTACTTTACAAAATCCACAGAATTCTACTTAATGGCTACTTGAACTTGTACAAACTGTTGAAAAGAACTTAAAACTAGCCATGAGTTATCTGAAGTCAACAGGATAAGAAAAAGTTGTCGTTTGTATAGTACAATCTTCCATGTGTCCTTTAATAAAAAGCAGGACTCTGGTCACTCCATGATGTCACTGATAGTCTATACAAAAAAAGTCCCCACAGACCAAATTCCACTTCCTTTCTGTATTACCGTAGACGAAATAAATCTTCAGAATGCAGGAGAGGAAAAAACGTATATGAGTTCTTCAAGAATATATGAGGGTGCCTGTAGGGAATAACATTAAAAAAAAAAAAACGAAGAACACCATGGCTTCCACTTTTTGCTGATTTACTCCCGTGACCTTGGGCTTACCCTCCTGCTAGAAGTGGAATGTGAGTGTGCATGTGTGTGTGCGTATACTCAGGCCCTGGCACCTGAACCAGTCACCTGTCTACTCTGGGGGGAACACCTCACCAGGTAAATGGAATTTGAGACAAAACTCTCCCCACGCCTGCCTGGGGGCTGGGAGATGAGAAACCAAGACACACAGGCTCCCAAGAAAGGACCAATTGTAGATATTCCCACACAGCTTTAAGAGCTTTCTCTCTGATCTCACAAGCGTAAAGGGACCATTAACCTTCAAGTACCAATGGCCAGGCTTCCTAAAGAACATGCAAAGAGAAAACTTAGGTTGAGATCTAGGTGGCATTTCTAGGAAATTAAGGGGCGGGGCACTGAAGTGTGAGCTCTTGGGCGAAGGAGACTGTGGCTTGGAAAGCAGAGTGTGTTTCTCATACCCACATTCAACTGTCAGATCAACATGCATCCAGCCCTCTGCCTGTATACATATATACCTGTGTGAGTCTCAATATATACACCCATCTTCCTGGGCGGGGAGGGAAGGGACAGAGAAGGGGGAGGAGGAGGGAGAGAGAGGAAAGATAAGGGAGAGAGCAACCACAGGAGAGCTTGCAAAGACTGCTAAGAGATGGATTGCCTGGGGGAATGTGCAAGGTCCTGCTGAGGCAGGTGGGTAAAAGGAAGCAATGGTTAAATAAGGCCCACAAGCAAAGAGTAAAAACTGGTCCAAGGTAGGAAGCACAGCGCTCCCAAAAGCTTCAGTCCTTAACTGACTCAACCCAGGGATGCAATTACTCTTCCCACTGCTCATTCTCCAACTTGGTTCTGGAAGGTTCTGAGGCTCCTCTGAGCAAGGTCCTCCCCGGATGGAGGACATATAAATAACCGTGGCATGTGCAAGAATCAGAAGTGCCAACATAAACAAAACTCGAGAGTTTGTTAGTTGTTTGAGCTTTGCGATGAAATAAACTACTTGAAAAAACAGGCTTTTAGAAACCCGATAAGGAGTTCCCTAGAGGCCTAGCACTTAGGGATCCGGCATTGTCACTGATATAGCTCGGGTTGGATCCTTGGCTCAGGAACTTCTGCATGCTGCTGGCATGGACAAAAAAAAAAAGGAAAAAGAAAAAACCTATTAAGATAGAGTATATCTTGTAGAAAAATACTAAAACTTCAGTCCCTCAAAATTATTTCAGGCCCTCCACTTTCAGGATTCAGCAGATTTAAGATGGGAACTAGTTCTGAAAGACTTTAGAAAGGACACTGTCAGGACAACCCAAAGTATGACTTTTTATACCAAATCACCAGTTTCTCTCACCCTGATTGTTTTTAGACTTGAAACCAAGTCCTTCCCCTGAATTTATAAATAACATGTAGATATACACACAGAGTAAGCAGTGTAAATAGTGTGTGCATGTATGTGTGTGTGTATATATATATATATTTATGTGTATATGCATACATGTGTATGTATACGCATATACCATTAGATCTATGCTTAGTGTATTAGCATACAGACACTTACAATGTTAGAATACTAGAATTCATACTTGTCAAAACAGAAGCCAACACTGGAGAACTTAAGCAGCAAGGTATTTCCTATAAGAGAATCAAGTCTTTCAGAAAATCTCCTGGAAGGCTAGAGGGAAACGAACTCAAACTTAAGGCAGCCACTGGCGCTAACAGCCCTGGCCATGCTTGGTCACACTTTGCTGAACTGATGGATTCAAGACCTCACAGCCACTCTACACCCAATCAGCAGACACTGCAGACCACCGTCCATGAGGGATTTCAAAGTGTCCATGATTCTCTGTGTCCCTCCCACAGGCAAGGACATGAGATTGGTGAGCTTAGGCCACATGCCTGCTAGAGATCCCCCAGGAACACAAATCTGGCTTTTGGGGCTTTCTGTCCTGAAGGTGACTCCTTACCTCCCTTTATGTGTCACACACGGTAGTTGGCCCAGTCTGTCAGGAAGGGCCTTCAAGACATGAGCCACCTCCAAAAAAAGTGACAGCTGTATACTCAGACACTTATATACTGAGAAGCAATTATACACTACTGTTTTTCAAGGAAAAAGGGTAGTATTACATTTATTAGCAGAAAGCTTTGCAGATTACCTTAAAAAAAAATTGACTACCAGTGGAAATGGTCTGCTAGAACAGTGAACTGTTAAATTCCTCTCCCTAGGCCAAGTCTATACTATTTTTTCACTCTGAACTCAAACATCAGAAGACCTCTTACAGGAGAAAAACAGACCAGAATTATCTGGGGTTTTGCCCTAACCCCAGCAATTTGACACAGCGTAACTAAGGCCTACTTAAAAGCTGCTTGGATCTGTGTATCACCGAACTCAGAGCACAGGGCTACCTCCTAATGGTGAAAGAAACTGTTTCCATATTTGGAGAAGCAAAACTCATAAAGGAAGGGCCTCTAATTTCTAGTAATTACCCTGGTACCTTCAACTCAGTAATTACGTAGAGAACCATGCCCTGAACTGGCCTTCAGTTTGTTCCAAACCCAATGCATGTAATTAGCCTTGATTAATATCCCACATTTCACATCAACAGAAACAGTGAATCCAAATAGTCCCCATATTCTGCTGCCTCAGGAAACTTCACTGTTCGAATTCTGTGCCTTTATCAAGGGAACACGCTGAGCAAATGGGATCAAATGATGCCTTGGCATCCACCTTGGACTAACTATTCAGAGGAAAGCAGCAATGCCTTTCATGTAATCATCTTAATCCCTTGTATCAACTAATTAATACACAGAGAAAGCTTTTACTTGCATGTGAGCAATTATTGCAAGTTCCTGGTCGGTGTCCAAATGGATTCACACCATAATTCATGGACAATGAGGCTCTAGAAGGGTAGCTTCTAAAGATGACTTTTAAAATGCAAAGGGGCTGAGGGGAAGGCAGGAATGAAACCGACTTGTTACTAGTAGGAGGAGAGGACAAAAAATAAAGTCAGTTCCTCCAAAAAAATCTTTTTAAATTCAGAACTCTATTTTGCACCCAACTTGCTTAAACAGGTCCATTTATGGGAGCACAGTAAGACCTGGTAGATAGCAGAGAGCTTTCATTCTATGTCATTAATACAGCTGAAATGCCACACCATTGCTTACAAGGGGCCTGAAAACAAAGAAAACTGATGCTGTTAAATAACTAGCTTCTGCTAAAAATAAACCCAACTAGACTCACTGAACACAGACGTCTGAAAGCCAACTAAGATGGGAGCTCAGGGATTTCACATTCTTCCCTGGGGGGTACTTGTTGCACAGGACTTTTTTTTTTTTTAATGCAGGAGACAGAACATCAGTATTTGCAGCTGCCGGAAAGCTAATTCAAGAATCAGGAGCACAGGATCACAGGATCTGGGGAGCTGTGAGGGAGCAAGGAGGAGGGCTGAGGGGCCTGCACAAAAGGACGTGGGGAACGTCAGCACCTGCTGTGGGGCTTCTGCTCTCCGGCCTGCCCAGCCAGCGTGGGACTCGCTCCAGCGTCAGGGCAGCTTGTAATCCAACAAGGGGCAGAGGGCACAGGAACCTAGAGGCTCAGGCATTCAAGAAAAGGCTCTCAGTCATCAAGCACCACATTGTGGGAACAAGCCCCCGGGGGTGCCTGGTGAACCCTCCGTGTGCAGATGGCTCGCTGTCTGGGGAAAGCATTACCCAGCACAGTCCAGCCGACAAGTACACTGAATCCAAGTTTCAAGGAACAAAACGCTTCCTCCCATCACCCCCTCCCACCAGACTACGCTGAAGCTGCTTAAAAATTGCTAAGAGTTGTCTTTTTTTTTTTTCCTTTCAAGAATAAAATGCTAATCACATAGGTTTGGGCTCTCTGAATTAAATACTGTACTGAGCCACCCTGGGAACCAGACGGTATCCTCCCGGCTACAAGGCTAAAGAATGAGCAATCACCAGCCCATGGAATTTTCATGATCCAGTTTCCCCACCTTCCTGCTGCATACCCACTGGCAGGAACCAAAGGGCTTGTCACCCTGATGAGGGAAAACAAAGCTGGGCACTGCGTTACGAAACAGGTTTTTCCTTTCCCATAGACATTGCTTTATGGCTAGGTCATGTAAAACAGCAAAATGTTCAATGAACACATGAGGTCCTGTTCCCTGCAGGTGACGGTGCCCTTCAACTTGACCCGAGATACAGGGACAGGAAAGAAAACCACTCTCCAATTTCTAAGTGAAAGGTGACCACACAGCAGCTACGGCAAAGCGGAGCAGCCTACTGTTAACAACAAAAAAGAAATTGAAAACAGCAAGGTGGACAGCACAGTCATACAGGTGTGGGCTGGGACCTGAGAGGGCAAAATAAAATGCTTCTGGGGTCGCATCTGGAGCCAAATTGACTAAAGAGGACAGACTGGCAGAGAACGTGATTTGAGTTGTTCTGGCACAGAAACCTGTTCTTATCTGGCAAGGGCACCCCCTGCTGGCCGCTGCGCTGAACTCCGCCTCCTGGTCCGGCTCCAGGCAGCCCGCAGATCTCTTTGGATAAGGCTTCGAAGGGGCATAGAGCTCTGGCAGAGCCAGTCCTCTTGTAAAGCACACAATGGGAGCAAAAGGTCCGGTCCTAGGACAGTTATCGTCCAAAGCCACAGTCTTTGTCCAGTCACGGTTCGCTGCAGTCAGATAAATTCCAGGCTAGCAGAAAAGAACGAATTTGATCCTGATTGCTGTTCTGCCTGTGAGAAGTTTAGAAAGTTGGGGTTGGGGGGAGGGTATACAAAAAGGACCCCACTATAAAAGATTCTTAAGTCACTCACATATACAGTGCTTGATCACTAGAGGAAATCCTGGCTACCCTTTTAAAGGCAAGAGTTTATTATGACATTCTTAATAGTAATTATTTAAATCCCAAGCACATGACACTGCAGCACTGGATTAAAACACATTCAAATATAATGGCAGAAGTGAATGCCAACAAAACATAAGACTAAAAGCAATTTTTGCAGTCCCATGGTTTCTCTTTTACATGATGCTATTATACAGAGATATTTTCCTGTTCCTCCCAAGTCTCTTCCTTTTCACCTATTTTTTTTTTTTTTTTTTTTTTTACATTTCTTTCACTGTTGGGCTGATGTTTTGTTTTGTAAATTATCAGCCCACCGTCCTACAACGACTCCCCTCTAAACAGCATTCGACGTCTTTGGCAGAAAATTCTATGTAACACAGGCTCATGTGTAAGCACATTCCTCCCATCATCAACTGGGAATGCTTACTCAAGGAAAACAGCCAGGATGTTCAGTGAGGCTCCATCCGCTCCAACGGCCAAAGAGAAACCTGTTTGTAAAGGCTGGGTGGGTCTCTCCCCTACCGGCACAAATGTCATACTTGTGTTATCTTCAGCTACAGTATCTGCCCTTAGTCCCACTGAGTTCACTAGTTCAGTCTGAACTTGACTTCTCCCTGGGACCTCAATCTCATGTCTGTTCCCAGCTCTCAACTTCAAACACAGGGGAGAAAGGAGGTAAGGCATCTAGGCGTGAGCAGAGAAATATAATGGGCAAAACAAACATGCTTCATCTCCTCTGGGTCGTTTGGTCTGGTTTTCATTTTCTGGTTTACATGTGAAATCAGGGGGTAAGAAGTGCCAATGGAATACAAGCCCCAAGGACAAATGCTCTCACTTGAGAATTTAAAAAGAATTTCTAAAAGCGGGCAATTTCAGTGTTTGCTCTTTATTTAATCATCTTTACTGAAATCTTCAGGCTTCATGTCTTCATGTTTCTTATGTATCCAATAGGCTGTCCAGGTTAAAAAAAAGGGGGGGGGGGCTTTCAGTCATTCTTTCATTTATTTGCTCAATGAACATTTACTGAATGTTAGACCTGTTTTTGCCAAAATATCCTTTGTGGACAATATACAATACAACAATGGCTTTTATTCACCTCTTCTTTTAGCTTGTACTACAGATGTCTATCCCGGGGAATAACATGATCATTTGGGCTTCCATGCTGTGGTTTAGAGAGTTCAACCTTTACCTATCAAAAGGTCTGAAAGTGAGTGTATGGGTCTATTTTTATTTATGAGACAAGGAGAGCAGAACAATTTTAGAATGAGCAAAATCAATTGGGGAATAAGCTTCCGCTTTGAATAGAGTTGTCAAGACATTCACAATCTGTTTGGCCCTGTGTCCACAGGAGGCTAAAGGTTTCATAATAACAAAGTAAGGGATTTTTATTCTTTGCCACTGCAATAGCAGCAACCTCCAAAGACTGGAGGTGATTTTAGCTGTTCTATTATATACCCTAAAGCACAAAAATGCACATCTATATTTATACTCACATGCAGCTAATGTGCAAAATTATCTATAAGGAAAACAAAATGTTAGGCTCACTATTGCTTTATTTCAATTGTTGGGATAAGCATGACAGCTGTCAACTGGGCTTCTTATTGAATTTAAGAAATAGTCAAACTTTCTTCAGTAAGATCAGGTGGAAAAGAGTTTCTTGGAAGAACTCTTGAGGATTTTTACTCATGACTTTAAACGTGGCTAAATGGTAATAAGCAACATGCAAGTATGAGGAAATGTCCATCAAGAATAAAAACCTCTTTTTTGGACACTAAGTGTCTTTCCCTCATATTGTAACAATACTAAGACCCCTCCCTTGCAAAAAAAAAAAAAATCAATAAATAAGCTCTGACTGATACGAAACCCCTTTAGATTAGCCTCAATATGCCATTAATATGAAAAGAATGTGACAGTTTACATAAGGGATGTGACCTGGTGCCAACAACCTCTGGCTTCTCCATTCTCCAGATGGTAGCAGATTAGTAGGCAGCCTTTATTCTCATAAGAAGATTTTTTTCCCCCCATGGAAAAACTATAAAGGCCAATTCTGTTCCAAACTTCAAGTCTCCTTCACAAATGTCTACTCAATTCTGGGCCTTAACTAATGCCTATTAAAAGAAGCCCTTGGGCTTGAAGCTGTAGAAGAGGAAAAAAAAAAAAAAAAAGACTAAGGCGAACTTAACTCTAATGCCCGCCTTTAAAAGATCTATTGACAGAAGCAGTGGGGAGAGTTTGAACTAATGTTAACTTAAAGAAAAAGGCTGGTGAGATTCAATTGTGGATGTGAATGCTTGCTTGAGTTTGATCTTGACGGGGCTTAAGATAAGGGAGATAAAAACCTAAGCCTACTTACATATTAAAAAATGCAGTTGTGCTAAATTCACTACATACCACTGTTCTCAATTTGATTTATGCCCATCATCACCCAAGACGGTGAAGGACATCCCTGTCTAATATGGTAAAAAGCCACAGCAGAGGGACTAGCTCTGCTTTGCTAACACCAACATGAAAAATCATTGCCTGACAACAATGTTCTTTCACATTAATTCTTGCAATGTAACAAAGAATAAAAATGGAATTTTCCTTTGGTCTTGTTCTGGAGGTATAAATATAACAAGCGGTTTAGCAAAAAATATCTTAGAGGTAAAAAAACAGCCCTTAATCTGGAAGAAATTCTTCCTCCAATGGATAGGAAGTGAGCTTTGAAAAATCAGGAAAAAGATCCTATTTTATAAATACTATTGACCATAGTAAAATTTTTAAGAACATTCAGCTGCTCTTAAAATTCAGAAAGCTAACTAGTTATCTCCCCAAAATACCTGGCTTACTCAGTGGTCAAAGGAAACATACTCTATTTTCTGAAGGGGAAAACTTTCTTCTGGGGATATTTTAAACCCAGGAAGATTTCTTTTTATACCAATTAGTACATAAAATATAATTTTTAATATTTCTATTAGCATTTTCACAAACTGGTAAAAATTTTATCAGTTTTGCCTGAATTTTATTTTAAAGCGAGTGAGTCATGATCTCAGAAATCCTGAAAACTATTAAAAAAAAAAAAACTCCATGGTAGACCTACTATGCACAGTGCAAGCAGTTGTATAACATATGGTCCCTAACCTCAAGGACTTCACAGCGTACTAGGAAAATTGGACCAAAGAATGTAAAGTTTCAGTAAAAGTTCAAGGTATTAGGAAGGAAAAGATCAAACAAGGTCACAAGGTCTAAGATTCCACCTACTTATTAGCATGACCTACTTCTACTACCAATTTCCAAAATCATTTAGTTAAGGAGAACATCAGCATTGGCTGACCACAAATATACTTAGCAGTCCCCAGAAATACAAGTTTTCATGGAAACCTCGAAGGCAATCATCAAAAAAATCAAAGGCAGGATTTATTTAATTTCTTTTCTGTGAACTACCTCATTTCCTTAAGGAGGAAATACATGGTAAAGAGTAACAAAGTCTGCGCTCAACACTCACCCAAGGATATCTGCCTAAAAGGATGACAGCTGAGAACTTTTCTCCCAAGAACATTGGTTCTGGCAGGTTACAAAATGGGCTGTTTTCAGTGGACGTTTTCTCGTCTTCTGTTCTTACCACAGTGTTCTAACAGAATGTCCTTTTCCATGGTCAGTATCATATTCCTTTGTACTGAAGAAAGTTACATCCAGCAAAGGAACTATTCCCCCAATCCAATAACTGAGACCATCCCGGCAATCAGATAACAAGTTTAGGAAACGGCTTAAGGAAATGAGCTAATAACTTGACTGCACACAAGCAGATTATCTCTGATTGCTACAAAGAATGCTATTAGGGGGACTACGTTTTCAAGTGATCATTTTTCCAGCCTGTTACAGAAAGGTTAATCTGCAACCGTATTCATAAAATCAATTTTGAATCATGCCAAATACAAAAGAATTACACTAAAAATGCATCTTCAGGAGTCAAACTGGTATTTTTGCCATCGTCCTTCCATGAGGCAGATTCAGATATTTTCCCGGTCATACAGCCACCCATAGAAATAAAGGGGCATATACGACTTTATTAACACAGTTCACCTAGCAAGTTGGACTAGATTTATAGGAGAGGAAAACACATCAAGGGTTGTTTATAAAGGCTCTTAAAAAGCTGTTAACCTCAAAATGCGTTCGTTCATGAAGACGAGGGAACACGACCAGAGAAGCTAGCTACTCTACACACTTCAGTATTGTACAGTCTCAGCAGTTCTGAGATTCTAAAGGAAGAGGTTTACTCTTCCTTTAGAATCTCAGAACTGCTGAGACTGTACAATACTGAAGTGTGAGGAAACCTTTTCTCTAATCCGCAATCTGATAGTTAAATCCTTGCACACACACACAAATTCCCCTCACCCCATGGGTTAACATTCCACGGTTTTATCTTCACTCCAAAACATAGAAATCTGTTTCAACCTGCCCACCCATGGAAGTTTCCGACGGAGAATTTCATCTGAATAGTAAGTATGTGTGTTTCACTCTTAGTTCAAAAAAACCTAGTGGCCAATTGCACCCAATTTTTTTTTTTCACCCTTGGCTGGCAGCAGACCGTATTGTGGAATGTAAATCAGAATACCTTTCACCTGCAAAAGGACTACCATAAAGGCCAATACAGATTTTCTCAGGCCCCGAGGGAGTTTTCAGCCGCACTCTGGCCACCTGGTCACCCTGAAACAAGTCGATTGTGAACGTACAACTCCAACCTTGCTTGAGCAAAGAGCCTGGGAAAACAGGCAATCTGCCGTTCCCAGATGAAGCCAGTTTTTCGGCTGGGCTGTTGTGTCTATGAACAACATTTCAGAGTTCCGATGAAATCTAAATATCAGGTATTATTACAGGCCAAAAAAAAAAAAAAAAAGGTGAGCTATGTGCCCTTTTCAGATACAGAAAACCCAGGGAAGATTTAGCGATAAGGGTTAAATCCAAAGGGCACACGGAAACAAGGAAATTTTAGGATGCCCCACTCCAGCTGGATTACATCCAACACCCACTTATCTGAGATAGAATGAGACCAAATGTCAAGAGGAAAGAATGGACAGGCTTACCCCTTCGTTTATCGGGAAGAGCTGGTCTTAGTATTTTGCTGACATTTTAAGCATAAAAGGGTCTTATTGTAAACTCTGGACCTCCAGAAGGGCTGCTTCTAGTGAACGCTGAAAGGAGAGATTAGTTGGGGGAGCGTCAGCAACGGATTCCACCCTTCAATCACGTTAGACACAGAGCTTTAGCCACTTTTTCGCCTAAAGTCATGCATGTGGTCAAAAGTTTAATTATATCACCGGCTGCATCAGCAAGCATATTGTCTGCCATCCACAGGAGGGATAAAACCTTTTTGGAGCACTGGGGTTCAAACATGGCTGTGGAGGGCTTCCCGAATCTTGGGTTATGCCTGACAGTTGGTATTTTTTCTCTTAACTGATCAAAGAACATAGCCTGGATCCTGATAAGATTATACAAGGTTTCTCTCAAATTCTCAATTTTGGAGACGGAGTGGGGGCCTCAGCAAGAGAGCTGAGGTTTTAATGGACTGAGTCCAAACACAATCACATTGGCATCTTTAACATAGCTGGCCAGTTCCTCGCCAGGCACTCATTCCTTCATTCAGTCAACAAGATTTCATTAAATGCTTAGGTGTTGAGAAGATGCAGGAGGGCCTCTTGAAGCGAGGTCTGTGACCTAAGCCAACCCAATACCAAGGAATTACACCGGTTATGAGTCCATCAGACTGGTTAGGTGTGTGAACTAGGCCCAAACCCACCAAGTCTGAAGTAACCATGAGTTTCATTCTGAAAGTTGAAAGATGCTAACTGTAATTGGTGTTTTGCTGTGGATTTGAGCGGGTATAAGGCAAGAAGACGCTGCCCTGGAAACCAGCTTCCAACCCAGAGAAGACCAGGAGGTCCCAAGGACGTGAGGCCAAAATCAGCTGCCAGGTCGCGTCAGTAAAGAAAACAAAAGTGAAAAGCTCTTCCATACCTTCTATCAAGAGCTTTCAGTATGAAGACGAGTGGTCTCAAAGTTGTAAGGTATGTCAAGTACCAGAAAACAAACAAACAAAACAAAGATAAACAGTGTAAGCTAGACTCGGCACTCAAGAGCCATCCGTATAAGCACCCGTTGTTGAGAACATCTGTCCAGCTAATACCAATGATGACAGATTTGTTTCTCCCAAATACACATACTCACGCCCATGTAAATTTGCTGAGCAGAATTCATATTTCAGTGACAGGACCTAACAGCGACACAATTCACAAAAGAAAACAACAGTGGTGGTGAACCTATGGTGACATGAGCCAACTTATAACTGGGCACGGCAGACCCAGTGCCCAAGGCCTACACAGTTTAATTTTTTTAGAATCAAAGAAAACATGAATAAAATCCATTCTTAATTATATTTGTTTTCATACCAGCACAGTCTTAATATAGAATTTTTAATATTTTTCTTATGGAGGAAAGGGCCCATGAAGACAGAAGTGCTGGGGGCTAGGCAAAACATACCATGGCTCTGATCAAAACCTCCCAGATTTCTGCGGGCAGCGCCGGATGCCACGAACTCTACATAACCTCTCTATTCTAACAGCTCTAGTAAGTATCAACATGTCCCTGTTTTACTTATGTGGATACTGTGTTGCACAAAGAAGAGAGATTGTGAATTTAAGGGACAGTGACATCTCAGTGGGAATTCTAGCTTCTCCACTAACCAACTATGTGATCCTGAGCAAGGTGCAGTTTTTCAGGGCTGAGTTACTTACAATGTGTGCAAAGAAGCCAGTACAGAATAAGTAATAAAGAGGGGCTATTGCTATAATCATTATTATTGCCCAAGGTTAAACAGCTAGTGGCTAAACCCAAATTCCAACTCACATCTGCTGCTAAAGCCTCTTCTTTAAGCAACCAGGCTCCCTCTTTAGACCTACACAATAGACACGAAGTCCAAAAGAATTCCGTAACTGTTTGACTCAGTCTTTAAAAGAGGGACTATCCTTCGAAATCATTCTACCTAAAATAGATAAAAAGTTTAAGTCACACTTAATAGTGCCATATCCCTCTTTTTTCCTCTTACAGAAATCAGCAGTGTGACTTGGTAATTTGGGTTTAAGCAAACGCAGGGTGCATTTATCGCTCAGCTGAAAATCATACACCAAAGAGGCGGCCCCTCGATTCACCTCTGGCAGGACTTCCCCGCCTGCCCCACCATTCACACCGAGTGCACTTCTGACCTCGCTTACCAGTGACTCCCACTCTCCGTGGCTGTTTACAGTATCATAACTGCATAACAAAGAGGTAAAATGTTTAATCGACCACAGCTCACAGTATTTACAAGATAAGTCTTCATCCGTAAATCTCTTAACAGTTTGCAGTCACCCACAGCACTTCCTGGACTTTCAAGGCTGACTTTAGATGCTTTTGAGAGGAGGACTTGAACAGTAAATCAGCCCCTCAGAAAGGTACATTAGGGGACCATATAATCACACTTCTGAAGGTACTTGACAAACCTACATAGCTACATACAAATTACAATTTAAAGAGCTCTTTTCAGTTACCAACTGCAACCGCAGTTGAAGACACTTAATTCCAAAAGTGAAATCTCTGACAAGACCTCATGAACAACGGGAGGGATGTTCCATTTAGAGGCCAACCTGATAACAGATCAAATTCTATATGTGAATGTAAAAATCAGGGAGCTCTGCATGACGACAGGTTCTATACTTTAATAAACTCGTTTCCCTCTGATGTTTATTTCCCCTTGTAGGGATCTGCTTCTCTTGAGGATTATCTGAAATGATGATAAATTGGTGGTAACAAGTGCAAAGCAAAAAGAAAGAATTCCTATACCCTTCACAGGAAAAAGGATAGAGGGAGAGAGAGAAAAACAAGCACAAAAACAAGCATCCACACACATTGTGTCTTCCTAGTCCATTAGCTATGTCCACACAAGAGCTGGCTGTCTTGGTCCACTTGTTGCCTTTCCAACTGTAGAAATCTCATCTTAAAATCAGCATGTTTAAAAAAAACAGGCTTAGGGAATTTCCTGATTTCAGCACCCAGTCAGTATATTGAGAGTAATTTTTACTGTAAATTTGTGCTTTTGAGGTGAAACTGGAAAACGACTTGGAATGAGCAAATTCTAAGACGTGTGTCTCCATGCGCTTGTGTGTACAAAACACTTGAGGGTAGGGCTGTAGCAAGAGTTCCTCAGAGTTGAGCAATGCAGGCTGTGACTCATGTTGGCTGGCCCATCTACCCCTGGAACTCAGATTAAGCTCCCTCCTCCCCAGGACGCACCTCAGCCCAAATTCCATTCATCAATTCCAGTAACATCCTCTTTTTCACCCTGGAACACGCCAACACTGAGTAAACGGTTTCACAGACAGCCCTGAAAGAGGTCTCAGAAACCATTTGGTCTACCCCATTCCCCATTCGCTCAAGTTTCATTCCCCTGGTGGTGTGATCCTCCAAGATTATTCATTATCATGGCCCTTTACCCCCGAGACTTGTGAAGAAATAACAAGGAACACCAGAGACCCACTGTGTCTTGAGGGAGGGTAACAGCCAAAAACAGGAGAAAATTCCACTAGTGGAGAATGCCTCAAACATCTGATTAAGTTGCAGGCCAGAATTATACTTCAGTTACCATGCGAAGTGTTTAAAATCGGTTTCAAAGCCATCTACACTGGTGACCCAGGGCTGCTGCAGTTTCCACCGCCAGGCCCAAGGCCGAGATTGAATTTCCCCAGACAGTTAGCTACTGCGGACAATAACAGTTGCCACATTCAAGTTTCATATGTTACAACACCCTGTGATTTAGACTCAAGTTCCACTTGTGCAGCTGCCCGCCTTCGAGTGTAATGGGAACAGAGGGTAGCGACTAGGTCCCCAGTGCAGGGAAAACAGATCCTTTTATGTCTTAGGAGACAAACCTGTTGTCCTAGGGCCTCATGAGAACCAAGACTCCTGTGTCATGTTAGCAGCCAGAGCAGCTCTGCTCAATATTCAGAGGGGACTTTAGCTGTCTGTTGTGGGTTCTCCACACATCACTGACATCAAGTGAGGTCAATGCAAACAAGTGACAGAGAATCAGAGATGGAAAGAACCTCAAATCCTATCTCTTCAAAGAAAAGGAAAAGAACCGCCTTCTGCATGCACCTGGCCAAACACTTGTGGCCAAGTCTCATTCTAAGTACACGGGTATAAATGAATCATTTATAAGTGGAAGATAAGGGTGAAAAGGACAAGACTCTAACAGAATGATTCAACATGACTTACAAGTCTGTTTTCACTTTTTAATGAACTGTAATATTATGTGCTTTGGGTATGCTAAAGTGTTCACCTAGACCCTGGCTGGCAGGTAACATTCAATAAATGTTGGTGGAGTGAATAGATATTTCGAAACTAATTGTACAAATCCTTCAATGTATCCGCATAAGAAATTTTTCATTGGGGCCTAGAATTATGCTTTGTTCACTTGAGCATATACAAAAATATGACAAATAACAAATGACCCAATAAATGTCTGGAGACAGACCAGGGCCTCCTGAAGACTTTAAGACGTATATTACTTATCTTTTGCTAGTTTACGAAATTAAGCCAAAAATGTTCTGGTATTGCTCAACCAAAGTAATCAGAAATTATTTTCCACCGAATTCTGCTGCGGGCCCCAGAGTATCATATTTGGGAACAAAGAAGTGACTCCTCCATTATTATTCAGGTGATATTACTTTGGGCTGGTTTTTTTTTTCCCATCTTTTTAGAGCCGCACCCGAAGCATATGGAAGTTCCCAGGTTAGGGATCAAATCAGAGCTGCAGTTGCCAGCTGACACCACACCACAGTCACATGGGATGGCAGCCATGTCTATGACCTACACCACAGCTCACAGCAATTCCAGATCCTTAACCCACCAAGAGAGTCCAGGAATCGAACCCACATCCTCATGGACACTACTTGGGTTCGGGTTCAGTTACCACTGAGCCACAAGGAGAAACTCCTGAGCTAATTTTTAAATGTTATTTTTATTTTCATCCCATCCAAAAAAAATGAATGACTGAGGATTAAACTAAGCATGATTTCTAAGGAATTTATGATAATCTTGTACCAAAAAAAAAAGTAAAAACAAATGTGCTCATTTTCTTTTTTTCTTTCTGTTCCTCTTCACGTCTCCTCTCTGGCCAGTTCTCTCTGGCCAGATCAATGTCAATAAATTCCACATTCCATCTCAAACAACAGATGAATAGAAGATTAGCTTTGCAAGGAAACAGCTGTAAATAACTATAATCTAGTTGGGAGGATTCCTTTATGACTCAAAAGGTTACAACCACAGGAGTCCTAAGTTTCCCTGATCAAAAACTTTAATTCTCTCCTACAGGGAAACAACAGGACACCTTCTAAAGTTCAAAAACAAGGTCACGTGTATAACATTTATATATATGAACTAGTAATAAAGAACCAGGATAAAAAATTTCAATCCTATAAAATTTAGGTAAGCAAAGATCCAAAGTTCTCATAACTAAATACTCTGAGGAAAAAGTAAGAAGCTAGCTTAACATGAATTAGCACTCTTCATCCTCAGAAGTGATCCTTCCAACTCTCCAAAATATAGCAGCCTAAGAGAATGTCCAAATAAATTTGGCTACACTTAAAACAACTAAAAAATAAAGTAGGAAAAACTTGGCCAAAAATTTTGGTTTAGATTGAAGTACCTAAAAAGGCAAATGGGAAAGTTATCAGGTATTATTGGAACAATGATAATTTGGACATGAAAGTATTAATTATGCAAGACTACGTACCATGCATTGGCAAGGCAAAGGGAAAATAAGGGTATAATTTCTTCACTCATGAAATGTGAACTTGCTTCTCCAGGCTTTCCAATGAGTGAGCATTTTGATGGAAATGCCCCTTGTTTGGTAAGAACAGGGAGGGCAATCTATAGGTTCAGACCTGTCCCGTAAGCATCCACTCCCTGAAAGCCATCACAGGCCATGCTATGACTGGGGGCAAAAGCAGAGCAAACACAGGGGAGGAAAAGGGTCTGTATAAAAGGACGCCAGCACTGCCATGAAAAACCTGTTTGTATCTTACAGGAAAACTGCTATTGACAATGAGTACTTATTTGAAAGAAGACAGCTCTTAGCCTATTAGAATGGAATATATCTTTCATTGGATGATTCAATAATGCACAGGTAAATTCAGTTGTTTTCATTCCCTTAACCACCAACTCTGAGAGACACTCAGATATGACAGATAAAGGTCAAATCCAGGTAGATGAACCGGTGAGCTATAAGCTTTACCCACACTTCAGAACAGAGATCCTGGTCACAGTTTCAGAAGAGACTCCATCATGGATCCAAGCAGCCTCAGGGTCCATAGGGGAGCTGCACATCTCTAGAGAAAGACCACATGCAAATACTCCCAAAGGTTCCAATTAGCTCCTGGGGAATACCAAGGAGGGCCAGGGTGCTCTGGGAATACCAGAATTTTTTACCCAGAGAACCAATCAGAAGCCCCTTAGGAAATTTACAAAACAGCACTCTGTTCTTCAGAGACCAAAGAGCTGGGCTGTAAGCCAAGAACATTGATGGAGTTACCCTCTGAAGTAATCTCAAACTTCCAAGGTGACTGGAATTCAATAGTCACCAAATTCACCTAAACCAATGGCTTCTGAACACTGAGGAATTGTGATTACTTAAGTTTTAACCTTTTTTTTTTTTTTTTTGTCTCTTGTCATTTTTAGGGCCACACCCATGGCATGTGGAGGTTCCCAGGCTAGGGGTCTAATAGGAACTGTAGGTGCCAGCCTATGCCACAGACACAGCAACTCGGGATCCGAGCCACGTCTGCAACCTACACCACAGCCACAGCAACGCCGGATCCTTAACCCACTGAGAGAGGCCAGGGATCGAACCTGCAACCTCATGGTTCCGAGTTGGATTTGTTTCCACTGAGCCAGGATGGGTTCTATACTTTAATAAACCTATGCATGTGGAAGTTCCTGGGTCAGGGATCAAACCCGTGCCATAGCATTAACCCAAGCCACAGTAGTGACAATGCCAAGTCCTTAATCACTAGGGCACCAGAGAACTCCTAAACCACCCTCCCTTTTTTTTTTTTTTTCCTGATGTCCGTATAGCAAAACCACCTGCTCAGAATTCAGCCCTTTTAGGGAAAGGGGCCCAGCCAAGCCACAGTCCAGGTGGCAGGCTGCAGCATCTTCCGTAGGATCTACATGTTTCCTAAACATATTATTTAAACATTAGTAAACTTTAAAACGTGAAAACTGAACATTTGTTGTTTCAAACATTAAGTCTGTCATCACCTTACGAATACTGCCTGCCTTAGTATAAAACTCAACCATTAAGAAATTGAACGGGCATACTTAATGTTTGATTTCCCAATGACAACATTTACTAATGTTACTGCTGATGAGCAACTTGCTAATAATTTTCACAGTTGCTCTCACTATGGTATCTTGTGTGAATTTTCTGGTATATGGTAAGTACTCAATAAATCTCTGTGGAATAAATGAATGAACTGAGTTCCTGCTCGAATACTTTGAGGCTACCCATAAGGAATGTAAGAAGGGGTCTGACACATTGCAGGCACTCAGTTATTGTCAGGCAAGACCAGAAGTTGGGGTCGTAGCAGTAAGTCCTCTGGTTATTCTATTGTAGGAAAAAAAGTCCTATCTGATGGAGAGTATTTCCTGATTGGGGTCACGGGGGAAGTCATCCTCCAATGGATGTGGACAAAAACAGGATAGAATCTGAAGAGTGGTTTCATGCAATATCCATGGCAATAGGCAATGGGCTCAATTTCCTGCTGAACAGAAATTTGAAATTAACTTCTATAAAACATGAAAGCCAAGAACCCCCTCTCTGGCACCCAAGTCACTACATTGTTCCTACTGCACCACAAGAAGGGCCTCAATTTCTTGCCACTTCTAGTAATAGCAGTAGCCAGTTCAAGGCAAGGAAGAAAGTAGGTCTGGATCCGGAAAAGATAAATTATCCCCAAAGAGAGAATGGTACCAAATTATCAAGTTACAAAGTTAGAAACTTTACAAGTTATAAGTTACAAGGTACTAAGTTACAAAGAAAGAATAGTACCAAGTTCAGTCACCAAGTTAGGGTGCTGATAAATTCTAAGTAATATTAGGCCATATGTAGAAACAGTTAAATCTGTGAATAGAAACCTCTTTGTACCTGAAAATTACAAATAAAGAAACAGTTTTCATAACAAATTTGGGATGGATCAAAAAATGGGAGATCAGAGATGACATCCACTATCCAGACAGGTGAAGTAACTACAAAAAAAGGTGGCAGGAGATTTTATTGGGTTAGTGAATTCTTTCAAATTAAGTCAATCCTCAAATATGGAAAAGATAATGCTCTTTCCATGAGAGAAGTTGAGACAGTGCCACAGCAGAAATTAGCTCTAAATGTTTCCGAACTGTGGTTAGAAGTTAGGTTACATAAGAACATCTGGATGGTAATAAATCAGTGGAAGATATTATACGGTATCAAATGAAATTTCATTTTGGGGACAGTTTAGTTCACTGGTATAATGCTTTGGATGGCACCGTAAGTAAAACTGCTGAAATGAAGACTACTGTGTAAGGCAAATCACTCAAAGAGAAAAATCAGACTGACATCAAAATCCCCGTCAAACCAATGCTGGAGTGTGTTTGTTTTTTTAAATGTGACTCCTCATTGCACTGGACTGAAAAGTATTATGTTTACTCTATTTCCCTTGGTTTCTGAATCCTTAGGTGACTCAAGGGATTGCTCAAATTCAGGTATTTTTGTTTTATTCCATGATACTCAATAAAGAATACAGCCCGCCTAAAAAAATCTCACTACCTAGAGATCTGCAATTAGGAAAATAATTACTCATAGTAATGGTTTGTAAAGGCAATTCACACCTAGAAATCAGGAAAAGTAGGCTAGCCTTTCCTAGAAAGAAGGAAACAAAAGATGCTAAACAAATACATCTCCACCCCTAGTTAGGGCCATTGAGTAAACAACTGTAAAAGCAGGCCTGGTAAATCCATCTTTGGAAAGAACAGCTAAAAGTCTGAGATTGAGACAGGATTTGGAACCATGTGAAAATGTAGGACACACCACTCTAGCCATACAACCAGACCCAAGAGAACGTACCCTGTGCAACCATATTTCAATCTCTCGAGTGTTTTCACTTGACGATTTTTACTTTACTACCCCTCTCCCAAAAATAATTATCCATTAACGAAGACAATTTAAATGCAGAGAGTGATTTAAATGTGGTTTTCAATTTTATGATACAAGTCAATGGGGTAATAGCCCCAGTGGCCTCTTATTTATAGAGATGCACCCATCTTTAAAGGGAGCATTTCAGTTCTGTTCTCTTAAGTGAAGCCCCTCAGTTCAGAAGGGAATCCAAGAACACTCCTTTAAAAATCGTTATTTTAAGGGAGGAATTTAGGTCAAAAATTAGAGACAATTTTCAGAAGTTTTTTTAGCTTTTAAGCATTATTGGCGCATTACCAAAGAACATGGCAGAGTCCCTATTCCTGGAGTTAACCAATGCCTTTCAGGTATGACTCAATGTAAACTTACACAGACATAGAGGGATCAGATTATTTCTCCCAGAAATTAAGTCCATGTAGACTAAATGGACACACCAAATCTCTTAGATATCACGTTTATGTTCATCTCTAGATTCGCAAATTACAGAGGGTGGAAAATGAGCCACAGGGTTAATGAGACATAAGGTTAATTTTCTAAGTAAAATTGTAATAGCATTCCAAAGCCACTGAAATGATTAACATGTATCGAAGAGGAAAATGCTTGATAACAGGCTAACCCAATTGGGCACTTCTCTGCCTGTTCTGTCTCCTCCTCCTTTGGACGGAAAATTAGGGAAGTAGTAAAAGTGGAAGCCTCTTGGCCTCCAAAGAAACCTGAAAGTTATTTCAGGACTCTCAGAAGACTTCTTGACCTACTTGTATGATGGGCGGGAAAAGGAGAGGGAGGGAAAGCAGCAGAAATAGTATGTCAGGTTTTTAGAAGTATGAAAATCAGGCATTTATACTTGAAACTGTATATATATATAAAATGACTATGCTCTATGGCACTAAGACAATGTCATCACTGTTCTGTCTTTGTCACCTGCAATTTTAAGATACAATGACTGTTCTTCTCTTCTGGGGTTGCCGCTCTAACAATCTGGAAGACAATCTAGGCAGCAGGAGATGCTAAGGCAGGTGGACCCTCAGTGTATTAAACTAATAACCCCAGGGCCTAGGATGCTTGGCACAAACCAACATGCACAAGAGAAAGTGATCAAAGTCAGACAAACTGGGAGGGCTACCCCACTCACCACGTGCAAGGATGAAGCTAAACACTTGCATTGACCTTTCTTGGCTCACTCAATAACTCATTTAAAAATATGGATTGGCAAGAAACCAGACAAACTCCTATCTGGGAAGAATATTCCAATTCAACTTGCTGCTTACATGTTTGAAATTAGTCTTTAAAATGACCACATTATATTTTTATTAAAAACCAAACAAAAAAAAAAAGATAATCAAACAAAACAAACAAAAACAGAGGCAGCCGCCAAGCCTTTTGGCATGCTGCTGCACAGTTAGAATACAGAACTGGGAGGCCCATTCTCAGGTCTTGGAAGAGGACCTTCTCATGATTTTTCTTTTCTTCAAGTGATATTGCTCACCTATTTATCCTGGTCTCTCTGCGCTGACATTAATCTGCCTTGAAATTGGCTGATTCTGCTCAAGCCATGTTTACAGGGAAGCAAGTTTCACCAGGCCGTCCTTGTTCATAGACCAGTTTATGCTCTACAGCAGAGAGATTATTAAAAACTATATATTACGCACATACACTTTAAAACGACTCAACTTGGGGGAGATAACTGTATCTTATCTGCATTTCATTGCTTGTGTTGTACAAAGGGGCCAGGTAGCATTACCATCTTGAATGGAAATTGTTTCCTAAATATATTATCCTCTATAAGAAACATTTAGCAACTGTTAGTGCCCCGGAGACAAAGGCTAAGAGGGAAAAAAAAAAAAAAATGTGCTCAATAGAATGTAGAGAGGGACAGGAAGAGAGAGGGAAAAGCCTCATTTAAATTATCAAGCTGAGCATTAACCACAAGGAGAGAAAAACAAATGTTCTATGTTTTGCACAAACATCAATTACGTCTAGTAATTTAGCTGATTCCTCTCACTGAACAGGTGCTCTGGCTGCAGTGCAAAGTGGAGAGCATGAACACGACTCTGGCTCCTATAAAAGACACAAAGGTCCTCAACTTGTTCTGAAAGAGATTTCCGACATTTCAGCATTGCGGATAGGTTTCCGAGCCCCCACCTAGTATGTGGCATCCTAAGAGTGAAACCTAGCCTAGGGACAGCCAACAGAGGTGAGGGTTCAAGAGGCTGCAAACTGGGGACAAACAGAACAAACTCAAAGAGAAATTATGCATATGGTCATGGATTTAGGCATGTTAAGCCAACTGAACTATGCTTGACAAGGAGGAGCAGAACGAATGAATTAAGTCTACGGAGAGCCACAAACTAAATAGATGCAACAGATTTAACTTTCTCATCGACTAAGATCCAAACTGCTTAAAGAACCAGAATCAGTCCTTTGAGTTTAATTCCCAGATCCCCTTTTATTTAGATTGCAAAAAGCCAGGTGACTGGAATACCTGAAAAAAGATATATCAAGGGCTCTGCTAATATCCAATAGTTAAGTCAGCTCCAATAAATGAAAACTAGAAACATAGAGAGAGACACACCCACCCCCAGTAAAGAGAATCAATATTCTTTTCCATAGCCAAGATTTAAAAATTGTGGAATGAAGTTGAACTACATGAAGTTTCCCCTGCAAGGAGGTACATCTCCCAAGTGGGACTTAAAATGAAAAGGAGGCAGTTTAACTGTATCTTTGTTATTTTACTATTATTTTTTAAAGTCCAGAAATGGTCATCCTCTAACATTCTTTGTTCCCTTTCTCCCTTGGTTGCTGATGTTGATCCCCAAAGAAGAGTGGGGTTTCCGTGCAAACAATCATCTTAGGTACCCAGGCATCTGTTTGTTTGAGGTTTATCCCTTGCCAAGTCAACTTAAATGACTCGGGTTGTTGTCACTTTACTTACAGTTCCAATTTCCTAAATTTCTCCCTCTATAAACCCTGCAAGGGAAAGAATTTCCTCATGCTCCTTCTTTCTCTTGACAATCAACTGCTCTATTACCTTGTCTTAGGTAAATACATGACCTACACAGTATTTACACAGGACTGGGGAACGTAGCTACTCATAAGCCACACCCTGGCTCCATCTGCGGCTCTCCACACACCAGGTACACACCTCAGAGTGACAGCCTGCTCCAACAGGAAGATGAGGTAGCCCAGAAACACCTTCATGAATGTTAACTTTGGCGTTCACCGGAGACCGTCATCTTGGACACACAGATCAGGCTTCTTTACCTTGCTTTCCGCACCTGTACCATCTACCCAATCAGTTAACATACTTCTAACTAAGGAAGGCCGTCAAGACTCTGAGAAAGGTGCTCAAGAAACAGGCATAACTCATCTCCTCTCTTACAGTGGTAGTTCCTTGCTGTATTCTAACCTCTACCCTCTCAACCACAACCTTAGAGAAGAATGACATTCTTGAAATTCTTCCAAATGAGTTCCATTCCAGAGGGAGGGGAATTTATAGTTCTGTGTCAAATGTCAGCGATGTGGGATCTCCAGTCACTGGTGTGATTTTATCTTTAAAGTAAATGACACGCACGCAGAAGGCAAGGATCTCACATGTTCCAGGGCCATAAGGCTGGACCGAGCTCACTGCGACCACAACTGCTTTCTGAAATTGTTTTGAGAAATAATGTGACCAGAACTCGTTTAGATAGCCATTTGGATAGTTTATGTGCCCATATTTATGAGCATTTTCCACACCAATAATCATAGATGCTTGTAATCAGTTCGGTTCTTAATGTAAAAATTTTAACAGTTGTGTGGGTGGGTCAAGAGGGGAGTGTATGTGTGAAGTCAATCTATCATTGTACATATTTTATTACCATCTGTTGTTTCAATTATTTTTAATTACTTAACATGCAATTCTCAGTGCAGAGGATATATTTAACGGGAAGCTACCCTAGTCCAATAGTTTCCATGTATTTGGGGTTGGGTGAGGAGCAGAGAACAGAGCTAAGACAGATCAGAGGTCACACAAATTCTCAGCTTAGGTACATGCTTTATTTGCCTGATGAAGTTTTCTTTGTTTTTGTTTTTGTTTTTGTTTTTTTTAAACAGGACTTCAAAGTCAGTGTTGCGTTGACCTAAAAATCTCAATTATTAGCTTCTCGTAAAACAAACAAAAAAAACACATGGTAATGTGTGGTGACGGTATTTTATTAATATTCATGCCCAGCCACAGAGCCCAAGAGCAACTGCCCTGTGAGGTAGGGCCGATACTCTCCAGCTGACCACAATCCTCATTTCCTTCTATAACACCCTCTCTTGCCCCCTTGGCTTTTATTGGCATTGAGTTTAAGACACCTGGTATAGATCAAGTAATTTAACACCTGGGAGATGCTTAATAAAGATCTACTGAAAGAGCCAATGAAGGATCAAACTTTAAAACCATCAGAGACAAGCCCCAAAAATATTCCAACCTGCTTCTCAAAGCAGTAACTTTTACTACTATTCATGTGAAAGACATAGGAAAGTATTTTCAAGCGGGTTTCCAACATTTTAAAAATAGCTGGTGGAGAGGAATTTTCAATCATGCCAACATTTGATCTATAAGTCACAGCACATATTCGATACCCAAATTTGACCAAGAAGCCAATTGATGAATGTAACTGCAGCTGCCGCTCTTGAGCAAAGCTATGCCAAAAATTGCATGGTTATCTATAACACAGACAGGTTTTTAATACACTACAAATTTTCTCATTTTTTACAATCTCAAAATCTGACTGCACCCAAAAATCTGCTGCTTGAATAACTATTTAAAACTGGTCTCGGAGTTGCCTTCGTGGCTCAGCGGTTAACTACCCCGCCTAGGATCCATGAGGATGAGGATTCAATCCCTAGCCTGACTCAGTGGGTTAAAGATTCAGCGTTGCTGTGAGCTGTGGTGTAGGCCACAGATGCGGCTCGGATCCTGTGCGGCTGTGGCTGTGACGCAAGCCAGCGGCTACAGCTCAGACTCAACCCCTAGCCCAGAAACTTCCATATACCATAGATTTGGCCCTAAAATAGAAAAAAAAAATGGTCTTGAGAAAAGGAAATGAGGCACACCAATGACAGGACTTCTTTTAGATGGCTTGAAGTTTTTAAATGCTATGGAGGTTAAGGGGCCCCACTCAGAACACTCAGAGACAGGCTCCTACAGAGCAGGACCCTTGTAGAAGATGAGACAGGGCCTTTTCACCATGGATGATTCGGCCTAGATGAGCAGTGAGTGCGAGGCTACACAGCAAGGGAGGGGAGATAAACTCTCGAGCTCTAACCGACCAGGGAGCCCTCTGCCATTTTTTCTATGAATGAGTTCAGCTCACAAACCATAGTGGAAACAGAAAAAAAAAAAAAAAAAAAAAGAATGAGCTTCTTTGGACTGCTTTTTCTGAGTAACCACAAGAAAGCATCACTGAAGCAAAATTTGTCAAATGTAATGTATCACAAAAGCAGCAGTGAAAGTATTAAAAGGGATGTGAGAAACTAACCTTCAGAAGAAGCCGTAGCATGTGATCTCTGTTCACGCTCCTTGTTAGCAGCTTCTGTGTAATTCCTGGCTGTCCAAGGATGTACATTAGCACCTGCTTTCAAACAGCTCTCAGAGCAGCTGAGTGAGCCCATGACTGGGGGGAAATGCTCATCAGATACAACGACATGGTCCTTCTGTGCACTCCCCGCTGTCAGTCATCCATCCACCACTGTCCAAGCCAGGCCAGGCTGTTTCCAGGAGGCAGCGCTTGCCCAACCAGACTTCAGAACCGGACTTCAGTGGTGAGCCACGCAGTGGCTGTGCACCAGGAGAACAAATCTGTTCTCTCTGGAAGGAGAGCTTTCCAGCCAATCTGCTGGTAACTCTAATGGTGTCAACGGGGCCGAGGTCTCAGAGGGGAAACTGCGATGCATCTGACTTAAAGCCCCACCTACTCTGCAGCTCCTAAGGCATATCCGGTTCCGGCCGAGACTTTAAACCTTTATGGCACAGGTTCTCCCATTTTGGCTGCACATCAGAATCACCTGGAGAGCTCTTCCAACCACCCAGGCCTCAGCTGACTCAAATCAAACCAGACTCTCCAAGGGTGGGGTCCTGGCACTCCCTGCCTTCCCTGCAAAATGATTCTTAATGTTCAACCAGTGTTGAGAATCACAGACCTAGGAGGAGTAAAAAGGGAAACAGAACCAGGAAGGAAATGCTAACTTCAGAAAAAGGCACAGTAAAAGATGGGACGTTGCTGTAAGCAGACCCCCTTCCTCACCAAATAATTATAAACCTGGGTTCCCCAGGGCAGCTCAGCTCTGATTCTTCTCCTAACCCGGCTATCACCCTCTTCCCACCTGAAAACCCTTCAGTTCTTTATAATCTACTTTTGTTTTTAAGACACTAAACTAGAATGGCATTCTACCTACTGGAGAATCCTTGCTTCTAACAAAAGAAAGTTCTTTGATGAGTAAAAAGGGTGAGACCAGAACAAGATATGTGCTTGTGCTCTCACCGTTCTTCATTACCGGCCTCTGAACACTTAAACTCGAATGGAAAAAGGGCATCTTGTTCCGAATAATCCTGTAAGCTTGAGGAGTTCCCATCGTGGCGCAGCAGAAACGAATCCAACTAGGAACCATGAGCTTGCAGGTTTCATCCCTGGTCTCGTTCAGTGGGTTAAGAATCTGGCGTTGCTGTGGCTGTGGTGTAGGCCGACGGTTGTAGCTCTGATCCAGCCCTTAGCCTGGGAACTTCCATATGCCATGGCTGCTGCCCTAAAAAGACAAAAGACCAAAAAAAAAACAAACTGTAAGCTTGAGTATATTTGCTTCGTTGATACAACCTGCTTCAACTGCACCGAAAATGGCAACTTTGGGGATAGTGTTGGAGACTGTGAGGCTCTTTATCAAAGACCAATTTGGAAGCTAAGGTGGATTGTTAAAGATGATGTATGCTGACACTTATTTGTAATTACCTTCTAAATAACGTGACTGGATGAGTCAGCAAAGCTAGCGCAGGCTTATAATGAGGGGTAACGAGAAAAGCTATCTGGTGGTGGTCCTGGGAGGCAGGGGGCCAAGAAAAGGAAGGGAAGCAGGAAGGCAGAGGGTGGGTAACAGGTAGGGAAGAGGGAGGCAGGAGGAGAGAGGAAAAAATGAGCTTGGTCACTGCGGGGTGTGACAGTAAGGGGTTTGGATAACTGCGCCAGCTGCTGTAATCACCACCATCCACAAGCCAAACCCTTACACATCAGCTCAGAGGTTCAACCTTTTTTTCAAAAGTTAATTTTTTTACAGCAAAACCCAAGTTAATAAAATGTTCCAGTAATCCCCTATCATCAAATTTTACTCAATTTGTGGTATGGAACTTCATTTACTCATATTTTTAGCTACGAAGTCAGGGCCAGCTTTCTTCCAACGGTTCTCTCATCCTCCCCCGCACACAGTATCCCACAGCTCCGCAAACGGGAGCTCCGTGTGCTGCACAGATGCTGAGGCGCCCCGCTTGAAACGAGGAGAACACAAAGGAATGGACCACGAATTCTTATTCCCACATGCAGATGACACTGAAGACTTTCCATTGCTCATTTTTTTGTGACCTAGATACCAAAGGAGACTTGGGCCAGAACGGCGGCTGGGTGGGTGTGCCCCTTCTTTTACTGCTGTATCTCATATCAGAGAAGCTCATTTGTGTGATTCGTGGTGGACGGCTGGATGACAAGAAGAAATGAAACAGAATCAAAGAAAACACAGAAGAAGAAGGAAGTACACTTACTGGTGCCCCTCTGTAGTAGCCAAAAAAAAAAAAAAAAGCATTATAAAAACCAAGATTGAACCTTTGGTTAAAAAAAAATTCTTTTTAACTTTGATTATACAGTTGGGTTGGTTTGTGAATATGGTAATAAGAATAACCTTTAGAATGGAAGGCCGGATGAGCAGATGGAACCTCATTAATTGTGAAAAAGTATTAATCTGTCTTCCTAAGAGGAAGAAAAGTCAGCCATACTTTACAAAGGAATTTCTCTGTACAATTTAATAAAGGCAGGACTCTCTATACAACTGGGGACTCATTATGAAATGGATATGTCTGATAAAAGCCTGTACCAAAACCTAATAATTAAAACCACTCACCCTATCAGCAAAAGCTTAAATATACCATTAACATGAAGCTCAGTTGTTATGTATCACCATGTACCCTTTTAAATCCATTATTCAACAAACACCCTTCACAGAAAAAGAGGCAGTAACTCATTTGGGGCAAGCTGAGCACAGAAAATAATGTGATGAACTCCACTTCCTCCAAAACTATAAAGCTTATGTCCAGAAGGGTTCACTTCTGAGTAGCCTTCTAGAATGCCACAAGTCACACCATCCCCCTCAGCAGGGACACTACAGCAACAGGATTAAAAACACAAGATTTGGTCTGAATCAGACAGACACTTTTCATGCCCAGCTTTGCCACTGCTAGCTGTACATGTACCACTTGGAAGTTAGTTATGCCTTCCAATCCTCGATTGCCTAATCTCTTAAATGGGGATACAATATGCTCCATAAGTAATGCCTACTGAGAGAAAATGATACACAAACCATAAAAAAAGTAAAAGTGGGAGGAAAAGGCACTTATTTCCCGGTGGTAATAAGCAAAAAGACTTCATTCCTAGTAGGTGATAATCACAAGACTACAAATATTTATTTTTCTTAAGTTCTCTAGGAAAAAACATTTTCTGCTTTCTACCACTGCTTGTCACATCAAGATTGAGAAATAAAAGTCAAGGGTAAGACGTAAAGCTGCAATTTTACTTAAGACTACTTTGTTGGAAGAAAACAACATTTTCTTCTAATAACTTTCTTAGCAGAAAGTGATGACAGATGTCTTTTCTTTTTTATTAATTGAGCACAATAATTTTGATGATTTGGAAGAGAGCCCACATTTATCTTTGGCCTCAAAATGCTTGAAGAGTTATTCAACTTGTAAAACTGAAATTTCTCTATCTCCTGACAATAGGATATATGGAATTTGCAGGTTATGACCATGCTCCTCCATGCTCCTCTACCCCAAGCAGACAAGGGAAAAATACTAAGGACTCTGTTTTTGTCACTACTGAGATCTTATATTCTCAGAAACCCAGCAGAAAGTAAGCGCTAAAGTGAAATCTGACTGCCGCTTCACTAAGATAAATCAATCAAAAATTGGATCAGTGAGATGAAGAAGACCCCAAAACTCTAAGAATTCAGATCTAGCTCTGGCACTTACTAACTCAGTGTCCTTGAGTATGTTCTTTTAACTTCTCTGGGCTTATTTTGTCACCTGTAAATTAAGATTAATAAGACTTCTTTTAGGACTGGTGTGATGATCAAATGAAATACAGTTAAACAGCCAGACACATTAAAAAAAAGCTAGTTTAGAAAACAGCTCATTATTATAAAATTTGATTTAAATTTTTTTTAAAATGCCCTCCAAAAAATTTAGTAAGGGGAATGAAAGCTACTATTCTAACCTTTTTAAAGCCTTAAGTTAGCTACCAAAATTATATATATATATATAGAGAGAGAGAGAGAGAGCGCATAAGGTATACATGAGCAAAGACAAACAGCATATATATATATATATAAATATATATTATGTATATACATACATATGTATATATATATACAGCTTTGTCTTGGTCAAATTTGGTTTCTATCAGACAACCTAACAAATCCCAATGTAAGCTTCTACTCAGCCAACATTACTTGGAAATGGATTCATCTTCCGCAAAATTATTTCCTTCCACTGGCACTGACCCATCACCACAAACATCATCTCGTTTTTTTCAGAGCCCTGAATTAGTAGCTGGATGCAAGAGCCGAAGAACGTCTTGAAACACAGCCATATTGTATCACACAGAATATAGCTTGGAAAAATATTACTTTTCACAAACAAAAAACTTGGCTAGAGAAAAGGGGGAGAGAAGATTAAAACAAAATATCTCCAAGTAAAAAGTGTAGAAAAGGAACTGAAACAAAAACACTGAGAATTAAATGTACTCAAGCCTTGTGCATTGTTGCTGCTTCCAGGAGATGCATTTTGAATATAACAAGATGAATTTCAACAGACCATGAACCAGAGATTTTCAACATGATAAAGGGGAAACGATATATATTCAATTTTTACAAGCACTGAGTGAGCAGAAAACTGAAAATTCTTCAGCTGCTGATAATGTGCTGATAGAAGTGAATCCCCCAACAGAATTCCTAATGAACTGCCAGAAAAATGGAGACGTTTTCGACAAACTCAAGAGAACAAATGATCACAGGACACTAACACAGATCTCTAACAATGTCTATAGTCGTTTTCCTATTTTTGAATAAGAAAATCGCGGAAGACCATTCGAATAATTTATTCAGCCATTTACAATACCCCTTAGGAGTCCTCACAGACAAGAGGAACTCATAAGGTAACATACGCAGGACAGGTTGTAGAACATCAACCACTCGTGCTATTACATGAGAGCCTCGCACGTGTCAATCATGACCCTGGGTACTTCATCACTACCCATCTCTCAGGGACATGGAGGGGAGACACAGTGTTTATGCACATTTTACAGATGAGATTCCTCTGCAAATTACTTAATTCAGAAGAGTTGAGGAATTTTCCTTACCTGAGTCTTGCTCTGGCCTCTGCATTATTTTTAACATCTTATCCATAGTGACATCTTATCAGATCTGATGACAAACCGAGTGGGATAGTAAATACTCCAAAAGGACAGAGGATAAGTAGTAAACAGAATTTATCCATGAATGGAAGAAATTAAATTCTGGAAAGACCAGTTATGCTTAAATTTAGAACAAGCAAGATTCATAATGGACCGCAGAGTCTGAATGATGGGAAATACAAGAAAAAAGAAAAACTGGAGAATAAGAATTACTCACTTGAAAAGTTTACAGTATTTCCTTTGGGAGGCTACATGTTTTAAGTGTACCCACAAAGCAACTTCTGAACCCATAAATACATAGAGATCAACATATTTTTATGTTGTCAGAATTCAGATTCAAAATTATGAACCCTGATTGACCAATGTACCCTGACATTAATTTGTTACTCATCCAACAAATTAATATACATATATATATATATATATTCTCAATTCTTTAACTGCAATAAACATTATTCATTCTTTTTCTCTAAAGTAGCCAGTAATCTAATTAAAATTTTAATTGTAAGGCACAATATCACAGAGTTTAACTCATTAACGTACCTGAATATGGAATACTTCTGAATTATATTCACAGTCTTTTAGCTTAATTCAATGTGTTAAGGATGCCCAAAGAAGTTAGAATCAAATGAAACACAGGAATTCTGGATTGGAGGCATCCTGAAGTTCAAGACATTGTTTCCCTACTCAGGAAATATTGTCGATATATATTAAAGCGGATAAAAACATCACGCTCACTCAGTTTTACAGTGGCTTATGAGGTCTACAAGGAAATGGGCAAGGAAACAGGATAAAGATCAGTAGGCATCTATTTGAAATGATGTGTGCATAGGTTATATATTACAACATTATTTATATAGGAAAGTATTGCAAACTACCCAAGGCTCCATCACTAAGGACACCTAAATAAACTATAGCACATCCACAAAATAAAATGATGTGAGTTGTAAAGAATAATGTGGAAGTTTTCTATGTACTGATATGGAATTTCCATATTTAAATCTCTAACTTAAAAAGTAAGGTAGAGTATATAATAATATGCTCTGAGTATAAGATGCTTTGATTAAGATGCTTGTATTTGCACAAAAATGGAATCCTCAAAATTCTAATAAAAGAAGCTCTCTTTATAGGAAAGATGGAGACAAAGGTGGTAGGCCATAGACATATTATAAATATATATATATTTTTCTTTTCTTTTCTTTTTTTGCCATCCCGTGGTATACGAAGTTCCCAGGTCAGGGATCATATCCAAGCCGTGCTGCAGCTGTGGCAAGGCCGGATCCTTTAACCCACCATACTGGGCCTGGGATTGAACCAGCATCCTGGCACTGCTGAGATGCCACTGATCCCCATATACCACAACAGGAACTCCAATATATATCTTTCAATATTATGTTGATTTTTTTTGACCTCCTGAACATATTAACTATGAAAATGTAAAATCAAATAGAAGTTCTACAAACAGCTAGAAATTGACAGAAAATTTCTGATAATATGCAGCAATTATTCATATCACTGCAGTCTAGAAAGACATCAATTAATGAAAAGTAGCTACCTATAGAGCATGTGACAAAACTTCGAAGATTTGTTGAGGAAAGAAGAGTAATTGCCAATACATGTTTCAGGAAAATCTTACTGTAGGGAGTTTGCTGTAAAGACTCCAGCTTAAGCTCTGATTTTCCGAAATACATCTTCGAGGGTGTGCCTTGCAGATACTCAAAGGCAGCCGCCTCTAGGAACACACCTGGAAAAACCTGACTGTCTGCTTTAGGTCCAAAGCAGTGGCTTCCCTTCAGGACCTTCCCCAGTCTCTTGAATACATTCCAGACTCATCAAAGTAAATATGAAGTAGACAGACTCAAGAAATGATAATTACAGCTAAGCCCATGCAGAAACACTTGGATGCTGACGTTCCTTACTGAGGACGTATCATCTGGATGATGAGTGACCAGAGTCTGTCAGGGTTCATCACAGGCTACTCCCCAGAGAAAGTGCATCTGCACCAAGGTAAGGTGACAAAAAGGAACCGAATGCCAAGGTGACAAGAGATGAATTGTGGTAGATTCCACAGGCCTGTGTGAATAGGCAGAACAGTGGCACAGAGCTGAAATGTAGGCAACTGCAATGGCACGCATTTAAGGTAAATGAATATATATTACATTTGGTGGATGATCAGTGGGCTACAAAGTGTCAGTTAGAACCCAAAAAAGAGGAACTGTTGGCCGCTGAAGACTATCCACATTAAGACTGCAACCTAATAGCGCTGCTGTAGCCCAAAGGCCAATGATAAACTGGAGATAATCAGCCAAGTTATTCAAAGTGTCTCCCTCTTAAAGCACTGACCTAAATTATGTTCAGACCTGGTGTTCCATCTTCAGTTTGGACCCTACGACCCAGAGAGCTGAAGCCTGTGCAGAGGAAAGAAATTACAGTGATCAAGATAGGGAGAGAGTCCAGAAGACCCAGTAAGATAAGAATCCCTTTCCCTGAAAGAGTGAAAGCTGAGAAAAGTGATGATCAAATTCTTATTACCTTCAAATCTGATAAATATGAGAAACTGAAAGGAAGTGGTCTTTATAAAATAGGTGGCAAACTTAGAGAACTCATTACTACCAGGGGCGGTTCGTGCTGCATCTAAAATGACTTCTAAAGAGGTATGTAGTTGTTTCATGGGAAATACATTCACAGTGTATTATTACTAGAAACAAGCACCACATGTAATATATTTTAAGGGAGAGAAACTGTCCACAGTCCTTTGCCCTCCCCAGCAAGTAAAGAACTCACAGTGCAGTCCCACCTCTACCTTGGCTCTCAGGTCCGCTGGCAGGACTGACAGAGGAGGAAATCTCAAAGGGAAATCACATGAATCTCAAAGCACAGCATTTGTGGTGCAGAAGGCAACTCCCCACCAGTCTCTGCACACCAGCACACTGGGCTATGCCATCGTCTCAGAACTGTAGAAATAAAGGCCATTCTGAAGAATCAACCCAAATGAATCAGGTGTACTAACGTAATAAACAAGGTTAGGAAATGTGCATATTTCAATCTCAAGAAGACTGCAAAATAACAGGAAAAACTGCTCAGCCAATGGGGAGGATAAGGCAATGATCCTCTCTTTGAAGAAGAGTTCCTAAGATTTAAAAACAGAAAGGATTGCCAAAACTGACATGAAAAACATTTCCTAAGGGTGTGAACTGAGCACTTGCTACTCACTAGATACTGTGACAGGTGCTTTAAGTTCTTTAACCCGTGTTTCCATGTTTTCTCCTTTTACGTTTGATTGATATCTTTACAGAAACAAGGGGCGGGGCAAGATTAATTTGGGGCAGGGAGTAACCTGGAGCCCTGACTGCACAATGATGACTCATTGAGACAATAAGCTCCGCATGCCAAAATGCTCATTAAACACATTAGATGCTTTCTCAAAAACCTATGTTTTGGGATAGAATAATTCGCAGCTTTCCAGGAACTAATTATTTTTTCCCTTTCTAGCTTTAACGCACGTATTTAAATTTTCCTTTATTTACTGAATACTTACAATGAGCATTACTCTAAATGTAACACTCTGGTTAATCTTGGGAAAGAGATGTGAGCTCACAAGCAGCAAAGAAGGAATGGGAACTTACAATCATTCAGGAAATGTGCACATTATTAATGGAATTCAAAGTAAAGACATGTTCAAGATGAGTAGCCCTTTCACAGTTTCCATTTAATTCCAGAGTTAAATTTGGAAAATCGACAGATACTTCTCTTGACTCTTGAAAACCCAGCCTCTTATTAAACACTTGTAACTCCAAATATTGTTGAAGATCTAGAGGGCAGGGATTGGGGCTTTATTCCTTCTAAACAGGCCTGTTGATGTATGTGGATGTATAGTCCTAACAAATACCCATTCCAAGAAGGAAAAAAGGCAAAGAGACTGTGGGGCATGGACAGAAATCAGAGCCTATTAACTGCTATTAGAAGGGAAAGTGGAACTGCTTCTTGTTTAGGGGTCAAAATTTAGTCTGGAAACCCACAACATCAGGAATAAAACAAAGGAACATTCAAGCTACATGAACATAACAGCTACAAAGCCTGTGTACTTTATGTAACAGGAAGGTGGTCAGACCCACTCCTCCCCACCACACACCTCACAAGGTGGGGACAGAACCAATAACCTTATTTAATGACAAAGTAATTCCTATGTGGATTCAATCTGAAACCCTCAACCTGGTCCTTAGAAATGGAAAAAGAAAGAAAAATCAATTTGGGAGCATGGAAGTTAGAGCAGGCTCCAAGTGGTTTAAAAGTAGCAAAGGAGAAGAGAAACTATGAAAAGGGAGCAAAAAGAAGAGAAAAAAATACTAATTAGAGGAGCACAGTGACCAGAGGCTGTGGGCTTTGGCACAGGCAGGAGAACCGGCCATCTGGGAAACATCATAAAAAGTCAGGCGAAACCTACAGACCTCAAAGGCTCCCAAGCGCATTCCAGTATTACCAAATTGTTCAATAACTGCTGTTCTTAATGAGGGTCCTGGTTCATTGAGAAAACTCACCATACTCTACCGGACCATGTCTGGTAATGACTGTGACATTTTAGAACCATGTGCAATGAGAGCAGTTATAAATGTTGCATTGTTTAAGGGATTAAGCAGATTTAGGCAGAACTCCTCCTTCCTAAAGACCCAAGATGAATTAGTTACTAAAAAGAAGGTTGCAACTTAAGGTGTATCAAAGAGGCACTATTCCTTTTAGTGGAACTGCCCCCCCACCCGCCGCGATCCTGCCCCATTCCATTTTTAGCTTAGAAAGGAGAGAATACACACAATTAATGATGATTCTTCAAGAAAGTATCATGGCGATTTTTATCCCTCACTTTCACAAACATTTGCAGGCTTTTCATTTGCAGGCTTTTCTAAGTGACAGGATAAATCACTGTCTCTATTACACGAGGACTTAGCCCTAACAGAGATTAACAGGCAGGACCTCAGGAGAACAGTGCTCCCATTCTAAACGACACACATAAACTGAGGGAAAGGTCCTATTTCATCATTTACTTCCGTAAAATGCAACTGAAGTCATTTCAGTTACTGCTATGACTCACCTACTAACTACTGGTCCCAGCAACATCACAAATATTCATCCCAGCAACATCGCAAATATTCAATCACCACATTTGTCATCAGTGTTTCTGCACACGTTTCCCATGCTTGGTAATCTGCATTTTGTTAAGAGCAAAGGAACATTAAAAGTGGAAGCACACAACAGACACCATCCTGGTTGTGCTGCCACTCTTCCCATGAGGAGCTGTGACATGTTAGCAAGTGAAAACTGGTAGGCATGAAATTTCTTTTACAAGAGCAAGCCAGAGTGATAGCAAAGATTCACTTTATATGTATAGTTTTACAGAGCTGCGGCATGGTTCCTGCTTATAGAACAAAGTGAGCTAATCTACTTTGCGAGAGACAATGACCTTTTAAAGCGAGCTGCGATAAGTTTGTTCCTTACTTTACAAAAAGACTTATCAGTTCCTTAGCAGTATCTTCAAGACGAGGTGATTTTTTAAGCACTAATTCAGGTACTTCTTTTTCAAGGTGAAGGACACATGTTTCTCACATCTTAGAGGACACGAACCAGTAGTATTCTGCCTCTATGCAATAAAATTCAGATAAGATATTATTGGAGAGCTGAATCTGTAAGAGAATGGCTGTTGCCTGTCACTAACACTAATCTTAATTTTTTTCTTTTTAAACTGGACCGATTTCACTGTTTAAAAGTCACAAGAAAAAGACACAGGCTGTGTGAATTTCATGTTTTACTATCTCGGCAGCAATATGAAATAAACAGGAGCTGGAAGGAAGAAACAGAACATTAGTTTCAGTGAAGGAAATAACTTAATTCACTATTCTTCTGGCCCTAGAAGCATCTGTCCTTGGCCTCACTGTATTAAAACAAAACAAACAGACAAACAAACATGGGAGAGGGAATAGAGAGTTGAATAAAGTACACAAGAAAGAATCTAGAACTAAAAACTAATTTATATATATACATATGTAATTAGTATAAGTCGCAATCCACTTCCCATGAGGAAATATTGGAACACAAATCTGTTTAAATCTACACTCCTCACTCCCAAGGCTTATTAAAGTTAGGAAGAACATCAGAGAAAAGAGTTGGGCATGCATGCGAATTTTCTCAACATCCTAGATGATTCTGATCGGTCACTCTTAGGTCAAAACCACATATCTATTCAAATCACAGTAGTCCACTCACTGGTTCATCACCCTCCTTCATTTGGGCAACTAATGTCAGGAAGTGCTTAATATAGAGGCATTTTGATAGGTCCTCTGGCCTCTAAATGGGTTCAGACTTGGCTCTAGATCTCTCCCAATCTACAAATGGTTATCTCGTTCCTATTTCTGGGCACCTGCTAACCAGCAACCTAAGGACAGTGATCTAAACTAGCAGAACTAGTTAATTTTTCATAACTGTTTGCTTACACTCCAACAGTGTACCAGGGGAGGGACAGCAGCTCCCCCAGGAGGAAAGCCATGTGGGACAAATTAGGTGCTGCTGTAAGATTTAAAGGCTGGGGGGGAAAAACAGAGCTAACTAGAGGCAGCTGTTAGGATGTGGTTTCTGTGTTTATATTCCTCTCCTTTCCCCAAAGCCTCTTATGGGTATTAGGAAGGAAAGCAGGCATAGGACCCTATGGAGAGAAGAGCCTGTCTACACGGGACCTAGGACCATAACTCAGCATGCTTGAGACACAAGTTAACCTGCCAGGAGGATGAGCTAAACTGCCATAAACCTTTGCTTAATTAATTTTTTTAAAAATCATCTTCTATCTAACTACAGCAACAGGGCAGAAAATTGCACTGCTGGCAGATAGCAGTCACGATAACTAAGAGAAACTCTACAGGAACAATAAACCTGAGCTAACTGGAGATTGAAGGCTGACCTACCAGTCTGCAGATGGTACATCCTGTTGCTATTGTGACCTTTGCCCTCCCCTCCCCCAACACCACCTTCAAACTCTCAACCCGAGTTTTCTCCATGGCTCCTTGCCAGCACCTTTCTCCTTTCTTGGGTGCAAAAGTGGTTCTGTTGATCCATACATATTTCACGAGGCTTTGACTTTCAGCTTTAACTGAGAATTACTGTCACATACTATTTAAAATAACAGAGAATGTATTGTTCTTACAAGAACCTCCCTTTCCCCTGCTGGCCCTGACCTCGCTTCCCTTCAATATTGTCCTCAATAAGGGGCTTTCTTTCCTCCTTGTAAAGCCAATATGGGGAACTGCGAGGAAGCAGGGGGCAGGGAGGTATTTCTATTTCTCTTGGCACTGAATGAAATGGTTTTCGAGGGGCTGGAGTATCACTCCTATTTTAATAAAACTCCTGTTTCCTATATAATATCACTCAGGTCACTTTAAGGTGAGAAGCTGATCAAAAACAGAGACAAGAGCAGGAGACTAGACTTGTGAATAGTAAACAACACAGCCCACATGCTCCAAATCGACGCAGCATGACAAACAAGCCTCCACCTAACGCTCCAGATACTCACATACAGCAAATCTAACACTTCCACGTGCTCAGAAAAACTGCTGTTGTAACCACTGAATGCAGTGAAACCACATTTTACTTTTTTGAGTCACTTGCCCAAACTCTGGTATTATCACCTATGTCATAATGAATAGCTATCGAAATTGACTTTCTGGCTTTCACTTGCTTACACCTAAAGCTTTAATGCAGAATAAAGAACAGACTAGAACGGTGCTGGCCTTAACTCTTAAAACAGCTTTTCTCTTCCCACTGGGTGAACGAATAAGTGAATCCCCTTGATTCACAAAGGGAAACCTTATTCCTTCCTCCCTCTCTCTCATCCATCCATCTAACTGCCTTCCTGTTTTGTTTTGTTTTGTTTTGTTTTGTTTTAATTGCTTTGATACTTTAGCCCTTGCTACTCTGCCCTGACCACAGACACACACATGCATGTCTGACACGGCTAGTAATGGGATGTGGCAGAATTTACACCTGAGCCACATACTGGCTGTAGGGCTATGGCAAGTTACATAACATCTTCAAAACTTTAGTTTTCCCTTTCCACAAAATCAAGATGGTAATTACTGGCTCAGAGGGCTACCCAATAATATCCCAGCCCAGCAAGAGTAGACACTTAGTAAATATTAGTTTCCACCCCTTCCCCCTCCCCAAACGATGCACTTTAATACCCTTTAAATATAGACTTTACAGATCAAAGAATAGAGAAGGGTATCTTCTGGGGCTTGCCGATGCCCATTTCCTATTTAAGTACTTATCTCTTCTTTTATAAATCTGTATGTCATAGCTTTAGTAGATCTCTGTTTCCTTTGTTTTTCTAATCTTTCCTAAAAGTAACAATATCTAATGCACTGTAAATTTATTAGTAATAGATACCGATTTGAAACAAAACTATAGAGCTATCTGGTCATTAGCCTTGAGTTTTAAAGCTCTGTTTAAAAGGTTACAAATTTCCCACAGCCGTGAAAGCCAATACAAAGTTTATGGCCTAAAAGAGAGTGTCCCCAAGTTCAAGTGAAAACGTTTCTGAATCAGACTACGAGGACCAATAACATTTCAGCACATTAGGGTGAAAAATGGGGGAGGTCTGTGATCTTTTCTGACCCTCAAGAGGGACGCCTGCTCATACACACTTGGATAAAACAGTGGGCTAACCCCCTCTCTTCTGGGGATGCCAGTGCACTCATTTCCTCTCCGTCGCCAAACATTTGCAGTAGAGTTTGAGCCCAGTTAATCAATACCTTAAAAAAACTGCTTTAAGACAATACTGTCTATTTCGCTTTCTGGTCATTTCATGTACAAACTTTTAAAACCAATGATGTTTTCCCCCATGGCTTTCAGGTTTTACCAACCTATATGACTACCAATTAAAAAAAATAATCGGTTGTGACATTTAAAATCAATACCCATCATGACAGAGACTATGATATTTGGTAGCTGAACTTGCATCTTTTCAGCTGAATATTCAAAAGTTTGTCTTCTTTCTCTTCTTGGCCTCTCAAAAAAGTTTGTGTGAGAGAGAAGAGTCAGGATGGGTACAGGAGAGAAGAGGATAAGACACAAACAAATCTTCAGCGTCAATACGGGCCTCACCTTGCTTACAACGTACGGCCCATATCTAAGAACAGACCTGGAGCAGACAAACCTATTCATCCTTCATTTCCCGTCTCCCTAACACGCCTTCATCACATTCTCCCAAAGCCGCCACCTTCACACTAAAATGCAGATAAGCTGTCAGAGCCTGGAAGTCCAAGCCACCTACTATCCATCTGCTCAAAAATTTTTCCTGAGTTTTTAAAATTCAGCACCATAAGAGGAAACGGCATTCAGCAAAGCCAAAAGGAACACAGACCCAGTTCTTGCCCGAAGAGGGCTGGCAATGTGCACATCACTGCTGCTGCAGCTAATTCTGAAGCAGGAGTTGTTAATACAGAAACATGCCACTTGCACTGAAACAAGGGCTTCAAAAACTGAATGCCGGATGGCGGCCTCTAGGTGTCTTGTCTGCCACTCACAATGTGAGCTTCTCAGTTCACTCCCCCTCACCCGCTCTGTGATTCACACTGGATCCGCCCTTGAGCAACTGTCTTAGGAGACTCGATCTAGCCATCCATCGATGCCACAGAACAAAGCCAGACTCCCAGGCTGTGGCCCACAGGCTCATACACCATTTAAAATATCCATCCTGATTCCCCGGAGAAACTCTTAAGGTCCCCTCTTGTTCACGCAGACATTCTTTTGAACATTGTATCAAATGGAGGCAGGTCTTTCTGCCCGACTATTTCAGCTGAATATGCCCTCTGCAAGATGTTCTTTTTGTCCCCTGAGTGCCACAGAGCCAGGAGGCCGGAGGCAGCAGGGTCTCCAGTCCCCAAGAGAGGGGCTCCCTGGAGCCAGAGATGGAGGCTCCTAGGCCCAGCCCAGTGGGGGGCAAGCAGGACCCAGCTCTCAGTATAGGAGTAGGAACGGAGGGAACCTCAACCGCGTGGCTGGACGTTCTCCCCCTGCTGGGTGAGACAGGGCCACACCCATGCAGGCTCCCCCTCCACAAAGAGCAACAAAGCCCCGCGTGGCCACAGCCTCCCCCTGGTCCCTAAGATCACTTTCAGTGGCCACGGGCAGCCCGCGCCCGGCTTGGCTGATTCCAAAAGCGGAGCAAAGACTTCAGGCTCTGTCAGTGTTCAAAAACCCAGCCAACAGATCACTTAACTCCATTTTGGAGGGCTCGAGACTTTTTAAATTAACCCTGAACAGTGCTTTCTAACTGTGAGAGGCTTAATAAATGGGCACCACAAAACTTCCCGGGCTTCCTCACACAGTGAATCCTGGGTGTGAGCTTTCTTCTTGTGAAACGTGGATTTTATATATTCCATACACATCTATCTGCAGCTACAATAATTCATAAAAGAAAGAAATCTCAAATAATCAAGTGGCTGTTAAATTAAGTAAGAAGGAAATTGGAAGGAGACCAACTAAAATTACACAGTGTAATTAAAAGGGTGTCCTCTCTAAATTTCTAATAAAACGTGCTTGGTTGTTACCACTCACAGGACTGCGTATGATTTTTACACCAGCATGAGGGATCCCACAAGAAATGAAAACGTACTATCAATAATTTCCATTCATTTAAGCAAAGACCAAAATCTGTCATTACCAAAATTACCTATAAAACTGGTCATTAAAACTAACTGCCATGCCAGCCCAGGCTGCCCTCCTCCCTTCTTCCCAGGGCTTGGCCTCCTTTGATCTTTCTCCCCTGGTTATTAACATTAGTGGCAGAAGTAGTAGATCCACGTCAAATTGAGAAAAATAAATCCTAAGCAGAAGAGGGCTTAAAACGCAGCAAGGGCCCCGGATGCTGATCCATGCAAAGCCGGGGAAGAAAAATCACCCCACCCAGCGTGGGGCTTGCCCACACCACCCCAGATGCCTCGCCCCGGGTCCACCCACCACTCCATCAACAGCCTTCAGCAGAGAGAACGGGTCGCTCTTGGAGTTATTTCTCCCTCGATCTACCTGCTTCTTAAGGCCAGAGAACTCCAAATACACCACCCTCTGTCTTCCTCCCAAGCACCCCGCCAACCACCGGGGTCCCTGCCGGTCAGCGATGAAAGCAGGGTGACTGAGCGGTGCCTCTTGAAAAGTCGCGATAACAAATCCAATTTACGATTCTCAAAGGGCCAAAACCAAACGGTGGGGGAGTCTGAATAAGTGAAAAACTGTATTATCGTTTAATTTTTATTCACCAACAAGATCGCGTCTCATTTAAGAAGCTAGGCTAGACAGCACAGCTCAATAGACTGGGAAGGGGGGAAAAAACTGCAGGGCCGGAGGTGGGAGGGAATCCCACCTGTCCCTCAAAGTATAACTCAGAGTTAAATTCCCTTCTATTATTTCTGTCCTTAAAATAGTCAGATAGCAAGATTTCAAAGGAACACAAAGCAGTATAGTAGAGCCGCCTTCTTTCAAAGGGCCAGAGCCGCGATTCGAAGAGTTATTCAGGTCACAGAGAAATTACACTTCTTTATGCATCTATAAAGATTTCAGAGTTTTCCATTTTTATTAGCATTATTATAATATTGAAGGTTTTCAGGCATATCATGAGAGGAGCATTTACAGCGGAGTGCTGAGCGGACCAGCCTCACGCAGCACCGCCTCCCTTGCTGAGGTGCCAGAGCCTGGCAGACATTTTGAAAAGCCTAATAAACACATAGGACTTCAATTGCAAGATCGTTGTTAATTTCCAGATACGCAGAGCCAAACATTTTAAGTGAAAAAGCAAATAATCAGTTATTTTTGTCGACCACCAAGACTCAACACGATACTCTGTCTTTAGAAAGGCAAATTATTTAGGGACAACCCTACATTTATAGAACTGTCATGCTATCATTGAATCGTCACAGAAAGCATCTCTTTTCTAATCTTCTCTTAAATTTTGCTACTGAAAAACGAGTTATCTTTTGATTCTTTTCCGATGCACGTGATGTCAAAGTCCCACGCCTCTGATATAAATTCTGTGAACATTGAAAAAAAAATTAACACAATCATATCACCAACTGCTCATTTTATTCACATCTTTCCTGCCTTCTCCCTGGTACTTTTTACGGCAGCTCTGATCTTTCCATAGCGGCACCGAGCCATAGGCACATATTCAAAGGCGGGAGACCAAAAAGGTCATAGAGCAAGCAGAGAATATTCTAGCAACGCAGGTTTCGATCTTTGCTATTTCAGTGTTATTCCCGCTGAGCCTTGCGTGCCAAGAATACCACTGGTGCCGTTCAGAGACACTCATGATGACTCAATGGAGAATCAGGAGACCTGGGCACTTAGCTATGCGCCTATTCCCAATGATATTCTGTCTCAACTCATTTCCATCCTCATAGAAACATGAAAGTGGGGCAATGACAGATATGAAGCTCAGCATGAACTGCCTGGCAGAACTCTGCCTAGCAACACAGCTTTATCACTCCACCACACATATGAGGCCAGAGTCCGCGAACAAAAATAATGACATAAAAACAGAGCTGGAAACATCAGAGTTTAAGGAAAAGCTACAAAAATCAAATCACGAAAGACAATGTTTAAAACAATCTTACATTCAATCGGGAGGTGCAAATGAAACCCACAGTCAACCAAATACTGAGTCAGTGTGTGCTTTTTTGCTATGGAAAAGAACGCATTACCTATAAAAATCTAAACCTGTAAAAATTCCATGTAAGACACAATAAAACGATTTGCTCCAGTCTTGACTCTCGGTTCAGAAAAAAAGCAGCTGAGGTTACACCAATGAACATTCACATTTTGTATATAAATATATTAGGTTTTCTTTTTTCTATCTCATTGACAGGCACATAGGTCCAGAAGATTATTTCTTTTAGTTTTTTCTTTTTCCTATAACAATTCTAGGTTCTAATTGCAAGTATGGGAATATGACAGACACAAAGCATGAGCTTACTTTTTTTTTTTCCCAGAGAGGATATGGGTTTGTGCTGCTGTAGTCATACTGATCTTCCGTTAGTTCCAAAGACAAAAATTGGTGAGCGAGCAGACAGGCGTTTTCAGCCTTGGAAAGGAATTAAACTAGTTACTCTAATGCAACCTGAACCCACATCTTTGACCTGTTTAGTAACAAAAAGCACTGTAGCAGCAACTGAAGAAAGAACGAATGAATACGCCAGGAAGAGTTATTTCAAATCCTTTTCTCTGCTAGATTACACTTAGAGAAACTGAATGGGTAACCGCTTGCAGACTTAGTGATGCAGCCATTTTGACAACATACCTAACATTAGCATAGGATAGGAAACTGGGAGTTAGGGATGATTAACAGACAGATATCCTTCGGAAGTACCTATACTTCTCAGAAGTTAACAGACACTTAACATGAAATTTAGATTTACTTAAATATCATCATCCAGTAGAGAAGTTCAAGCTATGTTTTTGCTATGGCATATGTTACATACAGACACTTACCTGAAAATTATTTCATGTTATTAGACTAAAACTATATTTCTCTTATTCATTTCTGGTGTTTCTTAGGAAGTAAATCTCACTAATAAACATGAAACTTGATTAAGCATAAGGTCTGTGCCATTTACAATGAGTTTTATTATAAGGACTTAATAAAATTGTACAGAATCAAGAAAACACATTAATCACTGAGGAATGTCCAAGGCCATCTTCTCTACAGATTCTAGACTCTCACAACCAGAAAAGCATGGATGTTTCAGAACATGCAATCATCAATAGCCCAAGCAAGTAAAAAATGGGCCCTGAAAGTGAAAATTCTCTTTTCAAAAACAGAATTTGAAATAATAAGTAAATAAAAGCTCATCTAAAATATCTACCTTTATTGGACCCTAAGCCCTAATTGGTGACTGTTGAGGTCCACACAGAATTAGTATGAAAAAGTTATCAAGGAGAGCATGCTCTTTGTTTAATCAGGATATAGATGCAAAGAGAAGCACTCACTGCAGCGCACACTGAAAACCTGGAACAAAGCTGTGAGCAGCTCTCCAACATAAAGGCCCCAGTTGTGATATTCCCGTCAGTCACTTTATTAATACAGGGGAAGCCTACTTAATGAACTGCTGAGAACGGAAGAGAGCCACTATGAGAATACATTTTGTGTTTACCAGACTGTAAAATCTGCAATAAGATCCCAGAATTCTCTTAGATGAATAAAAGTTAAAGAAAATAACCTTCTAGACATACACACTCAGTAGCAAAACAGGGAATAAAACAAATTGCTTCCAAATAAAATTTCCGAAGGACTCATTGCTTTGACAAAATCCACAAAATCTGCTTCATCATCTAGAAACAGTTATAAAGTAACACAAACAACTAAAGATAATTTCCTAAAAGACTTGAAACTCTATAACTTTAACCATTTTCTTTTGCAATTAAAAAAAGAGAGAGATGAAGGTAAACCTTAGAAAAGGCTGTGATTTTGCTCCCTTTATTAACTAAGCAATATAAACTTGAATTATACCACTCAGTTTATTTGCTAGTTACTCATTTTGAAGTGTCTTACACTAATAAAAATAAAATCTCAAGTGTTTTATAAAAGTAACGGGCCTGGAAAAACTGCTGAGGGTATTTTTTAATATCATGTAAGTTTCTTTTTATTTTCATGCCTTTCGGGTTGAAGAAATGACATGCAAGTTATTAACTATAATGTGACCAGTGTAATTACTACCACCAAATTAAAATAAACGTAATCTTCAAGATGTTTCAAGTTTCCTAAAATTCACTATAAATGGGTGATTGGATGGCATAGCACGACCTTTGTATATGAACTTGTTCTCTATTTCTTTCTGACAAATCATGCTTCTACAGCGAAATAAATTAAAAACAATTTTCAACTGATTGATAGCTTCTTAAACACAGTGCACCTTGAAGGAAATCATTTACATAAGGTATTTCAAGAGTTACACTGCTAAGTTAAAAATCAAAGTAATGACCCCAATAAGAGATTTCTGAATCACTAAGTAATTTCAAATAAATGAAAAGAGAATGAAAGGCATTTTTCTCACTGGCTGATAGACTCCTGATTAAATCTTCTTCTGACACTAAAGCGGGACTTGTAGTTCTAACAACTCTTCATTTTAACTGAGGTCAGCATGAAAAGAATGATTATCAAATAAACCCAATCAGAAGAGACCTCAAAAATTTTCAAGGCCTCCAGTTCCTTAAGATTTCTAGGCATCTTGATTGACAGTCTTGTAAAACATAAGGGTAATTAAACTGACATGGAAATCACTACCCTGCATAAATCCTAAAAGCAGTTTATCTAACCTTTTGATCCTTAGAGAACGTATAGTCATCCTAGCACCTGTTCCTACTCACCATCCAATGACCTTCATAAAAAGATTAACACCCAACTCTCACACCCTGTATAGTTTACACGCATAATCCACGTCCCCCACAGTCCTCGCTGCGCTAATTACACAGATAATGCTTCTTGCTGGAACCGGTTCATAGCAACTTCAATCTCCTCCTGAGGCCTGAGACAGAAAGGGATGGGTCTTCCCAAAGGAAGCCTTGCAATGTCGAGATGAAATAGAAATTTTATTTTTGAACTATAAAACACTGAATATTTAACATATTACCTTGGTATTGACGGTGTTTAAATTTCATGTGGTTTCATAAAATCAGGTAGTGTTTTAAAGAATCTTAAATCATATACAAATATCTAATGTAAAATCTATGTAATTATTTTTAAATTGCCACTGAAATATACTGGTTAAAAAAAAATAAGCCAGTCATACATGAAAACACTTAACTTTCACTGGCTTTTGCCCAGGCAGAAAGGTGTTCAGACCATTTATCATGTGTCCATTTATAATTCTGCCTTATTTTGAAGGCAACACACATACAATCTTTGAGCACCTGCAGCTGACTCTAGATAAGGTTCTTTCCTCTAGCAAAGACACATGGTTATTTTAGCTTTCAGGAGAGCCAAGCACGTGATACATTCATATGAATTTCCCATTAGCTTCCAAATCCTGCAAATATTCTCTCTCAAAAATCCAGAAGGAACTGGTGACTATCTGTATGATATTAAGGCAAAAAAGGTAAAAATCCCAGTCATATAATCAACAAGCCTTATGAGGAAGTTATAACACCATGAATGGTATATTAAACATTCAAACCACTCTTTAACTTTTTTAAATAAGTGATACCAAAAAAAAAAGCCCTATGTGGAGAGACAGCTCAGATTTTTATTGCTGTTTTCTGTTTCTACATGAGATTTCACTTTATCTATTTTGAATGAAAACAAATTATTCAGGAGCCACAGTGTTTTTGATGGTGGAAAACACATATGTGAACCACCACTAAAAAATTAATAATAATAAGGTATCTACTAGATTTTCATGCAAAAAAAGCATTGAGAAAAAATGGCCAAGTCCTGCTTCTAAAAAATATTACCACTAACCTCACTAACTTCCACTTTTATATAAAAAAAATCTTTAAAATGACAAAGTAATCTCAAGTTTTAAGGAGCACCTGACTGGCTTGTCAGACTAAAGTGGCATATTAACTACACTCACTGGGGCACCAATGGAGCCTCAGTTTTTATCATTTTGATAGACCCTCCAGGGTTTCAATCTTCTCTCTTGGAGCTCAATCATGCTCTGTGATGTTCTGTTCCTACATGAGGATGCGAGAGGATTTTTATTTAAAAATACATTTGGGGTGGGGAGGGGGGGTGTCAGGCACTCCTGATTGAGAAGGCATTCTGTGATGATCCCTATTTTCAGTTAAAATGCGCACTTATGGTTTTGGATTTAACACCCCTGCCTTTGCAGTCAGACAGTCATTTAGCTGGAGTCAATCAAGCGTGTGATTAGAAATAATAACTCACAAGCAATGAATTCAAAAAGATTAGATCTTTGCCAAAATGCACAAGTACAGCATCCCATTATGCATCCTTTCCTCTTTGGTTTCTAGAGAGCAGACTGGAAAAAAAAATCTTTTGCACTGTAAAAGCAGGCTTCTCTTAAAATCTGACTAATAGGTCTTCTATCCCATGATCAGAAACCTAGTCAGTTGGAGATATAATTGGCACCATGCAAGGTCTCTTCCATCTTTTCTTTCCCCCAGTTATGCCAAAAGCCATGTTTTGCACTGAACAGGTCAGAAACTAGATATACTTTATCTTATTCACATAGAATAAGAAAGAGCGAGAGAGAGAGAGGGGGCATGGTTAAAGCCCAAAGATGATTAATATCCAAAAGGAAGAAAATTCCATTTTTAAATTATTCTTCAAATTATATGTCACTTGAGGAACTACTATTTTATTTAAATAAGGGGGTTAGAGAGGTAATTAGCAAAACTGTTTTTGATTTAATAAGCATTATATTGAAACCAATAACCCAAGTTCAATCAGATCTTTCCATGTAACACGTTAATCACGTCAAAAGATTTAATTTCACTAAGAAAGTTTGGAGAATTAAAGTGCATTATAAGATTTTTATATTATGTGGTGCTTTATCTTTAATCAGACTGCATATAATAGTCAACAGTGCTAACAATGGGTGGAATGACTCCAAAGGGCAAAAGATGGACCAAAATGATGAATATTTTGCCTTAGAATATAATACAGAGGGGATGGGTTGATTTGCCTTCCCAGCTATGCTTAGTTTAGCTCCACCACAGCACACACTGATGACACTAACATAATTCATACAAATGAGGATAGCAGAGAGCGGCCTGGGATTGGACAAATTTCTGCAGATAATTCCTAAGGCTGAATAAACCACATGTGGGTAACTGAGAGCTAATGCAGTGTGGGAGAATATATATATATATATATATATATATATATATATATATATATATGTATGTATGTATCCACAAACACTCTCTTAAAAAAAAAAGTAAAAAAGCTCCAGTGCTTCTATATTAAAAAAAAAATAGAAGAGCCATGTTTCAGTTGCTAATAGAGAGTATCCTGCCAATTTCCCAGTCACACCTGAACATGTAAAGCAATTAATGAATTGCACCAAAAATGCTACTTTACATCAGGATCCACTATATTCATTTCAAGTTGTGGTCTTAGAAAACGCCCCTAAGAAACTTTGAGGAACCAATCTTTTTTTTCAACAAACACAATTTAGATTCTTTAAAATTTCAAATATCAATTTTGATGAGTTTGGGTACTTTTGACTACATCTGAGAAGAATGAGATGTCACATTTTCATTCTCTTCCAGGAGTCAATTGAGGGTGGGGGGAGAGAGATTAATTTTTAACCCTTTGCCTGTCTTCACATCCAAAGGCATTAGGCAAATCAGTGGTCTTGTGGAGGAAACTCTAACCATTAATGTACTTCCAAGAGCTAAATCTAAAGGCTTTTGCATCTCTCCAGCTTTAGCCTGTGGAAAATTAACCCCATGATGCTGGTCACTGCACCAGAAACTGGGAGAGATGTTAAATTCAATAAAACAGGCCTCAGTTCTAGGAAATTTACCTCTAAGAGTCACCTCCAGCAACATCACCGTCACCCAATGCTCACAACTTGTCCAGCTGTTATCTGCCACCTTAGACCTTTCAGTGATAAGGAAGTGAAATAGAAAGGGAAAAAACCTCATACTGAAAGACAAATTTATCCCAAGGAGTTTGCATGTGTTCACAAGTAAAGAAGAAGATCTGAAAAACACTACTAAGATAATCACCATTCCTCTTTCCTCCCTACTGTGGTAGCACTGCAGGATGTGTAAGGCAAGACGAGTGTTCTGCTGGGGCCACGATGAAATATAAACAGACGTAAAAACAAAATACAGCCTTTTTTTTTCCCCATACAGAAAGGCATCCACTTAAAATAAATCAACACATTAAATATCTACATTAAAAAGCACGCATTTCAAGAAGCAAAAAAAAAAAAAGGAAAGAAAAAAAAGGATACCCAAAGCACACTCTCTGCAATCCTTCATTCTTTCAACAGAGATTTGCTGAGCTCCCACTATTGCCAAGCCTATTCTAGGCACAATATCTTTACAGGAATAATATATGTGCAATTTCATATTTAGTCCTGCCAGCAATTTTTCTCTGCCTCTTTTGAACGGGTAAGGCCACAGAAGGAAAATTTGACACTTTCAGTGCTAATTCAATAACATTGTGATGTATTTCAATTACTTTCTCTTGGTAAGAAAACGTCTGAGCACAAAATTCATTGTAAACAAAATTCACTGTATGAACTCGAGACATTCTTATGCACTGTTCCCTGAGCCACCCCCCCCCCCCGCCCCATTTCCAAACACTAATTGACAGCACTTAAAAATAGTGATTCAGCTTCCGCATGTCATCTGATTCCCAGGGACTGTAGCCATACTCCTCAGGCCAGTAGACTGACAAATCAAAAGATAAGAAGTACCTCTCAGCTTGAATCAACTAAAATGTGTCAGAAAATACATTTGGCATAATCTTCAGAAATGTCAGGTTTGGCGATGACAGGATAGGCACAGTTTTCCTGACAGTTTTAGCACACCAAAGTTTCAAAGTGCAAGTAAGAATGAGGAGGGGGGGAAAAAAACCACTTTTGTCTGCTATTTTGGAGGAAACTGCTACACGCAAGGAAAGGAAATGTATGACATGCCATTTGAGTCTCTGACAAAAATGTTATAAATGCCTGACTGCCTAATTAATGAAACATACCACTTGGCAAACATCCACTAAAAGGATTAAGGTATCTTTCAGTATTTCTGCTTATAAAAACCATCCTCCCTGTTCCTCCAAGCATCACCCCTCTTCATATTCCCACTGAGCTCGCACCAGTTGGACGCATCTATAAATGTGTGTCGAATGAGCTAATGAGCCAACAGCATCGAACAAAAACATTAAGAAACCAAGACTTAGCTGAATATATTACATGACATGCCTTCACCGGACCTTGGATGTCATCTTACCTTGCCATGCCTTTGCCTTAGCAAATTAAAAAAATAATAATAATTAGCATACAAGGTGGCGAGTTGTGATCGACATCAGCTCCTTTCTGATTTCTATGTGAGCTGAACTTTCCTCTGTCTTTCATCACCACCATCTATGCCCCAGATACACACACACACAGAATCATATTCTACAAATAAAAAGAAGAAACAGCTTAATCAGTCCTCCAAAAGGCACTCCACAGAGCCACAACTCATTTTTCTACCTCTGGCTACAAAACTCTGACTTCTCCAATTTCCCATGTGTAAAGAGATCTCCAAAAGAAATCAGCCTGAGGGCACTCAATGGCTGTAGATGTCTGCAGGAGTGCTGCACTCTGACAATCTCAAACCCCAGTGAGCTTCTCAGAGAGGAGATGCAGGCGGCCTTATTTAGACACGTTCGCTCCAAGTAATCTAACAACCCCAGTGCTGTCAACCTTCATCTGATTTTCATTTATAAATGAAGTTGCACAAATCTGCAACCATAAAGAATATTGACACAATCTTTGTTAACACTTGGCATCTCTCATTTTCTAAGAAACAAAAACAAGATCTCCATGTTTGGGCAACTCCTAAATGTGCTGGCCTCTTTTCATTTACTTTCACCACCAATTCAGCAACAATCTGTCAATATTTGTACCGTACATTACCAAATACTCTAAAATTACTTATTTTATACTGATCATGCATTTACATATTTATGAGTGCTATGGCCTGAAAGTTAAAAATCATTTCTTTATTGCCCAAATCTATATATACTGTCTCCCAAAGCAGATGTGCCAAGGCAATTAAAAATACATACTTAAAAAATACATTTTCTGACTTAATATAGAGTCTGTATTTTCAGCGTGGCTTTAAAATCTTTTTCCTTTTCAAAGGAAGAAAGACAAATATATTTTTTCACTATATTGGGAAAATACAACATAATGTAATTTAAGTTATCCCTACAAAAAGTTTCTTTTTTCACCCATATCTCAAGAATTAGTTATTTCAGGATATGTATTCTTCAGTAAACATTTATTGAACATGAACCCTATGTGCCCACTACCAGGCTTGATTAAGGAAACAGAGTCCAGGAAAAGTAGAGATACTTGGAAAGTCCCTACTATTAATATGCAGGTCAAAAAAAAGGGGGGGGGAGGAGGGAGGGAGAGAACAAAGGAAGGAAGGGAAGAAGGAAGGAAAAAAGTTAAAAGAGAGGGAAAGGGAGGGGAGAGAGATGGAGGGAGGGAAGAAAGAAGGAAGGAGAAAGGCAAATATTATGACATAAAATAATTAGTACAATAATAGAGTTCTGTGTTTAAAACTTCAGGTATAGGGAAGCAAAAATAACTATGTGGTCTGAGAACTAGAGAATGAATAGGAACCAATAAGGTAGAGAAGAGGGTTAGAACATTCCAGATTTGGATCACCACATGTGAAAGGGAGTGAGAAAGCATGGAACTTAAAGGGAAGGAGAGAAAACTCGGTATTTCAAAAAACAGTGGGTAGAAGGGCAATGGTAAACATCAGTTGGAGAAGATGGGCCCAGAAGGTCTAGAGCCATCCTCTGGGAAATGTGGAGCAATCAAAGGTTTTCAAGCAAAAGAAAGATGTGATCTTCCAATAGTCACAGCATTATTTGCAACAGCCAAGACATGGGAACAGCCTAAGTGTCCATCTATGAATGAATGGGAAAAGAGAATGTGAAATGTATGTGTTTATATGTATACCTATCTCTCTACCTACAAGATACTATGTGTAGAGAGACAGATAAAGGGATATTATTCAGCCATAAAAAAAGAAGGAAACCTTCCCATTTGCAACAACGTGAATGGACCTTGAGGGCATTATGCTAAGTGAAATAAAGTAGACAGAGAAAGATGTATACCACATAATCTCACTTATATGTGGAACCAAAAGAAAAAGAAATGAGCTCATGATGTCTAGTGGTGGCCAGAGACAAGAGGTGAGGGGTGGATGAAATGGGTGAACGTGACCAAAAGGAACAAGCTTTTGATAATAAGATAAGTCCAGGGGATGTAACGTACAGCATGGTGACTACAGTTAACAATACTAGATAGTATAACTGAAAATTGCTGAGAGAGTAAATCTTAAAATTTATCACAAGGAAAAAATTTTGTAACTATGTACAGTGACTAACATTAAAATTATTGCAGTGCTTATTTTGCAATATATTCAAAATCAAATCATTATGTTGTACACCTGAAACTAATATTATATGCGAACTATACCTCAATAAAACACACACAAGCAACAAATATAAAAAATAAAAAGAAAAGATATGATCATATTCATGTTTTTCAAAAGTAACCAAACAGGTTAGTCAAATAGGATTGATAGAAGATAACTTTAGCAGAAAAAAATCTAGCAGAAAATGGATTAAAGGGTAAGAGTAAGCACAAAGAGATACAGAAGCTACCAGCAGGTCCAGGGTTAGGAGATGTGGTTCTGTGCTCAACCAACTTCAGTTTCCAGCCCTTGTGTCACTGACAAGGGTCCTTGTCTCAGGAAGCAGGGTCCAGCCACTGGCTACCCAGAGATGGTCACTCACTATACTAGGGTGAGTGCTTGATTCAAGGTCAAAGGAAACATGAGTGCCAGGCCTTCCTATTTGGATCTTCTCAACTGAAAGAACCCAACTAAATGAGCCTGGTTAAGGTCGAGTCAACAAAATGCAATAACTGATATGTGGGAGGCCAAGGAGGCCAAAGGTTTAGGGGATATGTTCTGGAGTGGGCAAGACCAAACACATCTGCTGCTGCATCCCTTTGAGCTTCCTGGCCATGAAGGACTGACTTTCCATTCTGTTTTTCTCATCTGTCAAATGAGAATAATGCCAAATTCACTGGTTTGTTACGAGAGTTTAATGAAAATTAAACACTATCATCATAATCATTATTAAATGGGGGAGAAGAAAGAAGAAGGAGAAGAGGATGTGACAGGTACACTTCTGGTAGATTTGCACTGATATTAACACAAAACAAAGAACAAGTTAATGTAAATTTAGTTTTAGGCTACTTTTAGAGTGAAGAGAATTTGGTGCTGGAGATAAAGGTATTTAGATAGGAGATAGTACTCTTATAATTGACTTTCCCTTGACTTGAGATTCAGTTTCTAGACTTCTAATGAATCCCCTTTTCTCCCAATTTTCAACTGAATGCATGCCTTCCTGGAAAATAAATAAATAAACCACTTCCTTTTACAGGCCCCTTGCTTAAGTAATGTCCAATGTGACACAGCAGAAGTATATGTATGGGACTTCTTAGAGTGGATGGACACGCTCTTCTTTATTCTTTTTTCTATCTTGGTGCCTAGAAAGTGAATCTGATGATTGGAGCTTTAGCAGCCATTGTGAGCCATAATGACACAGGCCACGTCCAGAGCAATGCAGATTAGCAGAGTTCTTAAGAACTTGGCTGCAGCAAATCACCTAGGAAGTTTTTTGCTTTTCTTTTTTTTTTTTTTTTTGAAATACCCATGTCTTGCCCTCAAATACCTTGATTTAATTGCCTGAGTTGAGATGAACACACGGTATTTGGGTAGGGGTATTAAAGTCTCCCCAGGTGACTAAATATGTGAAGTAAAGATTAAAAAACCAGAGATTTAAACACATCATTATCATCCCATTATATTATGCAGTATCTTAATCCATCAAGACCTCTTTTTAAATGGCATAAGGAGATTAAGAGATACAAACTACTGTGTATAAAATAAATAAGCTGTAAGGATATATTGTACAGCACAGGGAAATACAGTCATTATTTTATAATAATTTTAAATGGAGTATAATCTATAAAAATATTGAATCAATATGTTGTACACTTGAAACTAATACTTTAAATTAGCTATACCTAAATTTTAAAAATGGCACAACTAATATAAAACAATAATAAACAGCTACCCCTTACTGAATATTTCATTATGCCACTATGTAGGCTCCTTGCAAATCACTTCACATTCATTTTCTAAGTGAATCCTCAGAACAACATTCCGATGTCAATATCATCATGTTATTTTAACTTCCTAGAAAACTGAGGTGTACTGAGTTTGAGTAATTGACCAATAAGTCCCATAGTTTAGTATTCCAGCCCAGAACTGACTAAATGCAAGGCACTTCTAACCATCACAGGGTACTGCCTCTTTCCAGATGAGTTTTACTTGCTTTCATGTGCCAATGAAGGTGCTATGAACAATAAGATGGTGGGCAGGTAGGAAGAGGAGGAGGATACTGGCAATGTTTAACATCAATCTCCTCTGAATAAGCAGGAATTAACCTTACATAGTGGGTCCTATGATTTGCTCAACAATGGACCTAACTTACTAAAGCCATTTTCTTTTAACTATTATGTACAGCTACTTAACAGAGGTTTACACTGGATTCTATGTAAATTTCTCTCTGATCTAGATCCAGAAAGCTTCCAGGTTCTGATTAAATTCCAAAATGTGAACAGAAGCACCAAGTCCTCACCTATTTTCCACTTCCTGGTTTAGAAGTTTAAATAAATCATGTGAAATGCACAGAAAAACTCATCTCTTTCTCTCCTAATGTTTAATGATAATTTATAGCCCTAGAACATTTGTAAATTTAACAGCCCATCAAAGTGTCTGAGAGCACACCAGTTCTAGGACTCATTATGTGACATTAAACATAACTTTCCATGAAGGACTGTACAGCATGAATGGGTGGGCAAGCTGGTGAATAGCCAACACTACAGTAATTTATTGTTTGTAATTGTGCCTTATTACTTGCAAAAACATTTGTTAAGGGGGGTCGGGAGTCTCTTATCAGAAAAGTACTTCACTACTTTGTCAGCCATAAATTACAAAGGCAGAGAAATCCTTTATGACTCTAAGGACGTGCTAATTCTTTTTCCAGCCACCCAAAAATGACACAGAAGAAGTGTCGGGTAAGGTCTTATAGGATATTAAAAATTCATTTCTTTGAACAAGTGGTATTGTTTCCAACTCACGCCTTTCCCAAAGGCCAAAGAACATCAGTAAAAGGAAATAAAAAAAACTGTAGAACTTTTATCCAATATGCGAGTGAGAGAGTCCACTACTTTATCCAACTGACATCCTTAAAATGGAGTTTCTTTCACTCCAGAAACATCTAAATAAGGTCTGAAATAGGACTTTATCCAGTGAAACTGGATTTCACAATACCACAGACAGTCAGTCACCCTAATTTTGTCAAGGAATCTATTCTTCATAGGCAAAATCAGGACAACAAATATTGCTATAATTGAAAGGGAATGTTAACTTGACAGTGACCACAGACTAAGTTATTTTGACAAAAGTCTTGGTCAAAGTTTAGTATTTCCACCTGCATAAGAAACACCCTCCACGTGTTTTCCTTAAAGCAACCTTATCAGATAACCAGGGACATCATATGGTTTTCATTCGTCCTCCATATACTATGACTGCAGACTTAATAACATTCAAAAGTTTTAACTATCAGTGCGTTAAAATACAATAACTTTGCTAATAGCATAATTTTTACCACTACAAAGTAGGTCACTTATTTGGTTTAAGCTTAGCTTAAAATACTGTTTTGTTTTGTTTTTTACCCTCTCCTTCTAAACATTTAGTCCCAGAGTCCCAGCATGGTGTCTTTATTTCTTTGCCAAATTCCACAAGTCACTTTTACTAACTTTGTCGACTGGAAATACTCTCTTCCCAAACTTCAGTGATTGACGGTGGTGAATTTCTATAGTAGAAATAGTTTTTCAGTATGAAAATTAGGTCATAGGATTAACTTCACCCCAAGAGAGAAGTCATTTTGAAAAGGACCCCACTAAAGTCATAAGTAACTTTGGTTAATTCACTTCAGAGTGTTCTTATGCATACGTAACAATATATACATTAGTCTCAACAAAATCAGTGGCTGCTTTACGTAAGTAATATATTGTTTACCTTTAAAACTTCCTAAGCAGCATTATTTAAGGAAAAAAATGGGGTTTTCACAAAGATTATATTTTACACATAAACAGTCACTTGCCAATTACTTAATGCAGTCCAGACAAGCAGTTCAAAAGCAATTTCAGGGGTTTTTTAATCAGGTTAATTTTAATGTTTCCATAAACTTTCTGTGCTTATATCTAGCAAGCACAAGATTGGCCCTAAGGCAACTCAAAATGTGAACATCGAAATGTGGCTGAGAGATTTATCAATTAAGAGGAAAAAAAATTCACCAAAGTAACATCTAAACCTAGGCTGCAGCAATTAATTTTTAAAATTCTACTCAGAGTTAATAAATAAGGAAGCTCTTTTTTTCCCCCGCACAATCAGTTGTTTGACTCAATCTAGTGAATTTAGTTGGATGTTTTGACTTCAGGTAGCTTAGCTGACATCTGCTTTAATTTGACAAGTGAGGTGTTTTGAGACTGGCTCATGTACATGTGTGTATTTAGTAACCATTAATAAGTTATCATGATTATTAAATTCACAATTAGCCGATTTCTCCCAACATATATGTACAAAGCAGAACTAAGACAAGTGAAAAAAAAAAATCATCAGGCTGCATGCTTTCTTGATTCTTTTCCTGTCACTAATACTAATTTATATAAACTATGTAACATGCCACAATTTGAAGTACTCGGTGCACATCCAAAATTATAATTCTAATTCCTTATTAATTTGTGTTAAGTAAGAATTACCAGATTATTCCAAAGCTAATATTCCATAATAGCAAGCAGATACAGGTTGAGCAGTCATCTAAAATTAGCTTATTCACTGTAAAATAAAGATTGAATGTTAAGGTATAAAATTATTCTAAGTCCCCAAACACACCAGAACCAATTGTGAAATTAAATGTGACACTTTCCATAATTCAAACTACAGTACTTGACTTTCGTCTTTCTCCTCAGCTACCCCTAAATTGAATTAGTCTTATTGATTATAACTCAGAAATCCCTGCCTTGTTACCGTGATTTTCAAATTTTAATGAAATGTACCATTCGGTTGTACATAGTTAAGTTGGTTTTCTTAAATTACAGTATAGGAGATTGGGTATAGGTGAAATGAATATCTCAACACTGTAGTTTACAGACATAGTGAAAACCAATTTCTTTTCTGGCTTAAAACAATTGATAAATTCAAGCATCACAAACCTGTTTTCGGTCTACCATGATGGATGATCATTCATTATTGAAGTAAGAGCTTATGAATTGATTAGCAATGCTATTTAACTAATAAGCACTGGCTGCACATAGGTCCTGAAATGAAGCAGAAGCCCTAGTCCAATTAAAATGTGTTACTGTGTATAAATGATGGTTAATAACCTTAGTAAAAACAGAAGCACCAAATTAAAATTCACATGTCATTATACTAGAAATCAGAAGAGTACACAATATTTTCTATAAATTTGCACATGAGACATCTATACTGGGGACAGCAGCTTTGTTAGACCAAGAGCCCACATTATGTGCTTAGTCCCGATAAAATATCATTCTGGTGTTATGTACATTATAAACAGACTCAAAGAACACATTCATGAAACAGACTGTTTCACCATGATCTCCAGTCTATTGGGAATTTGGATTTAATTTTTTAACTTAGGAAAAAAAATATTTCTTAACAACATTTTCCTTGACAATCACAGAGCTCTGAGGCCTGTTCTTTCTTAAGGAAGGATCTGTAACCCCCAGCCTCATCTCAAGACCATTCGTCCTATAGCCCCAGCCCAAAGCGGCAGCACTCACTCTCAAACTGGCCTTATTTGTAAACAGTGCTGAGCTGCCTTTCTTCACGGCTAATATTAGATTTTACACAGTATCTTCAAATTTGCTATAATGATTCCTGTTACTTCATTAACGCTTTATTCTAGTAAAAAAAAAAAAAAGCAAACTGATGTGTACTCCCTTTTCAGCCTTGTCACAGTAATATTTAAGTAATTTATTTCCATTTTTTATTTTTTCCTGTTAACTTTGGTGAAATTAACAAAAAAATATTACTAAAGAGGGATAGTGGAGTCCCTGGATGAAGTGATTTGAGCTCTCATCTCTCTTCTTCACAACAAGTGGGGAGGAAACATTCTTTTTCTCCACACAGATATAATAATAATTATAATTATTAGCCACTTTATCACCTGAGGAATTGTCACCAAAGAAGTATTTAGCATACAAATGCCTGTACCAGAGCTACCCTCCTCCTCACCAGAATGCAAGCCAAGGCTTTACTACACAGAGTCTGGTCACTTACCACATATGCCAAAATAACTGAGGATGAGACTTAAGATAAGAATACATTAGCATTAAGGGCATTACACCATTGTTTCTGTATCATATGGCACCAATTCTCAGCTGTAAATACGTTTATATATAAGTATAATGTTTCATTTATTGAATCATGTATTTTATATTATGATGAATTTCAATTTCAATTACCAAAATGACGTTTACACAAGCTGCAAACATTTGTTTTTACTAGAGGAGAATAAGTCCTATTCATTAGCACCGCTCACTGTCAATTACGAAATACATTTATTTTCACCATTAGAGCTATACAATACTTAGTTTCAAAATATATGTCATTACTCAATGAGAATAAATTAAAGCATCAAGATTAACTAGGCTAGATCCACAGTAATCTATCACTGAAATAATAAAAATTAATGCTTGTTAATTTCTTACAATGTGTCATGCATAGGCCTAAAACATTCACATATATTAATGTAATGTCATTTATTTTAAAACACTGTAAGGTTGGTACTATTATAATCCCTATTTCAGAAACAGGGGAAAAAATGGTGAACCAAGAAGTTAAAGAATTTGCCTATGACTACATAGCTACTAAGTGGCAGATAATTAGTTCTAGAGCTTAAGCACCAAATTCTAAATGAAGCTAGTATGTCATGATGCCTCTTAAGAAGTCTTACATGAATTGAATGCTGTGTATTAATAGCACGAAAAGGACTTTAATTTTTAAAATAAAGTAAGAGATGTATTAAGTTATGTACACCGTAGCACTTTAGAAGGTTCATGTTAGACATAGTCTCAAAAATGTACTAGTATATATAATGAAACTCAAAACACAAGGTAACTAGAATAATTACTTTGCATAAATTGAGTAACTCCTCCTCCACTTTCCAAATCCATTCAGTATGAAAATGTGTCACTAGGTATAAATAATATTGAAAGTATTTCTTTTGTTTCCTACTTAGACTACCATCTATTCACAGTCTGGAAAAGCAGCTAATCTATACATTATTAAAAATGCCACACCATATTGTACCCAGAGAACCCTTGATAAATACTAAATATTACATTGACAATGAGTAATGGCAACTGAAAACAAAATTACAATGCAACTCAAGAATGAAATATGAAGCCCAAACAAAATGGATGTGAGTCCCATTCAAGCTGCCCCTTAATCTTTAAGGTTTCTGAAAAGAGAAGTCCTTATTTAGGACAAAGGAAGGTAACATTTTTGAGGTCTGGGAAAGATAATGACTTCAATCCTAATTAATATTAGAATACTAAAAAATGAATCCTGTGAGAAACACATGAGGAAAGAAGGATAGACAAGCCATTATACAGAAAACAAAAGCAAAAGGGCTAGCATATTATCTCAAAATGTAGTTTTTAGGTATCCTAAATGATTTTCTTTTAGGTATCTAAATGACTTGTTAAAGGTCTCATATATTTCCCTCTAGTGAAAAGGAAAAAGGTAGGAAAGGAGGCATTTTCATTCTGTACCTCTGAATTGCTTTTGTACTGTTTGAAAATTATTCTGTTCATGTATTACCTATTATTTTAATAGAAATAAAACTTTAAGTGGCTGTCTACACTCAATCCAAAATTGCAATATTGAGGAAATTCTACTTAGTTATTTTAAATAATTAATACATGATTAGTAAATAATTCTGAACATTCTATATATAAAACAATAGGCTGGGAGAAAAATATAAACCTATATTTAAATATATATAAGCTCTATATTCCATATATATACACACACACGCATGTATATAGAGAGAGCGACTACACATATATATGTATACATATAAATTTCACCCATGATAAAACTAAAGGGGTATAGCTATAAATATCCACAAAGCAAACACAGATTTCCTGGATACCAGAAAAATTACTAGCTTGTGTGGAAACACAGAACCGCTCTTTCTATAGAACACTGATGGATATGAAATAATTGCTATCAAATGTTTATTTTACACCTACTTTTTAATGCAAATGAAGTATAATTTGGAGAGGCAGAGATGTATATTGTCCTAATAAAAACAGAAGACATTTATTTACATCCTCTTAAGTTATCTCCATAGCACAAAATATTTTAAATACCATCAATTAATAAAGATTTAACACAAAGTATTAATTTTCCCCTAGGGAAAACTAAAAGCAGAAAAGTGAAGTTATCAGAAGAGCTTTTCCAGACTTTGGTTAGGGTCAGATTTCACCCAAGTAATGCATGTATTTGGAGATTTCGCATTTATTTGAAATTTCTTAGGTTTCACTCTGATTTTTTTTCACCAGTCCATTATGGAATGGGTGCCAGTTTCTAAAGGAAGAAAGGAAGCAGCCACTTGAAAGGGAGCCCCTGTGCAAAGTCCTCCAGGAGGCCTTAGGGAGGTGCTGACTCTACAGCCCAGCCTTCCAGCCACCAGCACAGGCTGAAAGAAGGAAGAGGGGACAGGGTGACAGGAGGCACTGCCCTGCAGAAACAACACAGCAGCTTGTCTAAGACGTCCTTCCCTCCCTCCTCCTCTTTCTCTCCTCTAACATATTTCATGTAGCTGTAAACTGTGCCCTTCCACAAAAGCCTTGGCACTCTCCAAGAACACCGCAAATTAGAACACTTCGGGAAAATTCCAGCCGGGACAAACATAGATATGGTAGATGAGCAAGACTTTTTCACTACACCCACAATCCCCCATTGAGCCAACTAGCTCCATTTTTTTTCTCTTTTTAAGCGCACTCTCCTCTGTTGTCTTTTTATCCACCTCTCCTGCATCTGTGCCCCCACTCCTTTGTTCTTCTCTCCATCTTTATAACACTAGCTGAGTTATATGAGTTAGGCTTTCATTTCATCAAGATATATGGCTTATGATTTTAAAATTAACCAGGTCTCCACAACCTTCCTCTTCAAACATACATAAAATCCCGCCAAATTTTATCCAGGGAACATTTCCTCTCCCATCTTTTCTCCTCTCATTAGGAAGCCTATCGGCAGAATATTGGGATGATGTGTCTCAAAAAAAACACTCTCTTCTAGGATGAAAATAATACTGAATATGTCCAACTTTTTAACCCACCATAAGAGATCTCCACTATAGTTGTTGACAATATTCTTTCAAAATATTTTCCTAATCTATTCATGTGCCTCAAAATACTTTATTTAAACTAAGTTTTAAAACTGTCCTTTCAATACAGTAACCGACTCAATACTGCGTAATAACCTATATGAGAATCTGAAAAGGAATGGATATAGATATATCTGATTTATTTTGCTGTACACCTGACACTAACACAACTTTCTCAGTCAACTATACTTCAGTAAAATTTATTTTTTAAAAAACTGTCCTTTCAAAATGATCTGGCCAAGATCACATTGTAGAACTGACCTCGAAGTTTGGTATTTTACGTTTCTTTATATGCACTGAATTTGGACTACACTCATTCTCATTACAAGTGCACTTTCATGTACAATGCAGGATGTTTTTCATTTCTTGCTTTCCAATAAATGCACACAGAGGTATAACAAGAAAGGAAAATTTCTTCAGTGGTCTAAATTGAATTTTTTAAGGGCACTCTGCCTTTTAAAAAATTTCTTTCTGCCGGCATCATTTGTGAGTCATATGTTAATCTTAATACCAATCAGGCCAAACTCTGGATCGTTTTCTGAAGTGAACCCCTCCTCTAAAAACCTTCTAAATGTGTTTCTCCAGCCAGTGAAAGTCAAGGTCAGGCGTGCGATTAGACTGCAAATATCTGCTGTGGTGACTCTTTCCATCTTCCTGTCCCTTTCTGCACGGAAAAAAAAAAAAAGAGAAGAAAGGAAACGTTTCCTGACCAGATGCCAAATGAGCCCCGGAATCTGGGGGGCACCCTGGGCGCTGGGCAGGGGCCCTACCCCATCCCGCCCACCGAGCCCTGCGGCCTCTCAGCGCTGCTGCGGGCACATTACTTCCGCTTTTCTAACTTTTCCACTTGTGAGCACCATCAATTATGCACTAGAATAACAGAGGCTTGGCAAGGCAGTGTAACATAAAGGCCGATTATGACGATAAATAATTTAAACACCTACAGTGCCATGTTCCTTTTACCACTGATAGGAGGCCAGGGGAATGGAATGCACGGTGAAGACTCAAAAGCACCACGTCTACTAGTTTTAACCACTAGTTTGGAGAAAGCCCACGGTACACTCACCAGCGAACCTTTCTGTTCACTGCCTTCTGGGAGCAAAGAAACAAAATAAATGAACTGCTCACAAAAATATTCACACTTGCGAAAACTGGTTAAAAATCGCAAAGGCCACAGATCCCAACAACTGCTGTTTATTTTTGACCCTAGAGGCAGGACAAGAAGTTCAGGGAACAAATATATGTCAGAGGTCCTTGGCATCTTCGACCTTCCAGGAAAAGGTAAACAATTACATTTACAAAGGGCTTAAGACAAAAGACACTGTTTCTATGTATAAAGTTACTCAAATTTTAACAAAATTCAAACTTGGCATCTCTCACAGGGACAACGCCTTCGTTTGATGATAAACTATAATTGGGAGCTGGCAGGGGGTCAACAGATGTAGAGACTGCTGATCTCTCTTAAAACTACCCTTTCTCTCAACTGTGATCCAGACACTTTTCAAGTTTCTTTATTAGTATTCTATGTTTTAAATAGTGATTTGAAAATTCACAGCTGAGAAGAAACTTTGAGGTCAAATACTGCAAAGAAAATTATGCCCTGGGAAGTTCAAAACTCAGCAACACTGACAGCATCTGAATGCCAGGAAGATGTTGTTCCTTATCCACACAGGCAAACTAAATTTTAAACTGAGTCTTTAATGGTACACACACATCCCCCCAAAAAACCACTTTTTTAATGATTTCAAACTGAAAAAGTTCAGATAAGTGCCTCAAGCCTATTCATCGCCTTTCCTGAGATAATTCCTAAGGTATAATTCAACATTTTTTATGCTCCAAAAAAAGAAAAACAGAAAAAAAGGAAGAATCCGAGTTTTCTACACAACAGTGAGAAAGGAAAAGAACAAAACAAGTTACCAGTACAGAGATGACAAATCAGAAGGTGACCTTAAAATATATGAAATTCAGGAGAACAGCAGCAGTTAGTTCATGTCAAACGATACTCAACTTCATTTTTGGAATGAGGCTCCCATTATCTAGAAATATTCCAAAATTAATCCTTATTCTACATGAGAGCTAATATTACATTTCTAAATGCAAATTGATGAAAACTCTAGGGGGAAAAACCATTTTGAATTGTGGTTTCCAGAAGGCTTCAGGTTTAGTCATGTCAAATTAAAGGGGAGCAAAGCTTCTTAAAATAACATTCGTCTTAAATCGCATCCATATGACTTAGCAAATTGATATGGCCAAAGTCAATAAATCATGATGCAGGGTTTTTATTTTAACGTATGACTCCTTTTACTTTATTTTTTGCTTTAAGCCAGCTCCCTATCGTTTTGAGCCCTAAGCTGGATGTATATTCTTGTCTAGGCAGAACAAGCCGCTTCTCACAAAGCGTGTTCTTGCTTTCCAGCGTCAGCCCACCGCCAGGGAAAAAAGTGTCCCCACCAGTTCAGGGCACAGAGCTAGCCACCTCTGTGGTCGTACCGACTTGCATCGCATCAACTGCCTTTCGGTGAGCAGTATCTGAGTCTGTAGAGTTTTCACCACTTTTCAGTGTGTAAGTGCTTCTTTTTTTCTTAACCCTGGGATTTCATTTTGTGCTGACATTCTCAAGAAGCAATCTCCATGAAACTATCCTTCTAAGGCAAGCATTTTGTGCCCTCCTTAATGATGGGTGTTTAAGAGAAATGGTAATTATGATAGATTTTCAGCCTTAGGTAACAGACAGCCTCACAGTGAGAGGGTTCACTACGTTTAAGACCAAACTCCTCATTAAGAAATGGAGATGTATCCATTCAGATCCTTGCAGACACACTGACCAGTGAAGTCCAGATGGGTAAAAGCACTCATGCTTATGATGGACGGTCTCCTGAGTAAGCCAACATTCCGCAAGGTTGTTTACCCAGGATGTGAGCAAATGAAAGTTCCTGGGTACAATTAAATGCAAGGGACACTGGCTGAAATAGTAGTGAAAGCATCAGTGCTTTAAATCTCATTGCCCTCTTTCTTGCTCTTTTTAAGACTTTAAAACTTTTTTGTCTAAATATGTCATTTAAGCTACCACATCAGATGCCCTGCATGCTACAAGTCTGATTCTGAAACCACAGCAGCAGACAAAAGCAGTCTACAGGGTCTTAACTAATGCTAGTAATGAAAACTACCATGAAAACATGTCATATGTGTATGTCTACATGCATGTTTTGCATATATATTTGTGACCCATATGACTCTCAAAACACATTCCAGTTAACATTACTGTTCAACAAGGAAAAAAGAAAGACAAACCCTTGAATCAAGATGCCATGACCTCAATCCCTTCCCCACCCATACGAGTGCATAAGTTTTTCCTGCCCAGCTAGCCTCCAAAAATGGCAAACAGAATTTAATATTTCATGGAGCACAAAGCATGTTCAAATTCAATACAAGGAAATGCTTTATCTTATCCTTTATAGATTAATAACCCCAAACTGTGAGAAACTTCTGAGTCCATGACAAGCTTTAATCAAATGACAGGTAAATTTCTTCGAAACACTCTCAAGCAATTAATGAAATGGAAAATCTGAAACAAAGGATTCATTTATCAGTTTACTTTAAGATATGTCTTTTCCAGGAGAGTCGCTATATCAAATTACATGATTTGGTACAGCTAAAATAACTTGGAATGTCATATCCAAATTTTTTTCCCAAGAAGATAAGATTATGTTCTCAAATATGGATGGCATAAGCCATGGGTCTTGCATAGCAACACTTCTATTAGAAATGTTAAAAGCTAAACCCCATGGAGACCATCTAAAAGGGAAAGAGTGAGACATGGGCAAACAAAGACCCAGAATAACCAGCTGTGAAGGTTATAAGGTTCTGACAGAGGAGTGGGTGTGATGATACTGATACGGGGGCAATAATCTATAAACTGTCAGAAGAGAGCATGAAAAGAATTTAGCATTTTATAAATATCTGAGGACCAAGCAAGCATTTCTGGCTTAAATCAACCATATTTTAAACTTTCTGGTTTTATAAGAACATCTTACTATAAATCTTTCTAAAATTTGCCTGCTTTCTGTTTATTTTATTTTACTCAGGCCAGCAATGACCACTACAAATATCTAAATGCTGAGCTAAGCAAAGATTCTATCTCTAAATTTTAATGTGGGAGGCTTAAGTTTCTACTAAAGAGCCAACAACAGTAAATAAGTTTAGTAGTGGTCATTTTCTTTTTGCTAAACCGTAACCAAAAATAAAAACTTTGTAGCATCTCAAGGGGAATCAAAAGTCTAGAAAAAACTAAACCCTTTGCCATATCCTCTCTAATCTTTAACCTACTCCCAGAAAAGATTTTTGGTTAAAATACGTCCTTTCAATCTATAATATTTGCAATGACAAGAGAAGTCCTGTGACTCCATCCTGCTTCCAGCAAATGTCAAGAAAATCACAAACCTAACTCTCAATTCACGGGAGATGCTAACAGGAGATGAATAATGCTTCAGAGGGAGAAAGCATATTATTAGAAAGGTTCAAAACCATATAGTATCAGAGAACCACACAGCACTTTTTTTCGCTTTTCAAGTATGAGTTTTTGAATTACAAATATAAAGAACAAATTATTTTTTAAAGAAAATTCTCAAAGTAGGATAAAACTATAACACTATACATATACCATAATATACATACATACATTTATATAAAATCAATTTAAAATGTAAAAGCGTCTAAAGAGAAAAATAAACTAATGGGCTTTTTAAGGTCATTTTTGCATATCAGCTACTTTTAATTATATAACTGAATTTAAGGTGCCTACCATCCAATCCACACAGCTCATTTTATTAAAGATACTCCCATGTGCTAAAGTGCAGAATACTGTGGAAGCATACAGTCTACACTGCAGGGAGTAGGAATTCAACCTTCGTTACAAAGTTGTTTTTTTTAAAGCACAACATATCACTGTGGACATTTAACACTCCCCCACTTTTCCATCCTGTAACCTCACATACAGAAGAATAGCATGCAAACATTGGGATTTTAAAATATGTAATATAATTTACATTTTCTAGACTATTACTACTTTGAAAACGGCAGGGCAGTAACACAGCAGCATTCATTTGGTAAATTTAAGAATACAACACATACTTGCTTAATAATCATGGTAGCCCAGGCAGCAAAGTTAAAGAGCTCAGAGCAGAGTTTCTAAGTCTCTTGAACCGACTGCCTGGGTTTATAATCCCGGTTCTGCCACTTACTAACGGTGTAATCTGCACCACTGTACTTATCTATGTCTTAGTTTCCTCATCTGCAAATGCAGGTGGCAATAATGGAATGTACCTCATAGGGTCATTATACAAATTACAGGACTTAACATATGCATAATGCCTGAAAAGAGATGGGTACAAAGCAAGAGCTATGTAAACATTTTCTTATTTTAAGGCTGTCGGGCGGACTATAAATACAGTAAGCGCTCAGTACAGTGCTGATCCAACACAGTGGTAGCCAGTAGTAGTATTTTTATTCTAAAGGCACAGGTTAGCAAGAGCAAGCTTTAGCAATTATCAGTGCCTTTATAAACAGTGAGCAGATAAATAAACAAGCATCTAATCTCATCTCACTATCAAAGAAATGTGTATTAAAACAGCAGCTTTTTCTTGCTCATTAAATGAGATCCTTACCAAAAAAAAAAAAAAAATACTCAGGTCTGGTAAGAGTGTAATGAAACCATAAAACAATCTGACAATATTACCAAGAATTATACAGTGTTAATACTGTTCCTCCCAATAACCCTATTTTTCTACCTGGAGAAAAATCAAAATATTAGGAAAGCATTAAGAAAAAAAAAAAACTTAGTGACCTATAAGTCTTTATGTCACAGAAAACTATATTATGAAAAGTTATATGTCTAACAATAAGGAACCGTAATTCAGTATTTCTAAATACTCAGCAAGTTTAGAATATGCCACATGTAACTAGATTTCTCCATTACGGCCTGCCAGTTATTATTCATACGTTAAAGGCACTGAAAGGCTCAGACACAATGTCATTTCTTTAATCCAGCTTTTCTCAAACATATTGGTAATAGAAACTCTACGGGGAAGGGTAGTTAGCATCTTTTATTTCTCGTTGAACTGGAATGCTGTGGACTAAGATGGAAAAGTATTGGTTAAGTAAGTAACGGTTAATTGTCTTGATGAAAATGTATGCAGTCACTGACAAGGATAACTTTCAGTATTACACTGGCTGCTTCCAGTAATATGAAAAAATACTTATTAAAAAAAGAAAATATTTGTTATATAATATTAAGGGGAAAAAAACTAGATGCAATCCATTAATTAATAGCCAAGCATATGAGAAAAACTCAAATAGAAATATCCCAACACGAGTTGTAGAACTGTGTGTACATGTTTCTCTAACCTGATGCTACTTCCCTAATAAAAACAAATTTATAATAATAAAACCAAGGTGAGTTAGTGATCTCAAGTCCCTTCTTCCCCCTTCCTGATTTGGAAGTATAGTTTGTTTAATTATCTGGTTGTTCCTTTAATAAGGCCTGAGGGGAGAATCCTTACTGAAAGTGACCTGTAACAAGAAAGTAGAAAACAAACAGAGCGATCATTCAGCTTCACCAGAGGAATACATGGAAGCAGCCAGCCCTGTCAATTTGAAAGAGGCTAATGAAACATTATCTGCAGGTGAGCGGACTGTCTCGCAGCATTACAACTCTAAGCTACAAATGATTTCCTAACCACAGAGGTAACCACTCTACAGATACTTTGAAAGACAAATGAGAACGCTGGCACATGCAAGGTCAATCACAAACCTCCCAGACAACCTTGGTATTTCTCCTTCCCCAGAAGAAGATGATCTGGGGGTCCTGCTGGACACACCTGAGGAAGCCACACCACAGTCACTTCTCTTGTGTTTCTGAGTTTGAATTTTAGCAGCCTGGCATACATTTCTATTCATGTCTAAATAAATAAAATGTATATATACATAAACTAAAGATCACATATACCTTGAGAGTGGTGATTTTCATGAATAAACACCATTTTCCAATGCTTATAACTGTTTGATTATGATTAAAATGATTTCACGAAATCATTATACAAGAACAGAGAAGGCTATAAACTATGGGGTGGGGGGGGGAGAAGAAAAAGGATCCATAACGGACAGTTTACTTTTATCTATGAACTTTATTAATAAATCAACTCCCTATACTTACTGGAACCATGATTTTATTTGGTGCGATACATTCTAATCAGAGATTTTTTTAAATTTTCTTTTTATGATCTAATGACGCATTTAATTTTTAATTAAATTTCATTTTAAAGTACAGGGTATATATAAAAGCCAAAGCAAGTGTGCAGCATCTGTTCACTGCATCTGTACTCAAAACCACAAAAATTAACCTTAATCTAAAGAGGCACAAATGGGTTTTTATGCCATCAGGAGGCCCAAGCATTTAAAAATCAATGACTGTCCACCCAGGCAAAGAACAGCTGTTTCCTAATATTCCAGCTCCACAACGAGCCCAGCCTCAACCCCCAAAGAAGAGCCGAAAACTGCCCACACTCTCACTTCCCCAGCTGAAGGTGTCAGAGAAGATAACTTTCTGAAAGTCATGAAGTGGGTTAAATGGAGACAAGGGGACCTGGCCTAACCAGACAGTAGCTTCTGTCACCACTGTCACTCAATGCCCTAGTAATAAAATCATGATCTTATTTTCTGTGTCCTAATGAAAAATTTTACCCACTGTGTTAAAAGGCCAACACATGTTGAGAGGGAACTGATTCCCAACCCTTTAAGACAGAAGTCCTCGCCCTCAAACCCACGTGACTTCTAAAGAATGTGACAAAACTGGGCATCATACCATCCTCTGAAATGCATGTGTGTTTATCTTCCCAAGTGACATGATGTCCAGACATACCGGAGAGAGAAGGTGAACTGATGTGTGCAAAACAGAAAAAAAAAAAAAAAAAAAAACGGTATGAGGACAGCCCATAATTCTCTTTGGCACACAGGTTTTCTAGAAGTTCTTTCGGAGATGACTTTAAACACAGAATTCCATGGGGGAGAACAGCTCAGAAATTGCAGGTAAAAAGACAGACCTGTGCTCTGTGTGACATCTAAAATGTCATTTTGCCTATTTTTCCCACCCACAAAAACAAAATTAGATGAAGAACTCTCATGGGGACCATCTTTATATAGCTTTCCTGATTCACTCTAAGAACTAAAATTTTAAAACCACATATTGAGAGAAATTGCTAGATAACATAAGAAAGCTACTAGGTGGCAATAAGACATTTCTCTTCCAACATGCAGGCAGGCACTCTGCACCACGTGACCTCCAGTAGGCTCAGCTCTTTAAATAACACCTCAGGGGATCTACCTGATGAGGTCAACATCTTGCCATCTTAGTGCTTCTGACCTTGGGGCTTCTGGTTGACCCTGGACCATGGGACTGGAGTGGTGGCAGTTCTGGCTGGTCATAGATCTAAATCCAGCGATTTAAGGGAGTACGAGTTAAGTGGGTTGAGAAATCACGGAAAGCCCCCTCTACTGACTGCTCCCTCCCCAGTCTTCCTTCAGGGCCTGTAGCCTCCCTGCTACAATGATCTGCTGTGCTGCGTGCATTCTGGGGTCCTGCCTGGACCCAACCATCTGGGCCCTGAAAGGTTCCATGGTCCCCAGCCTGAATGGTGATTGTCTCCACAAGCGTCTATACTGTGTTTCAGACATCAGGGCTTATTAAAACCCCGAAGGGAAGTAATCCCTGAATGCCACTAAAGATCTCCAGCTGCTACCGTTTATGAAGTAGGCTTGACAAGATGCGGGGGAGGGGGGAGGGCGGAAAGGACGGGAGGAGAGAAGAATTTAGGCAAGGGCAAGTTATCCAAACAGAGCCCCCATCAAAAAGGAGTCATGTTTTATCAGCTTAAGCTTTCCTGCCTCCTTTCCCGAAGGTATTTCCCCCCCCTCAACGCTCATTAACTCTTCTTTATAGCTGTCTACTTTCTTTAAAAATAGTAATAAAGGCAGCACATGGCTAGAGAGAGTTCCTAAGTGTGTGAAAATTAGAAAGACGAGCCAGATGAATTACCTGGAAACAGGGCTGAAAGTGTCTTTCCGAAAAATCTGGAAGGAAAATGGTTTTTTCATGGCAAAGAATTAGAGTAGCTCTCAGTATCTGTCTTTCCCTTCTTCATTCTTTTGAAAAGGTCTTTTCATCTCATTAAGTTAAGCTGATTAATAAAAATTCAGCAGTTTGCCCATGGATCCTTTAGAAGTGGTGATACAAGCTGCAAGATGCAAGCGGAAGGTTTTTGTGCGGAGACAATAGGCGATGACTTCTTAAATCCGCCGTTGTCATCCTCTATTAGAGAGAAATAGTCACCTTGGCTCAGATTCGTCAGACAAACATTATGCTGCTACTTGTTAGCTCCTGGTAAGCTTCGGAAAAAGTCTAGTGCTTACTTATAAATAAAAGGGGAGAAAAAGAAACATTTAGAAAAAAAAAAGTATGAGAACCTTTCTCTTCATTTCAAAACATTTCTACAACTTAATGAAGAAAACATGGCCTGGAGAAGAAGGGAATTAAAAGGAAAAAAGCAACATTAAAGAAATTCCGTATGTAAACACAAACTTGTTGCTGTAAAGCAAAACAAACAGATAAATTCGGTTATTAATTCATAAGTAATTGTCGATTTTGGTATGCAAAAATACCTTGGTTAACTACCTTGTCAGTACTTAACACAGGGTAGATGCTCAAGAGTTAAAAAGTGAGTTTCCTCAAAAAAATTTTAAAACTATCATTTATTTTAAAGATGAAAAAACTGTCAGATTACAGCTGTCACGACTTGCAAATGTTTTCAATTGTTCGAGTATGAGTTAAATTCATCTGGAAAAAATTATAATTTTTAATTATAAAAATTATAATTATAAAAATGTCTATAATGGGACAAGCTCCAAACAAGGGGACAAAGATGAAGAGCTTTGTAGGAATTGAAGTATTTTCTTAGCCAACTTTAACTTATGTAACACTAAATTGTTCATTTGTATTTTATCCAGAAATGACTAAATTCAATTTATAATACCATTCATGACATTTTGTTTAAAAGTCCCCCTAAATGGCATTCACTATTCATGTGTTAACGTCACTACCAAATTTATTTGTGTCAAATCTTTGTATGTGTGTGACAGTGTTTTAGGGCCATCTTAACCAATCTGCCCACGATATATTGGATCAGGTTTTATAGTTAGTCTTGTTCTAACATGAAATTTGCCCTAAAATACCAGACCCAACAGCTGTTTTTGTATGAATTTTACTTCAAAATGATCTGGGGGAAAACGTCATTTTTACTTTACTCTTGAGGACACTGCATAGACTTACAGTCATCAAGCCTTTACAGACTAGCCCCCAAATATTTAAAAGCATTAGGCATTTTTACAGACTAGCCCCCAAATATCTAAAAGTGTTAGAGGTTTTTACAGACTAGCCCTCAAGTATTTAAAAGTGTTAGGCATTTTTAAAGATGCAATTCTTAATTTGAAGATTGCTAAAACAAAAAACACAAGCACCATTAAAGGCCCATCCAAAGCTATAACCAAATCAGCCATTTAGCTCTGACTGTTTTCTACAGGTTAAATATGGAGGATTCAATAACATGAAGAAAGCTAAGCTCACTTGACCACACATTCCCTGTGGCCTGAAGCCTGTCACCTGCTTTGCCATCATCAATCCATCTCCTCTTCAAAGACCTAAGAGGCTGAGACCAAACAATGTGGTTGAGAAAAACAAGGAATAAGGATCTGTTTACACATCTACTGAGAAGAATAATCACAGGTTAGTGTGGCTTATAATTATCAAACACAAAATGTGTTAACTAAAGTGTAGTTCCTTTTCTATGAAAGGAAACATGGGCAGAATCGAAGTTGATGCTCTATGCTTAATGGCATCATCATTCTCGTTTTAAAAATTCTACCAAGTGCCTACTACGTGCCCAGCACTATGCTAACTATGATAAACACAAAGATTAACAAGGCTCGACCCTGACACCGAGGCGATTACAGTGTACCTGATGTAATTAACGTCTTTAGTGAGGTGAGAGAGTTACTGCTGACAGATGCAAAAGGTAACGGAGGAAGGCACTAGTTAAACATGTGGGTGCTAGCTCTTCCTCTCACAAATCCACTTGAGTTCCTGGGTCTCCCTGTAAACATGGGGACAAGAATAGTCACACTTGCTCATGTTGTATGTGTCACTACTGAAAGATGTAGCTGTTGAGACAATGTTAAAACTACTGCTTCGGAAAAAATAGAATGTTTTCACAGGAACGTGGGGGTAGGGCTGGGAATAGTTTTACTTGCTACCAGGGATATTGTCGCTGAATGCAGTTCTTAAGATGGAATAGCTTTGATTCCAAAGAAAGGAGAAAAAACCTTATTGAAAAAGATTTATCGTGCAGGATTTCTTTTGTGTGTAAAGCATACATATTCGAGATCAGTTCTCCAAGTTTCTCCAGATATAGTAATTTTTCTATGGAATCGGAACTTTTGAATATTATTATCAGCATATTGTAGATAGCTAATGAGTAGGCTCAAGTAAAAGTCACATAAATGATAGTTATGCATAAGGGCCCTTATGATTTTTTTTTCAAAAGGAGCATCTTTGAGATGATGTCACACTGATAACAATATAACACAAAAAGCAAATGACATAGTAAGATGAAATTATTTGCAGATAAAATACAATTTATGTATTTAAATAAAATAAATGGTTTTGCATGTTAACTAACATCAATGTATTTCTATCTTATGCAATTCTGGAAAATTAGGAACCAGACACTCAGACTTTTCAGTCTACGTATACAGCTACTATATACATTGTCTTCAGCATCTCACAATTTCATCATGGTTACAACTGTCCACAAGAGATTAATAGGAATTCACTATTTGTCAAAAAAAAAGTTTAAAATCATAATTTCATAATCAGCACTGTTATTACAATGAACTCTTAAGAATGTCTTTTAATTGACATCATTATATCGTTAACTGGAAATGAAGATTAGCAAAATAAACCTACTTTAATACTCATTCTGATAAGCAACAATCAAAGGTTACAAAATTACAAGCTAAGGGGGGAAAAAAAAGCAGATGCTACAAAAGTTAAACTTGGATTCTTCAATTTAGTCAGACTGTTTTTATTAGATAGCAAAGAAATGAAAAATGTTAAGTTCATGTCCAACAAATTACTAAATGCAGAAACAGTGGCAAACACACAGCCGCTGTCAGTAATGGCCGTTGCTCACAAATCAATCTACTTGGATGAGAACAAGGCCTGACCTCTAAGAGGACACATCTTCGTGCTCTGTGATTGTGATTAGTCCACTGAAAGCCCACACTGCCACAGGAAATGGAGTGAAGCAAGTCCAATCTACCCATGAAACTGATTAGGAATAATTTGACTAGAAACTACTAAGAAAAAAGGCATTAAAGTGGGCCAGGCGTCTCCAAATAAACGAGACGATTTCTCCTTTTTGAGCAGGTGTAATACAAGGAGAGCATAGAACAGGTGAACTAGCTAATAATTACTCATTGCTGTTTTTATGTCCATCTCTCAGTTACAAAATTTGATGCAAAATCATAACATTTAAAATTTTAACTGATTTTCTCGCTGAATCATTCTTTTTTATACTGTATGGTAAATCACCATCTTACAAACTTAAAAATCCAGCATGTCTTATCCATTTCAGTTTTTACAGATTATTAGTTTGACATGTGTATTTCACGTTACAAAGTCTACCATGACGTTATCTACATTTTTAATAACAATGTTAAAAAAGTACACAAAATTAGACACGCTACAGCAAAAACACAGGACAAAAAACTGTGAGAGCAGTCTTATTTATATAACTTATGATAAAGATTTAAATTATATAATTGTTGGAGTTCCCGTCGTGGCGCAGTGGTTAACGAATCCGACTAGGAACCATGGGGTTGCGGGTTCGATCCCTGCCCTTGCTCAGTGGGTTAACGATCCGGCATTGCCGTGAGCTGTGGTGTAGGTTGCAGACGCAGCTCGGATCCTGCGTTGCTGTGGCTGCGGCGAAGGCCGGTGGCCACAGCTCCGATTAGACCCCTAGCCTGGGAACGTCCACATGCCGCGGGTGCGGCCATAAACCCGCGGCCATAAAATGACAAAAAGGCAAAACAAAAACAAACAAAAAAATAAATTATATAATTGTATGCTGTGTCCCAATACTTATACATTGACCTAATTTTCTAAAGTCTTCCCTATTCTACTTCATATCTCCTCCCAAAGGCAAAGTGAAAATAAATGAACTTATGATTCAGTAAATCAACTTATGATTTAGATCTTAGCGCTACGAAATGAAAATTATTTTTTTATTCCAGGTCCTTTTTTTGAAACATTTTTTAAAAATTCTTCTTAATTTTTAGAACCAAACTAAATAAAGACCTTCATCAGATACAATTCTGTCCAAGTCTCAGTGGGTCAAATCTTAGGACTAGATTCGTTAATTTGGATGAGGGTGGCTTGGCTGCTTTGGGTATAAAACATATACCCAACACTATGAAATGGTATATTATTTTTCTTACTGATTAACTGTAACTTTAGGATGGTTTTCCAGGTAAATCCTTAAATTCATGTTTAGAAGTAAAAGAAAAAAAGGTGTTTTAATCTTTAAAGTTAAGTTTGAAAGTAAAAAAGAAATCAGGTGTGTCTTCTTTTTAAAAGTTTAGATATGTATTAGTTCTTCTGCACTGATCAAACAAAACGGGGCAGGGGAAGTACATTTTATGTTTTAACCAAAGAAGTTAAAGTGACCAAAAGATTCATGATGTTGAAATGACCTCCCAGAGGACAACAATCCTCTCATTTCACAGATGAGGAAACCGGACTAGACCAAGTTTAAGTGACTTGCCCAAGAGTGTGTCAAAGCCTTGACATATCTCAGATCTTCTGAGTCAGATGCTCTAGCATAAGAGATTAACTAATTCAGTCACCCTGTTGTCAAGATGAAAACATAGTCCAGGAGCATTTGGTGGTTTGTTTAAGGTCAAACATCTAGTTGGTAGGGGAAAAAAAAAAGATACTACTTTATCTTTCAAACTGACAAAATCAGAATGGAGAATTTCCACACACTTAACATATGAGTTAGATCAGGTTACCAAAATATTTGGCTATAGGCAAATAAGAAAATGAAATGAAGAGACAAAGTCGATGGGCAGACAATATGTCTCATAGATTAATACTCAAATGATTAATTCTCCAATTAATAATAGCAATACCTATATCTCACCGAAGGGATATCAGGCAGAAGGCATTTTACATGCATTTACTTTCTCACTGGATCATCACAAATTATACACCCTCTCTATTTTACACAAGTGGAAACTGAGAGTTAAAAAAAAAAAGTCATTTGAGTCCAGATCATCTTGAATGTTAGTCAATGCTGTCTCCTCAACATATCTCTGTATCATTTTAAGATTTTTTGTACATAAGAAAATCTTTTTTGTATCTTTTATATCTTTCTGTATCTCTTTTGTATCATTTCTATCTTTTTAGATAATAAAGAGATTCACGCAGACGTATTTATTAAAATCTAACATTTACTAACCACATACTCTGTACCAGGCATTGTTCTAATGTAATATGTCATTTAACCATCACAATAACTCAATCAAAGAAATACATTATGATTCTCATTTACAGATGAGGCAGATGAAGCAGAGAAAGTTTAAAAACTTGTCCAGGACCACAGCCTCTAGTTAGTGGAGAAGCTGAGTGTACAGAGGACCTGCCTCAGACTCTTAACCACCACGAGCCAGCCCTTGTAATACAGTGTATCTGCACGTAAACTACAATTCCTGACCTCAGGAGTCTTAAAATCTAGGGAACAGAACATATACAAAGATGCAGAGAGTACACACAAACTGCCGCTATTATCCATAAACCAATGTTATTCATATACACTCAAGTAGAAGGATAACAACTTTCCCTGCGGAGGCACAAAGGACTGTCAGGGTGATGAATCACATAATACTTCCAGGCACACGTTTCAGCTAAAGACCTGGGTGAGTCTGGCACAGCAGATGTCCATAACGGATAAGGTGCCAAAACTCTTTCTTCCCCCTCCATGTTGTCTCTCTAGAGATTAGCTGGCAACCTGATCCACCCACATCCTATCAGGAGACTTTTGTCTTTGAAAGTAATCAGGAATAATTTACTGGCTGTTAAGCTACAGGGAAAAAACTCCTGTGCAGAAAAGAAGCAACAGTAAGGGAAGAAAGATGGGAATTGGGGGTGGGATGTGGGACACAAAAGGACATAGAGTCAGTTCAAGCGTTCATATGCCAGTCCCTTATAGCTAAAAAAAACAAAACAGAACATGTGCTTCTTGCCTCCAGAATGAATGTACTGGAGAGTAGGCAAAAGCTGCATTTAAAAAATTTTAAGTAAATCCACATATTATATAGACCAAAGCTGACTGAAAGTGCAGGAATGTTGATTAAATATGGGGGATAACTTCCTGATGGTATGATTCTTAAACTCTGAAAATTTATTCAATTTCTCCTGAAATTCTTCAAAAATAGCTCTATACCCCAGACAGCCCTCAGAAATCAAGCTTACCCGAATGCAGAGGAACAAGGCTAGCTGGCATGCAAATTTCCCACGAGTCTGATCACTTTTCATCTAAAACACACATTTTGTGTGTGTGTCTGTGCGTGTGTGTGTGTGTGTGGCCTCATAATTAGCTCCAAAGAATGAGTCCATGAAACATTTAACATCCAGGCACTAATAATCTGCTGTAGGTGCAACAGTTGCTGCTTGCTACCTCTCAGTCCATTAAATGTTCAACAAGAGGAATATAACTGGACATTTTTAACCCTCCTTTCATATGAACATACACTCTCCATCATTCTCCTCCACCACGCCGCCTTGAAAATTCTATCTCAGGGTCATCTTTTAACATTTCACTGAGTTCTGTTAGACAGAATGTGTCCTTCCAAACAGCCCAGCTGGAGGTGAAAGGCCATTTACTGGCCAGGTTCAAAATATATAAAGCTTAGTATTCTCATCTATAAAAGAAGGATTATTTTAATTCCTTCTTCATAAAAGGTGTTGTCAGGATTAAACACATGATAATGACTGTGAAGTCTGTAAAGCACTGTGCTTCGTACACAGTCAGTGCTCAATAAATGGGAGCTATTCAGAAATTCCTTTGTCTCTAGAGGGGCACAGGAGCACTTTGGTAAGTGGTGAAATCATCCTAGCTCTGCTGAGTATGCAGCAAGGTGTTACTTGGGGGTTTTGAAAATCGAATCAAAAGCCATAGGGGCTCCTCATAGCATCTCAGGAGCTGGGACAAGAGGTGGGTGGAGCCTCAGACCCCAATCTCTCCTAATGCCACCCGAGGTTTGTTTGATGGTTTCCATTTTTCTTTTTTCTTTCTTTTCTTTTTTACATATTAGTTTTCTGCTAATGATTTTTATGAACAACCTTTTTTTGGCTGAAAAAGAAGTTTGAAAACAAATGCTTAATCCATAAATCGGAGAAAGAATTTCAGTGTACTAGAGCACCCTACCCTCAGGTTCCATCTGAAAATATGAAAATAGCCCTGATTTTTATCATCCTACCACCTAATCATGTATAAGCCAAGCCTAATTTGAAGACCATCAATATTTTCCGGTACTCAGTTTTATCTGCAAAGCAATTAAACAATGCCTAAGACACACAACAGCGCAGAACAATTATACTATCTATGAGAACTCTGATAATTCACCCATTATAAAGAATAATCCATCAAAACCACCCTCCCCCTTGATATCAGAAGGCTCGTGGTGACACCCAGCAACCAGGCTAAGCCTTTTCATCCCAAGCTTGTGCTCTAACACCAGATCTCATTCACCCTGTATTTATACTTTCTGTATATCCCCCATGTCCACTGACAAACTTATAGCCAGTAGTCTCTCTCCTCCCGTTGCTATGAACCCCTGGAACATTCTTCCACTACTTGTCTCCATCTCTATTAAAGTCATATTCATCATTCAAGGCTTAGACTACACTATTCCTCTTCCAGGAAGCAGTTTCTAATACCCCTCTTTCTCTGCCCATAGTATTCCTTGCTTCATGGTAACATTATTTGTGTTGTTCATTCTAAACCCGAAAGAAGCAAAACATTTTGGTCACTGCCTTGACAATGAATGAGTTTTCTAATTGTCCTGGTATCTACCTGCATGGGGTCTTTAGCACTGACACGTTCACCTCACGTGTCACAGAAAGCGAGGCGCTTAAAATGAAGGGATGCTTAAGAGTATCAGTCAAAATGAACAACCCAAATATGCTATTGGTGTTACTGTGTCTCTATTAAAAATCACTTTGCAGTCAGGACACATGAGAATTTCATTTTAAGGATGTTTACTTTTCCAGTTAGTAAATGTACCGGGATGGTTTTTACTAAAACATAAGTCAGCCAGCTGTTTGTTTGGGTTCTTGAATTGAATGGCAAAAATACAGTCAGCTTTTACTCAAAGTGCTCCACTTTAAACAAGGGACTCTGTTCCATATTTAAATGATTGAATTTTCCTTTAAAAAAAAAGTTTAAATTTTTCATAGAATCAGAACATCTCCTCTTCAGAACTTCAGAACTTGCATTTCAGATGGCATATGGTTCTCCCTCACCCATCTGATTCCCCAGAGGTGCCGAAGCACTTAGGAGACCCAAGAGAGTGTGTAATCCAACGTGACAGCTGGAGCTGGAGAGGCTGACAGAAGCATCCGAACAGGTATCAGGCAGGGAGAAGGATTATCTGGAATCCAGGTTCGCTCTTTAGCTCTCTTTCAAGTCCACCAAAATGCTACATTTCATTTGCCCTTGAGAAGAGAGCAGCACCGGCATGAAGGTTTCACGAGCTGGACCCACGAAGACCAACAGCTTCATGTACCTTGAATGTCTCTGTTACAGACAGGGCCGAGAGTGTTCTGGCATTTCTGTCTCCCTGTCGCTCTGTAACTCAACCTAAGCTCCTGCTGGCTTTGTAGTCGGTTTGCCTTTCCTCTTTATGGTGCATTTCAAGTTCAGCTGACGGCCCTATTCCTTTCCCTCCACAGCCTTTCTCCCCCCCCCACCCCAACACATGTGTACTTGAGCTGGCTCTGGAGTGCTGACTAAGCAGGAACAATAGGAGGCTTTGAGCAGGCCTCCGCCAGTCCCAGACCCAGTCAATATTTACTCCAGTTTGGAGCCACTGTTTTAAAGCTCCTTCCAAGCAGAACTCAACAGTGGGGAGTCCCCGGAGGCTTCTAGATTTTATTTTAACAAGAGGGAGGTGGGGTATAGAGACAGAGTAAATAGATTACTGTCCAAACCACTTTCTTAGAGAAAATCAGGGAGGCTGTTCAACAAAACAGGTTAGATTTTCAAGACTAATTAGCAATCTATAACAAGAAAAACCAATCGTCTTCCAACACTGATTACTGCAGTCTTAAAACTCCATATTAGGCTGCAGTGCAAATCCACTTAATGAGACCCCTGTACAGCTTGTGAACAGGGCCCTGATCTTATCAATCACCCAAAGCTTGCCAGTGTTTGCTCTGTCCAGAAGGACACTGCGAGGGCCCTGGGAGAAGTTAAGCCAAACCCTTTGACTGACTCCCAAACCAGATCTCACCCAACTCAAGGGTGTTCTAAGAACAAGTTGGGATTAATAAACTCCCAGAACCAAGAGCTCTGGTAAATTCTAGTACAGGTGTTGGCTAGCTTGGCAATATTGATAAGGCAGACAAGAGTAACTGAAAAAAGAAAAAGTCACAAACACTCCCTTCCCACCAGTGACAGTGGTTTACTATGGGATGGCAGGTGGGGGGTGGGATTGAGAAAGAAGCAGTTCTAATACTGTATTACAGGAGCTTTCCCATAAGTTTGCATTGCTTTTCATTGATGTAAATATAGAGATATTCTCTTTATTAAGAATAAAACTATTTAACTAAAAATCACTTTGTATTTGCCCAGCTGGTTTAATTTTTTTTAATAAGTCAACAGTCAGAAAGCTAATCCGAAGTGCCAGATGGGAAGTTTCACTAAAATGTTTAAGGCCACATAAAATTACTAGAGATTTCAGTTAGATACCTGAGGAAAGAAATTCATAGTTGTCTGCTCTAACCAATTATAATGTTTATTATTCCATTCAAATTAATATGCAGACTTGGTTCTTTTTGCTTAAAGACCTAACTGTACATTCCATTCACATTTAAAATATATCCATAAGATGATCTGAAAATTTTAATAGGAGAGAAATTAGAGAGGATTTGCAAGTGTCCAAACTTACAAATTCTAGTTTATGACAACCTAGTATTAAAAGGCAGTTCATCATGATCTATATTTTATCTTTTTATTTTTTTTAGGGCAGCACTCATGGCATACGGAGATTCCCAAGCTAGGAGTCAAATGTGTATTTTAAACACGTAAAATACTGATACAATTTACCACTTTTTGGTAAAGAGAATGAAGAGAATTCAAACTGCCCCTCCTCAAAAAATATGAGGTAATGGAGTTCCCATCGTGGCTCAGTGGTTAATGAATCCGACTAGGAACCATGAGGTTGCGGGTTCAATCCCTGGCCTTGCTCAGCGGGTTAAGGATCCGGCATTGCCGTGAGCTGTGGTGTAGATCGCAGAGGCGGCTCGGATCCCGAGTTGCTGTGGCTGTGGCGAAGGCCGGCAGCTACAGCTCCTGTTAGACCCCTAGCCTGGGAACCTCCATATGCCACGGGTGTGGCCTTGATAAGGCAAAAGGACAAAAAAAAAATATGAGATAAGAGGTTAGGTATGTCAGGACCAGCATGTTCTATTATGTTTGTTTAGATTCATCAAATTCACTGAAATTTGTTCAACTCCAATCTTTACTACATGATTTACCATTTTAATAAAAGCTGAATAATTAAAATGCAACTCATTCTAATCATTTCAACATCTTAAGGAATTACTGGATTGCTATACAATCAATTTGATCAATCAACATGCTCTCATGGAAAGAAACTACTGAGTCAACCTAGCCGAAATAAAGTCTCTTGCTGATATTTTTTAACTGATATATGAGTTATCAGGAATTATTTTTTAATGATACAAAGTGTCAATAAGTCGTCAAAATTTAAACTTCTTGACAACCCTTTTGCCACGAAAGGAAGGCTGGAACAGGGGCAGGACTGTAATCATTAACCCAAGGAACCCAAGGAACAGAAAATTACAAAGTTTAAAACTTGAAATAAACTCATAGCAAGCTCCTTCCCTTGACAAATCTTAACTTCCAATTAGCAGGACAAAAGAAACCTACTTTTGTATGAAATGATACAAGAGGTATAGAGGTCAGTCTGATATTGATCATAGCAATTCTAAATATTAAAAATGGTGAACTTTTAAAGGAAATCAGTTACACAGAGTTATAAGTGCTCTTTCAAATAATTTTGGTATTGCTAATACTAACCTCAATAATTGTATTGCTACTGGCCAATTGGCTGTCCTCAATTGTCACTAAATTTCTGGGTACATCACATAAGGATCATTGATAATTTCCCTTATGAATTACATTTTTCTGGGACTTAAGTGAGATTTACACATTCAGGAGCAAAACGTTATAAAATAATTACATAAGTATATGACTGTGAATTCCAAACAAGTAACAGGGACATACGCCTGAATAACCATAAACATAAGAAGGAAAAAACACGCTTTGAGTAACCACCAGACAATTCTACAGGAAAGTGGCCCCTTGACAGCAATGTGTTAAAGAAACTCAGGTTTCAATGCATTAAAATATGCATTCCTGGACAAATTCTGTTTCCTTTCTTAGCTAGATGTTGTTATGATCTATTGATGCTCCTAATATCAATGTGTATGTAATTAATATGTACTAAGTTTAAAAGCAGTCGATAACAGGAGTTTTTTAAGCACAGAGGCATCAAGAGATTAACCCCTGTTCTCCTAGCAGCCGGATTCAGAAAAATCCAAGGGTCCCAGGGACAGCCAGGCTGCCTGTAAAGAACAGCCTTGGACAGGAATTGATTTGTTTCAACAAGCTCCTCATTGGAAATACAAGCACTCTCCCAAAGGGAGTCGGTATTCGTTAATTTCTCCTTTGAGATGGAGATATCTCATTATACCTGTGAAGTCCAAAGCAAAATATTAGGGTTTCAGAAGTCGAGAGGAAATAGTATATTAAAGACAAATTGAGAGGATATTAAAAATAAACTTGACCAACTTTACAAAGGAGACCTCAAATTCCTTCCTGGAAGAAGGTCCTAGCTGACTTGGCTCTCAAGTGTCATTCCTCACACATTATTACTCAAGTAGAAAGCATAAGTTAAAGTCCTGAAATGTGAATTCTTTTAAAAGAAAATGTGACAGAAATGCATAAATCATATCTATCAGAGACAACACATATTGCGGAAAGGACAACCTGATCTATAACAAGTCAACTCTTCCAGGATGTTTTGAAAATAAATTTGTACTGGCAAGAATATATTTTCTATGCAACTTATAAAAACATATAGAATTATGGAGTGAGATGTATCAGTGCATAGTGAGGTGACTCCGTGGATCTCTATTCTAATTTTTATAATTGTTTCTTATATCCTGCTTCGAATTTTTACAGATACAAGGGAAACATTGTTTTTACTATGCCTATTGATCTGTTAGGGTGAAGGAAGTGAGGTTCAAATTCATCGCTCTGAATGTAATGGCATACTTAGACTCAACTAGAGTTGAAATTTAACTAGACCTGACATGTAACCAAAAATACTAACAAAGACAACTGAAAAATCTAATCTGATGTAGGATTTTTAACATCTCATTCTCTGAGCCTTGCCTAGCCAACATCCAAACCCATTCAGTTTTACCCAAAACAGCTATTATAAAAACTCAAAACAAAAAGTACATAAATTCAATGCTTTTGAGTTTATGCAGTCAAAACAATCTGTAAATACATAAATATCAGTGTATCAAAGAACTTGGTTACAACCTATTAACCTGAGGACAAATTACTGTTAATAGCCTTGAGCTAGATAAAAACTGTTCAGTGTATGAGAATAAATCACTGTTAATCGCCTTGAGTTATTTTCCCCTTGTAAAAAATAAAGGGGCAAAACAAGAATTAGAACTACTGGGCATCTTCTACTTTATCGCAACACAGCAATGACCACAAGTCTTAGGTATATTAACTCCATTTTGAACAAAGTCATTCCTTAGAGATATGCGAATTAATCAATGAAGACATCCTATTTCTAAATTTAATAATATTCTAAACACATAGCAGACCTTTAGGAATCACTTAAATTCTCACATAGTTACAGAAGAGTCTCAAATTTCTTTACCTATGAGAATCATAAAACTGCAAACTCTAAGTGGGTGACACCTCAGAGTCACAGTCTCAGACTCTTATTTACAGCAAAATGAGCATAAACATAAACTCACAAAAAAAAAACCAAGCAAAACAGACATGGATTGATTTACCCTTCTTAATCATATTTATAATTCTTATAAAATTTACACAATATTTTAATTAAATCCATCTTACTAAGGATTTAAAAATGAAAAGATTTGTTTCTGTTTGATAATTACACAAAAGTGTTGGCAAAATTGTTATTAAAAACAAAAAGAAACTTTAATTAAGAGTACCATCCTTCTTTACTTTTAATTTATTTTATACAAATATAGCTGATCTACAGACAGTTTCATCTTTTTATAATCATTCTATCGAGGTATATTGTTTCAATCAAGTCTCCTTAAGCTTTCAAAGACTTTCAAATTCACTTAGGAGCACAGTAATATTGTATTTATAAATACAGAGTGAGAAACAGCAACCAATAAGCAGGCAGAGAAATCTGAATTTAACTAGTTCTATCCTTTACTTGTTAATATAACCATCACATAACTTTGATTTGCAAAAGCAAATGATACTACATATGCTATGGGAGAAAAAAAAACAGAAGTATAATTACAGACTTTGTATCACCAAGATTGTACTGAAACAAAGATTTCTGGCTAAGGACACTAGAACGGTGGAATTTTAGAGCAGACAGGTATTTTCCCCTCAAGTCTCTATATAAGTGTAGGCTCCTAAAGTCAGCCCCAAGGAACCCCACCAGTGGAAAGAGAAATTGTTTGTCATCTTCTGTGCTGGATGCAAAATGAACTTTTGGGGTTCATTTAACCATGTGGATTTAAATTGGAAAGTGTTAAAAATTGTTTCTGAGGTGTAATGCTGGCATTGCCACAGAAAATAATCTCTGGAGAGGGTGTGCAAATATATCTAGACAGTTACAACAGAATCTTCCTTAAACTTTTTGGACCAAAGCAATATTTTCACTTCAGTAGACCTGTCTATAAAGAGCAAGACTTACAACAAAATCCCTGGCCTGTTACTTTCGTTAGTGGTGTATTTCAATGATGCATAAACCTCAATGTAAAAATATCTTTTATTTGTCTGAGATTTGGGGGAAAGTCACTAGAAATGAAGACTGGTAGGCCTTAAGACAAACAACTTGCCCTCACACAAATACTAAGCCATTCAAGGAATTGTAGAACTACACAGAAAGTTCAGGGCAAATACAACCAAGTGCCCTTGATGAGGAGGCAGAAGTAAGCTCTCTTCCCAATGATTTATCTAGCACCTTGCTGCCCAGGCCAGCAGCCTCAATATCACCTGGGAGCTCACCAGAAATGCAAAATGCCGGGCCCTGCCCCAGATCTACTGAATCAAAAATCTGTATTTCAACAAAAACCCCAGAGGGCTTGTGTGCACATTAGTATGTGAAAAGCAGTGATCTAGAAATCACTGACTGACAGCTTCATGATGGCAGGGGTATCGTTTACATACTGTTTACAATAATTTTTCTGGTACCAAAGACACTACCAGGTCCACAGTGGACAATGGATTAAGTATTTGCTGAATAAATCTACATGTGAAGATTTCTTATAGTATTCTCTACTCTGTACTGTAATTATGTGTATACAACTCTTAAATGTACACAAAAGTGAAAGTTCCTTAAGGGTATAGATGCTTATTCATCTCCAAATCCACTGTATGTATGCCTTCACTATGTACCTATATATCACTCAATGAATATTTTATCAATTGTAACTTTTAGATATTCAACATAGGAATATATCACTACAGTTAGATAATTTTACATATAATGGTGCTTTAATGTGAAAACTTTGGAAAACTAAGTTTAAATCAACACATAACCCCTGAATTTGTCCATTTGCATTTGGTTTGAAATACAGTAAAGAGAATCACCCAAGGAACCAAAACAGTAATGGAAAACATTATATGGGGCCAAGTCCTGATTCTATGCGGTTCCAGAGAACAGAATGACATGGATGATTGAAATCCAAAACTGATTCCCAAACCTCAAGTTATTCAATAGCCTCAAAGTCTTCTCTTACCGAATCTCGCACCAAAGCAGCTATAAGTTTCAGAAATGTCATTTTTAGATGTGTTTTCTTTTTCAAATCTACCTACTGAACAATGAAATGGCCAAAGCCATCAAAAAAGAAAGTGACGGGGAGATGGTTATTATACATGATAAAGTGATTAGTCCTCAAATAACCAGATACTAATAAAAAATACTAGAGCTAAGATATAATAATTTGTAAAAGAGATAATTACATAATAAATGATGAAATACAACAGCTTACCTGTATAAATAACAGGACCATTCCAAAATGATACTCAAAATAAGAAGATATTTAGTCATAAATACGGCTGATTCTCTTAGACCAAATTTTAAAGGACAGATACCAATGCAGGAACCTTCTTCCCAAGAAAAATTTATTTTGTTTTTATTTAATTAACTGAATTAAACTGTCCTCCATATATATATTTTGCTTTAGGAAACCCATAGTTTTAAATTAAGCTATAAGTATGTCTGGCCCAATATGTATATATTCATATGAAATATACTGTCTACATATACACACCCCCATGTATACACACACACACACACACACGTCATGTTGTTGTTTTCCCAAAAGTATAGTTGACAATGGTGATAGCAGAGTGTGTAATTAGTTTTCATTGTTCCCTTGACAGCTATAGTTCCATAAAAGACTCTTTTCTTTTTAGGGTGTAAATGCTATGGAAAAAATACACTAATAACAGGCATTTAATTATGGGTCCAGCAACCATAGTGGGAACATTGTCAGAAGAGACTAGAACTTCTGGGACAGCAAAAACATGTATTTCGGGGGGGCGTTGTCCCTCAATTATAATGATTCTTAAAATACTGATGGCAGGCAAATGATAGAAACAATTTTTAATTTCTCCCCAAGTCTCCATCAACAATAAAGTATGTATACAGTGCTACATCAATATTAAAAGCAAGAATACTATATCTATACTAAAATATTAGTAAGAATAAAGGCATTGCTTATTAATAAGCAAAATACATAAAGAGTACCTTTATAATTTGATATCTCAGTGAAAAGTAAAAAGATTCAGTTTCAAGTTTGGTTTTTTGCTTTGCTGTTCACAGATTTTAAAAAATTAGCACTTGTGATATCAAATATCTGGGTGCTGTATTCCCTGAGGCTTACGTCAATTTGCTTTATACAGTATTTAAAATAAGGCATTCCCCAAGTTGCTGTCATGGCAGACACCAGATCTGTCACTGAGGTCCTTTCTCGCCTGATTAATTAGTAATTGGAAGACACATTTTGGCAGCTTTCATTTCCCTATTATTTTCTCTAGTTTGACACAAAACCCTGTCAGGAGCACCACAATTTGAACTGTACCCCTCTTAGTGCTGGGTCACTAAATTTTAATAAATGGAGCCCCTGCCAGAAAACTACTGAAATAGGCATAAAAGTTTATTGAAGCAGTAACAGTAAACAAATATATGAAGAAAATACTGAATGCCACAGTATCTAAAACATTAATGGTCTGTCTGAACCCAGGGGTTATTGGCGAGATTGCAAAGCAGAGGCTAAAAGAAAAGGCCCTTAACAAAACCACCGCTTTCATCTGTCTTTTTAAAAAAATACATATTAGCTAAATAAAGCAGACAAACACTTTATTGCAGCAGAACCATCCATCGGAGCCCCCTCCGTTATCCAGCCCCGATGAATAAATTTGGGGGAAGGCAAAGACTGATAGTGATTCCCAGGATACAGAACCCATCCAGAAGTCACAAAAGCTCTGTCTAAGCCAAAGAAACATTTTTCATAAAGCTAAGGTGAGGAACTTAAGATTGAAGCTAAAAAGACTGAGACTTTGGAGAGCTGCAAATAGCTACAGAATCAGTTTCAGGGTCTCCAACTAGAGCGTCAGTCACTTCAGAAAGTGCTGCTACGATGGTGGCTCAGGACACTTGTGTGCCACGGCAGTGGCCATGCTGTGTGGGTCAGAGGTCACAGCTTCCACATTCCGACATCGGTCTGTATTTTCTTGCCCTGAAACAATATAAGGGGAACTAGGCTTATTTGCTCCCACTTTGTTTAACCTAATTGTTAAACACAAAAGATAATCTCCCCAGATTTAGAATTCTTTTTCCTCTTTTTCCCATGTGTTTCCATAAAATTAAATACTATTTTAAAAAACTTAACCAAAAGTTATTACCCTGTATATTATTAAAGTCAGGTAAATGTGGCAGAACCATGTATCCTACTGGCATCTATGTATCAGAAAACGTCAACTATCAGGCCTACCACCATCAAAATCTAGATAACGATTAGCACTATAATTATCTGACCAAAGTAAGCCATGATTTGATTTAACTCAAACCACAAAACTGCATTTTTAACAGGAGAAACTTTCATTTACTTTCACAATATGTATTTTCACAGGAAGAAGCAAGCACGAATTGTTAATTATAGCTTCTGCATACATAAATCACTAGTCAAACTAGAATAGACACTGACACCTTAGAAGCAGCAAGAAAAAAACAAAAGTATTTGTCAGTCCATTTAAAACAAAAAAGGTCACTTTGAACACTTGGTTATTTTAGTCCTCTCCATCAGCCAAAGAAAAACAGATGATGGATAGCTAAGGAAAGGGTTTTGGTACAAAAACTGTCATCTCATACCTGGACTTGAATGAGAAGTCCATGAGATATATATTCGATCATAAAACAAGAACTTTATTTACTGCCTTTACATTGTATCTACAACCACCAAAAATCCTACTTCTAATGAACTGAAGCAATCTGTAACATAAGTAGTATTCAATCTGTGCCCGGTTTAATCACATTGACTGAGTCAGGTTACTTTGAAATTAATCGTAAGAAGTTCTGTTTTTACACAGGAATAATGTTGCCAGCCATCATCAAACAGATGCAGTAGCAAGAAGCATAGTATAAATTTTTGGTAAAGTTTACTAGGCCACATGTTCCTCCAAATGTACTCAGAAATACAAAACATGGTAGGAAATATAACAGACTCAATTAGTATAATTTTTAATAACAAATATGAATTTACTTCCCAAGTTATTTTTTATAAGAACCCACAAGAATCGTTTAATAATGAGATAGTGAGAGCCTGTCTTCCAGGGACAAAAAGGCTCTGGCTTCCTAAAGCACCCCAAATGCTTTATTTCTGGAGGGAACTACATTTTTAGCAGTACCACTTAGTAGAGAAAGATTCCTGGTACCGCTGAGCAATTTAGAAGAAAAAAAATGTCAACCAACAAATTAAAAAAAGACTACTTGGTACAGTCAAAAAAACAGAAGTCAGAATTGGGGGGGGGGACCTGATAAAAGAGGCTATTAATATATTACTTAGAAATTAGCAATAAATTACAAACTTCAAGAGGAAAATACATATGTAAACATGGTACAGCCCAGCATTTAACATGAAAATATAATATGCCTGGATTTAAAATACATTACTACTAAATTAAAGTACCCTCTTTTTGTCAACTAAACACAAGAAGATAGCATGTTGGTGAATTCACAGATAAGTTAAGACAGAGCTTTAAATGTAGAGGCTTGCCAAAATGATTATAAAGTGGTTCAGTCCTTTCCTATCGTCCATATTCATTTCCGGACCATTTTCATGAAAGAAATAAAATCGGTCTTAAAACAAGATGGCTGCTTCTAGAGGGAAAGAAAAGAAACGCTGATTTAACTGAAAGCTAAAAACCGAGCTTTTCTAAATCGAGAAACAAGAACTTTGGCATATTTTTTCCCCTAATCTCCAAGTCTATAGTCATGCACTTCCACATGGAAATCTATGGATTATGCTTTGCAGTTACTGGAAATTATTAACAGTAAAGCAATTTTTAAAAAAGGTCTGATCTTTGTGTGCTAATAATGTGATTGTCCAATGTAAATGCACGGAAATATGACAAAACCAAAATCCCCACTCACACTTCATACCAGAGTCATGATCATCAGTCATGAAAATCAGGTCACTTGAGAAGTAGTAACAGGAATAATAGCGATATCTTATATTTCTTACAGAATTCCATCATAAAATGCCCAGAGATATCCAGTTACTAACAAATCTACTGTATTTGGCGTTTTAAAGTTAACATCCTAGGAACTGAGCTCTTAGACAGTCTCTGCTGGAATTGTACTCTGATGACCTTCCTTGAAGCAAATGGCAGATTAATTCCATGACATATACATAAAAACTAAAAACAGTTTTACCCATTTTGAGATAATTTTTAAATAGTTTTTTTTTAAAGATTACCCAAAACTATTTTTATTTCTCACTTGAGGGGAAAATAAGACCTGACAGTAACATTTTCTTCAACCTGTCAACTGTCAATTGCATGAAGGATGTTTCTAAAGATGACAAAGGTTTATTTTTCCTTATTGAAAATGATAGAATTTTACCTGAATGAAACCTGAGTTACCATCACTGTGGTACACCACTGTCTTGCAGCAACTAGCTAACTCAAGGAGGAGTTTTCACTATTTTAAAATAATGGTTTTACTGAAATGTATGGCTCACTGTTCAAATACTATATTCAAACGCCTCAAAACCAAGAGTTTCTATCCACACACATTTCAGACTAGAAAAGTGTAGAGTTCAGTAGTTCACAATAAATTCTTCAGAGTACAATAAGGCGTAAAGTATAAAAAATGTTTTCCACTTATGCGCAAAACTAGGCACAACAGTTAAAACACAGAAAAACCCATATTACTACTTTTTAATTTTAAACTAAGTGGTTCTGTGTCATTGTGCTGCCTTGTTTATAACTGACGATTTTGAAAACATAAATGCAGGCAAATTTCAGAGGAAACCGATCTCCTGGTAGTGAATAATATCCCATTCAGAAACAGTAGAAGTTCAAATTAATCATAAGAAACTTTTCTAAAAACAGCTCAGGATATAGGTTGAAAAGGAGACTAAAATATAAATCTAATAATATAAATCAGGCCCTTAAAAGAGACAGTAATTTATTGATGTTTAGCTGTCTAAGACCACCATCGTAAGACAAATTACTAAAAGTGAATATTAATATCTCATTTCTTATACTCCTCTGTGGGGCTTTTATACCTGAATATGAAGGTGTTATCTGTCACAAATGATTAAAAGGCAGTTTCTTCTCAGTTTGGAAGACCGGTCCTGACTGAGCGTCCTGGGTAAGTGGCTAAGCCTTTCTCACTGTACATTAGGGACATACAAACTGCCTTTTTAACACAGACGTTCTAATCAGGGCTGCTATTTTAACAGTTTGTATACTGTTTCTGAAAAGAAAATCAATTATATAGCATCAGCTAACAAAGAGTGGTTCATTACTTAAAATAGCGTAGCTTTTTAAAATTCCCATTACTGCTGGAAGTTATTCAAAACAACTACAAAAAATGAAGAGTGCTGAGGGTATTTAAAAAAAAAAAACTACTACTCAAGTGAATTATATTGGGAAAAGAAACAATAAACCAAGTGCTACCCACATGTAAAATTCTCTTCTTAAAACATCCTTATGTTTTGTTCATTTTATATTTTAATGTTTCCTCTTTCTCAAAAGTACATTCTTTTGGCATATACTCCTAAGCTTGCAAAGACCAAGACTCCTGAAGAACTAATTGTATTCATTCATTTTCTTGGCCCAGCATGAAGCTGGTAGCTTGCTTGGCTCATAGCAACAGGGCAGAAGAGAAGGCGCTCATCTCTATCTATCCTTATCCAACAGGAAATCAGGCCAGTGGACAGAATGCAATGGGATGCCTCTTCAAAGGGCAACTTGCAAGAGTAAATGGCAAGAAATTCACAAGGTTAATTTGCTCCCCCTGCCCCAAACTAAGTGCTCCTTCCAAATCTGATCCTTAACCTTCAGGTTGGAAGCCTCTAAAGCTTCTGATTAGCAGCCAGAACACACATGGCAACAAGATATTCCTTCAGTGAACCAATGGTTTAGTTAATACCACTACAATCAACTAACCGGGTGTAATGAACTATTGAAGCCTCTCTGATTCTTCTAATCATAAGGACTTTATTGACCTTAGCCTCACACTGGAAACGCCAAATGAGACTGTACAGCTAAGTGTGCCTCAAACAGGAGTGATGTTCCAGTCACCTAAGAAAAAGGCAGCTATTTCTGATAGCTTATTATGAATATATAACATTATGCATAAAATCAGTGGAACATAACATTTCAGTAGCTTATTTTGCCTTCAAATCTCTATAGAAAACTGGCCAAAAATAAAAGCCACACTTTTCTTCTATAAATTTCTAGATTAAAAAAAGCATAAAAGGAAGAGGATTCATTTCATGTCTCTTATAAATGAATACGGGCAAAAACATAGGCTATAAATTTCCATCATACAGCTTTACTTTTATCCAGATGTTTACACAAATTCTGATATAAATATCAAAATAACAAAATCACCCCATAACATCTAATAATGTTGATCTATTACACTGATGTTGAGAGTTAATAAAGTTAAAAGATTCCAAGTAAATCCTTTTATTAGAAGAATTTTTATGTTTCTAATATAGGAAATATTATTTAAAGCACTTAAGTTTTTAAAAATAAAGTTAATCCTTGACAAGGCTGGTGATGAAACTCATTCAAAACCAAGATCAACTTTCCAACTTTCCTCAAAATAAATTCTTAGATTTGAACTAAATTGATTGTATTTGTTTGTCAGTGGGAAAGGCGCAGTACTGGTATACTGGTGTTAAGTACAGTAAAACGCTGATGGCTCAGATTTTAAAAAATCAAACAAATGAATTTTGAAAGAGGAAAAATTTCTAAGGGTTATGATTAAGAAAAACTGCTTCTCTCTACTTAGTCACATACATAAGATCTATATACCGCCTGGAAGATTTGGAAATGTTGACCTAGAATTCACATCACTTTCACAAGTACGAGATTACATGATAGCAAAACTAAATGGTGTCAATTACCTGCTACTCTAACATGAAATGTCTAATTTACAAGTCCAAGGAAAACTTATGATTAGGTAAAAATTTAGAAAATCCCAGATGAATTATAGAGATTTTTTTTCCGTAAGAGAATAAGTAACATGTTAAATTGATGATACTCAAACCGTAACTGGTAGAGGCAAAGTACTAAGTGAGGAGAATCAGTATCTTAAAGTACGCTGGTTATATCTGTCACTGTATTATTTTACTATTCCATTCATTAATGCCAAACCAGTAGGAGACATGTTTAATTATCCTAGCATCATTTTGGTAACTGGTCAAATGAATCTAAGAACTTTTCAATATATACAGCATTTGAAAGAATATTCTCTTTGGAAGGACCAAAGTGTTTATAGCATGCTTCTGATTAAGAGGCTTATTACTGATAGTGAGTCATCTCTAGCTTTACAAGCATAGCTACTAAGGGAGAATATAAAGTTTTTATTATTGAAAGTCTTTTTAAAGGTCATTTAAAAGCTCTTTACATTATTAAAGAAATTAGGGACAAACAGTTATAGTCTCCTTGACTTGGATTTTCATTATTCAAACTTACTTAGTAAAAGGCCATTTCAGAATTGAGCATAACCTTAAAAAGATTTTTCTGCTACTCTCAACTTTTTAGGTGAAACTCATACAATTTTTCAAATGTTTAAATAGGAAAGATGCATTTATGAAAATGTTACATATTTCCATTCAGACAGATAGGTTTCGGTTGCTGTTTTAGAGATTTAGAGCAAGTTAACATATAAAATCACTGTGGCCCACCGCCGAATAAATATTGGCAATTAAAAAGTTACCAGCATTTGAAAACCGAATATCTAATTCCCAGAAGTGAAGACCTGGGAAGACAGATTCTACAGCAAAACTATCGAATGGCAAATAAGTTTTATATTTTTTTTCTCTGTGAATTTAGATCTTTGGATGCTTATGTTATTGAAGAAGTCGGTAATGAAACCCAATGCAGCTGATAAACTCCTGTGACTACACAAGTTACAAAATGAGATATTTAAACTCTGAGATCAAGATGTAATACATAATTTTAATTTTACCTAAACATAATTTCAAATCAAAGTACTGGTAAGTATTTATATTTATTGGTATAAGCTAAAGTGTATTTACTTCATTTTGCTACAACATCCATTTATTATCAGCTTACTGTGTCCACTGAACTTTTCTTCTCAGAGAAAAATGTTTTAAGTCTATTTAAGTTGCAATTAAAGTTCTCTATTTTTTCCAGAAGACTGGTAATATTACTTTAGCAAAATCTTAGAAGATAGGATTTGTGTAAAACCAAAAGGCATGGCTAGCTTATGCTATAAAATGATAAGAGATAAGAAGGAAATGTAAAACATTAAAATTTTAAAATTTAGTAGATAACTACAAATTGTCTAAACATTTCGTCATTAACTTTTGCTATGAATTGTGTTTATTTCTAAGTTACTTATCTTGCCTTTGGCTCCTTTTAAATTACACCCAAGCTGACTTTTCTTAATTCATCCAAAAAAAAAAAAGGCACCACCTCATTCAATATTACTAAAATCAATCTGCCTACCAATTCCTACTTTTAAAATCATAACATTTTTAAAGTAAGTTTTACTGTGTTAACCTATGAAGATAAACACATCCAGAAACCCCTAAGAATAGTATTCTTAGAATAAGTTAGAGCTGAATCTCTTGGGGTGGGGATGTACATCATTCTTTCAAACATTATCAAATTGATAATGGTCAAATACAGAGGTATTTCCACAAACTTTAAATTAGAATCCTGACTTAAGAATACTCTCGGTATTTTAAAATTCTACAGATTAACTCTGGGCAGGTTCAAAGCCACCATGGCATCCTGAGCAGAAGAGTTTTCTGCAGGCAGGGCAAATCTATTAAAAAACATGACCTGTGACAAAAATCAATGTGCTAATCTCAAACCAAACAACAGTATCAAAAGCATAAAACAGAGATAACCTAAGATAAAATGTCCTCGAACTAACTCAGACTAGCTTGACAGGTTAAGGAGGAGGGGAAGAATGGGAATGTTGCTGATTCTTTGTTTTATCCCAGGATGACTGAAATACCCACGTATCCAAATAAATTAACACCATGAGAAAAAAGATTACACTGTGAAGTTTGCAGTGGGAGAGAAAAGACAAGCCAGAGCCAAATGTCCCAAATTCAACTAACCAGTTTCACTGTCGTTTTATTTATTAAGGCCCTAAAGTTTAGAAATACAAAAATATAAATCCCTCTCTTTCATATATGCTGTCTAATAAAGCCCAAAGGGGAATAAAACCAACCAACACAATGAAACTTGCTTTTAACGCCATCACAACTAGAAAGCTTGCTCTATTTGTCTTGTCAGCTTTAATAAAAGGCATCTCCTCTGTCAGGATGGCTTCTCTTTCTCTTTTCCTAATAGTGGTAAGTGGCATGTCAAAGAAGAAATAGTTTCCCATCCCACCACCCAACTCCAGGAGCCTTTTCTTCCAAACTTGGAGGGATGTCTCCACTTGGGCCAGGCGGTCTTATCAGGACTTGGGCTACCTGGGTGTGATTATCTTTCCTGGGGAGCAGGATGAGGGGGACTCATTCCCCCTGCTTGGCAACCCGTGGACCGCTGGTGGGGAAATCTGCCCGTCTTCAGCTGAGAGGACATTACTTCTAGCGAGGGAATCCCTCCCATGCCTGCATAACAAAGGAAGGCGGGATGCCGGCGGAGAGGGCCACCGGGAGGTGAGAAAAACTGGAGGCGCCCGCCAGCCCCCTCTCCTCAGGCGCGCGGGGCGCGCAGCAACTACAAACTCTCCCCTTGGCCTCCCGCCTTTCTCCTCCCAACTTCCACTTCAGCCCCGGGAAAAACCTAGGATTTTAGGAATAATCGATGTTATTTCCTTCCTCCTCAGCGGGCACTGAGACCAACCCACAGCTGGAAGCTGGCCTCGGTCCCAGAGAAGCAGAGCAACGTGGGCCCAGTGGGGCCGACTGCTGCCGGTAGAAAGTAGGTCTCGGACCCGCTCTGGAGCAGGAGAGGTCCGCCCGGCACTCTGGACAACCCCCACCCCTACCCACTTCCCCGGTCCGTGAACAAGGAACGTGTGCAGGTAGCCAGGGACCAGCAGGAGAGCTGGGCCGGCCCCCAGCGCCCATCTCTAGCCACCGGAGCACTCGGCAGGCTTAGAAACACCCGCAAAACGGTTCCAGGTAACCGCGCGTGTTCATTCTGCTGCACACTGCCAGGCTTCAGACGAAGGGCTCCCTCCTCCCGGTTCGGCCAACTCCAGCAGCTAGCTCGGCACGCATGACGTAACCCGGCCTTAGATCAAACTTTCTGGCACCTTGAGCCCACCGGGGGGTGGAGGAGGTGGGAGAATCCTGTCTACTGCCAAGAGAGCTGGGCCCAGACTGACCTAGTTGCCGGATGAATTCCTCGCAGTTAAAGAGGAAAATAAAAATCTAAAGCTTCCGCTTCCCAGCTCCCCTCACTTCCCCCCGTCAGTGCGCTTTCTGTGCGCACCGGGAAAAGGGGGAGAAAAAATAAAAATAAATAAAAAAATAAAACTTTAGGTATATTTGGCGGGTTCTCCCCGCAGCCTCTGAGCACCCATACTCCAGGCGGGAGCTCCTGGCGACGTGCACCAGGGGCTCCCTGTGCCCAAGAGCTGCGCCTGGATCAGGATACTGGCCAGCCTGCCCGGGTGCGGATCTGAAGTCTCTACTACCGAGCTCCCGCCTTTTGAGGCTCCCCACGCTCCGCATAGGCAGCGGATCTGGGCAGCTCCACTGACGCCGAAGGGGGCTCTGGCTCTCCGCCTTCCCTCAACAAAGAGGGGTGCGATGGATGCGCTTCGCACGGACGCCTGGAAAGCCATCCGCGCCCAGGCAACGCAGGCTCTGAGAGTGCGCGCCGCTGACTGCCGATGCGCGCTGGTCCCCGGCGCCGCTGCTCCTTCCGCAGGGCCCTGAGGCCCGGGTAGCCGCGGCTCTCTGCCCCCCGTTGCCTTACCTGGGGTTGCTGCTGTTCCAGTAGACTGCGTAGCGGTCGGCGACGGCCTTGGAGCCCGGGTCCTGGCTGAACACACACATCCAGAGCACGAGAAACATCAGCGTCAACATCTCCACGTGCAACATCACGCCTGGCCAGCGGCGGAGCCCCCGACGCGCCACTCCGGGGAGAGAGCAGGGAACCAGAGGGAGGGAGGGAGTGAAGGATGGGGAGAGAGAGAGCGAGAGAGCGGCAGCCAAATAAATATGAATAAATAAAAATGAAGAGGGGCCAGAAAAGAAAGAGGCGCACACCAAGCCGAGGAGGGGGAGGAGAGCGAGAAGAAAAGAAGGCGGTAGAGTGGGGGGAATAAAGACAAACTCGAACCCCCAGTGGAGGGTTCAGGAGGAAAAAAGGAATCACAAGATGGAGAGAAGCGTGCGTGTGTGTGGTGGCGGCGGCGAGGGCGGGGGAAGGGGTGCCAAGCTGTGTCTCCGGCGGCGGCGGCGGCTGCAGGCCGGTCACCCCGGGAGAAGGAGGTGCGCGCCGGGCCGGGCGGCGGCAGCGCGAGTCGGGGCAGGCGGCGGCGCACGCTGCACAGTCACCGGGAGTTGCGCGCCACGGCCGCGGGGAGACATACACTGGCCCGCCGGGCCCCGCTCAGCGTCGGCGCCGCGGGCTGCTCACGGCTCTGCCGCCGCCCAGGGCCCTTGCACTGCGCCTCGCTTCGCTCCAAGTTACTTTGGCGGCCTGTGGGAAACTGCTGGAGGAGGGCTCCGTGTGGATGGGGGGCTTCGCGCTGTGGCCCCGGGAGTCTGAGGATCCCCTTCCCCCGCCTCCTCAGTGCCTTAACCGGGTGACCCCCTGGAAATCTCTTAGGAGTCGTTGGTGCTGCGGGTTCGGGGCGGTGCGCCGAGAAGGGTGGGGATCTGGAGCCACAAACGCAGCCCCGCCGGCGTCCTAGAACTGGTTAAGCGGCAGCTAAGCAGGCGAGGAGCAGTCTTGCCTCGCAAACCTCATAGAAAAGTTTGGCTTTTTCGCGTCTTCTGGCAGGTCCTCCGGCTGAATCGGACTGCGGCGGCGGCGGCGGCGGCGGGAGGCGACACCCTGGCCGCTGGCGGAGTCTCTGGGCTTTCTCGCGCGTGCTTTTCTTGGCCAGGAATGGGTGTACCGGAGGTTAGAAACCAGCCAGCCAGGCGGAGCTGGGATGCAGAAACCTGCAGGACGCGGCCAACCCAACTGTTCGGCTGGAGAGCGGGAGGGGAAACAATCACTTTCAAATGAATCCCTCCAACTCCTGGACGGGCTGATGTCAGTCTCCGATCGCTTTTCGGGAGCAAGACTGAACCCCCAGACGCGGTGCCTAGAGCCCTGGGTGAGCTCTCAGAAGTGTCTCTGCGACTCCGACTGGTCCGACCCCAAGCCCGGCAACTTGTAGAGATGCATCAATCAGTTTTGAAATGCGAAAGGAGAAAAGAAGAGAGAGAGAGCGCACGAGCGTGTGGCACCTCCCCGATGACTACATCAGAAAACCTCCCCGTTCCTCCCGCAGCTGCTCCTCTTTCCCTCCTTGGGCACAGCAACAGCAAGAGGTGAAAACCACCAACAGAATCCACAAACCTTTACCAGGCGGGAAAATAAACTTGAGTGCAGCAGCACCAGCACATAAGCCCGGGAAGAATTGAAACGACTGGCGAGAAGTGGAAAGGAGTAAAAGTCAGTTTTGCAAAAGAGAAAAAAAGGAGAGAGAGAAAAAATGCTTTATGGGAAAAATCTCCCCGGGCACGCCCCCTCGTTAATGACCTGCGTGTAAAGCCGACAGCAGCGGCGACCCAGCAGCAGCAGCCACACCGGAGCGCGAGGCCGCGCGCGTGAACGTGGACGAGGGCGGCGCGCGGGGGGGTGGGCGTGAAGCACAGGGCGCGGGGCAAGCAGGCGGCGCGAGCGCGGGTGTGAGCTCGGGACGGAAAGGGGGGAGGCGCCGCCAGCCCGCGCCCCACTAGCGCTGCTGCCGCCGGCCCGGGTCATGTGGGCTGCCTTTTTTTTTTCTTTTCTTTTCCCTTGCAGTTTACTTGGGAAGGGGTGGGGTGGCTGGAGCAGCCAGTGAGTGAACTGCCTGCTGTTTGCTTACAGATCGGGGTTCTTTCCTCTCTCTTTACTCCAACCGGATTGGTCTGCTCCACGAGAAAGAGGCGTTTTCCTAAGCTCCTCCCTTCTCCACGCCCCCTGCCCCCCTCCCTGGCCCCACCTTCCAGAAACCTGACTAATTGAATTACTGGGAGTGCGGAGGCGCCCTCTCCTCTGCCCGAACCCAGCAGTCGCGCGTAACCCTTTGCATGCTGAATTCCTTCTGGGCTGAGGAATGATTTGACCTCTTTTTACCTGAGAGTAGGGTCTTTCGGTTACAAAGGAACCGGTTCCCCACTGCAGCCGGAGAGTCGAAATCTGTCTCCGTGACCCCTCAAGTGACACGAAGTCCCAGCAGCCCGCTGGCAGGGAACCATAGTAAATACGTGTTCCTGTAAATATCTGTCCTGTTCTTCAGCCCAGCACCGAGTTATCGGGAAGCCTGAGCATCTCATGTGCCTTTCAAATCCCGTCTTTCTGCCAGGGATTTAAAGGTTCATGAGCAGCAAGCGAGACTTTTCTTTAAATTCTTATTTTTTTTTAATCGAGAAAAATCACAGTGTAAAATTACAATTGCGATTGTTCGGCAGGAAGGAAGTGAACGCAGCAGGGAAGACCAGTCGAATTACCTTACACCTTTACTATTTCAACTCCAAGGCTGACTCGCTGCCACTCTCCAAATGAGAAATGCTTTGAAAGAACCCGGTGCGGGAAGAAATGGAGGCCAGGGACGGAGTTTTATTATTGGAAAAAGGCCTTGCCTTGCTGGATTTCTAGAAAATGCTACAGCGCCTCGGCCGGGCCGCCACCCTCGCTAGATCGCCTGACAGCTAGACGGTCCCGGCGCTTTAGGACACGTCCCAGTGTCCTCCAGCGCGCAGTAAACTAGCCAAGACACCCGGCGCTGCGCGGCTGCAAACCCTCGAGATTCGCTCTCGTGGGATTCCGCGGGCTCGGTCCTGCGTGGTATTATTTTCTCTTGCTCTCTAGGGAATCTGCTGCCTCAGAGAGAAGGATTGATCCGAAGTAAGAAAGTAGCTGAGTTTTGCTCCCAAACCTGCCTGTTCTTCCGTTTACTTATTAGCCCAATAAAATCAAATGTTCTCCCCCCTGCGCTTTCTAGTCTTCGCTAGATTTCCAGGTGCTTGGGAGCTGTTTGGAAGCGTGCAGACGCCCTCCAGTGGCGGGCTTGCAGTCCGCACCTAACGGGGGCTATTGCCTGTACCTGGACTAGGATGGAGTTCGATGGAGAAGGAACAATATAGACTCTAGAAGAAAGGAGTAGTCGACAAGGGCATGGAGTTACCTGGATGACATGGGCTCCTGCCTAAAAGCTGAGTCGCTTCTCAGTTATAGAATTTTTTCCTATCTGAAGAGAACTTGCAATTTTCCTAGAAAAGTTAACTTCTGTTGGTGACTAGATGTAAATTGCAATCGGTGTAGTTATCGACTGCACTACAGGCCGGCCTAACCAAAAATATTCCTAAATTAAGAAATAAAAACTCAAAATATTAACACAAATTCTTCTCCACTGTTTGTACATTTCCCAAAATTCCAGCATCGAGAAAGAAGTCAGAAGACTTAACCTAGAGAAATGAGGATAAGCTTTAATTTTTAAATCAAGTTTTCATTTCAAACATTATTTCCTCCCCTTCTTCCCCTCCTAATCTTGCTGATGTTCAAGTTCCCGGTCTATTTTCGGATGCATTTGTTTTTTTCTGTTGCAGGAAGGATGCATTTCTTCCCTCAGCTTTCTGATAGTAGCTTTAATAGGTGCTCCTATGACTGAGGCAGTTTTGCAGGAAATATTCTGGACCCTTTTAAGGGACATATGTATCTTTAGGAAGATGAGAATTCATGACTCCTATCTAGGGGGAAATGCTGAGCCTCCTCATCTGAGAGTCTTTTTAGTCAGGGAAATATCAGGTATCAAGGAGTTAGCAAGCTGGCTTCCTGTGGCATCAAAGCCGAAAGGAGTAAAGAAAAAGAAATTATATCCACTTATTTCCTATTTGAAACACACACTGTAAGCAAATGTGAAATATCAACATATCAAAAGAATATGGATATCTTAATATTTTAAATATTTCTAATTTTTAGTCTGGATAGTCCCATTTGAAGCACAAAAAAAATCACACATTGTAGTTTTCCTATGATGATTCAAGGAGCTAGAATAAAAGGCATTGGAATTTGTAACTGTTCAGAACATAATTCAAATGTCTATGAGAAATAATTCATAAACTTAAATCAAATGCCTCCATCTGGAATTATATATCTAAGTAATTATTGATATTGGAGTAACTAAGTGACAATATGACAGATATACTTAAAGTGTGAAGGGAGGTATTATTAACTGTATACTTATCACTAGATAATGTGACTTTGTCTCTTCAGGAAAATATTCAAGTGATTTGAATTTATGCAAATCAGCATTATATTAAATAATTATGATTAGCCCAGTGTCACAGAAGCAATGACACTGGCCTTTAAAGGACAGGTACCATTTTGCCAAGTATAGAAAGAGATTCAGGTGTGTCAGAAAGAAAACAGCAAGAAGCTCAGACATGGAGGAATAAAAGCTCAGGGAGTGTTCAGATGCTTTGAGTTCATTAAGATTGAAACAGGGTTGTAGGGAGCTAAGACCTGAAAAACTGGTTAGTAAAATGGCTATTTTCTAAATATATTTGGATTTAAAGCAACAGGTAAGAGAGATCACTGGTAGTTTTAAAACAAATCACACTGAAGCAATGCCTTAAATTAGAACACGAATGGGGACTGATGGATTGATTAATTTCTGGACTTGACCTATCTAGATGGGTGTTCTAACCTAGGCTATGAATCACCTAGGGAGATTTAAAAAAAAAAAAAGAAGAAATTATGCCTGGGCCCCACTCCTTGTTTTAGTTAGTTAAGGGTGGGGACCTGGAATCTGTAATTTTTAAAAGCTCCCCAGGGAATTCTAATCAGCAGCGAGGACTGTGAATCACTGATCTAGGTAATTTATTTTTACATTAACTACTTCAATATTTCAGGCAAAAAAAGCAAGCTCCATACTGATTTCTCTCGGGAAATGTCCCAACTAACCCTCAACGCAGTAATGTCGATATATCCAAAAACTAAATTCATCATCCTCTATATGAAAATGAAGTGATACTTTAAAAATAATTTCCTCTTGACACAAAATAGAATACCATGTCTAAGATGTGATTGCAGAGCAAAGCTTACTTTTTTTTTTTTGCAAAGGTTACTTTTAAATATGGATTCATCTTCACTTTTACACTAGTTCGGACTTCCTTTTTGTATTAGCTGCCACCAGATAGAAGTGGAGATCTACTGAGTCAAGGGTCCAAACAAATAAATGAAACAAGGTGGTGAATCAAACCCCACAGCCCAAAGAGGAAGTAACTCTTGTTTAACAAAGCAATTAAATTAGAACTGATACCCAGAAGAAATAATAAAGGAAACAAACTCGGGAGCAAAGAATAAAGAAACAATAAATTAGAGCCCTCCCCCCAAAAACAAAACTTTCTAACAGGTGACGAACATAATGTCATTTAAGCTAACCCTGCTATCTATCTTCCTAGAAACTTAGAATTTATTTCAAAGCCCTAGTAGCCCAGATGCTATCAACAAACTTTCACCCAGCTATCCTGTGCACAGACTATTTGAAGTTATTTAATGAAGGCTTCTCCCTTCTTCACCCTCTTTCCTAACATTTTTCTCAGAATCTTTAGAAATAACTCTTCTCTTGCTTTTCTGTCTTTACAAACCTTAGGACATGCTCCTTTTCTATTCTGATCTAGTTGTCTCTCTTTGTTGCAGCCTAAAAGGAGGAAAATCCCTCCACTAAATAGAGTTCCAAGTCTCTATTTTCAGCTTGTGACCTTTAACTTCCATCATGAATTTTCCACTTTTTCCTCATTCTCTAATTTTCTGGAGTCTGTTTCACAGCAATCCTTCTCTTGAAGTCTGTGGATAAGTAGAGGCAGTTTTACAAGAGGCCGAAACAGTCTTTTTTTTGGGGGGGGTCTTTTTGTCTTTTTAGGGCCACACTCGTGGCATATGAAGACTCCCAGGTTAGGGGGTCGAATCAGAGCTGTAGCTCCTGGCCTAAGCCACAGCCAACGCGGGATTCAAGCTGCTTCTGCAAACTACACCACAGGTCATGGCAACACCAGATCCTTAAGCCACTGAGCGAGGCCAGGGATGGAACCCTCCGCGTCCTCATGGATGCTAGTCGGCTTCACTAGCTGCTGAGCCACAACGGGCACTCCTGAAACATTCCTAAAGAGGCATTCTTAGAATGTCTTATTTATGAACTATCTATGTGTTGTTTTGCTCATTTCAAAACATAGTTTAAATAAGACATACAGAGCAAACTTTTTAAATATACAGAATTTGGGGCAGTCATTTTGATAAACTACTAAACCATGTAATTAGCGTATATGTAAATATGCGTTACGTTTCTGTGTATTACAGGTGTGTATGTGCTTACATGTAATCTCAAAAGCAGCAAAGAAGAACTAGTTGATTCAACCAATTTCTACATCACTTTTCATAATCTGGATCTCAGTATACATACCATAGAACTATGTGACCACTATTCAACCATAAAGCCAAAATTGGTAGGTGATATTATTTCCATAAAAATGTCTGTGTTGTCTTTTATTATTTGAATACATATGTACTTTTACTGCTTTGTATTTCCCTTCTTCAAATTTTTAAATACAAATCACCAAATAAAATCTATCTGTGTTTTAAAAATCTAATTGATCAACTAGTATAAAGTATACTATCCTAAAATGTCCTTTGTGAATTTTTTTTTATGATTATTATTTTTTTAACCTTACCTAGGGCCGCACCTGCAGCATATGGAGGCTCACGGGCTAGGGGATCTAATAGGAGCTGTAGCTGCCGGCCTTCGCCACAGCCACAGCAACGAAGGATGTGAGCCTCGTCTACAACCTACACCACAGCTCACAGCAACACCGGATCCTTAACCCACTGAGCAAGGCCAGGGATCGAACCTGCAACATCATGCTTCCTAGTTGGATTCGTTAACCACTGACCCACGACAGGAATTCCTTCTTTGTGAATTATTAAATAACACTTCATTCCTTGCTTAAAAGGATACACATTACCATGAATGCGTATTATAAACATTAAAAAGTTTTTAAAGTTTGTATTAATGTTTTATTACAACAGCAGTATAGACATCTACAGCATACCTTTATTTAAATAAAAAGATTGTAAGTAGCCTTTTCAGAAATAAATTTAACTTGTGCTTTTTTTGCATATGTATATATTATGTATATATACATATATATACACACACAAAAACTAATAATTAGATTACTTTCCTCCCACCAGTTCCATCTACCATCACCCAAAAAGCATGTAATTTGTGTTTTTGTTTTTGTATTCTTTTGTTTAGAGACCCCTAAAAGCCAGTACATCTTTTAAAATTTAATTGATATCAGTATATATACACACCACACATATGTGTATAGCATAGTTATGAGCATATATGCAGAGAGAATTATTTTTCAATCAATCTTCACCCAAGAGTCTCATCAACTTCTGTGAGAATTCTATTTAAAGAGGAGCAGAGGATATAACCTTTAGTCAGTGAGCATGATTTCATGAAATAGGAAATGCTGTTTCTAAGCCCCTTTTTAGCATTGGTTTTACTTTTTCTCCCCAGATCTAAACTGGCTAAGCAAGTAGAATTATGGCAAACTAAGAAACTCTTTCCTCAAATTACATGCATTTTTTTTTAACACAAAAGACTCCTTTAGGGGAATTTGTGTCCTGGTATTTTGGAGTGTGGATTTATTTTTGTAGTCATCTAAATAATTGTCTCATTTTTTTTTTTTTTCATTTCTCTTGGCCATGGCAGAGATAATCTTTTAAAGTGTATTATTTATTTTTTAGGAAAAGTGTCCTCTTACTGCAGATTTATAACTCTAGTCTGAGACTTCCAAATACCTTATGCCAACATTGTAAATTTTATTGTGATGCCGTAAAGTTACAGTTAGGGTATAATTTTTAAAAGGCATTTCATTTTGTAGTTTGGGATAATAGTTATAAAGCTGGTCTCCATAGAAACCACTGTAACTCATGATTTTAGAATATCAGATAATAATACAGAGGATTATTGGCCAAAAGTTTTAAAATGAAAAATATTTTATTGAACTGACTCTTTCTAAACTCAAGTCTGGGAGTAAAATGTGCTGTTAAAAAGACTATTTTTTGATCAGGATTATCACTCTCCATTTCCATTAGTCTACCTTTTTGGGGGGCATATGATGTATACTAAATTAAATAGGATTTATTGGTTCAGCTAGATTCTGAATTACCCTCCTTTCCTGTGGATTAGCTAAGTGCCTTTCTTAGCCTTTTTCCTTGAAATCCATAAGGATCTTTTATGTGGACTATCTAGTATTCTGCACACTTCCAATGCTTAATAAATATTACATTACAATATTAGCATAATAATAAATCATCTTAAAGTACTACATGGGCTATTAAGTGAGATCCTATTCAGTTTGAGCCAAGACATCAAAAAGTTTTATTTTCTCTCTACGCATACAAAGTAATTTTAAAATTCCCTTTCCATGAAATGTCCTTGCATCTATGTCTACATATTACAAAGTGAAGTTGTGAAGTCTGTAACTTCCAGTTATGTATTTCATTTGTTCAATTTATTCTGGAGCCTGAGTTTGCTGTTTTAATAAGAGAGGATTTAAAATTGGGCAGAAAAGAATGGAAATAGCACTATTTGTCAAGTAAATGTCTTTTTCCCAATGGCAATTCTGAAATCGTCGTATGGGATTTCCAGGCCAGAAGGTAAGTAGTGTTCCTTGCCATTAAAAAGACTTGCTTTGTCAGTGATTGGTTATGTCACACATACCTAGACTAACAACCACTGAAAGCATGAGAATTTTCTTTATAGTTACAGAAACAAAAATGAATTCAAAAATATTCTCTTAATAAAAGCTCATCCCAACTGGTTGCTGCGGGGGAGGTCCTAGTTTGAAATTGCCATCAAAGCTAAAAATAAAACTATTTCCTTGGGAGTTCCCATCGTGGCTCAGCGGAAATGAACCCCACTAGTATCCATGAGGATGAAGGTTCCATCCCTGGCCTCGCTCCATGGGTTAAGGATCCGGCATTGTTGTGAGCTGTGGTCTAAGTCACAGATGTGGCTTGGATCTCCCACTGCTGCGGCTGTGGCGTAGGCTGGCAGCTATAGCTCCACTTTAACCCCTGCCTGGGCACCTCTGTATGCTGCAGGTGTGGCTCTAAAAAAGTATTTCCTCTCCCAAACGTACTGTTCAAATATTGTACATTTTATCTACCAATATATGAATCAAATAACAATTATTCACAATCTGTGGTAAATAATGAAATGGTCAAAATTCTTTCTCTTTTATAGCTCAACTTTGCAGTTAGCCCCTGGCATCAATAGTCTGTTTTTTCACATTTTGAATCTGAGCTGACCTTGGATTTCCTTTTGCTGAAAGACTGTTGTGCCAGTTCTGAGTCATGCTTCAAGAGCTGCTGAGGCTTCCACTTTCTCTCAGAACTCTGCCCAATGGCCATATGGACAAGCCGAAACTAACTTTCTGATTGATGAAACATGTAACTCATCCATCCCCACTGGCCCCCCTATTGTCCCAGAGCTAACAAGATGACTGGTTAGTTAGTTAACCCTGCAGATGTATGAGAAATTGCCAGTCAAGACTAGAAGAACTTCCCAGCTGAGCCCAGCCTAAACTGCCCATCCAAAGAATCCTGTCCTCAAATGATCCTTGTTCGGAGCCGCTAAATTTTGGGGGTGGTTTGTTAAACAGCAATAGACAACAGGCATATCTACTTCTTACATTATTAGAAATATAATTTTGGATAGTGTTCAGCTCAAATAAATGTTATTCTTTCACAACTTTGATTTCCATTACTGAGTTACTTGGTGCTAAACCTGTCGTTGGCAACATGGCTTTCTGAATGTTTCTAAAAGGAATGTTTGTTTCTGCTGCTTTATAAATTTCATAGGGAATCTTTTTTTTCTTTAATAGAAACTTTACCTGGGAGTTCCCTTCATGGTGCAGCGGAAATGAATCTGACTAGAATCCATGAGGTTGAGGTTTCAGTCCCTGGCCTTACTCAGTGGGTTGGGGATTCGGCATTGCTGTGAGCTGTGGTGTGGGTCACAGACACGGCTCAGATTCTGTGTTGCTGTGGCTGTGGCGTAAGCTGGCAACCATAGTTCTGATTTGACCCCTAGCCTGGGAACTTCCATTTAAGAAAAAAATTAAAAAAAACTTTACATAGAAACGTAAATGAACACAATCAAAATCCAAGCCCTTTTGGTCCTCACAGGATAACATCATTTGATTAGACTAGTAAGCCTGAAAAGATGATTTATCCAGAGGTGGTTTTTCTTTTACAGTGTGTCCAAGCCAGGAAAAAAATGAAAAGGTGAAATCAAAAGAAGCTACATTTAGCTTCATCTCAATTCTCCACAGCATGCATTGCATTGATTGAACACCATGGCCCCTCCATTTTTCAGCAGAAGGGTCTGCGACGACACAGAACCCACAGTGACCCTGTAAGGGTCATCTTGCTGTCAACCACAAATGCTAACACTTCTGTCCCTGGCTGACAGCGGTGGCAGGACTGAGGAGGTACAGGAAGCGAGGTATAAAATGAAATTTGATATATGAATTCTTCTCTTCCTATAAAGTTCTAAAATGGGAGAAGGGTTTTGTCAAGGTCCCTTATGTACAATCCTCCTAAGTCTGTTTACTAGCCCAAGTTTCTAATATGTGCCATCTAGGGAAGGAGGCTAATGCACAAAGTCAATGTTGTCTTGTAAGTTCTTCACAGTACGTTGCATGATGTTTTCCCTTGTGTTTTCCTGTGAGGAACCAGATCTCAGGGTCATACCAAAGGCAGCAGGGATAAGAGGGAGAGGCAGTTAAGTGCCTCTCAAAGACTTGGAAATGAAGGATTTCCCTTAGAAGTTTTAAGCAGAGAATTTCTGCACAATGAACCCCAGCAGAGACGTACAAAACTAGTCTTAAGGAAGGGTTTGCCAAGCAGAGCCAGACCTAATAGAGAGTCTCTCCATTTCTCAAGAAAGATGGCAACAACCTCAAAGGAAGTCATCCAGATATGGAGCAAAGAAAATGAAATGCATGGAGGGAAATTCACAGTTCTAATTCACCAGGAATACTCCCAGGAGAGGGTGCCTGGTCAGGTTGATACATATGTCCACACTGTAATCAGCTCCACCCAATGGTCTCAGCATATACCATAAACATTTAACTCGTGATGCTCTCCTTTGTTCTGAGGTCACCAAACTTAATCACTTGCCTCCCATGTGACTTGCCATTCACTTATGCATTCATTCATTCTTACATTTAGTGAGCATCTAATATGTGATATGCCTTGAAGATATAGTGGTAAGCAAAACAGCTGGCCACTGCCATCACGGAGTTTATATTACCGTCTATTAAGTAACAATTAAGAAAGCCATTTAGCATAAAATGGTTGGGTCCTGTAGTTCACTAACGCTGCCTGCCTGCCTAAGATCGTTTCTTCAGAGAACCTCTCCTTCTATCATCCTTCTGATCCCGGTGGAGCTATCCATGGCCAGCACATAGCATGCTGCCACACCACCACACCCCATCACCACTGCAGGGTCAGTCAGGGCTTCACTGAGATTTGTGAATGAAGGCAGATTAAGAGGGCTTCTCTTCTGTCGGGATTTTGAATTATGTGGATACAGGTTTGGGGATGCTGCAACCATTTTGCCCATGCTGGGGAAGAGAGATTTAAATAAAATACAATACACAATTATCTGTTCAATCCGCACTTACTGAGCATCTACTATGGGGCAGGTACTGTTGTAAGAGGTGAAAATTCATCAGTGAACCAAACAGATTAAAATCCCTGCCCTGTGGAGTTTCCTTTCTAGTGGAGGGATAAATTAATAAACAAGATTAATAGGTCAAATATGAGGTACACTGAACAGTGATACATGCCAAAGAAAAAGATTATGCAGGGAATGGGGAGAAGCAGTTTCTGGCTAGAGATATGATGGCAGTCCTAGATAGGTCAGGGAGCACCTTGCTGAGAAAGGTGACAGTTAAGGAGACACCTTAGGAAGGTAAGGGAAAAGCCACACGAACACAGGGAACAGCAGCCTAGACAGAGGGAACAGCAAGCACAGGGGGTCTGAGTGGGGAGAATGCCCAGAGAAAGAGGCCATCCTGGGTGGAGGAGTGAGTGAAGGGATCAGCAGAAGGAGATTAAGTCCTAGAAGGGAGTCACAGGGGCAGATCTTTCAGGCATCATAGGCCTTGGGAAAAATGGTGACTTTTTGAGTGAAATGGGAAAAGAGTAGAGGATTCACAGCTGAGGGTCAGACTTAGGTGTCAGAGGATAAATCTGGATGTTGTGAGAATCCAGGGCAGAGCAGAGAAGCTGAGAGACCATTAGGAGGCCTTATGTTAAAGGCAAAATCTGTTCTTGGTTAGTTGCTATTATCATTAATTACATGATAGTCATACTAGGTTAGGTTCTACATGTCAGAATTTTGGGATTACTATATACATTTTTATTTTTAATCAATTTTTTTTTCTTTTCTAGGTACCATTTGACATTGAAGACCAAAAACGTACAGTTGGGGGCTGAGGAAATGGTAATGGAGATACTTGCATATCAACAAATGATCCCTTCCCAGGATTTCTGTTTTAGAAGCCTGACACAAGATAGGAGCTTTAGAACATTGTTACCCTTGCTCCTTGATGTCAAAAGTCAAGGAGCAACCCCTCTGCAGCCAGAGGGCAAATTAGTTGCTGCTTCCCGTGCAGATGACTTATGGCTTAAGAAATAACAAAAAATTTTTGAATTACAAAATAACTTACATTGAAAGACCTAAGAAGAGAGGAAAAATGCATGAGCTTAGGGAAAGGATTTTATAATGTACCCAGTCGACTCAGTGATAAATGTACATAATTAATCATAGGCACCATTTTGGCAAATGATATTTTTAAATGATAGAGGCAATTATCTGTACAATTACATATGCATAGGAATGCATTATTTTCTGCTTTCAACAGGCAGCCTACCTTACAGAATAGGTAAGGAAGAGACTTGCCCAATTTAGCATTCTAATTTGTAACCTCAATCTAAAGAGGACTCTTTTTTTTTTTTTTGGTGGTTAGAGAAGTTTCAGAAGAAGGCTGTTGTAACAGTGACTTCTTGGTTTTCCTCCTATCCTTGTGAAACTATTTAACCAGTATGGTTTCAAGCCATAAAATATGTTACGTGTTCTTTCTCTTTTTATAGAAATACAAAATAATTTTCTAAATGCCTTTCCGATAAATATTCTGGAAGCATTCTATTGTAAAGCTTGTGACAATGAAAGACTATATTTGCTCTCTATTAAAAATTATTCTATTAAAATGAGAGAGAAAATTTCAGCAACTATAGTAAGCAATGGCCTTTTCTTCTAACTTGATAGAATTAACACATCCTCTCTCTGCTATTTTTCTAGCCTGATGGTCTTATCTTACAAAGGCAGTATGGTGTGGTGAAGGGTTCAGTCTGGAATCAGACAAACGTAGTTTCAAATCTGGTTCAGCAATTTGCTATGATTCTAACCTTGAGCAACTTACTAAACGTTGCTAAGCTTCAATTACTTTGTAAAAGTGAGTCTAGTCATATCAGTCTCATAAAATATGCTGTGGGCAGTAAAGGAGATAATGTTTATTAAGTATCTGGTCTAATGTCAGGGATTCAGCACATGTTCAATACTGCAGGTGTTATGAATGTTGAGTCCTCTCCCTCATTGAAGTTAATATATTACCCTTCTAAAATGATCCGTAATGTCATTCTATCATTTACTCATTCTACCAATGTGTTCTGAGTGCTATCCATACTTAAGTTATCACTGTATCAATAAATGGCTCCTTTGGGGTATAAGTAAAGAAAGGAAGGATTATTCAGAAAATGGCTTGGAGTGACTGATTAGAAGTTTTGATCTTTAACTCAGATGGTCTAAAACTGTGTTTTCCATACGATTAGCCAATAACCACATGTGGCTCTTGAGTACTTAGAATATACCTATTTTAAATCGAGATACACTGAATATGTAGAATATAGTCCAGATTTTGAAAACTCAATATAAAAAAAAAGACTGCAAAATATCTCCTTATGATTTTTTTTTTCTTTTTCTTTTTTATGGCCGCACCTAGAGTATAGGGAAGTTCAGGCGCTAGGGGTTAAAGCTGTAGCCTATGCCACAGCCATGGCAACACCAGAACTCAGCCACATTTGCAACCTACACTGTAGCTTGCAGCAATGCCGGATCCTTAAGCCACTGAGTGTGGCCAGGGATGGAACACGAGTCCTCAGGGACACTACGTCGGGTCTTTAACCCATTGCGCCACAACAGGAACTCCTCATTAGGGTTTCTTAGTATTGATTACACGTTGAAATAATATTTTATATATATTGGGTTACACAAGATAATTATTAAAGTGAATTTCACCTGTTTCTTTTAATTTTTTAAGTGTGTAACTGTGGGAAAATTTTAAATTTTGTTGTTCACACTTGTGGCTAACATTGCACTTCCATAGGACAGCACTTAAATACTAGGAGAAAGGAGGGAAGGGTGAGAGGGAGGAAGGAAAAGGGGAAGGAAAAGAAAAAGAATCTTTAAGAACTAAAAGATACAAGCCTGAAAAAAATCACACAGTGGAATAAACATTTCTTTGTAATAACACCAAGGACAGAAAAATCTGAGAGACTGAGACACTGTGCTTATAGCCTAATACACTTACTTAGCAAATGCCAGCCTGTATTATTTATTTGTTCCATGATCACCTCTCATGTTTTAGGCACCATACTGGGTGCTAGTTACAATGATGAACAAACCATCCAGTCTATCCAGGAGTACACAGCCTAATGATGAATACAAGCAAAAGCAAATTTTCCAAAGTTTTATGTTTTGCATTTTATATTATTTGCACTGACCTAAAAAAAATTCTGTTCTAATTTTCTTTCAAAGAATTTGTACATACCTCTCCACATCTGACCCTTATTAGCATAATAAACAATAATTTTTGTTATTGTAAAAATTAAAAGCAATGGGATATTGAAAGGCATTTTTAGTTCCTTTGGGAAAAATTTCATTGACTAATACACTGCAGTTGTTCAGTACCAAAAATGAATTTAAAAGCACTCATCTGGCATGTATTTCTATATCATACATATTATTTTTACACAAAATCATTCCTGAATCCTCCATAATACTTCAGGTCCTCTATGTAGTCATGCTTATATATATACACGTATACAAACACGCTTGCATATAAAATATGCACAGCAAATATGTTCATTTTGGAGCAATCACAGCCTTTGCCTGCCCCTTCCCACCCCCAGGCTCTAAGAGGAAGGAGCCAGCAGCCCTGGCAGCTCGGAGCCTGGCCTTTTGTCCTGCTGATTAGAATTGAGCTGAGCAGCAGGATTTACATCTTAAAGGAAATGGAGCCCTGGCCCCAGAAACGGATCGCGGAAGGAGGAGGAGAAAAAAAGGAAAAGCTTACTGCAGCCAAAGTTGAGAAGCTCACTTTGGGTGAGTGAAAAGAGAGAAAGAGAAAGAGAGAGAGAGAGAGGGAAAGGGAGAGAAGGAGATAAAGGAAACAGAGAAGAGTAGTTACCATGGCGAGCTGGTATTGATCTGCAAGATACTGAGGTCTGAGATGAAACTGAAATACTGAGCTATTGATAAGGGATGAGATTCTGAAGAAGAAGAGATGAAGGCAAAATGAACAGAGGCAAGAATATGCTAAGAAGACTTGCTGAGGATTATATAATCCCTTGGTGATTTTCTGAGAGGCTGAAATGAGGATTTAAAACGCTTGTCATTAATTCTTGCCTATCTGGTGTTTCTACCAGTTTTGTAACCACTGACACTGGCCGGAGCAGCTGGGTTAAATCAACTAAGCAATGAGGCCTTAAGATTGATGTGGCTCTAATGCTGTGCGGGCCAGTAGGCAAACCTAAATCTAAGCCTGTAAATGCCCCCAAGTCAGAAAATCAAAATGTTAAGGACAACCAATCACAAAGCGCCAACTCAGCTCTAAACTACCTGCAGTCAAATAATTGCCTTTCTTTGCTCCCATCTAAGTCTTTCCTACCACTTCCGGTTTGGTGCTGCCTGATCCAAAATGTTTTTTGCACCAACTCTTAAAATGTGCATTATGCCTCACTTTATCTTTAGACAGTTCCAAGCAGCCCAGCTCTCTCTGGGCTCCTGGTGAGACTTCAGCAACTCAGGCTGGAAAGTAAAGGCTGAACAGAGCCCCTCTGCAGCACAGCGGCAACTACAGCAGTTTTAGCACCCACGCCAGCAGATGCTCCAGAGAGAGAGGGTAGAATGAAAAATTCCTGGGATCTGAAGGTAGATTTGAGGTTGGCATCTCCAAACACGGACTAGGTACACCAACAGCTGGAATACATGTGCCTGTGTGGCTGGAGGTAGTGATAAAGTACCGGCCCACGCATGACCCTTCAACTTTCCTGTCTGGGAGGCCGAGTTAGAACAGATCACGTTTACTGGTTTTTGTGTAGGTTTTTGTTTGCTTTGTTTTTAATATTCACTTGTCCTTGACAAGAAATACACATTCTCAGCATAAATACACAGGTCACTTTACTGCAGCTCCCACCTCCCCCTGCCCCAGGTTTCCTAATTGCAGGAGATCCCACTGTCTTGTCAGCACAGGGCCATCCAGGGGCAAAGGAAGATGAGGGTAAGTTGCCTAAAACCTGGAGGGATCTGTAGAGTTCCTGGGGAGTTGAACAATAAAATCTCCAAATTCTTGTTTAGGCCCAATCTAGAATAATCAAAACTGAATTCCAGTGCCTCTGTAATTTTTTAAAGTCTCTGGGTCATTCTGACACTTAGCGATGAGAAGCACTCTCGTCTTCATCCTAACCAAGTTCAAGTGTGAGTCTTGTCTTTGTACATCATAGTACAATTGGTTACAGTGAAGGGCTCCAGGCCTCTACAATTTAGTCAGCAGCCCAGGGCCATGAATCTGAAGGGAAGTTCCTTACTTTGTCCCAGACTATTAAGGTCTGATGCCCTGGCTGTCTGGATCTGGCCCAGGCCAGGATCCTGCTGGTATCTTGGAAAACTTACTAATAGCTCCTCTTTCACTCTTAAAAGAGTCCAGGTTTGGATGGTAAATTATATGGTCCCTCTACACATATTAAACAGGGAAAACCCAGCCTAGTCTAGCGTAGTATTTTCCTGGGATTCCTTCCAGCAACAATTTTAATATTCTTTGGTTCTCTTCCTTCCTCAAATATCTTTCTTTCCGGTCCTTTCTTCTTTCTCTTTCATCAGATAAGGTTTAAACACCCTCCAAACTGCCCGTTCCCTCACTCCACCACCTCCTCGTATCCCTGAGCATTTTCTCCTTCACTTCCATGTTCGTGGAGTTCAGCTTAAAGATTTTTATCTGGTTTGTCCTGTCTGAGAGCAAGGAGTGAGGGAAGTATCCTGAAGCTCTGTGGAGCCAGATCACCCCTGGCTTTTCTCCAGACCTTGGATAAGTAGACATATGGTCTATCAAGCACAGCATTCGCAAGGAAACCACTGCAGCTGATGAGGGAATCAGACATTGTCAAACAGAGACTCAGCAAAGTATGGACCTAGACTACCACCGATAGAAAAAGGAGACCATGGGTTTTCCACATTCACCCACATCGCAGACTTCTCACAAAGGAATGCAGAGGCCAGAAAGTGGCATCTGCATCTTTCCTGTCTGACATTCTCTTCTGGCTTAAGCCCTAAACTTAGTACCCTAACTCCTGTATCTGATACTCACTGTGCTTTGGTACTGGGTTTGCTTTTTCCTCCACTTTTGCCTTGTACCCTGATGCCAGCACATCCTGACTCCCCCACCCCCCAGCCATCTAGGGCTGATTCTCACCTCACAGAGCTCTTCCTGGATTCTATTTCTGATCCTGGTGATTCTCCAAGAACACAGGTCAGCACTAGCAACTACCACTTGGGGCAAAGATGATATACAGGCCGAATCAATGGCAAAGAACCTCTGACGTGGTCAGAAATGGAGTCAATTTTTCTTCATGTTTACTGCCTGGCCTGCTGTCTTCTCACCAACATTCAGATTTCTCCCCAGAGCTGATGCCAGACAGCCAACTGGAGCCCCTGAATCTGTTTTCACGTTAAAGCATGATTCTTTTCATGACCCTTCCATCCATTCAGTCACATCTCCGGGGATTTGTTCTCCTCATTGTATTTCCTACCACCCTCCTAAACTGCCCCAGTCTCCATGTGACTTCAAATAGGAGTTGATAATTTGTTTATGAATCAAAAGTTAGTTATAATCTAACGACCGACATTTGCAGTTACAGAACTCAATTGTCCCATAAAGGAGCGGGAGCTGCAAATTCAAGTGACCACTGGGGGCAGAAGGCAGGGTGACCGAGTGGAACAGTCTGGGCAGAACTAGAGCAAACTGGTACGGCCCCTGCCCTGTAGAAAGCGTTTGGCTACTGTCCTTTCTCTGCCAATTTTTACCATGAAGGAATGCTGGCTCCAAATGCTACATACTTCTAATTTTCAAGAAAAAAAGAGATATTCTGATTCTTATGAACTACTTTTTTAGAATAAGGATAACTAATTTTAAAACATTTACAGTTCATCCTGGATAAACAAAACTTATCTGTGAGTAGGGTCTGGCTTTCTGGCTGCCAGTTTGCAAAGGCTTCTCTTTTTTCTTTTTAGAGCCACACCTGTGGCCTATAGAAGTTCCCAGGCTAGGGGCCGGCCTATGCCACAGCCCCAAAAACTGGGGACTGAACCACATCTGGGGACTACACCCCAGCTCACGGCAATGTCAGATCCGTAACAGACAGGGCAGGGATGGAACCAGAATGCTCTTGGATCCTGGCCGGGTTTGTAACCCACTGAGCCGCAACGGGAGCTCCCTGCAATGGCTTTTCTAGAGCATTCTCAGACAAGTTTCTACATAATTTCAAATTTGATTTTTAAGATGGAAAAACCATCTGAGGCAACCTGACATCAAGGGGTGTGAAATTCTAAAGGATATCCTGGAAATCTTCAGATGCTGGTGTTTATGCATAAAAATGACAGTAGCAGCAACAGAAATTCCTATTAAGTGACAAAGAGCCACTTAAGAAAATCTTTTAATGAAAGGAGATTTTAAGCATTCTGTAAGAGGTCCACTGTGCATGCTTTTGAGCCTGAACACTTCATTTTTCATAAACAAAAAGCCTCTAATTGTCTTTCATTTTAAAACATCTTTGTCAGCAAAGATATTGAGAATGTAGTTAGAAGGGAAATAATAACACTATAAAAGTTAGCAGTGAAATCAGTTAATCTCTTATCCCTTATGACAGTTTACATTTTGAGTGGCAAGTAAGGTTATCTACTTTGCAAATACTGTAGCTTTATTTTTGAACAAGGTGATAGAAAAACACATTATTTTCCTCTGTTATTGGACATTATCTTTTTAAAAAAATCAGAATGTAATGCTTTAATATTTCAACAAAGGCAGTATTTTGAAAAGCAACATATTTCAACGTGGGATGGCAGAAATGGCTGACTGACTGAAACGCTAGAACGGGGTTTCTCAACTCAGTATATACAATTGACATTTTGAGTCAGGTAATCTTTTGATGTGGGGGATGTCCTGGGCACCGTGGGCTGTTTAGCAGCGTCCCTGACCTGTGCCCACTTCGAGCTAGTAGCAACCCCAAAGTTATTTCCAGACATTGTTAAATGTCTGCTGGGGGCCAAATTTGCCCCCCAATCAAAAGCCGTTGCTCTAGAGAAAATGTCATACATCAGAGCTTAGATTTTGGTTCTCCAACAGAGTCTTAAAGTGGCACGTCACGTCACACAATGGGGAGGATACTGGCGAAGAAAAAAAAAAATCACCACTGACTTCACTTAGGTTTTCAAGGAACTGTGGGGGTTGGGAAGGGAAGTCTTGGAGACAAGAGCAGAGAACGTATACTGACAAGAGAGTTGCTGGAGGGGCAGGCAGGGTTAACCCTGGATGTGAAATCCACCCATCTTGACAATAATGCCACGACAGGCAGAAACCAACAGAGATCTGTCAGGCCAGGCAGCAATCAATATCTGGCAGATTCCAGACTACATATGGGGAACTCCAGTCTTTCCCTGGCCAAGTCTGAGGTGAATTTTCAACATATTGAAGAATGAGATGATACCAACCAGTTAGACATTTAATAGGAAATCCTCCCCCCCACCCACCCCATTTTGGAGAGAAAACATTTTTCCAGAAAAACATGAAAGGTTATAATAGTGGTTTGAAATCAGTAACTCTCAATTTTTTCTTTGTGGTTATGGAAGAAATCATCAATTCCATTTCTCAATAGAACCTCATAAACACAATAGGCCAGATGCCAGAACAGAAATTAAATGGCTCTGTGATCCTCAAGGGAAGACATACTTTAACTATGAAGTATTCACACCAAACCTTGAGAACAGTACACTAGAGAGAATGAGCTGGAGTATGTGGTGTTCGCATTTGCTCTTTGTGACAGCCACTGTTTATCAAAATAACTACAATTTTCAAAGACAAGACTACTTAATTTTCACTATATTGCTTTTCTGTCTGGTCGGAACTATAAAGAATAAGTTCACTAAGTTTTTGGTTGAGTTTTAGTTCATTTAACTTGTTCCACCACAGTTAGATGCTTCAAAATGGTCTCTTCTAGACTTCTTTTTATACTGTTAGCTTGAAATCTGTGTGGAGGATACTGTAAGGGTATATACCCGTCAGGATACATTTGTCGAAACCAGTGGAATATACAACACAAAGAATGAACACAATATAAGCTGTGGTTTAGTTAACAATAATGCATCAATATGGCCTCATCAGTTGTATCATATATATGACGCTAATGCAAGATGCTAATAAGAGAGGAAGCTGGGGGGCGGAATGCAGGGCTGTGGGCAGAGAGGGAGAATAAAGGAACTCTACTTTCTGCTCACTGTTCCTGTAAGCTTTAAAGTACCCTAAAAAAGTTTATTAAGTTTACAAATCTGTTTTGTCAATTTTGTAATAAAAAAACAAGAAGGTTAAATTTCTTTAAGTGCCTTTGAAATTGGGCTTTTGATGACTATTTGGCTACTTGCTCATTTATTGCTGAAAGACGACTGCTCAAGACGAAGAGGGGAGAGGAAAGGAAGTCCCTCCTTGTCTAAGCCTGGCCACTGACCACTGTCAGCCAGACTCCTGGAAAGTACTATCTGAGCACTGTGCACAGTGGACCTCAAAGCGTACTGTATTTATGCATTTACATGTCAGTGATTCCACATGCTTTTTTATGTTTTCGTAAAATCACTTTTGAAGTAAAATTCAATCAAAATTGTTTATAATGCATTTTACACGCCAGGCCAAATTGGTTTCTAATGAACAACATATAATATTTACTAAAGAAGCAATAAGTTAAAATGAATCAAAGAGCTTTTTACTGGACTTTATCTATGCAACCGCAAACAAGTTGTTGTGCTGAAATGTAGTAAATTTGTTTTCTCAGTGGTATTCTATTCACCCTGTCATAAAAACGATCGGTCCCGGTTTTAATCTCTACCACAATGGGAGATTTTTTAACATAGAAGCTTCTTGGATGGTTGTCAGAGACTCTCTAGGCTAATTAGACCGTCATCAGTCATGGTACGGCTCAGAGCAGAGCTTCTCACTAGAGGCTCTGAGGAGAAAGGGCAATCTAAAAAAAGTTTTAAACAATTGTATATTCAGAGGTTATGCAGTCTAGTTAAAAGGATAGAGTCTACGTTTATGACAACATTGAGAACACACTCAAAGCAGCCAAGTACATGCAACTAAATTTAAGGGACAGCTAGTGCTGAAAATTGCCAAATTCTTAGAGAGTAAGGAGGACAAAGTGGTAAACTTAAGGGCGCTGGAGTCCGCTTAGAAATTCTGGTTCTACTCCAGATTGTGGAATTCAGGGAAGGTCGCTTCACCTCTCTGGGTTTCTCAGCTTGCTTCTGCAGAGTGAAGCAAGGTGAGGTCATGCCTTTCACGAGCTAGATTCATGGTAAAGGGCGCACTAAGTGATCGTTAGCATTAACTGTAGTAACAGAGTAGTAGTAACGGTGGTATAGTTATACATTCTGAAGAAGGGACATGTCTCCAAGAAGGTGAGACCTAGCTCGGTAGAAAGTAAGGAGACTGGATCTCAAGGGGAAAGGTTGTATTTCCAAAGAAGTGGGAAGGAACAAGTCACATTCTGAGTCACATTCTGAAGGAATTTCTGTTGGGAGATTTATATGAAGTAAAATCCATTAGGGAACAGTATCTGAAGGTTTGGGGGGAGGAGAGCAGGGTAGATAAAGAATTGGTCCAGGAGTCAGAAGACATGGGCTTTGACCCAGGTTTCACTTCCAGAGTCCTAATTCCTCTCCTGACTAGCTATGATCTGGGCAGGGCAAAACCTCTCTGGGACTTAAGTGATTTACCTGTGAAATCGGATGCTTGGCCTCAAAGGGTCACTCAAGACCTGTAGCAAATAAGAATCTAAGTTCTTGTTCATATAAGAGGCATGATTAAAACAGAAAAATGGTTGCTCCACAACCTCTCTCTAGAATTGATTGGAGAAGAAAATAGAGGAGGACCAAAACAGAATTACATTCCCAAAGTACAGTCACCCCAGGACATCAGGAATAAGTGAATCTGTTAACATGGTACAGGAATGGATATTGAGGTCTATGAGTTGAGAGAAGGGGAATAATATGAAAATTACTGAAACTGAGAGAAAGTAATTATTTGTAGATGAAAAGGAACATGATAAGCTTATTTGTCAAAGACGTTAAGTGTCATGACATGGCAGGAGATCTTTAATATTGACTAATGAGCAATAAATTAGATTTAGTGATTTGATATAAGTAGAATAGATTATATTACACATTTTAATTACCACTTTATCATATTAAAGATTTCTTAAAAACTGACTATAAAATTCATGTAAGAGCATAAAGTTCCAAGGATAACCAAGACAAATTTGAAGTAGAAAAATATGAAGGAAAGATTTGTTTCATTAGATAGCATGAATGATTATAGAGTACTACTACATCAACTAAAATAATGTGGTGTTAGGGGAAGGTCAACACATCAATGAATGGAAAAGAAGCCAGATCTATCACTGAAAGGAAATACGCAGTCTTGCATCAGACCACAGCGCATGCAGAGGTGACCTTAAAAACCAGCAAGCATCATTAAAGTAGCTTCACTATCCATATGGAAAACAATATAACTAGAACCCTAACTCACATACTTAAAAAAAAAAATCTAAATGGATTAAAGACATCAATGTGAACACACAACAAGAAGCTATAACTTTGTATAATGTGGAGAGAGAAGAAATTTTTAAACCAAGTTCGGCGAGTAAAAATCATAAAGGAAAAGATTAATTTGACTATATTATTGTCAGTGGGAGTATAAATTTGGGGAGCAAGCTGGTACTATCCATAAAGGTACATATACTCTAGACCCAGAAACTCCAATTGTTGTTACAGACTTTAAAGAAACCTGAACATTTATACAAAAGGAGACATTCTGGAGTCTACAGTAGTGAAACACTGGACACGACCTAAATGTACACCATTAGTAAATGAATAAAACAATAATTATGGAGAGTGCCATACCTATTAAATTTATTTAAACCTTGATCTGCATGTACTTATATAGAAGAAATCAAAAAGAAAATACTGAGGGAAAAAGCAAGACTGAAATAGGACATCGTTTATGCACATTTTAAGAACTCACAAAAACACTGTTTACCAATTATGGTGAAATTAGTAAAATATATATGTTTAGTAAAAATGTAGACAATAGGCAGGGTATACTTCTACTTTAGGAGAGGAGCTATTTTAGAGAGGGAAGAGGGAAATAACACCAGGGAGGGGTTTAAACATTCTCAGCTCTATATACCCATGTTTATTTTTTTAAACAATAAAGAAAACCTATTAGTATTTTAAAATTCTGAGTAGTGGGTAATGAATATTTAGTACGTTACTCTTTATATTTGTATGTACGTTTCAAATATTCCAAAATAAAGAATATTAGTAAAGCACAGTGGGAAAATATTTCTCACGCTAATAATTTAAATATTATCTATATGTAACATGGTTTTAAGGCATTGTAGTTACTGTTTTGTGTTTTTATTTCAAATTTTCAGAGTGTTTTTTTTTAAATTTTACTTTTCCATTTCCAAAATTGTTGAATAAAAATTACACAGGTAAGAAAACCAGCCATGAAACACTGAGAGTGGCATCACCAAAAGCATTTTTAGCTTACAACAAAATTTATTTCATGGCTTCAGTTCAATTTTGATCAATTAAATGATCAGGGGCCACTACCAATGGAAAGGATTAATGGGTTAATAAAATTCAATTCACTAAAATTTACTTTCCAATGTTTCAGACATAGAAGTGCTGTGTAAAATGAGGCACACCTGTAAATTCCAAAGTGTAACTCAGGCTCTTGGGGCTATAGACCCCTTTGATCTTACCACAAATTGGCTCCTGGAAACCAGAGGCCTCCTGGACTCAAGTCTCCAGGGACCTTACCCCTGAAGCATCTCAAAACAAATAAAATGACTGAGACAGATGCTGGACCCAGACAGAATGGCAACCATTTCATAAAATTAACCCCCAAATGATGTGAACAGACAATTCTCCACATGTAATTATGGCCTTTGTTATTTTTCTCCCATGAAAGCATTCTATTGCTTTGGCTTAAATGCAACAGATAGAGGTATTCAGCCTCACTCGGCTGGTAATATTTCTGATCCATATTTCAATAGATTATCCTGAATTGGCCTCCTGGAAGCATTTATGCTGACCAGTTTTGAAAACCTCTTTGTCAGCCCTCACCCTTACCTGCTAACGCCCAGCTCTAATGGATGAAAGCAGGGGGTGATGATAATCACTGTCTACCCAGCCCTGAATGCAGTGCCTGAGTCTGCAAAACAGTCTGTCTGGGGAAGGGGGGGAAAAAAAAAAAGGAAATAAGGAGTGTAATTCAATGAATACTTGGGAACTAAGCTTGAGGTTTTCTTTTTCTTTTTAAAGGAGTAGTGATAGCAGAAGCAGGATTATGAAAAAGAAAGAGCTAGTAAAAATAGGATCTTTGTGAATTCGAATAGCAAGGCCATTTCAAATTGAATTACACAGGATCATGGCAATTAGAATTGGAAAAGATCTCTCAGTCTTTCTCTGTCAAAGCATGATTACTCCCAACGGTATATTCTCTCGAGCTTAGTCTAGTCCAATTTAAATGATTCAAGTGATGGAGACTCCTTGGCTTCTCTTGGGGTATGGCTTCACAGTCTAAAATAGCTAACTGCTAGGGAAGCCCCCCCACCCCGCCCCACCCTGATAGATTTTTTTTGGCATTATTTCTGTTATTCTGTTTTGTACTTCCCCAATGTACCTTAAAACTATTTGAATTCAATTTTAGATGGGTACAATCTACGTTTAAATGATTAAACCCAGCTGAGTCTGGGTCTTTTTGGATAGGCTGCAATCTCCCCCCTCTCTCATACGTACACACACATACTTAGATATGTGCATATTTAAATATATACATATGTACACACACACATCACACATGTACTCACATATACAATTAGAAAATATTACAGTCACAATGTATTTATGGGAAAAAAGACTCGAATTTTAGGTCATGCATTGATAAAATAACATTTTAAAAAATCAATAACCTATTGCTTTTAAACTGACAAAGGGGCAACAAACAATAAACCTAAATGTTATTTTACTTTGTGAATAATACATGTATTGTACATGACTAAAGTAATAGGATCTTTTAATATAGAGTTAACTATAGCTTATTCAGTATAAATAAATTTACGATATGGTGCTGATGCCATAAATATATTTACAGAAATTATTTTATTCAAACATTTTTTGCATCCACTCAAACAAGAGTGACTCATACTTTCTATGTAGATGGACTCATTCTTACATTAAATTTGGTTTGAGCTTTGAGTAAGTTGTAGAGCCTGGGGGAATAGCTTGGGGTGTTCAAGGTTAATGGAGGTCGCTTAAGGGTATTTAAATTTGATCAAGGAATTTATACAGCTTTCCATGTCCTTTCCAAAGTGCTGCCTAAAGTGTTTTACACACAGGTCAATCAATCAACCAATATCCAATCAGGTAGGAAAATGAGAACCCCGGAAAAAGGAGAAAAAAAATGTAAAGAAATGATTTGAGCTTTTTTTAAAAAGTGAAATTCACCATTTTATGGGCATCATTTTTTATGTTATCAGTTCATAAAATTTTGAGGTGTAAGGAGTCTTATAGCTAGGAATCTCTGAGCTAGAATCATCTAGCTCGGTGATTATACAATCATGGTCTGCAAAAATTATAAAGAGAGTGTGCAACAATTGAAACTTTTGGATTTATCAGTTCGGTGAATTTTAGTTAAATATGTGAATATATTTTTACATCAAATTCCTCTATAAATCTTGTCAAAATTACAACAAAGTAATTTAAAAGAACAAAAAAAAATGTGAGAGAAGACAGTAGCCAAGTATAAATGTGTCTATGCAGTCTTTTGAAGATGAAGCAAAACGGGGTGGTAACTGAATGAGCTAAATGGAGGAAGCTAATAATAACTAATGGTTTTTGAGTATTTACTACGTGCTAAGCATCATCATAAACTTTTCACATAATTTAATTCACCAAACCCTCATAACACTGTCAGGTTAGTAGCATTATTATCTCCATTTAGTAGGTGATGATTCTGAGGCAAAGTAGGTTAGTAAGAAAGCTTTTAAGTGATAGAAGCTGGAGTGTAAACCCAAAAGATCTAACTTCCACATCTGTGAGAAGGGAACATCAATGACAAGGAAGACAAATCGCCCCCTCAACTCCTCCAGAAAGCTAAGAATTTGAAGGTAACTTAGTGAATCGAGTGAGCGGTAGGGCTGAATAATTGCTAAAAGTCATAGAGGAAACACATAGACCTCTAGCTCCCTTTTACCACACCAAATGAAAGGAGATTTTAAGCATCAAGTGGGTCAGAAGATTGGAGAAGTCTCCTTGAAAAAATATTTACAATAACTGACATGGGTTCCCATAAAAAAAGCCAGATGGTGGGAGTTCCCATCATGGTGTAGAGGAAACAAATCCGACCAGTTTCCACAAGCATGAGGGTTCAATCCCTGGCCTTGCCCAGTGGGTTGGGGATACAGCATTTCCATGAGCTGTGGTGTAGGTCACATGTGCACCTCAGATCCTGCATTGCTATGGCTGTGGTATAGGCCAGCAGCTGTAGCTCTGATTCGACCCCTAGCCTTCCACATGCCACGAGTGTGGCCCTAAAAAAAAAGCAAAAAAAAAAAGCTAGGTGGTGACCAAATCCCCACACAGTGGTGCCTGTTCACAAGTCCCACTCATGTACAGAGAGTGCTTACAATCAGATTTTACTGCATCATTCTTGATGTCTGTTTCTATTGACTGCTTTATCTCTAACCAATAGGTTGCTTTTCCCTTGCTTTTTTGTGTCTCATTTTTCACTGAATGCAGACAGTGTGTACAGAAGACCAATGGAGAGTGATGAAAATTTCCTCTGAATATCCATATTACAAAAATGAACCTTGACCCCTACCTCATGCCATATAAAAAATTAATTAAAAGTGGGCTATAGACCCAAATACATGATAATTAAACTTTTAGAAGAAATCACAGGAAAATATATCTAGGACCTTATGGTAGCAGAGCTTTCTTGAAGCGCACAAAAGGCACTAATCATAAAAGAGCAAAATGATATCTTGGACTTCATTAAAATTAAGGAACTTGGTTCACAACAGACAACATTAAGAAAGTAAAAGATAAAGACACTAACAGGAAATACATATCTATAATACAGATACATTGCAAAAAACTTCAAATAAATAAAAGAACTTAATTTGTAAAAATTAACTGAAATACTTGAAAATAAATATCCAAAAGAGTCTTTCCAAATGTCCAATGAACCTAGGAAAAAATACGCAGCATTACTAGTCATCATTTAAAATGACAATGGGGTATCACTGTTAAACACCAGAATGGCTAAAAGTTTTTAAAAAATAAACTCTATCAAATTTTGATGAGGATTATGAGCAATCTGAACTCTCATAAATTGCTAGTTGATATGAGTATAAATTAGTGCAACCATTTGGGAAAACTGGAAGTATCTACTAAATCTAAATACATACCTATTCTATAAGTCAGCAATTCTAGTCCTAGGTATATACTCAAGAGAAATGAGTCTATATATATATACCAAAATATATGGTCAAAGAATATTGACAGTAATTGTATATGCAATAGCCTCAAACTGGAAATTATCAAAGCAACCAACAGTAAGAAAATGGATAGAGAAAGTATGGTATATTTATATGGTGGAATAGTAAACAGCTTTTTTAAAAAAAAAAAGAACGAACTATCACTATAGCCAATAACATGGATAAATCTGCTGGTCAATTTTTTAGTGAAAGGCAGATGTAAATATATATATATACTACATAATTCAATTTATATGAAGTTTAAGTATAGGCCAAACCATCTATGGTATTAGAATAGTGAATACTTCCCTGGGGTCTTATCTGTGGTGCTGAAATGTTCTCTGTCTGGACCATCTGTTAGGTACTTGAGTTCATACATATAAAAAAATCCATGAAGTTGTACATTTAATATCAATGTACATTATAGCACTTACATAATTCTCAATGAAAACTTTTGAAATGTTAAAATAAGGTCAGCTAAGATCATTACATATTTGAAGAAATTTCTAAAACAAAACAAAATGAAACAAAACAGACTATAGTTTCTCCAGAGTCAAGAGGATATATGCATCCATGAAAAAGAAAGCAAAATTGAAAACAAAAAAACAGAGAAAAAGAAATAGTTTTTTGGCAGAAAAAAAGATAAAATGTAAAAATGTCATAGAAAATAAAGTTGAGGAAATTATCTAGAAAGCATAACAAAAAAATTGGGAGATGGTCAATAAAAGTTACAAGGTTTTCAAACAACTTAGTCACCTCTGGCAAAAATGCCTGTCTCAGCACATGGTGGTCCTTGTCCTTCATGATTTCAGTCTGACCTTGGGAGGCCTGGGCGTGTTTTCCTGTAACAAGTCTGCTTAGTGATTGCAAGAGGGTCTTTTTGATTTTTTTTGTGAAATTATATCAACTCAGCTTGGGATCAACTATTTCCTCAGCTATGACTGGCAAATACAATTTTTTCTGGAGAAAAGTGAGGAAATGTATTAATTAATCTTAATTTTGTTTGGTAGAGGAAATATTTCAAAACATGAGGTCTATGTCTCTATGAGAAGGAGAGAATAAGAAATATGATCTCTGGTGGTTAAAAAAACAGTAAAACAATAAGAGAAGTGGTAATAGTTTAACACAGGTTTTTTGATATACCATAGTATTATTCAACCCTCTGTGTTCATTTTGGAATAATGCATGCTATCATTTCAAAGTCCTTTCTGCTTTACCACTTTCTTAAATGAATAATGTACATTCTAGAAAATTTGAATAATACAGTGAGACACAAATAGAAAAATCAACAATGCTTCTACACACAAATAATCACCATTGATATTTAGTTAAGAATCCTTACAGTCTTTTCTCTCTCTTTCACCAGTCATATATTTGGGGGGATAAAATTGAGATCATGCTACACGTAAAAGCTTGAACCACTTTTTTATTTAATAGTATAAACATCTTCCTATGTACATAATCATTTTTAATTAATACATCATAATATGGATGGTCCATGATTTGTTTACTATTACCTTATTATTGGACATCTTTAAAATATAATAATATAAATTATAATGACATAAAATATTTGTATATTTTTAAAGTATCTGATTCTTATTGCCAAGTTGCCTTTAGAAATGTCTGAATTTACATTTACACCAGACACTCCATGAAGTACCAGTTTCAGAGTCTTAGCCAAGTCTGAAAATTTTCATTTTTATAAAATCCTCAGCAATCAAAAGAAAAAAAGGTAACATCGCTTTTTAAATGTGAACATTATGTTTCTAATATTGTTGAACATTTTTTCCATTTGAATCCTGGAATTTTTATTTTCTTCTTTTGTGAGTGGCCCATTCATGCTATTTCCCCCCAGTTTTGATTGGGTTTTTCTTCTTTTTCCTACTAAAGTAGAAGAGCTTTAATAAATTAAGGCTAAGACCAATAACTTTCAAATGCTTTTTCTCTTCTGATGTTTTCATTTGGCGAATTATGCATGTCTGCGCAAAGGACCAGGTGTGAATGGGAAGGTAAGTGGAAGAATAAAGGTCAGAGGGGTTGGCAGTTCGTGCAACCTTAAGCATGCATAGCTGAACATGGCAATCAAGAAGGAGAAAGCTAGAAGAAAAGGATTCTCACAGATAAGATGTATTTTGGGAAGTTTCCCATATATTTGTATTACATAAGCAGGGTATTAGCAGGATAAAGTCTCTCTCAAAATCTACGAGAAGTCAATTCTTTGGATGTAGATAGAAATCTCTCTTTTGCAGAATGAGTAACTATTTTGGCTAAACATAGATAAAAGCTTTTGCTCAATATGGCATAATAACTCCAGTAGGCTCACAGCAGCAAAACTAAGTCTGTCTCAAAGTGTCTTATTACAGTAAAATCAAATTTAACCTCCTTATACCCAAGACATAAATCACTCACTTTCCTTTTCTTTCAAACAATTTGTTAGTATATTATCATAAATACTACTTGTCACAAGACTGATAGCTGTCAGTAGCTCAAAAATATGAATAAAATTGAAAATGCATTTGAATACGGGAAACATAATAGCATTTCATAGAGAGGTGACAATAATAAGAGGTTATGGCAGATAAGAGAAAATTCTCAGTAATAGGGAAATCAAGAAGACTTTCTTCAAATTAAATAAGCTCCCAAATCAGTCTCACCAGAATCATAGTTCAAACTGTCAATAAAATATTTATTGACCTTTGGCAGTCAGTAGCAATGGCAAAGTGAGTTTTTACCTTGTGAATTTTTATATTGCACATATGTATCAAGTTGCAGACTACAATTTCAAAATGACACAACCTGAGGTATCTTTCCAAATGATACCTGAAAACTTTGTTAATATTTATCCAAAAATGTAAAAATTAATCTCACTTGAATTTTAAAATACAATACTAATCACTAACTAGGATGAATAAACCCAAATGTCTTTTAAAAGATCCAAATCAATATATTTCCAATAAAAGAAGTTTCATCCAAATTTTAGAACTCAATTGGTATCTCTTTTGTATTTCCTGATTTAAAAAACATAGTATTAATAACATGCTATTATTTGGATGGATCTCAAAGGTATTATGCTAAGTGAAAAAAGCCAGTCTCAAAGGTTATATACTTTATGGTTCCATTTATGCAACATCTTTAAAATGACAAACTCCAGAGATGGAGATGAGATTAAGGGTTGTCAAGGGGTGGGTGGAGATAGGTATAACAAATAACCAGATAGCATAAGGAAGTTCCTCGGTGTTGTTAGAACAGTTCTGCACTTTTTTTTTTTTTTTTAATGGCTGCACTCACAGCATATAGAAGTTCTCAGGCCAGGGACTGAATCCCAGCTGTAGCTATGACCTATGCCACAGCTGTGGCAACACCAGATCCTCTAACCCACTGCACTAGGTCAGAATTGGAACCAGTGCCTTTGCAGGAACCTGGGCCACTGCAATTAGAGTTTTAACCCACTTCAACAGAAATGGGAACTCTAAAACAGTTCTGTATCTTGTTTTTTTGATATTTGTTTGTTTTAAAGTAGGATGCATCATTTATTTATTTACTTCCTTTTTATGACTTCACCCACACCATATGGAATTCTTGAGCTAGGGGTTGAATCAGAGCTGCAGCTGCTGGCTTATATCATAGGCATGGCAACACCAGATCCCAACTGCATCTGAGAGGCCAAAGATCCAACCCACATCCTCATGGACACTATGTCAGATTCTTAACCCACTGAGCCAGAGTGAGAACTCCCAGTTTTGTATCTTGATTGTGGTAAGAGTTATAGAAATCTATACATGGACAAAATTGCAAGAACAGTAGAGACAAAAACAAGCACACAAATATGTACATGTGAAAACTAGTGAAGGCTAAATAAAATCTGTAGTCTCTGAACAGTATTATAACAATGTCAGTTTTCTGGTTTTGATATTGTGCTACAGCTCCATAAGATGTCATTATTGGAGGAAACTGTGAAGGGTTCATGAAACATTAATGTATTAATTTTGTAATTGCCTGTTTAATTATTTTTTTTAAATTTTTAAAAATAAGCTTTTTACTCATTCATGTTTAATCTTATGTAGACAATTGTCAAAAAAGAAGCAAATTATAACATTTAGCAGCCAAACTATATATCAAAACCTTCACATACTAACAATAATTCATTTCACTTGGTGAATTCCTCAGATTCTCATTGAGTGCCTGCTTGCTCTTATTTCAGACACATTTCTAATATACTTAGTAATCAGGTTTTCACAACTATAGCAGGTACAGTCATCCAATCAGCCAGCAATGATTTATTCATTTACTTATGCTTATTCATTCATAATTTTGCTGATTGTGCCATATAAGCACGATGCCCTGGTGAATGACATAATTTCTGCCCCCAAGAAATTTATGACTCTAGGTGGGGATTTCTCCAGAGATGTATATCAAAAAGTTATAAGCTTTTCAAAATATACACAACCCTACTCCCTAAATTTTTACATATCCTTTAGGAAGACATCCTCCCACTTCCTAGAAGAGAGGGAAGATGATAAATAAAAAGGAGGGAGAGAGGTGAAGACAGATGGTACCAGATCATGAAGACCCTTATATGTCAGATCTTTGGACTTTATCCTTAAGGCAGTGGGGCACTATTAAGGGGTTTTAGGCAAGGGAGGGGTAAATGATCAAATTTACAGTGTTTTTCAAGATTATACAAGCTTCAGTGTGAAAGTCTGGAGGATGGATGACTAGTAAAAAAGCTGTTGCAATAATTTTGAGATGACACAATAAATGCTGTGAAGATGAACATAAAGACACATTTTTTAATTCATCCAGAGGAAGAATTTATAGGACTTGGTGAGCAGTTATTTCTCATATCCATAGAAATGGAAGTAGCCAAAAATGACGCAAAGGTGACTGGCTTCAGGAGAAGCTTGGAACAAAAAGGTTTTACTAAATGAATGACATATTCATGATATAGCCAATGGTACAAGTTTAAGGCAATTGCATATATAGGCTGAAGTCCAAGAGAAAAAACTGGGTTAGAGATTTATCATTGGAGTCAGTGGTTATCAACTCTGGCTACACATTAGAATCCATGAGGAGCTTCAAAAAAGACCTATGCCTCTATATCACTTTAGGCTAAGTAAATCAGAATCTCTAAGGATGAAGCACAGGCATTGATTAAAAACACACACACACACACACACACACACACACACCGACAGCCCTCTAGGTGATTCTAATATGCACCCAAGGCTGAGTACCACTGCTATAGAAGGTACCTGAACCTACCAGAATGAAGAAGGTCACCCAAAGAGATTACATAAGAGAGCCTCTCAATCTTTGCTATATAACAGAATCACCTGGAAAGCTCTAAAAATTATGAATGTCTAGTCCCCCCCCCCCCCAGAATATGATTTAATTGTTCTGGGGTACAGCGAGGGAATCAAGATTTATAAAAATTTGCATGGTGATTATAATAACAGTCAAGATTGTCAACTAATACATATATATATATATATATATATATATATACACAGAAGAGAGAAGGACCAAGGTCAGAACCCTGGTGCTACAGACTGAATTGTGTTCCCTCTAAACTCATAGGTTGAAGCTCCAGCCTCAAATGTGACTGTATTTGGAGACAGGGCCTACAAGAAGATTATTAAGGCTAAATAGGGTCAAAAGGGTGGAGTCCTGATCCAACAGGATTAATGTCCTTGTAAGAAGACACACCAGAGATCTCTCTCTCACTTCTCTCCCTTCTCCCTCCCTTTCTCTCACTTTCCCTCTTCCTGCCAAGTGAGGGCACAGTGAGAAGGCAGCTGTTTGCAAGCCAGGAAGGGAGTTCTCACTAGAAACTGAACTGACTGGCACCTTGATCTTGGACTTTCCAGCGTCTAGAACTTCAAGAAGATAAATTTCTCTTCAAACCACCTAGTCTTTGGTATTTTATTATGGCAACCTGAGCCAGTTAGATTTTGGAACTGAGAAGTGGGGTGCTACTGTAACAAGGACCTAAGAGTGTAGGCTTTGAAACTGCATAATGGGGTTCCCACTGTGGTGCAATGGTAATGAATCTGACTAGTATTCATAAGGATGTGGGTTTGATCTATCCCTGGCCTTGCTCAGGGGCTCGGGGATCCAGCGTTGCCATGAGCTGTAGTGTAATCACAGACAAATCTCGGATCCCTCGTTGCTGTGGCTGTGGTGTGAGCTGGTAGCTACAGCTCTGACTGGACCCCGAGCTTAGGATCCTCCAGGGTGTGGTCCTTATAAAAAAAGAGAGAGAGAGAGAGAATCTAGGTAGAAATATGGATGTCATGAGCCATTCTAGTGAGATTTCAGATAGAAGCGAAGACTAGGTTACTGAAAACTGAAGGAAAGGTAATCTCTGTTATAAAGTGGCAAAGAACTTGACTGAATTGTGCTCTAGTATTTTGTGGAGAGTAAAACTTCAGAGTGAAGACATTTGCTATTTAGTTAGGAAGCTTTCTAAGCAAAGTTATGAAGTAATGGACTAGTTCCTCCAGACTGCTCAGAGTAAAATGAAACAGGAGATGAAGTGAAGAGAGAATTTTTAAGCAAAATGGAACCAGAATGTGAAGGTTTGAAAAATTCTCACCCTATCCATATGGCAATAAAAAGGAGAAAGATCTCTGAAGAGAACATTAAGGGTGTGACTGAACAACCATTTGATAAAAGATCACGTGTGACTCATGGGCTTAACTAGCCATCTCAGCAGAAGCCAGGAATAGAGATGGAAATATACCAGCAGAGACACTGCCAGCTTGAACTAAAAGGGACAGTGAAAGCAGGACAGAATAAGCGAAGAATGTTCGACTTCTTAGCTTCCACAGGCTGTGACCATAGAGCTATTCAGCTATGAATGTGGACTATTCTTCAAGTAAAGGGAAAAAAGACCCTGAAGGCAATTCAGAGATGAGGAGGGTGGTCACTCTCACCACAAGCCCAGGAGGCAAGGCTGTTTCCTCCTTGTTTCACAGGGCACAGCTCTTGCAGAGGACCACCTCAGTGGAGCTGGAAGGCAGGATATCCATCAGAAAAGGATGGTTCTTGATCCTGAACATCTTACCTTGCTAGATTTTGGGCTTGCTTAGAGCACATCACCTCTTTCTTCTCTCCTATCTCTTCTGTTTGGAAGGGAAATGTCTGTCTTATGCCTACTCACTATTGTATTTTGGAAGCACATAAACGTTTCTGGTTTCACACGTTCACAGCTGGAAAGAAATCTTCTCAGCATGAATCATACCTCGAGTCTCACTCATATCTGATATAGATGATATTTAGATGAGACTTTGGATGTTAGCCTTCAGAGTTGATGCTGGAATGAGTTAACAGTTTTTGGGGACTGTTAGGATGGAATGGGGGGATATATTTTGCATGCAGGAAGATTCAGCATACCCATGAGATTCTGAAAAGCTCAGTCTGACACATCACTGTTGAAGAGAATAGTTTTTTATACTTATTTCCAACTTGAATCCTCTGAGGACCTTTCCCACTTTATCTGATTGTTATCAGATTCTCCCCCCCAGGAAGCCTAATATCTCATCTTTGAGGGGTGGAATGTGTGGATGACTCGCTTCCTTGGCTTGTAACATACGTTGGTAGGTATCTTTTTATTTCCCTACTAGTATACAATGATTGATCTTGGTGCTTTGGCAATATCTATCCCTATGAAGAATTTCTGGGATTTTTTTACCTAGTTTTTAAACTAAGTCATACATACCCCCCCCACACACACATACACACAATCCTTACTAGTTTGTTTTGCTTTCAGTTGTAATTTTGGGGAGATCAAAAAACTCAACTGTCATATTTACTAAACCTAACATAGTGTATAAGGCATACATCTCAGCACTCTCACTTGTAGATATATACCCAATGAAAATTCAACTATATGTTTCCAAATACATGTAAAAGAATATCCATGGAAACACTAATTGTAACAGCTGCAAACTTGAAACAATTCAAATGTCATTTGGATAATGGAGAAATCTTGGTATACAGTTACACAGTGGAATTCTATCTAGCAATGAAAATTGTAGTTTATTAACTACAACCACATATAACAACAAAGATGGATCTAATAAACATAACATTGAAGAAAAGAAGACAGGCAAGGAATAGATGTTTAAGCTTCTATTATATTAAGTCTGAAACTATCAGAAGACAATTAGTGGTCACTTTTGTAAAGGGGATGTCTTTGTCTGTTCAGGGTTTTATAACAAAAATACTTTAAATAGAATGGAATAAACAAACACTTATTTTTCACAGTTATGGAGTCTTGGAAGTCCACGATCAGGACACTAGAAGATTCAATATCTAGTGAGATCCTGCTTCCTAGTTCAGAGACGGTGAAAGGAGGAAGGGAGCTCTCTGGGGTCACTTTTATAAAGCACTAATGCTATCATGTGGGCTCTACCCTCAGGACCTGATCACTTCCCAAAGGCTCTGTCTCCTAATACTATCACACTGGGGATTAGGATTTCAACATATGAATTTTGGTGGGACATAAAAATTCAGTCCATTGCATAGTGGAGATGATAATGACTGAAGGCACATAGGGCTTCTAGGTTTCTGGGAACATTTTGTTTCTTGACTTGGTGGCTAGTTAAATTGATATATTTACTCTGGGAAAATTCATTCGGCTTATATAGTTATGATCTATGTACTTTTGTGTATGTTAAACTAAAATTAAAATTTAACAAATTATATACAGTAGCAAAAATGCACTGAAATGCTATATGATTTGCATGTTAATGAAATGAATTCAACTGCATATCACATGGGAAAAATAAGGATACATTTAAAAAATTTCTCCATCATAGTGATAAGTCCTTAAAAGCAAAATATATTTGCAAATGAAAGAGGCCTTTGGGTTCTCAACAATCACATTCAACAGGCTGAAACAAAATAACATGCAAAATTTAGCGGTTGTGCAAGTATAGGCTTTGGATTAGAACTACAAGGACTGAAAACAGTTTCCTTATTGACTTTTGATAAACATGACTTTCTTCACTTAAACATCATCTAGAGACAATTCTAGGTTTCTCCATAAAAGTAAGTTCAGTGACTTTGTGTTTTTCATTGGTGTAAGGAGCTTAGAAGATGCCTTTTCCCTAACATAAGTATAAAGGTGAACAAACTGAAAAATCAGCAGCTCTTCCTAGATCTATCAGAGAAGTGAGGTCATGAGCAAACCCTTGCCCCAAAACTGGAGAGACAGACAGGCAAGTTCAGAAAATCCCAACTTGCTAGAGTAACAACCTCTGTAGACCCAGAGTAAGAATACCTAAACTGCTATTGGTGAATTGTTGGAGGCTCAGCGTGGAAAGTCTGAGAGTTAAAAACTACAGGGAGTCCCAGTCATAGCAGGTGCAATACTTTCATTGTAACTTCAGGTATTCTCCCAGGTCCTCACAGTGAATATTAGAGAAAAATCTCTCCTTGTGTTTCTGGCAGGGGGGAGAGGAAAGGAAATTATTTTGAAACACAGCAGAACATTCTATTGTTCCTAGTATAGCCTTCTCTGAGGAGAAACTATTTTACCAGAGCCTAACCTGTTAGGATATTATCAGAGCATAACCTACCTGGGGGAAATGAAACACCTAACTCCAGCATCCTGTAGCAGTGAGGAAAGAGGGGTGGATGAGTGCGTGTGCACTGCTCAAGAACACAGTCCAGAGACACAGGCTTATCAAAGGCTGAAACATAATTATAGAATTATAAAATGCTTTTCCTCCCCACTTGCCTTGCCACTACATCATCATTTTCAAAGGCAGCTCCTTTCCCCAGGATATCATGTACACCATTCAACAAGAAATTGCATGGTACACTGAAAGACAAAGAAAGCACATTCTGAGCAGACTAAACAAGCATTAGATATGGTGAGGATGCTAGAATTACCAGAACGGAGTTTTTAAAAACTCTGATTAAGGAGTTCCCTTCGTGTCTCAGAGGTAACAAACCTACCTAATATCCCATGAGGATGTGGGTTCGATCCCTGGCCTCACTCAGTGCGTTAAGGATTTAGCATTGCCATGAGCTATGGTGTAGGTCGCAGATGTGGCTAGGATCCCTTGTTGCTCTGGCTGTGGTGTAGGCTGGCAGCTGCAGCTCCAGTTTGACCCCTAGCCTGGGAATTTCCATATGCTGCAGGTGCAGCCCAAAAAAAGCAAAAAGCAAAAGCAAAACAAAAAAACCCCGCTATGATTAATATCCTAAGGTATTTAATGGGAAAAATAGATAACATGCAAGAATAACAGATGGATAACACAAGTAAGCAAAGAGATGGAAATTCAAAGAAAGAATTTTTTAAATGCTAGACATTAAAAATGTTTCAATAGAAAAGAAGAATTCCTTTGATGGGCTCATTAGTTGACTGGGCATAGCTGAGGAAAGAATTTCTGAGTTTGAGGATATAACAATAAAAACTTCTAAAACTGAAAATCAAGGAGAAAAAAACCTGAAAACAATACCACAGAATTCCCAAGGACTCTAGAAAAACTAGATGTAAGATATGCGTAAACGGGTTAACAGAGGGAGAAGAAAGAGAAAAAGAAAAGAAGCAAGACTAAGAATTTCTCCATATTAATATCAGGCACCAAACTGCAGATCTAAGAAACTTAGAGAATACTAAGAAGAATAAATACCAAAACATCTACCTGGAGTTCCCGTCGTGGCTCAGTGGTTAACGAATCTGACTAAAGAACCATGAGGTTGCGGGTTCAATCCCTGGCCTTGTTCAGTGGGTTAAGGATCCGGCGTTGCCGTGAGCTGTTGTGTATGTTGCAGACACAGCTCGGATCCCGCATTGCTGTGGCTGTGGCAGCGGCCGGCAGCTACAGCTTCTGTTAGACCCCTAGCCTGGGAACCTCCATATGCCGTGGGTGTGGCCCTAGATAAGGCAAAACAGACAAAAAAAAAAAAAAAAAAAAACCACCCACCTATAGGCATATTCAAACTTCAGAAAATTAAAGAGAAAAAAATCTTAAAAGAAGCAAGGGGAAGGGGAAATGCCTTAATGATAGAGGATCAAACATAAAAATTATATCCAACTTCTCAAAAACCATGTAAGTAAGAAGAGAATGGAGTAAAATATTTAAAAATTGAGAGAAAAAAAATCCACCACCCTAGAATTCTGTACTCTGCTAACTAATCTTTGAAACTGAAGGGGAAATAAAGACTTTCTCAGACAAAAAAAAAGTAAAGAAATTTTATTTGCTATTAGATCCTCCTTATAAGAAATATTAAGAGAAGCTCTTCAGAGAGAAGAAAAATTCTGTAAATCAGAAACTTGGATCTACATAAAGAAAGAACCCTGAAGAAAGAATAAGTGAGAGTAAAATAAAACTTTTATTTTTCTCATTCTTAATTGATCCAATGAATGCTAATTTATTTAAACTAATAGTAGCAACAATGTACTTACATATAACTAAAAATATATTATGATATATAACCATATATGATACATAATCATATCTATGTACATATAAGACTCTACATGCTGATATAGAAGTGAAGTGAATGACAGTATTGAAACAAGGGGCAGAAAGGAGATATTAGGAATATTTTGTTATTATAAGGTACTCATAGTACCCATGAAGCAGTGTAGTGTCATCTGAAAGTGTATTTGAATTAGCTGTAAATATATGTATTGTAAATTTTTGGTTAAGCACTAAAAAAGCTTTTTTAAAATGTATAAATGCTAAGAAAGGAGAGTAAATGCAATCATGCAAAGTGTGCAATTAAAACCACAAATGGCAGAAAAAGTGCAGAAAACAAAAATAGGAACAAAGAATAAAGGCCACAAATAGGAAAGAGTAACAAAAACGCTAGATATTAATCTACCATATCAATAATAACTTCGAACGTCAATGGTCTAAATACACCAACTAAAAGACATTTTCAAAATATATCAAAAAACATGACTGAACTATATATGTTGTCTCAGAAAATCCACTTTACATATTAAGGTACATATATATCAAAACTAAAGAAATGGAGAAAGATACAAAACTAATCAAAAGAAAGTAGGAGTATCTTTTAAATTTCAGATAGAGCAGATTTCAAGCAAAAAAGTTATTAGGGTAAAGAGGGAAACTAAATAATAGAAGTCCGAAGAACACATAGTATTTCTAATGTGTATACATCTAGTAACAAAGCATTAAAATATATGAGACAAAATCTAAAAGATCTATAAGAAATAGATGAATCTTCTGGTATAATTGGTGACTTTAACACACTTTTATCAGAAATAGACAGATCCAACAGGCATAAAATCAGTAAGGATATAGCTGAACTCAACAGCATCATTGGTTGACTGGATATAATTGACATCTATAAATTAATTCATTCAACAACAGATGATTACACACTCTTCTCAAGCTCACATGAAGCATTCACCAAAATAAACTACATTCTTGGCCATTAAACATACCCTAACAAATTTAAAAGAACAGAAACCATATAACATTTGCACTCAGCCAGATTATAATTAACTGGAATTCAACTAGAAATCATTACAGAAAGATTCCTGGAAAATCCCAAAATATTTGGAGATTAAACAACATATATCTAAACGACACATAGGTCAAAGAAGAAGATAAATTTAAAAATAGTTTAAACTAAATAAAAATGGAAATACAGTATTTATGGGATGCACCAAAAGCAGCACTGAGGGAAATTTATAACACTGAATATGTATTTTCTAGAAAACAAGAAGGATTTAAAACCTACAATCCAAGCTTCAACCTTAGAACTAGAAGCAGAAAAAAATAAATAATACAACTTAGAGCAGAAATCAATGAAACTGACAACAGGAAATCAATAGAGAAAAATCTATAAAACCAAAAGTTAACTTTTCAAAATGGGTAAGTAAAATCAATAAACCTCTAATCATGCTAAGAAAAAAGAGAGAAGACATAATATCAGACATGAAAGTGGGGGAGTTCCCATCTTGACTCAGAGGAACTGAATCTGACTAGTACCCATGAGGATGCAGGTGTGATCCCCGGCCTCACTCAGTGGGTTAAGGATCTGGCATTGCCATGAACTGTGGTGTAGGTCGCAGACTTGGCTCAGATCCCTGCAGCTGTGGCATAGCCTGGCAGCTACAACTCAGGTTCGACCCCTGGCCTGGGAACCTGCATGTGCTGTGGGTGTGGTCCTAAAAAAGCCAAAAAACAAAAAAACAAAAACAAAAAAGAAATGGAAGTGGGGATATCCCTACAGATCCCATGGACATTACAATGATAACAAGGAAACATGAACAACTCTGCACAAATTTGTTAACTTAGATGAAATGGTCCCATTCTTTGAAAGACACAATCTACAAAAACCCACACAAGGATAAATAGACTCTGAATAGGCCTATACCTATTATAAAAACTGAATCAATAATTAACTTTCCAAAATAGAAATCACCACAGCTAGATGAATTTTACTGGTAAACTGTACAGGTACAGATGTTTAAGGAAAAACTTATACTAATTCTCTCCAATTTCTTCCAGAAGATAAAAGCAGAAGGAATACTTCCTAACTTTTCTATGAGGGCAGCATTAACCTAATAATAAAACCAGATGAAGACAAAACCACAAGAGAAAACTACAAACCAATGTCTTTCATGAACATAGATGTAAAACCCCCAACAAAATGAATCCAACAATGTATAAAAAGCATTATACATCATGACCAAGTAGGGTTTATGCCAAGTGTGCAATGTAGGTTCAACACTTGAAAATGAAATGATGCACTCAGGCTACTGGCAGTCTAAAGAAGAAAAAAATCACATGCCTATATCAATAGATGCAGAAAAAGCATTTGACAAAATCCTACACCTATTCATGATTAAAAACTCTTGGCAAACTAGGAATAGGGGAGGAACTTTCTCAACTTGATAAGGAATACCTACAAAAAAACCTACAGCTAACACCATACTTAATGGTGAGAAACTCAAAGCTTTGCTACAAAGATCAGGAACCATTCAAATTAAAACAGATAGTACTACTCAGTACTATTAGAACGACTAAAATTTGCAACACTGACAAAATTAAGGATATGGAGCAATATGGAGGAAATGCAAAATGGCACCAGCACTTTGGAAGACAGTTTGGTGGTTTCTTAGCAAAACTAACCATATTTTAAACATACTTTACCATTCAATCCAGCAACTACACTCCTTGGTATTTACCCAAATGAATTGAAATCTTATATTCACATAAAAAACCTGCATGTGAACATCTGTAGCAGCCTTACTCAGAATTGTTAAGACCTGGAAGCACCTATGATGTCCTTCAGTAGGTGAATGGATGAAAAAAAAAACTGTGGTACACCCAGGCAATTAAATACTATTCAGCACTAAAAAGAAATGAGATATCACATCGTGAAAAGACACGAAGGAAACTTAAAAGTCTGTTACTATATAAAGGAAGTCAACCTGGAAAGGCTTCATACTCGATGCCAACTATATGACTAACATTCTGGAAAGGCGAAACTAAGGAGACAGTAAAAGATCTGTGATTATAGGGGTTAGGGAGGAGGGCAAGCACAGAGGCATTTTTAGGGCAGTGAAACTGCTCTGTATGATACTGTAATGAAAACTTGTCATTATACATTCGTTCAAACCCATAAAATGTACACCAAGAGTGAACCCTAATGTAAACTATGGTCTTTAGGTGATAATGACGTGTCATTGTGGCTTCATCAAGTGTAACAAATGTTCCACTCTGGCGGGGATGCATGTCGATAGCATGGGAGGTGGTCCACGTGTAGGCTCAAGGGGTGTGTTGGAACTCTCTTGGTGCTCAGTTTTGCTGTGAACCTAAAGCTGCTGTAAAAAATTTTACTAAATTTTTTAAAAAGTAGGTTCAGAAAACTTACACCAATTTTCACACTTAACTTTAGAATTTCCCTCTATACTGAACTGTGAAAACTGGAGAGAGATGATTTTATTCGATTTCTTCATTAACACCACTTAGTTTTCTTATTTTTTGAGCCTGGAGGCAATGTTTCTTTTCAAGGCAGAAATATAAAGAAATTCTCTTCTTACTTATTGAGAATACACAATGGAAGATTTCCATTTCACATTTTCATATAATTATCTCCTGATTTCTAGAGAGGAAAATATTTCATTAACTGACTTAAAACTAGCTTCTTGGTATTTATATTGAGTCTCTAAGAAGTATGCTAACAATTATTTTATTAATCTCTTTTGTTTAGGTTTACGTGAATATAAGCATGTATGTAATTTCATTTTAATGCTAGTACATAATATATCGTGTTCAATTACAACAGTTTTTTTCAATGTGATTTTTTTTTTCTGTTACAGAAGAAGTAATTCAACTACCAGAAGAAAAACGTAGCAAACTATATGCTGTAAGGTATATTTTCTGATTATCTGCACGTGGTAATGTTTATGAAGAACTAGGAAATTTTCTTTAAAAAGTTCATCTCTGAGCAGATCTTTTGCGTCATCTAGTCTGTTCCCCTTCTAACTGCACCTGTTGTATTTAGAGCTCGTATTGCATATAACGATATAATTATCTACTTTGGGAGATTATTGATATGTTATGAACGAAAAATGGATCAGTCACTATATGTGATTATAATTTAAAAAAAAATGTTACCAACGATATCTGGACAATGAACTGTATGAAGAATGAGTAGAAATTGATTTTCAAGATGTGAGGAATCCTGAGAACCAGTGGGGGAACATATTTAAAAACACTTCCCAGGGTCTCCAAGGCAGAAAGTTTCTACAGATTCACTGAGAATTTTTTCACATATGATTTTTTAAAAAGTAACTCTCAATGTATTTATAGAAATGGCCATCTGATGTCTTAAGACTTCATTCTCTACTAAAGAGTATTTCCTTCATACAAAATTTACTGACCTTACTTCCAATTATTTTAAACCTTATTATTCTTCCCTGATTTTACTTAATTGACTATCCTCTAAAGAATTCCCATAAATGGTTCTAAATAACTATCTTTTACTTTTCTTCCATTATTTTCAACTACTCTTCTATGCACTATTCTCTCTTCTGACTCTATAGGGATAATGAGTTCCATGCTTTGACTAACCAGCCCAGGCCTCTTGGGAGATGTCTGAATGTCACCATGGTGATGGGGTACCGAGCAAGGCCCTATGGGGCACAGCATGTATCGGGCAGAAAGAGTTTAAGCTCTCTTAGTTGGGAGAGAATAGGGGCTAGACTGAGGCGTATAAAACTATATTCTGATGCTGACAGGCCTTGGAAGCCAAATTTAACTCACTATTTCAAGGAAATAAATCTTGGTTTTACAGCTTATCTCTCTATTCTAATGAAAGTGTAGTCAGAATTCAGTTCCCAGAAATATTGCTGTGTCATCTGTCATATTAATGAGCCTGGAAGGGTGTGTGTGTGTGTGTGTGTGTGTGTGTGTGTGTGTGTGTGTGTGTGTAAAGTATCATTGTTTCTCAAATAAACTAGGCTGAACGTTAGGTTCAGAGTCTTCTATTTGTAGTTTGGGAGTAATTAGTGTTAAAGGGAATCATTATTAGCAACCATGTCATATCAAAGTGCCCTAACATAGGACGAATAATCCAGGCATTTCTTCACTGGCTGATTTGATATGAATATTGTTAGGAGATGTCCCCACAAATGCTGAACAGTTGGGAAACATGCTTCCTTAAGAGTTCATAATTAATGATGCAGAAACCACTGCACAACTATAGGCTGGCATGTAGGAAAAACATCTCAAGACCTTCAACACGGATTTAATCTAGGTTTTTCAATACAGAGTTTTAGAAAGCAAAATTGTAAGCCACGTATTTTCTAAAATGTCAAAGGCATTCCAATAATGTTCTCAAATGGCTGCAGAAGGGGAAAAGAGAATCACTTATTGATCAAAACCAAGAAAAAAGAATCACTGGCTCAAAAGGCTAAGGTTAAGGAAAGATTTGAGGTTGCAAAAATGTATTTTGAGTTTCAAAACGCAGGAAGGAAAGAAATAACAGACCACATAGGTGGTGTTTTGTAATTCTAATTTCAAAGATTTGGTGTGAGAACTAAAATGAATACTCTTTACTACAGAAAGAAACATTATAAGCCAGCAGCCTGCATAGTTTCCTTCTCACTAATTGGTTCCATGTGGATCACTCTCCATCTGGACCCTGAGTTATTCTCGCCTAGAATAGTGCTAGGTATGAAAAAGTTCTCTGCCTCTGGAACATGCTCTCCACAAATATTTAGAGATTATGTAAATTTAAGGGTAATGATTGGCTTAGAGTACAAATTCCTTGAGTGCTAGAGCTAATGGTTCTCAAATTGTAGCCTAATTAAAACATTACTGGTGCTTATCTGGGGAACACAGATTGAGGGCCACTGTTCTAGGTCAGTGGTCTCAACACTGGCTGCACAAGACTGTCACCTGGGGAGTTTTTAAAACCAGATGCCCATGGGAGTTCCCATCGTGGCTCAGTGGTTAACGAATCCGACTAGGAACCATGAGGTTGCGGGTTCGATCCCTGGCCTTGCTCGATCCCTGGGTTAAGGATCCGGCGTTGCCGTGAGCTGTGGTGTAGGTTGCAGAGGCGGCTCGGATCCCACGTTGCTGTGGCTGTGGCGAAGGCCGGCGGCTACAGCTCCTGTTAGACCCCTAGCCTAGGAACCTCCATATGCCGCGGGCGTGGCTCTAGATAAAGGCAAAAAGACAAAAAAAAAGAAAAAAAAAACAGATGCCCAGATTATTACCTAGACCAATAACATCAGAATCTATGGTGGTCATGATTAGACTTCGGTATTTTTTAAAGCTCCGTAGTAGATTTCAATGTACAGCCCAGACTGGGAAACACTGACCAGTCTCATAGTGGTTCTTAGCCCAGGTTGTAGAGTAACTTGAGAAAGAATTTTTTTAAATTGAAGGTTAGTTGACATACTATAAAAATTGCCCCTTTAATGTTCAAGTCAATGGTTCTTATTTATTCACAAAGTTGTACAACGATCACCGTTATCTAATTCCAGAACATTTTCATCAAAGTCTAGGGAGATTTTAAACAAAGTTCTGATATATGGGTTCTATTCTCAGATATGCTGATTTAACTGGTTTACTAGGTAAAGACATCAGTGTTTTTCTAAGTTCCTCAGGTAATTCTAATGTCCAGCTAGGGCTGAGAACAATTCTTGAGTTTGATTATAGATCTATCAAGATTGTTTTGGGAGTTAAGACCTATTCAGGAGCTTTCACTGACCCGGGCAGGGATGTTGTAACAGAGGAACTAGCACATATTATCATCTAACCTCCTGCCTGTCCATTAAATTTAGTCAATCACAATATAGGAAAAACATCATCCTTGATTTCTGGCTCTCAGAGCATAACAGCTCAATGGCCTTTAACAGATGGACCTGGAGGTGATTCCGGTAGTTAGACTGGCTCCACTGCCTGCAGCGTTTCCCTGCAAACCAGAGCCGATTTTTAGAGACTTCAAGAGCCTCTAAGGCTCAGTGGGGCCCCAGTAGGACTCAGAGCTGCTAGTAAATTTTTAAACATTTGCTTCCGCTGGTCTGATGTTGTTTCAGTGTTGGGCTTTTGTTGATTAAGGCACAGGCGATTGTTACTCCCTGATTTGGGGTAAAAATACTTTCCTTCTTTTATAAGAATCCCTTCCTCCCCGAGATATTTCTATTAGTTAAAAAAATACTGTATTGGGTGCATTCACCTCTGCAGAATGAATTCAGTGGAAAGATGATGAGATTTTACATCATGTGATCTGGATTCGATCCCTGGCTCTGCTCCTTTTTGCTGATGTGACTTTGGCAAAATGTGAACATTCACAATCCATAAAGGGAGAATCCAGCAAAAGCAACAACAATAATAGTATTTGATTCACCTTTAATAATACCTTTACAAATTTTTGTGAAAATTAAATGGTACAGCTCACATGAAAGTGTTTTATATACTATGACATCATAGGAATAATTATGCCTTAGGATGTAACTAGAAGAAAGAATGCATAATTTATAAATTCAGTTGATTTCTTTTGGTATGTAGATAGTTTGCACACTTTTTTTTTTTTCCCACAGCATGTGGAAGTTCCTGGCCCAGGAATCAAACCTGCACTACAGCTGCGCCCTGCACCATAGCTCTGGCAATGCCAGATCCTTAACTTGCTACATCACATGGAACTTCTGATAAGTAGATAGTCTAAACTTCAGGACCTCAGGAACAAAAGGATACTTCCCTCTATAGATTGTTTAAAAGCAGCCATTGCTGAAATCTAGGTAATGAAACCTTGTTTAAATGTTTGAAGGAGATCCTAAGTTGGTATCTCTTAAGTAGTCATTTTTTTTTTCACTTTTCCTGCCACTATCTTCCCATTTGGTGGGGAGTGGGGGTCTCTGCATATACAGAATTGAGTTAATTCTTCTCTTTAGTTCATAGCACTTAACTGGTCCTTTTAATTTATTCTCCTGCTTCATCTCCATCCTGATCCCATTCCTGTCTTTACACGGGTCCCTATTCTTGTGTCTGCAATGTCAATTCTTCCAATTTACCTTCTGTACATTTGTTTATATATATGTAAAAATATTGTTTAGCATGTATGAATTTTTTAACATTTACACAATTGCTCTTGTGCTATAAATATCATTTGTTTCACTTAGCAGTATATTTGTATTTAATTTTGTTGTAGTGAGAATAATTACATGAGATCTACCTTCTTAACAAATTAAGTGTGTAATATGTTATTGGTGCTTATAGGAACACTGTTGTTCAGCAGATCTCCAGAAGCTACTCAACTTGTCTAACTAAAACCTGATGACGATTGATTAAAAAACACCCATTTTCCCCTTCCTCCAGTCCCAGCAACTACCATTCTATTTTTTGATTCTATGAATTTGACTGTTTTAAGATACCTCATGTAAGTGGAATCCTATAGTATTTAAATTTACATGACTGACTTATTTCACTTACTATAATGTCCTCAAATTGCACCCATATTGTCACGTATTGGAGAATTTCGTCCATTTTTAAAGGCTGAATAGTATTCCACTGCATATATATACCGCTGTAAGACTGGCCACCCCACCATATGAAGAGCTAGTTCATTTCTTTTACCTGTTTCCATTTTAGGCAAGTCCTCTGTTATACTTAGCTATTCTGCTAGAGAGGGACAAATGTTGCCCCCAGCTCCCACTGCTGAAAACAACGGTGCAGTGTTCCTCCTTGCATTTCCCCTTGTATATCATTGTACTAGGAACGGAGTCCCTGAATCACAGGATATACGCTTATTTAGTGTTACAAAATCCTGCCAAATTGTAATCCAAAAAGATCACACCAGATTCTGCTCCAACTTGGTTTGTAAGAAAGCTTTTATTTTCCCATATTTTTGCTAAGCACATGAATAGTGTTTTGAATTTTGCCAATATGTATTATTTCCTTACAGTCTTTTTTGACACTTCTCTGATTTTAAGTGGGACTGGACATTTCTTTAAATGGTATTGTATCATTAGGTTTTCAGTGAATTGTCTATTCATCCTCTTTGTCCATTTTTTTTCTGTTGGATTTCTATCTTTTCCTTCAAGATATTTGAGAATTTCTTATATATTCTAAAAGTTAGTTTGCCAGTTATAGATGTTGTGAAGTATAAATTTTTAATATTTTATATAGTGTCCCTTGTTTAATAGGAACCTTGAGTTATTTTGATGCAGTCAAATTCCATCCTTACCTTTTTTAAGGATTTTACTTTGAGGGTCTATTTTAATACATCCTTTTCTGTCCTGAGGTCCCAAAAATTCTCCTGAAGAGTCTGTTTCATAGCTCTATTATTTATTTTTCATTTGTTCTTTCCCTAGTGACATATTGTTTTAACTGTCCTTAGTATTTCTTAATATCTTTAGGTCAAATTTTTATCTGGTCTTCTTTTGCAAAAATGTCTTAGTAGTTTATGGGCCTTTATTGTTCCATATTAATCTTGGAAGCACTTTATCCAGCTCTCCCAAAATATTCTGCTGAAATTTTTATTGAAATTGCATTGAACTTGTAGATCAATTTATGGAAATCTATGTCTTTGAATTGTAAAGATAATCAATCAATTTACATGATGTGACTTTCCATTCAGTTCAATCTTTTCTCCTCTTTTAAAAGAATTTTAAAACTTCTCTAGAAAGATCTTCATTAGATCAGCTTCTAGATAGCTTTGAGCTTTTGTGTTATTGAAAATGATGTTTTATTTTCTATTGTATTCTACTGTATTTTCTAATTGGTTATTTCTGATATAAGAAAACGCTATCTGTCCTATACGTGGAATCTAAAATATGGCACAGATGAACCCATCTGTGGAACAGAAACAGACTCACAGACATGGAGAACAGACTTGTGGTTTCCAAGGAGAAGGGGGAGGGAATTGAATGGACTGGGAGTTTGGAGTTAATAGATGCAAACTATTACGTTTAGAGTAGGTAAGCAATGAGGTCTTACTCTCTAACACAGGGAACTATATCCAATCACTTGTGATAAAATATGATAGAAAATATGAGAAAAAGAATGTATATATATGTATGACTAGGTCACTTTACTGTACAGCGGAAATTGAAAACATTATAAATCAACTACAATAAAAAAATGCAAAAAACGCTATTTGTATTTATTTAATGATACTTTATTTTTCAACCTTGTTGACCTGACACTTCCTTATTTCTTTTCATATCTTATTAGTTCTCTTGTTTTTTTTTTGCTTTTTTAGGGCCATGCCCATGGTATATGGAGGTTCCCAGGCTAGGGGTCAAAATGGAGCTACAGCTGCCGGCCACAGCCACAGCCACAGCAACACCAGATCCAAGCTGCATCTGCAACCTACACCACAGCTCACGGCAATGCTGGATCGTTAACCCACTGACAAGGCCAGGGATCAAACACACAACCTCATGGTTCCTAGTCAGATTCGCTAACTGCTGCGCCTCGACGGGAACTCCAGTTCTCTTGTATTTTTATTTATGTAAATTATTTCACAACCTACAAACAATGGCAATTCTTTCCTTTCCCTTCCAAATTTTATCCTTATTTCAAATTATTGTCTGAATGCATTGGCCAGAACATCCAGTACTGTGTTGTTCAGTAGCATTGAAATAAATTAGCCTTATCTGCCTCCATATCCAATCATTCTGTGGTTACTTAATTTTTCTCCTGGAGAAAACATAACCCTTACTCTTTGTGAAGGGGGAAACAGAATATCCAAATAGTAAGTGGGTGCAGAGAGGGGTCTGTGAACAATCCCATTGTTAATTTTTATCCTTTCTATTTACATGATTTGGCACATTGAGGCAGATCATTAGCTATTCAGGTAGAAATACTTGAAAACTGTAGTTCCTTTGGCTCTATATCCTTCTGCCCTACTGGCCTGACAATGATTTGTTCAGTATGATATCTGCCTCCATCACCATTGTGTCCTACTTATGTAATGTGATGTAGCTTTATTAATTTATTTATATAGACAGCTATATCACATTGCTGATTAATTCTGAAATTACATTTAACTAAGCTTCTAGTGTTACCCAGTTATCTGTATAATTAGTTTATGGATCTAATTCAAATGTCTTACTTTTGTTCTTAAAATTCCATTCCAGTGCTTTATATTATGAAGTTTTAGAAACAGATTTCTGTTATCCAATGTATTATCTATTGCTCCAATCATCTTGTCATCTGTAGAATTTGATAGGAAGGCCATCAGTGTGCTCATCCAAACCTTTGATAAATATGTCAAAAAGGACAGGGCCAGGGAAGAACCCCGAGGCACACCACTATAAAATTTCCTTCAGGTTGACATGGAATTAGCATTCTTGGACATGACTCTTCAATTATTGATGAAGTCACCCGACTATACTTGCATCCATTCCACATTTCTGCACATTATCCATAAGGATTTCATGAGAAACACTGTCAGATTCCTTGCTGAAATACTAACACACTGTGTGAGCAGCATTTCCTTGACCTACTCGATTAGTAAATCCATGTATTATTCAGTTCTACTTTGGTTTCAAATGACAGAATTAAAATTTAAAGTAGAACAAGCAAAAGAGATAATGTATAAGTTCACCTAACTGCACATTCTATACCATCAGATGGCTCTACCATCCTCTGTGTTGGCTCCTTTCTTACATCGTCTCTCTACTCCTGGAATCAAGATGTCTACCAGCAGTTACGGAGCTTTCCCCCCAACAGTTAATTCTGACATCCTAGAACTGAGTCTTATTGTTTCTGACAGGACCATGAGCCCATCTCTAAATCAAACCCAGGGAGCTAGAATGATCTGGGTGGCCAGCCTGGGTCGCGTGCCTACCCTTGAAGCCGGAGCTGGTCTCTGCTTCACCCAAATTACAGGACCTGAGAGAATCTCAAAGATAACAATGAATGAATGAATGGATATTTTCTATACCCAAAAAAAATGTTTACCCTTCAAAAATTTTCTCAATATTTTGATATCCACAACTCAAGGATTACTCACATTATATCTACATCTAGATAATCAGTTATTACATGTATATGGAATACACATATTCAACCATATATATACATATGTATATGTACATATGTGTGTGTGTATGTGTGTGTGTGTGGATATATATATCCAATTTATTATGCAGTTGGGAGCAATGCTCTGCTTGGATACACAATGTATCCTCTGCAGTTTATGCCTATAGGGATGACTAATGAGTGTTCTCCATTCTGCAGCTGGCCCACTGACTTCAAACCCACTCACCACAGAAATCTGGGCAAGAGAGTGGTGTATAGATGACTTGTGAGGGTATCATGTATGCATTTTGCGGTGAGCTGTTCTGCTATGGAGATAATTTCTTGGTCCTGATTCATCTGGATGGCAACAGTCATACATGGTCCAAAATACAGTGGTCTTAAAGCAACAGGAAATGCCAAGGTTTAAAGCTATAAGAACAAGCGCTGTATTTGGCTTTAGCCTATCCGTTAAACTTTGGAGCTGAATTACTTTCCCAAAGATGGATTCTCCAGATTCACTTAATGATTAAATTGCTTTATCACCAAGGTACTTTGCTACGTATTTAATTTTAACTGCTCCAACCATATTCCAGTCCATGGAGAAGTCTCACTCACTTGTGCAAATATGCTAAAGAAAGAGGCCAACAGTGAGCACTGAAGAGAATGCTTTTAGGAACACTTTACGGGGATGCTTTGGCAGAGGAAAATCTTGGGAACTTTTATAGCACAGAAGTGTTCTAGGATCATTTATAACCAGACTCAGTGACTAAGTGAAAACACTTCAGGTTTGACTGCCGGATAAGAACAGCTTTCTCATGTCTATGCTGTCAGGAATCCCAGAAGGAAAGCCAACAGTAACAAAGGCAGGACCCCCTCCCTCCAGCTTGACCACCCCAAGAAATATAGAATGGTCTCAGCCTTAGCTGTGTGCCTATTGTATATATTTTGGGTAGCATCTGTCCCTTTCCTGTTCTTGTTTTACAAATGTCCTGTCTTTTGTGTTAAGTGAACTTGATGTTATATCAGAGGCGATATCTAGGCAGCAGCAGCAGCAAAATCACCGTATCTTACTTACGCTGAAGGGTAGCTAGGCAGGCAGCAGAGAAATAACAAGAGGATTGTCAATTGTCAGGCATGTATTAAAGCTTTTCCTGAATGTAGTAGATGTAAAAGTGAAAGCAAAAATATGTTGGGAATTTTGCTACTATGTTATGAATATTAGTACAAGAGGGACCAACTTCAGAGATGGTAGGGAAAAAGTGGCTATCTTAGGAATCCAATGGAGAGAACAAATAAGTCATATTTTTTTGACAAGGTCGAGCCAAGCCTTATAACCATAAGAGTGTGAGGGCATCCTAGCACCTTCCAGACTGATCAATAACATTAAACGCTGCAGTTAAGTCTGACAAAATGAAACTAGCAAGAACATATCAATGAACACAAAGAACCTGATCATTATCACTCCTAGGATGTAAAGAACAACAGCACAATTGTAATTTATCTGAGGATGCCACCATTAGAAAGCAGGGTAGAGTCTTAATTTCCTTTCCCGTTTTCACAATAAGAAAGTTGATCCGGTGCTCCCGGCACTATTACATTAAATATTGATATGGAGTCACTGCATAGTAGGTTTTCCTCCTAAGAAATTGATAAATTCTTAATGAAGCATAGGGAGACAGAGCCCAACATGAATGGGTAATTCGTTCAAATACGGTTGACTTTTGTCTTTAGAATTGCTCTTTCACATATTACATAATGAATGATTTTCTTTGGAATTTAATTTTTCTAACAGTAACACATACATCCCTAATAAATCTTTCGAGATTCTAAATGGACATTCTTGGAAAGCTTTCATTTGGCACAAACAAAAATGAACTAAACCTAGCAGGGAACTGCCTTAAAACTTATATTTTATGTGAGGCCAAACAACCAATAGTGCCTACTTAGGCATAGTAAAAAAAAAAAAAGGGCTGCGTGGCCTCTCTTCCTGCCGCTTTCTGAATGCTTTGAGGCTATCAGCATTCTCTGTGCTTCTACAGAGAGGTGGAAAGTATAGAGTTCTGGAACTAAGAGGGCTCTGAGATGTCCATCTGCATCCCAGCAACACAAAATTATTGAGGTGATTATTGTCAGTTCAATAGTTCAGTTCCATTCACTTCAGCTGGGAAGTTTTCCAGAGAGCATTTAAGTACAAAGGTGTAAGAGACAGTTGGGGATAGGAAGGGTGCAGAAGACATAATTCCTGTTAAGACATATATCGTCTAGAATTTATTCAAAGCACACACACATAAACTAAATAGTTAGGGTCAGTGTGTGATGATAGTATTTACCAAGCTATGTGTGGAGATGTTAAGTGTGTGGAGTGCAAAGAAAACAACAGGGTCATTTTTTGGCTTTAGCATGCGCTCACACAGGGTATCTCTGAAAGAGCGTCCCAATTCAGATGGAGCTTTGAATGAAGAAAACCTCTGGGGAATGCCCTTGGTAAGTTAGAAAGGTGTGTTTTCTGGACCTGAGTGTGTATTTTTCTAGAGATCCCAGCAGACCTCTGTTCAGAGCATGGCCAATGAGACGTCCCACACAACCTGCCGATGATCTCAATCAGATAACCAGAAACTGGAGGGCAATTCAGTCATTTCAATCATTACTTTGCTGTCTCCCATTCCAGGATCACACCAGAATCTGGGAGCTTACCTGGATTCCAGGAAAAAAAGAGATCAGACTTCTGTCTATTCCAGTCTGAAGGTGCTGACCATTCTTAGTTACCAAGCCCATAATAGCCACTTGAAGACTTGGGACTGCTGTTTGAGACAAAGTGGCATATAGGAATTTTGCTAAGGCTCTCACCCCTTGGGTAGACTCTAAAGCCAATGCCTATAAAGTCATGCCTTTTGTGGGGGTGGGGGTACCACGAAGGACACACTCAGTTCTCAACTCAGCAAGCTCAAAGCCCTTTTCTGAATCTGAAGTAACCACTCTCCCCCTCCACTGGCTACCTTCAAAGTCTCATAGGCGAGGGGTAGTGTGTTGCTGTGGCTGTGGTGTAGGCCCGCAGCTATAGCTCCAACTCCACCCACAGCCTGGGAACTTCCATATGCCATGACTGTGGCCCTAAAAAAGAAAAAAAAGGAAAAATCCAGAAAACTGTCTAATAAAAAGGAAGAAAATCTCTTCAGAGCACTGTCCCTGAAGCCTTAGGGTCAAGGAAACTACAGGCTTTAGGTAGAACAGTAAGAGTGATGGATTTACCTATATAAAAATTAAAGTTTGACATTGCTACAATATTAAGTAAAAAACAATGTAAAAATGTTCACATATTTTTATGTAAAAATAAAGGACAAGGCATAAATTAGGAAAAATAAAAACAAAAATAATAATAATGAAAGAGAAAGAAGAATGAGAAAGGCCAATTCCTTAAGTTGGGAAACTAATATTAAAAAATTATTGCTGTGGATTTCTAGCGTTTTTGTGGGAAAAGATTTAGTCATTTAGTGGGAAGACAAACAAGGAATTTGAGGAAAACTAGATGGTAAAGAAAAAGATATGGGGCTTATAGATTCATTCTTTTTTTTTTTTTTTTTTGTCTTTTCAGGACAGTACCCACGGCATATGGAGGTTACCAGGCTAGAGGTCAAATCAGAGCTACAGCTGCTGGCCTACACCACAGCCACAGCAACGCCAGGTCTGAGCTGTTACTGCCACCTACACCACAGCTCATGGCAACACTGGATCCGTAACCCACTGATCAGGGCCAGGGATCAAACCTGCATCCTCATGGATGCTAGTCGGGTTCATTAACCACCGAGCCACGACAGGACTCCATGTACACCCATTCTATAAGAAATCCTGCTGTGAAAGTATAGTGAGAAATAGGACAATAGCTAGAGGGTGTTGTAGAATAAAAGGAAGAATTGCTTTCTTCTTTCCAGGTACCTCAAGAAAATGTCTTTTCTGAGGGGCAGAAGTATCAGATGGATCCTGGTAAAGGAAATAACCGGTTTTTATAACACTGTGCCATTTGTAGACAGTCATAGTAGAAGGTGTTTGTCTAGATTATTTGGCTTAGGCTCCACCAGGACTCAGTAAATGATTAAACATCCATTTTTGTGGCTTTCGGAAAGAGATATTTACCACCATGGTACAGTCAGCAAATGACAGTGGATTCTTTATTCTCTGCTGTCAGCACAGTCACCAAAGTTGACCCCTCCTGCCCAGTGGCTGCAGAAGATACAAGAGAAGGAGAAGCTGGAAAGGAAATGTGTACTTCAGTTCTAGCTGGAGATCTACAGTGCTGCACTGAGACTTGTGCTCTTCTCAGAATTTGGATTGGAAATAGGCAGAGATGGAGTCTTGGAGAACAGGGCCTCTGGCATTATGACTCACTACTTGAGGATTTCATCAGCAGGGCAAGTCCATGTCCTTCAGCCAGTAATCAGGAGATCACGACGGTCTGCTTATTCCACCAAATCCCGCAGAATTTAGCTGGAGAGAGTAAGAGTCTGGGGGTGGAAACTCTGACACTGCAATGATTTCCTTGCCTAAATCCAACCTTTCCTATTTCATGTCACGAAAACACATATTTTTAGATGGATTGATAGACATACACACATACTGAGTGTATATATATTATCTTTTCATAAACATTTACCTGTCAATGTCTGTAACTTAGGGTGCCTTTGAAAAAAACTCTCAACTGAATTAACCTAAAATAAAATGTTCTCTATACGAGTTCCTGAAAGAAGATGAATCCTAAGGACTACTTAAATTCATTCCAGAGAAAATGAGGAATAAACGAGAATACCAGGTAGAGTTAGAGGGTTATTCTGATGAACCGATTTCTATATAATATGAAGGAAGATTAGAGCTCATAGGGTTCTGCATTTTAAAATAAATCACTGCATGGAAGTAGAGGAAATATTACTAAGAATTTTGTTCTGATGTCTGGTTAACACTTTCCTCTCTTAATAGAATTCAAAATTTCAGAAGGAAAGCACAATTTAGGCAGTGCTTTCACTCATTCAATAAAAAAGGCATTGAGGGCCTCCCATGAGCCAGGCACAATGTTAGGCTCTAGGAAGAGATGGTGAACAAAAAAGACCTTTGTCACTCAGAGCTGAGAGGCTAGTAGGGGGAGAGGGGGAAGCAGTAAACAATAATGGCAATGATGAATGTATAATTACAAACTGAGATAAGTGCTTTGAAAGAAAAGAATGGAACCCTCTAAAATGCAAAGAACAAAGGACTCAAGGTTGGGGGTGAGGGTTGTGCAGAGACGCTAAAAGGCTTCCTTGAGAAAGAGCTATTTGAGCTGAGATCTAAAGAACCAGGTCGAGTTAAAGCTAACCAAGAAAGGGGGGAGCATCTGACATCCAGAGAAGAGCATGCGCAAAGGTGGACGCCACCCCCACGCTCAACCCCCACAGGGGCCTAGCTGTGCAGCTCCTAGTTAAGGATTTGGTCTTTATTCCAAGAACAGTGGGAAGCCATTCAAGGGTTTTAAGCAGGTTGGTGACATGATCAGATTTGTGTTTTGAAAAGAGCACTCTGGCTGCAATGTTGAAAACAAATTGGAAAGACATTGTCTAAAAGCCATTGTTTCACTAAGTAAATGCCAAGGCCTGCAGCTGTCACAATCACTTTCCTCTGGTCACCTGACCCCACTACTATTTTTCTGCACCCCTGTGGACATTTGGAAGCTATTTGAGGTGGAGGATTAAGAATTTCTTGATCCCATATTATTATATGATTATGTCAACATTTGGGCTAGAGATACAACATCTTTCTGTGTGCTCAAAATTTTGACTGGCATAACTCATCACCGTTCTTGTTGGTGAGAATACAAACAAGCCCTAACAAACATACTGCTGCATTTTATAGTCAGGCACAGTATTGTATAACCCTTCTCCTCCTCCTTCCACCTCTGTCCTTGTACATGCTCAGCATCTTTATCCTTGTACATGCTCAGCATCTTTCTAGTTGCCCTGTCTGTTTGGATTCTCCATGGGTCTCACCCTGCCTCTGACTGCCCTAGTTTCTCATCATCTCCAGACCTGCAGTTGGTCATTTCTATAGTCCTCTTGGCATGGTGCTGACTGAGGACAGCAGAGAAAGGACTGGCAAGAGCAAGGCAGGGTTTTGAGTCCCAGGCAGGATCTGGTCATCCTGACTAGCCTGTAACTTTATTAGAGAAAGCGCTGATGGCAAAGGCCCATTTATCAAATTTCAAAAGTTCATGGTTTTCAGGACTTAAACCATGAGTGTGCAATTGCTCTGGTAAGAATCCTGAGTTGAGTTGCCCCCAGGTTGCCTTGGGAGTAGTCCTGGAGCCTGAGGAAGGCTGAGCTGCAGTACAGGGCTGGTGTCTCAGCTGGAGTCCATGGAAGGAAGCAGGGACAAGGAGCCAGGTGGGTCCTTATGACCCCAGTCTGGAGGACCCGCCTTTCACCATACCTGCTGTGAAGTGTTGCTCTAGAGCTTGTAGAGCTGATGTGCTTAGGGTGCTCCCCAAACCTAATCTCCACCACGTGAAAAACTGTCTTCAACATTCCCAGCAGTGGCCATCACTTGGGTCAATAATACGGCCTGAGTTCTTATATCTTCTTATATGGAGCCCAAGTAGACTTCTCCCTTAACATCCTCTAACTTAAACTCATCTTGGCTTCTGTCCCCAGAGAGAAGGTGAATTCTTCCTTGACAAGGTGGCCCTGTAGTACTTTAAGTCCATCATTATGTCTCCTCAGTGTTCTCCATGCTGATGCTCCCTAATTCTTCACATGAGTGCTCCTCTGATGAGGTTTCCAGTGCCCCGGTGTCCTGGCTCTACTACTCTGGACTTGCTAAGAGTTTGAAAAATACCATTCTTGAGACATGTGTAATTGGCTGGTTAAGCAAGCTGGGCTAAATCTGCTTTATTCTTGTATCCATTCTTTTCAAACCAGTCCCATCTATGTACAAAATTTGAAACAGACTCCATAGCTTTTTCACTATGGGAAAAAATATTAGTCTCTTTGGGCACTAAAAATCTAAGAACTCTATAACTCTAGCCCAACCCACCCCAACTTGGTCAAAATTCCAAACACACATCCACTTTAGGGCTTATGCCCTATTCCTTATTAGATCTGACCCAATCTTGGAAGCCTGGAGCTGGGGACAGACCATGGTTGCCTGCCTTCCTGCTTCATAGCTCTTCTCCTCAGCTGATACTTCTAAGCACTCCAGGCTTGGGAAGAGGGAGAAGAGACTAAGGGAAAAGGAAGGGTAAATCTGTTGATGCCCCCTGGACATAGCAGACATACAAAACTGACTCTCTTATGTGGCACTTTTGCCTGTTCCTCTGAGATACTCTGTTGGTAATATCTACTCCAGTGCTTTTCAAAATGACAAAATTATTATTCCCTAGGAGCCCTCCGGGTGATTCTAATAAGGACTAAATCTTGAGAAACACTGATCTAAACAATGGTCCCTCTCCTTGGGGTTTTCCCTTGTAACTCTCTTCAGACCCTGGGTTTCTGGGCACGTTGTACCTCTAGGCCTGTGTTCTCCTGCTGAACTGAGCTGAGCCTACAAATAAATCCTGGGAAAACCCAATTTCCCTGTAGCTAATGGCAGCACATTTCCCTGCCAGCATCTTCTCACTGCTGTACACCTCAGGGGGCCCTGCACCGAGACTATCCATCCTAGACTTATGGGGAGATACAGATGTGAATGTGGTTGTATCCCAGGCTTCAGGAGACAAAAGCCAAGCTCTCAAGCTGTTCCCTTGAAGCATCCTTCCCTTGGCTTAAGGTGTAGAGTGTGCTCTTCTCTTTTATATCCTATTGAGATGAGTGATGGGTCATGCTGACCAAATTGGACTTATGATCTGTTAACATGTTCGGTGAAAGGGATCTAACACACCCCTTTAAGATCTGAGAGAACTTGGCCACTCTTGTGCTATTCATGTCATTTGAAGCCTACCGCAAAAATCGAAGGCAACAGTAGAATAATACTTAACATCTTTTTGGTTGTGGCAACCCAAACTCAGTCCAACTGGGTGGCTGTACTTTGTTTTGCATGCTACCTTCAGTAATGCAGTTCAAGTTCGCATGGGCCACATCACAGCATTGGTACATAAGGGATGTATTGTCAATTTTCTTAAATAATTTTCACTCATGTTCCTGTTAAACCATGTCTCCCCCAATTTATTCTTAGTTAGGTCTTTAAGTCAGTTTTCAAACTGATTTGTGCTCTTCTTCATATTTACCATGGTTATGTGCCACTCCTGACTTCTTATATTCATACACTGCTGAGCTCATGAGCCTTTCCTGACACCGACTCTCCTTATATTTAGACTATCTATCCAACTCTGCTATATACTTTCAGGTGAAATAATCATGGTTCCTGTCAATCCTAGCATTTTTCCTACTTGTTGACAGAAATAAGAAGAGATTACTAACTCCCTGGTCGATTCCGCTACATCTGAGAGATGAAATCATCAATAAGGCAAATGAAGAACTTCGGTAGATGTCCTGTCGTCCTTGTAGTAAATCGCCTACAAGTGGCTTATTCTGTGCAGGAGCCATTCACCTTTCCTGGTGGGCACTCGCTGCTGCTTGGCAATTGCTCTTTATTGCTTCTCCACTGAGCTTCACCATCTCTTCTTTACCCCTTAAAATCCAGACATAATTTATTCCCATCACTACTCAGAGATGACTCCTCATTCATTTAAGGAAAAGAATTAATGTCAGACAATAGCTACTCCCTCAACTTCCCTCTTTGTGGCCTCAAAATCTCTCCATAATTTGACTCCTTTACTCCCTCCTTGTTATTATCTCAGAAAATAAACCTCTTATGCTTGACAAGACCATGCCTCCGTCTTTGTCATCTTTTCTATCTTCTTTGGGAATTTTCTTTCGCCTCCTTAATATGTCTCTCTCCACTAGCCTCCTGCAAAAAAGTTTTAGTCTCATATCCTACAAACCAACTAACAAGAAAACGTCCCTAGACCCTCAAGGTGACACTGTGTCACTTTTCTTTACTTCATTCCAGTTGACCCTTCTTGGCTCACTTGTCTCCATTTTCCTGATAACTTCAGAGATGGTCAATGATCTCCTAACCATCAAATCCAAAAGCCTTTGCGTATTATTTTTTTTCTATTTGGAACCACAGGCTTTTCATATTATACTTCCTACTCCTGACTTTCCACTGGGCACATGATAAGTCCTCAATATATATCAGTCTTGGCTATCATAATTGCATCAACTTCAAAACCGATTTCCTTACTGAAAATCTATTCACTGTATAGTCCATTGCCAGAATTACTTTGCTAAAGAAAATTCAACTTTGCTTAAATATCTTAAATAATCTAGTCTCAATATCCATTTCTAGCATTAATGCCTAATGTTTCTTGACATACCAACAAAAGCGGATGACACAAAAAATTTTAATTTCTTTGAAGCTTTTGATTATGAAGGTTTTCCACTTTGAACTTTTCTTTCTTACAAGTTTGTTATAAAAAAAATACCACTTATTCTTTACGATCTATCACAAATACTACCTTTTCTGTGAAGCCTTTCCTGATTCTTTTAAGTGAGTGACTTCTTTTACCTCTAAATACCTATAGCCTATTGGCATCCCTCATTTATACATGCAAATACAAAAATGTGAATAATTGCTAACTTTAGCACAATATCTTTCCAAAATGACCACATTTTCCTCCACAAGGAAAACAATATAAACTGCTCCGCCTTCCTTGTCTTGCATTAGTTTAGACAAAACCCCATCTGAGAACTGGGAAAACCATAATTTTCTTTAATGTTTTGCCTGTAATTTGTAAAACAACAGAAAATATTCCTGTAGACATGTTTAAAATTTTTCCCAGATGCCATAATTTCAGCACTGAATGGCAATGTCCTCATGACACCCACTGAACATCCAGATGCTGAAAGAGTTTGGAGAACAGGAACTAAAATGATTAGCAATTTTGGAAATAGGCCCTATGTGGAAGTAATTTATATATGAAGAAGGAGGAGGAGGACAAAGAAGAAGAGGAGAGTGAATTACTCAACGCAGAAAAGAAAAGGTAGGGGCAAGAAATGTTTGTTCTTAGTCTCTGAGTGTCTTAAAAAACTGTTATATGAGAGACAGTGAGCAGCTGTTTCATGTTCTTACTCAGAGCAGGACAAATGTTTTGGGTTACTTCATGAGAGATTATGAAGAGACATTAGGAAAAGTCTCTAGACTCTAAAGGTGATAAAACTGTAGGGCGTGATAACATGTTGTCAAAGAAAGGGAGGAGAGACATTGTTCTACACTGCGGGCAGGTTGGTACTCTGGCTGCAAGAAAAGATATTGAAGATAAGGCTCATTTAGGGTTTTTATTTCAATGAGGTCATACATGTAGAAAAATAAATGATTCTGTCACAGTGTATGAGAAAGCTCTTTCAGAAAACACAAGTTAGGAATCTAATCTATAACCCAAAGAAGGAAGAAAGGTTCTGAAAATACGGCATTGTGAGCAGATGCAGTCTTTCAAATGGCATTCTAGTTACTTCACCCACCCCCTAGTTTTATGACCCTGGAAAAGTTACTCGGCACTTTTAAAAATCAGTTTTCTCGTCTGCAAAGTGGGGATGATAGCTGTGCCTCACAGAGATGTGAGTAGTCTCTAAGTTGCTTAATAAATATTCGTTTTTATTATTTTGTTAGATATGTAGCACCTTCTAGGTACTATGTCAGGCATATTCCCAGTCATTATCTCCTTTACAGAGCAATCATCCAAGCCCCATATAAAATAGATGATATGATGACTTTTCACCAGAGTTATGTTCTTTAATTAAAAATGAAAGCCTTAGGTATCAAAGACCAGCCTGCTGAGTTTCCTTACCTTTCCCAACCATGAGACATTTCCCTGATGTCTGCAGCATGTCTTTGACATCTGGGACAGAAGACCAATTTGCCTTTACCCCCACATGGCTCCACCTGTCACCATTATTATGTGATCTTTATAAAATTAAACTGAGAATGTACCAACTTTCTTTCATTATGTTTCTGCCAAAGCCAATGAGCTTACAAATATGGTGTCTGTGTAATAAAATGACTGGATGCAAGAAAGACAATCCGTGTATTTAATTTCACGTCTTCAAAGCAGTATTTATACCAACTAATACATTCATGTTCATTTTGAACTATAATGTATTTCTCACATCTTATGAACTTGTGATAGAGAGTCTATGTGTAGCCAGTGGTTAATACACAAAGTCTGTTTTCCTCTGGGTCATTGCTTCTTTCTTCCTATACCATTTACTTTCAGAAAAAGCCATTTTCTCCAGGATCCCAGGGTGTGAATCCTTTAACTCTTCTCTGTTTATAGCAAGGGAAGAGATCATCATTCTGATCTTGGCAGTAGTTATTGTATATCAGCATAGACACCTGGTAAGCTTTGAATTCCCCATTTCAGAATCAGTTATAAAGCACAGAATGCTAAAGTTACCTCCGTAATTGTATTAGAGTTGGTGTGTGTATGTGTGTGCGTGCACGCATGTGCACACATAAGCATTTCCTTTTTTAAGGAAAGTTTAGATTCTCAGGAGCAAGGATAATGAGGCATGTCTTTCATATTAGCAAAATAAAGACTTCAGAACAAAGTGTTAAATATGAATTAATGCAAAAATATATTAATGACTACCTTTATGCTAATAGTGAAATTTAAAAATTGAAACTGTAGGGTTGAATTTATATGACTGAGTCAGAAAGAGTCATCATAATTGGAATTCAGCAACATGTTTGGATGATAGAAATCAGTGGGGCATGACAATCTTTACTTTGAGTTATACATAAAGATAGCTTAGGACTGGAATGAGACATGCATGATGTATAAAGGAATCTTTAGACACTATGAAAATAGTTTACCACTGTGAGGAAAAAAGAGGAAGGTTAAATTACTTTGGCTATAAAACCCCATGTAATGCAAAAACCAACTTTGTTTTCCAGACGTCTTCAGAACTGCATAATTACAGAAGTTGGAGGAGTATATGAAGATGATTTCAGGGTATGCTTGATACTTTGTTACAGAAATAGCAACAATAATGATAAAAGTTTTAAAGGATCCTAGGATGAACAAAGGAAATATTATTGCACAGATTTAATAAAACTTCCTTTTATAGAAGATAACAAAAATATCAGTCTTTGGAGTAAAAAAGCACTTGAGAGTGAGCCCCAGCCTCTCCACTTACTCTCTGTTGGACACTGAGCAAGTCCTTCACTTCACTGAGCTTTAGTTTCCTCATCTGTAAAGTCTGAGTACACAGGGCCAGTGTGACGTTTAAGTGACATATAATTAAATGTCTTAGTATAGAGTCAGGAGCGAGGAGTAAGGGTGCAATAGATGTCAACTATGGTGTTGATGATGAGAATGAAAAAGATGAAGAGGAGGAAGAAGAGCATGAAGAAGGAAATTAGCTAGATTCTATATCTATAACCCTTGTTAAAAGAGACTCCCAAATGCAAACTGGTGCAACCACTGTGGAAAACAGTATGGAGATTCCTCAGAAAACTCAAAATAGAATTACCATTTGATCCAGCAATCCCACTCCTGGGCATCTATCCAGAGCAAACCATGACTCGAAAAGACACATGTACTCTTGTTCATTGCAGCACTCTATGCAATAGCCAGGTCATGGGAACAACCTAAATGCCCATCGACAGAGGAGTGGATAGGGAAGATGTGGTACATACACACAATGGAATATTACTCAGCCATTAAAAGGAACGAATTACCAACATTTATAGCAACATGGATGGACCTAGAAATTATCATGCGAAGTGAAACCAGTCAGACAATGAGACAGCAACACCCAATGCTACAGCTTACATGTGGAAACTAAAAAGACACAATGAACCTCTTTGAAGAACAGACAATGACTCACAGACTTTGGAAAACCTTGGTTTTTCAAATAAGACAATCTGGGGGGTGGGGGGATGCACTGAGGGTTTGGGACGCAAATGCTATCAAAGTGACTTGTGATAATTTTTGTACACCTATAACTGTAATAAAATTCATTAAGAAAAAAAAAAAAGAGAGACTCCCAAGAGGAAACTATCATTTCAAGATGAAATAGGAAAATCCTCTTCTACCAAGGGTAAATTATATTACAGCAAAGCATTTAGGTGCATTCTTTTATTTGTCTTTGTAGACGAAAATTCACTATAAAATTGAAATGGGGTCATACGATTTGTCAGAGGAAAAGAATTAAGAGCAAACTTTAAATACGCTATTAAAAAGTCTGTCCTTTAGTTAAAACCCTACATAGCTAAGAGTTTATGAAAGAGAAGCAGTTTCTTCACCCTTCCTAGTGGGCAGGGGTCATGGACATGGAGTGCAGCACATCAAAAGTTAAAGTGGGGAATTCTCACTACGGCTCAGTGCTAATGAGCTCGACTCGTGGCCATGAGGACACAGGGTCGATACCCGACCCTTCTCAGTGGGTTGAGGACCCGGTGTTACTGTGAGCTTCAGTGTAGGCCAGCAGTTACATCTCCAATTTGATCCCTAGCCTGGAAACTTCCACATGCTTTGGGTGCAGCTCTAAAAAAAAAAAAAAAAAAAAAGAAAGTTAAAGTGGGATGAGCAGGCTTTCTTGAAATTGATAAGCTGATCCTAAAACTTATATGAAAATGCAAAAGACTTCAAATATCTGGAGCAATCTTGAACAAAACAAAGTTAGAGGACTTCCACTACCTGACTTCAACATTCTGGGAAGCTACAACAATCAAGGCAGTGTGACAGTGGCATAAGGATTCACAGAGCAATGGAACAGAACACAGAGCCCAGTACAGGACTCCCACTCAGGTGGTGGTCATTTGATTTTTTGGCAAAAATGCCAATGTCACCCAACAGGAAAAGGAAATTCTTATAAGTGGTACAATAACCAGAAGGAAACAATATAAATACACTGGATATCCGTAATGAAAATGTGAACCTTGACCTCTACTGCACAGTATGCACATATATTAACTCAAGATGGATAACAGACCTGAATATGAAAGCTAACACCATAAGCTTTTAGAAGAAAATATAAGAGAATATCTTCATGATTTGGGGGTGGGCTAAAGTTCTTGTGATAGAACAAAGAAACACCAACCCTTGAAATTTTTTGATAAATTAGACTTCATTAAATGAAAAGTTTCTCCCATCAAGAGACACTGCTAGGAAAATGAACAGGCAAACTGAAGACAGGGAGAAAGTATCTGTAAAATACATAGCTGACAAAAGAATGGTATCCAAGAATAAAGAACGTCTACGACTCAGTAATATTAAGTCAAATTTCTCAAAAAGAAAGAGGGCAAATGATTCGAAGATACTTTCCAAAAGAAGATGTATGAATGAATAATAAGTACACAAAAAGATGCTTAACATCTTTAGTCATCAGGGAAATGCAAATTAACACTACAGTGAAATACCATGACATATCCACGAGGAAGGTAAAACAAAAACCCAACAACATCAAAATGTGACAACGATGTAGAGTGATTAGAACTTGAAAACATTACATGGTCAGAGTGAAAAACAGCACAACCTAGAGTAGGTTCGACCTACTTCATGACCCAGAAATTCTACTCCTAGGTATTTACCCAAGATAAGTTAAAACATGTGTCTACAAAGGCTTGTACTATAATATTCATAGAAGATTTATTCATAATAGCTAAAAACTAGAAGCAGTCCATCAATAGGATAATGCAGAAATAAACTCTCCTCTGTTCATACAGTGGAATACTGCAAAAAAAGTAGGGGGGAAGCCATACTGATTGTGGACAATAATATGAATGAGTCTCAAAAACAGTATTAAGGGAAAGAATCCTTGCACAACGATTCCACTTACAGAAACTTTAGGATGGGCAAAAGTAATTTATGTCAGAACAGTGAGTGCCTGAATGGGGCAATCATTGACGGGGAAGGGGCATGGGGGAATTTCTGGCGTGTTGGTGATGTTCTTCTGTGTTTGCATAGGGGTTTATGTCATAGAAGTGACAAAATGCATGAAATCTTTACTTAAGATTTGTGCGTTTCATTATATATAAATTATACTTCAAATACAAACAACATAATATACAAATATTGAACCCTAGTTAATAATATGCGTACTGAAATGTCTCGGGGAAGGTATTCTAATGTTTGTACTGCCTTTGAAATATGTCAGCAAATAAGATGGATTGTTAGATGCATCGAGGGATGGATAGATGGATTGTTAGGAGATAAAGTAAGTACAGTAAAATGTTAATGGTACAACCTAGGTGGAGGGTATGTGGGTGTTCACTGTAAAATTCTTTCAATTTTTTGGATGTTTGAACATTTTTATAATAAAATGTTTGGAAAAGAAGTTAAGGCTGAATGCGGCGCCAAGACCAAGATGAGTGAGTCTGGTCTTCAGCTCTGTGTAGGACAGGGGAGCCAGAGAGCTTTTAAGCAGGGCAGTGCTTCCAGATCTACATTATATTTTATTTTATTTTATATTTTATTTTATTTTATTTTATTTTATTTTTGTCTTTTTGCCTTATCTAGGGCCGCATCCATGGCATATGGAGGTTCCCAGGCGAGGGGTCTAATTGGAGCTGTAGCCACCGTTCTTCACAACAGCCACAACAATATGGGATCCGAGCCGCGTCTGCAACCTACACCACAGCTCATGGCAACACCAGATACTTAACCCACTGAGCAAGGCCAGGGATCGAACCCACAACCTCGTGGTTCCTAGTCGGATTCATTAACCACTGAGCCACGAAGGGAACTCCCCAGATTTACATTTTAGAATGATGTCTCTGCCTGAAGTGTACAGGGTGGTTTGCAGGCATAGGGATAGGTACTAACTTCAGTCTAGGAGACCAGTTAGGAAAATATTATTGCATATGCAAGATATCTAACAGGGTAAGGTCTAAACATTGCAGTAGGTGATGATTAGATCATGGGTCAGAGGGCCAGGAAGGAGTCCAAGGTAGTGCCTGGGTTTCCAGCACTTTTCACGGAATCAATAGCATGACAGTCTCTGGGGAACTAGAGATGAAGCAAATGAGGGGTTGCGAGTGATAGATGAGAAAAGGTATTTCATTCCTTAACAGACACGTCGATTTTAAGGCTCACTGTGATTTTCTGAGGTGAGGATGTCTACGTGGCATCCTTGGACCTAGGAATACAGGTCTCAAGCTCAGAAAAGAAGTCTAGGTTAGAGATACGGATTTTGAAATCACCAACTAAACGATAGGAGTTGAAGCCATGCCAATGGACAAGATGGCCCAGGGAGAGAAAGTGGATGAAAGAGCCACCTTGAGGTTATCCACCCTTTAGGGGTTGGCTGAGAAAGAGCACCAAGCAAAGAAGCTGGAGGAAGAACAAGGTAGAGCGATGTCTGCAGATCTCAAATGTACTAATGACAAAAAGCACACCGAGGAGGGTACAAATAAGTCCGTTCCAGCTTTTGGGGTGGGAAGAAGACGATGCAGGAAAGTTTTCACAAAGGAAAGGTCAGTGAAACAAGACTTTAAAGGGTGACTAGGCGTTTTCCTGCACATAAGAGAGATAAAAGAAAGGCAGAAGAACAAAAAGGCTAGAAGTTTCAAGGGCTATTTAGGGAATTTCAGGCCATGTCTTTGTGACTCTAGGTTGGGAATTACAGTTTGGCTTTTTCGCCAAGTATCAGCCTGTTGGCTGATATATATAACCCAGTTTTGGGTTAGAGAAGGACAGACAGCTTCTGTACATCTCCATGATTTAAAACACTAGTTCTCAACCGTAGCATGCATCAGAGTCCACTTAGCATGCATCGGAATCCTCCTAGCATGCATCAGAATCCCTCGGGTAGGCATCTTGTTAAAACAGATTTCTGGGCCCCACCGCCAGAGTTTCCCATACAGTAGGAATGGGTGGGCCTGGTAATTTGAATTTCTAATAAGATCCCGGTGATGCCGACTCTGCTGCTCTGAGGACTGCACTTGAGAACTACTGAGGATGCTGGAAAGAAGAGATGGCACAATACCCCCACAGTCAGCTTCTCAGGGCAGGCTTTTCCTCTTAGAAGGGACTAGTTATATTGGGGTTAAGGGGCTATTTCCATGCAGTCTTCACATTGTTCTCATTTTCTTGGTAGACAGATCTTTCTTGTTTCATATTCGACTTATAAAAATTTTGGAAAATTATGAGGCTGAGGTCCCTTCCACAGAGCAGGCTCACCCTCATGTAAGTCCCAAGGCCTCCTCTGTCCACACACCCTGGTAACACACAAAAGAGAAAACGATAGCCATGCCTTTCTCCCCAGTCTTGGCTGCCTTATTTCGTGGAACTGATTTACATCAGTTCATCACGTTATTCTCCTGATAAGCCAGCCCGGTTACTACTTTTTATAAGCAAGCATAAAAAGATGATGTATCAAAGTCTCCACAATTGTTCCTGGTCTGATGGCAGCCCTAATGACACCACAACCAACTGGTGATGGTTTCCAATCTCAAATTTATCTCTTCTACAGTTCTGCAACACTTCAACACCACAATCTAATGCAAATATCCCCAAATCAATCAGTGCATGTGTCCCTCCACACACTCCCTTCCCAGATTGTAAGTTTTCATGGCAGTTGAATTTAGGATGCCTGTTACCTTGTGAAAAGGAATTGCTTTTAACTCCCTTCCTTCCTCCTAAACCTTGGGATCGGGGGCAGGGGGAGGGATCTTGGGGACGTCTCCGTGACGCCATGGCATGGGGATAGCGTAGCTGATATGTCTGCAAGGTGAATACCAATTTGAGAACTTCTGAGGATGCTGGAAAGAAGAGATGGCACAATAATAAGCTTCCCTAATACTGGTGGAGGAGAAGCGCTGGACTATTTCTGTGCCCACAAGAGGAACACAGAAGGGTTGTCAAGGATCAGAGTATCAAACTAGCCTGCAGCAAGGAGGACATAGCGTGACCTCTGGGTCCCATTACAAAGGCCACGGTGAGAGGGCAATTGAGTTAGATGACTGATCATAATCCAGAGAGGTGTTCACACCAGCTCAGAAAGTTTAACTAGGGGAATTATTTGCAATGGCAGGGGCAGGGCCAAACTAGCATACACTTGCAAGGTACTTTAGAGTTTTAGGAGACACTCAACTCAGAGTGAGCCAATCAAGAGATGAAGGGACCCAATTCCTGGATATTCTAAGAGGGACATTGTCTCCAAATAGCTTTTATCATCTAAACCATTCTTCTAGCAAACTAGGTTCAGTGTATGATAAAGATATTAAAGCAGGGGGAGGGGGTATGATTTTGGGGATCGAAGGGCCCTCTCTCATGTAGCCTATGATCTGTCAGGGAAAAAAAATGCAGCTGATTCACAAGAAGAGAGAATTCGGGGGGCTGTGATAATTCAATATTTATTTACTTATTTTTTGCTTTTCATTTTTTATAATGATTTTTATTGTTTCATTATAGTTGACAAAGTCTGTCATGTGAAAGGGGCTGAAACTGGTGTGGAGGGGTAGATGTTACAAGAGAAAGATTTTAGAGTGAGACATATAATAAGGAATTTCCTAGAAAGTAGCATAGCATGAGAAGTGAGGAGCATTGGGTTTGGAGCAAAGTTGCTTAGGTTTGGAAGTTCTGTGGTGACCTGAGACAAATGATTTACCTTCTTGGTATCTCAGCTCTCTAATCAGCAAAATGGAATTAAGACTAGTATCTTCTTATAATGCTCTTGTGATGTTAAATGAGTTAATAGTTCTAAAATGCTTTGACATTGTCTGGCACTTGTCAAAGATTATAGCTGTTGTTATTCTTGTTATTGATAGAGCTAATAATGGAAGGATGGCTTTGAGGGATGGTGTGTGCCATCTGAGGGCTTGTCTGAGCAGAGGTGTGCAGTTGGGCAGGAAATCATGAGATTCCTCCTGGGCAGGAGAGCAGAAGCTGTGGTAGGAGGACAATGGTACCAGATGATGGTTTTCAGCAGGTAGGCTCGAGAAGTCTATAAGTAGACACAAGATTTCAGAACAGCTCTAAAGGATTTATTCTCCACAAACTCCATTTCCACTTTCAATGGCATTGGGACCACTTCTACATTCTAAATGCTGTTTTTGCTTCAGTAAAAGCACTAAAGCTCATTCCCACAAACACTTGCATGATTTTAATATCTTTAACACTGTCCATAGATGACACATATATTTTCATAAACTCATAAAAGTCCATCTTGAGAAAAGGAGAGCATTTTGACTCAGATGAGACTCAGAGACACTCATTCATTCTTTCACTCAGTATTTACTGAGTAATTCAGACATCAGGCATTGTGCTAGGCATTTGGGGCTATTTATATTAATATTGTATTGATAAGGCACAGTCTCTTGCCTTCAGGAAGTTAACAATTTAGTCACTTTGGTCAGAAATAAGATACGAAAGATTAAAAATCACTACGTGAAATAAACCTAAGAGAAGCCTTTCAAAACTAAGTGAGAGTCTACAATTCTACAATTCTTGGCATGGTAAGTGGCAGCAGCAACAGCCCAGCCCAGCAGACAAATTTAGTATAGAGAAGGGACAAAAACAAGACCAAAAATAAAAATTAAAAAAACCCACCAGCTCCCTCTTCTCAGCTGCCTAGGATTAGCCTTAAGGTTGTATAAGCACAGCGACTTAAAGGAACTGAGGGTCACTTTACTTCTGAGAAGTAAAGCCAAAGGGCGAGAAAGAGCAGTTCCTGCGTGATGAAGCAGAGAAATGACTTCTTCAGAAAGAAGACAGAAGTTCTTTAAAGTACAATACAATGCAAAAAATAAAAACCTACCTGGCTCTAATAATAGCCACTGAAGTATTAAATACATATATTAAATTTAGATGGGATGGAGTAGATGAACAGATGGTATGAAAGATAGATTGTAGAGAACCTTTGCAAAAACTACATATTGTAATTTAGAAGCTGGATGAAAACTCTGTTGCTAAAGATAAATTTAACAAAGAGTAAGAGAATTTAAGAGACAACAGTTTCAACAGAAGAAGTTTAAGGTAAAACAAAAAGTTCTCCTGCAGTCATTTTTAGTAAAATGTTGATGGAGACTAAAGTCTACCAGGAAGTCATTACGTAGCACTTAAGACATGTAAGTGTTTCAGCTCTCCCAAGCCAGATGGTATTCATTGAGGGGTCCCAAGAGGATACATATGGGAATGGCCGTGGTATTGCTCAGGACATAAAAACCAGCCTCAATGTTCTGTTCTTAGCTAAACATCAGGCTCCACTGGGAGTTTTTTCTTGAACAAAGCTTTGAGAATTGGGTCCCATCATCTATTAGTGCAGAAGAATTATTTCTGGAAATCAGAAAGGTGTTCTGTCCTCAGGAGACAGAAGAAAAATAAAAACTCTGAGGCTTTAGAATTCTAAAACACTTTCTTCAAAGATTATTTGAATCAATATGTCATTATAATCGTGATATATTCTGAAGTAAAAAATAAAATCAATATTTAATTTAAATTCTTTCCGGGGAAGGACAACAAAATGGGGAGAAAATAATTCAATGTTACTTTCTAAAAGTGATTTATATTTTTCTGTTTCCCCCCCAAATTTTCTATCATGAATATGTACCATTTCCATGGTCTGTGAAGAGGGTTGAAACAAAGAACTATAATATACCAATATTAAAACATTTTTTAAAGTATTTATCTTAAAGAGTGTAATTGTAGTAGTTCTGCTTAGAAAGATTTAGGGTATCTAAGCATAATAAGTTAAGGTGACCACTCTAGATTAAGACTCCAAATTGAGAGTATAAGATGGAGGGTCCAATACATGGTATGAAATTGAACAGTCTAGCATTATTTTATTCTAGAATAGAGCAAAACTATTAGATAGTTTATTGAGCTATTGAAGCCCTCAATGAAATCTAAGTCACTCCACATTTTAACCTATTTGTGCTAGGGGAAAAAGGGGTCACTGTATAAAATTATTAACTAAGAAAATCAGCAAAAATATGAGCTAATTTTTCACTTTATATAAAGTATAGAATATCGTGTCAAAGATTTGGTGGGAAAACCATGGAGATATTTTATATTTGTTAATTATATTTGTCTCCACAAGTATAAAATTATTATTCTATGAATCTCTCCTGTAGGTAATGTGAAGCTATCAAAAGTGATAGGACATTAGTTGATTACCTACAAAAGAAATTACATGTATTGCCCTGGTTCAAAAATACCACACATACCATTGGTTATTGTATTATGGGGCCAATAGCCAACTTATTTTTGGTATTATTGGATGTTAGCTACTAATGAAACAGGACCCCTGGTGAGGGGCACCAAATATTTAATCATGTATGGGAGATCTTTATTTCTCTTGGAAGATTTTTTTAACATAAATTTTATTGGAGTATAGCTGACTTACAAAGCTGTGTTAGTTTCAGGTGCACAACAAAGTAAATCAGTTATACATATACATATATCCATTCCTTTTCAGATTCTTTTCCCATTTGGGTTATTACACAGTACTGAGGAGCTTTCCCTGTGCTATATTTTATTTAAAAGAAGCTCTTGGTCCTTTGTCAGGAAGACTAGTGTATTTCTCAGTGAACTGAAAGCTCTGTGTAAAATAACCTTTTCTATGCATGAGATACCATCTGTCTCCAGGTCAAAGAGATGATATACTGTATTGCAGGACACTAGTTCCTTTTTTGCTCCCATTATATTAAGATAAAGTCAGGCACTTGGCTTCAAGTGACTGTCTGCACCAGTCTTATATCCCAAAGTTTCCCCATGGCCTAATGTCAATCAACAGTCTGGAGGGCAGAAGCTTTTCCTATGGAGCAACAATACTTCATTTTAACTGATAGCTGACATCCTCCTTAAGAGCAATTAGCACATTGAAAACTCCTACCAATTAACCTTGCGGGGAAAATAAATAATTACGATTAATGTCTTTACCAGGGTCAAAGTCTATCCATTTCGTTGTGCTCAAACCTTTGTTAGTACATAGATTTTCTATTAATTTGCCGATCATGTATGGACTTCAGGCTCAGTGTACATATTTAAACTTTGTAGAAGTTGATCCTATAAAAAACATTAGCCTGTGACAGCTTTAATAGAATTAAAATGCCTAAGCAGCCCTGCCGATACAATTCTTCCTTTGCATATCTGACTTCTAAAAAACACACATTCCCTTTGTAGTGTTCAAGCAAGTAGCCTTGAGCTGGAAGCAAGAGTGAAGGTCAAATAAGAGAGGAAATCTTAACTAAATCAGATACATTTCATTTTGCACAAGAATTTTCTATCACATTTACCTCTATCAAAAATCAGCCTGTCTTCCCAGTTTACTTTTTACCTGGAGTAAAATGAGAGTTTGCAAATTGTAAATATAGGGGGGGAGAGATAATTTCGCACCCTGTTTTATCACTGTCAACCCAGTGGTTTTCATAACCGAATCCCACATATTCTGAGAATGTCATTACTGCCTTGCAGTGTTTATAGAGCAGAGTGGAACAAGCCCATCTCCACCAAAGGTCAGGGAGAGAAACCGAATGACCCAGGGAAGGACAGAGTGTGACCTGTTTGTGATTAAACTCTGAACAAGATCAATTGAGTTAGGACAGTAGGCAGCATGGGAGGAAAGGCAGATGCCCACCGGGAGCGCACGCATGCTTCCTGAGTTTGTTTGGCCCCCGTGCCCCAGCACACTCTGGTGATACCAGGGTTGAGAACTGCTCTTTTTAGATCAGGGCGTACATGCTCTTTCTTTGGTGTAGTCATGAACGCTGGGAGAAGGAAAGCATCTTGTTTAAGGATGCCCAGATGCACTTCTGTGTATTCCTTTGTACTTAAGGACAGAAATAGGCAAGGGGAGTTTACCCTGGGTTTCAACATCTGTCAATATTCTGGCAGAAATTTTCAACAGCTGAAGTCAATCAGTTTCTGGAAAGTGCTAAGCAACCATACCAAGTGCTCCCAACTAACATTACCTCTGAATGTGCATGACCAGGCATATTTCAACGTGCTCTGCCAGGCGGTGTTAGTAATGTGAGCAATATGCAGCTCACTTTACTTGCTGACTGGCTTAAAAAGAGAAAATTAAATACATTTCTCATAAGGATATTTTCCGGAATTTTTCCACATCATTAAATAAAATGTAGCCCTGGTTTAAAGGCATTTCCTGAGAGAAAACATTTCTTAACCTAAACTAACTGAACTATGTGAAACAGTCTGCCTGTATACACCATAATATTTTTTTCCTGATTACATGTAATGGCTCTCCTATCATCCTGCAAGCTTACCCATATCATCGAATTGTTTCATGGCCATCCGAAAAAATTGACTGCAAACTTTTTAAAGCGGTTCTAGAGAAATGGGTGGTTATTCAGTTTTCTCCTCATAGTTACAAAGGACCGGATGGTATCGGAGATGACATTTCTGAAATAATTAAGAAAAATAACGACCTGCTTTCTCGGCTAGGTACATGCTGCCTTCACAACTTCGACATAACAAGCTATAACACTGCTTCCTTGTTGCTCGAATAAGGAAGAGAAGCTCAAATGTGACAGACAGAAAGAAGCAGATGCTATAAAGAACTACAGTACCAAATAGAAAGCTTTCTTGTTCGCCATCCGAATGCATATTCTTCCCAAGGAAGGGACTGTACATCCCTGGTGACACCTTAAATCCACTCAGAGTTGGGGTTTGCAACACTGTTTAATTGCCTCAGACCCCCTGTGAGGTGAGTTACTACCCCTAACTCTGTGAGTTCATGGTTCCTGCATAGGGACTCTGGTGCTGTACAAGATCCGTGTTTCTTTTTCTATTTTCCATTGGAAGAGCCGCATGAGATGTTCTGATTTTTCAACAGACTCTCCTGGCCTTTTTGTCTCAGTCAGATATTTTCTATTAAAAAGAAAGAGAAAAAAATGATCCTTACAAGAAGATACTACGCATCTTCTGTTTAATCCCAGGAGTCCCCTCTCCAATTTGAAAGTCAACATCAGACGGAGAGGTAATGCTTTTTTGTTTTGTTTCAATCTGAACTCTCACAGTTGTTCAAATTGAATCAAGAGGCAAGACTTTCAAACTAAGTGGTGAGCTAAAATAAAACTGGGAGACATTCGTTCTACAAGGTTGTATGGGAGAACTGCTGAGTACACCCTGAGAGAAAAATAAAGGAGCGGGTAAGGTTTCCATCAGAGGCTATGGCTACACAACAATTCACAGAGCAATGTGGAGGAAAACAATGTACATACCTCCTGCAGCATAATCCAAGTTGCTGGAATACGGCTTGGTGAAGTATTTCAGCACTGGGGTTTTTAAAAGAACTCTGGGAGTGAGATGCCTTCAGAAATAAAAACAAAGTTGGGTTCCAAGAATCTTAGTGATTCTTGTCCCCATCTGGCCACACCGACAAGCATGCATGTATGACTGTGCACACACGCACACACAAAACACACACACACACACACACACACACACACACACACAGTTGGTGTTCCATAAAGACAAGGGTGCTGTGTCTAAACAGAAACATAGAACAATTTTCTCTTTGGGATGCTGGATCAAATTCCCAGTCTCCTAACTAGGTTAGGACTTCATCCCTGCTTTGGGCATTGCCTTGTGGCAGAGAGTAACCTCCTGCTCCACTCCTATTCCCTGCAAAAATAAAACCTTCAAAAAAAAGAATGTCCTATTGTTGGAGCAGAATTATTCCTCCAGCTTCTCAAAGGGGAGGTATTTTTGGCATCTGGGAAGAGATTGTGTCCAGAGGGGCTTCTTAGTTTTACAGCTGGGTCCACTCAAACCAGTCCAACAAGCCAGCATTACATAGAGGAGCCCAGCCAAACACAGGCACTTCAATCACGCTCAATTCACTTGGGTTCTGGTAAATGAAATAAAACCCCAAAGCTTGGCTTTTTATTTTTCTTAGGGCAAAGTCCATTTAGAATTGATATAATCGCTTGCTATGGTTACATATGCCACATTTATTTTTAAATAGCTCCGCATCCCAAGGGCTCTTGATTTCCATCCACACGGCAGGTAGGAAGGCTGCAGGAAAATAATTTGCAACACAGTCCACATTTTACCAGGTTCAAAAAAAAAAAAAAAGCACATCTAGAGATGCACACCTAAGTTGGTAAGAAGCTGGGCCGCCTGGTAAATACGCCTTGCATTTTATATCCTGCTAAAGGACGCCCAGCCAAAGACATGACTGGGGATGAAATCCAGCGCATAAACTGCTAGCCAAGCCGAACATCCTGTCACGGGGTTGCAAATGCCTAGAGGAAGAGGCCTTTGTTTTCCTACTTTGTGTAACTATGTCCTCCACTTGTGACCCTTGTGCATATGGAGCTGTGTCCGCAAGTCACCCGATGGGCTAATGGGGGCCCCGATTAAGAAGTCCTGCATCTGCTCTTGAATACCAGATGTGGGTGGATCTATCGAAGGCTGTTCTCTGCTGTGAGAGCACTCAGGTGCCAGACTTTTCACAGCCTCTGTCAGAAGGCTAAGATGCAGACAAATATTGGATAAGACCCTAGTTCTCCCAACTCTGGCAACCCTGCTTCCTAGCTCAACTCTACTTGTGCATCTCCAAAGGACAAGGCCCATATCTGCCTAATGTTACCCACGTCTGGCACTTGCCTTCTCTCCCTTATTTGTGCACTGCAGTCAGGGACTGGGTCTCACTCATTTCTGAATGCTAAATAGCATCCAACTGAGTCTTGCTAGTTAATATTTTGTTTAACCCAGAGATGGTAAACTCTGGCCTGTAGACCACCCTGGCCAGTTGTATATCTTTTGGCACAAACAGGGTTTAGCAAGCTATGAATTAGGTTTTATGGTTTTGTTTGCATGTTTGTTTTCTTAGGGCCGCACCCGAGACATATGGAGGTTCCCAGGCTAGGGGTCCAATCAGAGCTATAGCCACCCGCCCACGCCACGGCCACAGCAATGTGGGATCTGAGCCGCATATGCGATCTACACCCAGCTCACGGCAACACCGGATCCTTAACCCACTAAGCGAGGCCAGGGATCGAACCTGTGTCCTCATGGATGCTAGTCGGGTTCGTTAACCACTGAGCCACAATGGGAACTCCCAGGTTTTATGTTTTATATACATTCTTGCATTTACAAATGAAGGTATTGCACATTAAAATCTGCTTTTCTGGTTTCTATGGAAAAAGTGGGAGTGCTGGAAACACTGGGCTTGCTTTGTCTTGTGACAACATTCAGCCAGAGCCAAGGATCTGCTATGCTTTTTGATCCAGCATGTTCTCTAGGTCACAGAATCATTACGGTGGCCTCTCCCTTCCTGTGAATTATCTGCCTCGCTCCTCTAGCATATGGTTTAATTGAATAGGAGTCCATTGGAATAATGATCTAATAATCTTCTTTATATTCAGTTACTGGATCCAAAGCTATAGCATGGAGTTTGTCAATTGTTTTTTTTCTTCCTTATCAGCCATGGTTGATGACTTTCACATGTGCAACATACTCTCAGGGGTGCTGTTGGGGTTATTCTAGCTGTAACAAGACTGTGAGATGGTTGCTATAGCCTAGAAAACTTTCCTCTTAGAAAAAGAAAGCAAATACTTTTCAGGCTTCAGAAAAACTATTACTGGTAACAAATTTCTTGTGACATCTCACAACTGATCATGACACACCTGGGTGGAATGCGAGTGCAGTTGAGAATAGCTCTCAAAGAAGAAAAAGGAAAAGCATAAAAAAGTTTAGGGAATTGTGTTTATACAGCATGATAGAAAAGGAGCATCAACAAGACCTCCAAGTAAATAATTTTAGGTCAGGGTAAATACTAGGTTTACTACAATTCCATTTCCCACACATATACTTATGGCCAGGGCTGGCCCACTACATGGGAGAAATTGGCAGCTGCCTTCTTCTTGCGTTTGGGCTAGTAAGGAATCTCTACTATTAGACTCATTTCTAGGATTTAGGTAAAGACAGGGTATTGTTTCTAGGAGACTCTTGAAGACAGAGGAGATCACAGATTCTCTCAGATGTTCCCTTAGAACTTGAATCAGAGTGGAGCTGATGACTTAGATTTGGACTTTGTGCAGAGAGGAGTGGGAAACTTGGATCTGCCTCAAGAGAGGGCAAGGAGGCTGACTGCTCAGCAGAAAGCAGGAGGAAGAAGCAGTGAGTCTGGAGCGGGGGTGTGAGAACCACATGAATGAGTGACAGTGAGCCCAGGGGCGCTGGGAGCTGACCTAGGGAAAGAGATGCAGGAGATGAGCTTCAGAGAAAGAAGAATGGAGTACTGGCAAAATTCATGGGCATTATTACTCCAGAATTTCTTTCCAAAGTTGACTTTGCCAGTGATTTTGAAATTCACCAGTGTTATACTGGCTCACTTAAGGCATGGTTGATGGATTACATGAGAAGCCAGTCTTCACCTGGGGGGCAAGTGGAAAGTCAGACGCTAGTCCCTAATGTAGAGTGTGGTTTTTGTCTTAATCACCAATCTGTTTTTCAGGATTTTTAATAGGGTGGCTGGCATTTTGCCTGAGAGCAATAGATTCTTGAGGTATTGACAGTCTGATGTTTCTGGAAATTAGATTGTTAACAGGCACAGTAAATGGATCAGGTGGTTAATTTTTCTTTGCAGCCTGAGTTATGTACAATCTGGCCTGAGCAAATTAGGAACCATCTATTGAGAATTAAGTATTTATTACTCTGCCCAGGTTCTAATGTCTTCAAACTCAAAGACGAAGAATTCTGGAAGGAAAAGAAGAGGTTTCAGAAGCTTCTAAAAATGTGGTGTAGGCTAATGGATTTTAGTCATAGCTCTTTAAAATGTTTTTACCACCTCTCAGAGGGACTTAAATTTCAGCTGCCTGAGGCTGGCTAATTACTGAGGTAAAGTTAAAAGTTGTTGTGCTCAGAAAGGACAGGGGAGTAAAAGCAGTGAACCACAAAACTGTGTCAGGAAAGTTTACTTTTCATGGTCATTGAATTAATGAAGCAACAAGCCAGCTCTGGTCCATCTCCTGTCTGTCTCTGTGTCACCCTTGGGCCTCCCTGCCACAAAGGGAGAGACACTTGTCAGACCCAAACACCTTTTCCACCAGAGGGGAGCTGGCAAAACAGAATGCTCCTTGATTAGAAAAAAAAAAAAAAAGACTGGAAATTTCAAATTCTTACTTTCCACTCACTTGCTTAAAATGTGACAATCATGTTTCGGGAGTGCCCTTCGAGAGACACAAGGATAAGAAGCTGGTGAGCAGAAAACACAATGCCTGCCTCTTTTCCCCTCTGAGGAGACAGAAAACAGAATGACTTGCAGGTGGCCCCATCTGTAGTCGAAAGGAATGCAATGATTTTGGGAAAGAGCTCTACTTTTTTTTTTTTTTAATTGGAAAAAAAAAGAATGAGAAGAAAATGCTAATAGTTGCAGTTAGAAAATATGCCTGGGAGAATGGCCTTTATCATCTGCTTTTGAAGTCGGGGTTGAGAAAGAGATGAAGCCAGAGAGAGAACCCAGAGGGCTGATCAGGCACACAGAGCGCTCTGGGCACCAGGACACACAATTGGTACCTGAGGGAGAAACTTTTCTGTAAAGTCATTTCAAACTTGCTCAGTGATTTGGCGAGAATAATTTGCATGGCCTTTTAAATGGTATATTGCTGTTTCATCTCCAGACAAGAGTGCAAGAGATGTTTATAAAGATCCCAACCTCTGTTTAGGGATGTCTAAATACATTCTGGCAATTAGCTTAACTTTGATCCAACGCAGTGCTTTTTCTCGGTAAAATAAATAAATCGGGGAAAGGTTCTGGAACACTCTCCCCTTTAAGAGCTCTGCTATTATATTTCAATAGATACTGTTAAATCTGATGTTTATTTTTAAATCTCTGATCTGGTTTTCCCATTAATAAATAATATTTAATATCTATTAACAAGAGTTCAAAGTGAACTATCAGTGCGATGCTTAACATAAAAGTGTTCTATGTAAGATGGTCTGCACTTAGGTAGTATTCTTGTCATAATCTGCCTCTCAGTTTCTCATTACATTGTTAGAAATACTTAGTCACATGGCACAAGCAATAAAAAGAAGAGACATAGTTCAGTTTCCAAAAGAGTGAATGAATTTTGTACATTCGACTCCTTTGGCCATTTTTGTGCATCCCTCTTCCCTGAAACCCAGAAAGGAAAGAGTGAGGTAGAATTTCTATTTAGCTGAAAAGTATCCCAGGCCACTATGTGCCAGATACATTGTCAGCCCCTCTGGTCCCTGTTTCCTGGTATTTCTGCAGGTGTACTGTCTTTGAAAGGGGATGGTCCCATATCAGACCTGCAGACTAACAACTGGTATCTTCCTAAAAATTTTTAGAATGCTATTTCAGTTCACTTAATTGTAAGAATGTCTAGAAAACATTTTTCTATAAAATAGCCCTGACCCAAAGCTAAGAAACAAAATATACTTTAAGAAAGAAAACTTACTTGTATTTCATCACTTACAATCACAGGTAACACGGTGAACTATTCCCTTTCAGACTTTTTATGGGCAGACATTTTCATAAAATCAGGATCCTGCCATACATATACATATAAAATATTGCACCTTAACTTTGTCATTCAGAGTCAAATCCCTTCTCCCACATGTTATTTTAAAATGGCCATTAGCTTTTTGTAAATGAAAATTACACTTTATATGGTAGGGAAAGAAATCAATACACGGCAAAATGCAGTGATGGAAAGGAGCTCTCTTTCCCACTCTGGACCTCGGTTTTACTTCCCGGAGTTAAGTAACCACGCTCACCAGTTTCTCATAGACACCAGTACTAAGTGATTGGGCTATACTGTCTTTGTAAATTAGCATCACACTAAGGCACTGAGTGAAACATCCCACAGAATGTTAGTTAGTTAAAAAGGGAAAATTCCCACGCTGTACTTTTAAGGCGATGTGAAGTCAAGTCCATTGTTAATGTCAACGGGATTATGTGATTGTGCAGGTGAACAATCAAGGATTTGTATAGGCTAAGTGCAAACAGCTCTGGACCGTGTCGTTATGGTCAAAGGAATTTGAATTTGAGTTAGCGGCCTTGGACGGTAACAAAAAGACTGTGGCATCCATGAGAAAGGCAAGGTACTGTCATATTTCACATAGGCTACTGCACCCCACAACCCTTCCTTGGCACACTTGTGGATCTCGTAGGTTGTCGATTCAGGTGTCTGCTTGGTCAGGAGAGGAAACTGAATGACTGAAGTGGAAGGTGTGAGAAATGAATAGGGAAAATGGGAACCATGGTAAACAGGAAAAGAACGTCTCAAGATGTGGGGGTGGGATTGACACTCAGACTAGTACTTTACAGAAATGCAGCCTAGTGTTATCCTTTTGATTTTTTTTTTTTCTCTTTATGGGTGCATCCAGAACATATGGAAGTTCTAGGTAAGGGATCAAATCTGAGTTGCAGCTTTAGCAAAGCCTGACCCTTATAACCCACTGCACAAGGCTACGGATCCAACCCACATCTCTGCAGCAACCCAAGGCACTGCAGGTGGATTTTTAACCCACTGTACCACAGCAGGAAGTCTTCCCTTTTGATTTTTTTAATGAGAAGTAAGAAACTTAAATTGTCCTGTGAACTTGTCTAATTTTTAAAGGTTGGCAATTTATTTAAAAACTTAACAGCACTAGACTAACTAATCTTGCCTATTGGCTGCTTTAGAGCGAAGCCCTCTCGCTGAAGACAACTATTGCTTTAACTTTACCTGCAGGCCCTGGCTTATCTGAGCTCTGAAACAGACCTCCCTTTGCCCATGTCTTTCCCAGCAGGGAGCCCACGCCACACACCTGACTGGCACAGACACTGACATAACATCACTATACGAATTTAAGCATGTCCAGGGCAAAAGAAGAGCAGGGAGAGAATGAGGATAGTGCCATTCTTGCTATAGACAGAAAGTGGCATTTTGACCTCCAAGATCTGCTACTGTGATAATTTAAGGGGACGCACGCAGCTGTAGGTCTGGGATGGTACCCAATGCTGCCCTGTCCCTCTCTGGTGAAATGCTCCTTCCTATGATGGGAGCACTCAGGCCAGGGCAGTAGTAAGAGATCAGAAAACGGTCTAATTATCCTTTTAAAAAAATCCACTTCAGATGGTTTAAAACCCCTTCCCCCATCCTAAAATACTCCTTCAGAAACCCAGCCCAGCTCCGTTTATTTGTGTTAGCATATTTGCCCTTGAGTGTGCCTGGGTGAGTTTACTCTGTCATCTAAGAGGCAAAAGGAAGCAAATTCAAATTTACCTAAGTAGTGAAAGAAAAATACCCTCAAGAAGCTTCAGCGCAGCAATTGTAGTTGTTTTTCACAAGGGGAATTTAAGAACGTGCTTTGTAAAAATGACAAAAGTTTGCTAACAAGAGTTAACAAACCATTTTGGAAGCTGATGTCCCATAAAACTGATGGCCAGTTGGCACGGTATGGGCGCCGTAAAGGGCACTGGTACACAACGGAGAGCTCAGGTTCTATCTTTACGATGAGGCAGACATTGGTCTACTCAAAATGGCTTACAATTGATGTATTTGTTATTCTCCTACATAAAGCAGTGCCTCATTATTTGAATATTGAAACATGGCATCAAACAAACCTATCAATCTATTTCTTCTAGTCATTTGCATTTCAAATTAGTGAGATCTTTTAAAATATTCATGTTCTTTGACTTGGTAACACCACTTGCAGGAATTCATTCTAAGGAAACAATTCTAAACAATAGCAAAAAGAAAAAAAATAAAAAACAAGTTCAATAACAGTGGAATGGTTAAGTAAACCACATTTTATGATTTCAGGGAAATGTTATATAGCCATTGCAATGATTATAAAAACTAGGCAATAACATAGAAAATACTAATGCTAAAATGTTGTCAGAAAGATCCAAAAACCTAAATAAACATGATTATACATTATACAAACCAGACAGTTAGCAAGCAAAAAAAAAAAAAAAATCCTTTGTATAAGAAATACAGGATTAGGGGAAAATCCATTGAAAAGTTCAGAGTAGCACTATCTGGGTGATATGTTTTTCTCATCTTTCCTTACTTTTCTGTATTTTCTTAAGTAAGCATATATTACTTTTATAATGAAAAAAAAAAGTATACATTTTTAAAATGGGCCTTAGCCCTAATGCTTTAGAAAACGACAGCTAACGCCAAAATGAAGCAGTCTCTTCAACAAAGTAGATTTCAAGTTGTCACCAACAGGATTTTCTAAAGCATAAAAGGTACATCCAGCACAGTAATGATCCAAAAACACTGCCTCTGAGGAGGGGAATAAATTCAGCCTTTCCCTCAAATAACTCTGCCAACACTACACACGGAATCAAGTTAATCATTCCAGGGATGCTTTACAACCCAAGCCAGAGATTTTCTTATTTTTAATCATATTCTCAGCTAAACCTGTACATGGGGTACAATCAGTTAGAAAATTAACTTTATTAAAATCCAACTATAGTATTAAATCAGGGATTTCCCTGGAAGCAGATTCAGAAGGTTGAATGTATGTAATGTGAAGTGGAATTTCCTTTCATTTTGTACCCCCTCCCCTCATAAATCTCTGCCCTTCAATTTCATCAAGAGATCCTTTGTTCTGACATTCTGGGCAGGAAGTAGGGAGAGAACTGATCAGCTTTCCTAACACCTCTCGTGAGTTTTGAATATGCACGTGTTTGAATACATCAAACACATCTGCTTCAAGACAGTCCATGCTAAATATTCTCACCATGTGTAATTCATACGCCACGCCAGCTCCCTTCCTCTCTGCTCCCCTTTGTGGAATAGCAACTCACAGAGACACACACCAGAGTTTTCCCAGCCTGGTTTTAAAGTAGAGGAAAACAAATTTGCGGCAGGAATGTGAAAAGCACCATGTTGCTATGTCCAAATAACCATCAAGAGAGAAATAAATCAAATTCAGCCGGTGAGAAGAGAGATGGGAAAGGGAGGGGACTGAGGGAACAGGAGAGAAGTTTAGGCTGGAAATTCCATTGTGTGGCTTTTCAAAGGCTTTACTGAGCTTTCCCTTCTCTATTATCACCTTACAAATAGCCTATCACTTAGAAGAGGATTGCAAATATTTATGTTGGGTTTCTTGCTACCTTCTTCTAGAAGATGGAGAGAAATGCTAAAGAGGATATTTTATTATTCTTGCATAGTTTTTGCTTTATTTCTTTGAAGTGGCAAAAAGATACAAAGTGAAGCCACAAAAACGAGCATTACTATTGATACCCCAATGACTAGCTTCTTCATCTTGTTTTCTTGGTATCTGTGGCTCACATTAATAGAAAACAAATGTACTGACTGGTCACCAATTGTTCCTATGACCCTTCCATAGGGATGTGTATGAATTAAGTTTGTATGTACAAGAATTCAATTTGAAGTAGACAAAGTTTGTGTTAGCTTTCCTTCATCATCATTGTCTTTCCTTTCATTTGTACAAATTAATTGCTATATGCTTTCCCGCTGGGCTCTTTCCTAATTTGCTTGGTTGTGTCTGAAAAGTCTTCAAATTTGCCATGGCTTATCCTCAAAGGAACAGAATCATTGAACATCCACAACAAGCCTTCAGGTTTGATACTGAAAGTAATCTGGGCAGGATTATTTTCTGTCTTTGAGCTTTAATTTATTTATTTGAATCTACTCCAAATATCGGTTAGTCATATAGAGCTTAATTGAATAGAATTCCTAAAATGTTAAGTTAAAAGTTATTTATGGAAAACCATGCTTAGTTCATAATCTCACTAGCAACACTCAGCAAGGACATGAGGATGAAGGTCCTGCCACTAAATGGTGCTTCACAAATCCAGTAAGTCTTTCCCTTCCCTAGTTGGTTTTCTTTTTTTCTTTTTTGCCTTTTGTCATTTTAGGGCCGCACCCACGGCATGTGGAGGTTCCCAGCTGTAGCCACGGACCTACGCCGCAGCCACAGCAACGCAGGATCCGAGCGGCGTCTGCAACCTACACCACAGCTCACGGCAACGCCAGATCCTTAACCCACTGAGCAAGGCCAGGGATCGAACCCGCAACCTCATGGTTCCTAGTCGGATTCGTTAACCTCTGCGCCACGACGGGAACTCCGTTGGTTTTCGATGCACAAAGAAATCTGACCTATACCCTATGGTTTCTTATTTCCCTTAAAAGCCAGGAAAAGAATTATGAAAGAGTGTATTAAAATGTCTCAGGAAAGACTGTCCATTCCTCAAATGCTTGCTCGTGCCTGTCAGCTTCTCTCTTCATCCATTTCCACTGGGAATGGAAACATGACTCCAGTTCACCAAGTTGGGGAGGAACTTTCTCTTTAGTTCCCAAAGTTCCTCTGACCACAGCATATATTTAAAATAGCAGGAGTTTGCAAGATTGAATACACAATTTCCACAAGTGTTCCAGTGCCCACTCAGACTTAACGGGAGGTGTGGACATGGCCTCTGAAAGGTCATGGTGGGGGTTACAATGACCCCAACATCTATCTTCCTCAACGAGTCATTTTTCGATTAAAAACAAAACCAGAAACAGGGTCTCGTGGATACTGTGCGCTGTGTGAAGAACATTATGAATTGCTTATTCCAATCTGCAAGATTCCCTGGCCTCTACGAACCCTCTGTGTTTCCTCCCAGGCCTCTGCTCCCATGAGGAATCTTGCTATGTGTGACCCCAGCAGCCACCCCAAATCTTTATTGGTCTCAGCTCCTTGGTGATTCCACTAACATCCACCTCAAAAACGTTGACACATCCTTTTATAGTGACATTGGACAGGCCATCTCTTTGTGATTTTCTTAATGAAAATGGAACTCACCGGAACACACACGAACACACACACACACACACACACACACACACTCTTCTCTTGCTTCCAAACCCAAATGCTTTTACTTTCCTTTGATTTTCAGGATGCCTCTTTAGAAGTGAAGAGCAACATTGTTTGAGGCAAGTTTCAGTGAATGGGTCATTTCCCTGCCTTACTTTTGTACTGCGAACACACTCATGATAACAATTAATGAGAGGAAGGGTTTTTATGATAGCGTCTAGCATCCGGTTTCCAGCTCTTAAATTCTCCCTATATGCACACGGATCCTATTACCTCTGGGAGAGCTCTTATTAATCTCAGTGTCAGAGCTGTTTCAACAAACCTACTGTAATAATGAAAAGTCATCTTATCACACTTTGCTCTCAGTAAATTTACCATTCTTTGATAAGGTTGCAAACAACTGGGAAGTAATTGATCTGTAATTAGTGTGGCAAATGCTGAAGAGAGTCGGTGCTGGGGTTTCATCATTTATCTGCCCAGCACAGTGCATCCTGCTCCGGAACACTAAATTATTTAGCATTCCTTTCAAATACAAATGGTCTCAATGGGTTCTCCATTATTTCAAGAACTTTCTGAAGAGGAGGCTAACATTTAAATTTGTGATTATCTGTCACCAGCGCAGCGCTTAGAGTCGCTGGGAGTGGAAGGCCGTCATTTTTCACACATGACTTGCCTGCTGAAGCCAGCCTGTGCTACGAATGGAGAAGGACGGCGGCTCTTTGATCTGAACCAAACTTGCACAATTTATCTTTCAAATGCACTAAAGCTTTTGATAAATGTCAATTTGACAATTAAATTCTTCAAGGGCCACAATATATCACCATCACAGTGTCTATTTTTGAGGGTCGGTCAGCCATAATATCTTTCAGCAGGCTGCAGCGAGCAGAAGTCAGAGGGGAAATGATAGCTCTCAGGCCTCGCTCTTCTCCACATGGTATTTTTCTTTCTTGCCGAGTAAAAGAGCTGTGATCTTTTCCTTCAAGACAGGGCACAGCTCTGATGGCAGAGTTTAAGGTCTTCCTTGCAACCCACAGGGATTGTGTTCGAGTTCTGCTCTCTATCATTTCTCTTGATAGCTCAGGGGAGAAATGAACAAGACTTTTCTTGTCATTTGCCCTTTTTGATACTCATCGGCTCTCTCTCTCTCTCCATCTATATACATGTGTGTGTATATATATATACATACATATATACACAGAGATACATATATACACACATATATGTATGTATGTATTTCTCCTCTCAAAAGGTATTTTCCTTTGTGTTTCGCAAGACACAAGACAAGGCAAGCCTGTCATTCTGTGAGGTCTCAGAGTTGGTAGGAGAAGCGAAAATACAATGACTGAGTTAAGACTTGGGTTTTATGTAAGACTCAATTTAACAACAAAAATCACTGATTAAGGAGCTCCTGTTGTGGCTCAGCAGAAACAAATCTGACTAGTATCCATGAGGATGCAGGTTCAAACCCTGGCCTCACTCAGTGGGTCGGGGATCCAACATTGCCGTGAGCTGTGGTAGTTTGCAGGCATGGCTTGGATCCTGCATTGCTGTGGCTGTGACAGAGGCTGGCAGCTGTAGCTCTGATTCCACTCCTAGCCTGGGAGCTTCCATATGCCACAACTGCAGCCCTAAAAAGGGAAAAATAAATCACTGATTAAGTCAGTGTGGATTGCAGCTGCAGGTAGAAGGGAATAGAGAAAATAAATAGGAGGCATGAAGGTTGAAGGTGAGATTTCACCTTCTAGGCCATTCCTATCTTTTAGGGTATGGGAACTTCAAAGTTATTTTATGCCTAAGCTTGGATCTTTCTATGCATCTTTGAGAACTGAAATAGCTATCAGATCATGAAGAAGGATTGGTCCCTGCCTTCTCAGGGTTGATGTTCAAAAGCTCTTCTCCTCTTTGCTCTTTTTGCTCCATGAAACTCAACCCTTCCTGGAAGAATAACAATTGTAATATGACATTTTGAAATGTTTCACATGAAAGATTATTTCGAACTCCATGATTATGAAGGAGTTTCTGAAGAGCTGACAAAGGAAGATGCTTTGGACATAGCAACAATGCCTCTGTGATCACCTTTTAAGCTCTTCCATCACCATAGATAGTGTATCCACGGCTCAGTGTGGCCCCACCACCCAGACATTCGGCATAGATGTGATGCTATCTTTTGACAAAACTGACTTTTCAGAATGATTGTGAAGAAGACTAAAGCTCCCAGATCAGTTGGCTGACCTGCTGAAAATACAGACATAAGATGCTGCTCTGATGTCTGTGTGGGATATTTTCTCAAGGACTGAGGAAAATCGCTATAATCCTTACTATCTCTAAGAAAAAGTGAAAAAGAACCAACTGACTGAGTGTCTTGAGGGCATCTCACTGTTTCCAACACAGATTAATTTTTTGGATGGGCTATCATGCAGTATTGTCAATCAGACTCTCCTAGAATCGTAATGTGACATCAGCCTTCAGTACAGCTGGAGTCATGAGTGCTGAACGTTAGCTGCAAAAGAAATGGAGGTCACTTCTCTGACCTTCAAAATGTTTGCAGCCTCTAACTTTTTGTTAAGGACTGAGGAGAACAGTTATTTTGTAGTTGGAGCTAGCAGAGGATATTTTTCATATGCTTAAGGTTATTTCATGATTGGGTGTAATGGTAGGGGGAAAACAAAGTTATTTTTGGCCAAGGCCATTTCAAGGTACAGTTTTTAGTAGCACCAACAACTCTAGATGAAATTTACCAAGCGTCCATTTAGCTTTTCTATGGCTGCCATGTTCTACCACACCTATTAAGGTACACACCTGCCCTATAAGTACACACCTCTTTTTGGTTTTTCTCATATTTTTCCACCTGCATCTTAGGATATACTTTAGAAAATGAGTAAGTAGGTAAACTTCCATGTACTGATGGATAAACAGCTGTCTATTTTAAGTACTGATATTCAGAGATTCCATATATCATAATGCATATTTTTAAGAGATCGGCAAAGTCTTTTGGAATGACAGTGCTGATGTAATAAACTTCCAAAACTTCCTTCTCCCTGTAAATTGTCTACTGCAATGCCACTCAGTGACTCACACACATTAAACACATGGAAATCAGATTAAAAAATTAATGCATAATTGTATCCCCAAATAGCCCTTGGTAAGTACCTCATGTTATCTAACACTCTCCCTGAAAACTGCTTCCAGAAATGCCCCAAGTTTTGTCCTTTTCACCGACTTTGACATATCACATGCTGTAGGGCAGGCCCAGTCAAGCCTTTGGTAGGGTGTAGTTGAAGGCACGCGCATGCAGAGGTCGACATAGCATGTCTAAATATTTAAAAGTTATACATTTTGTCTAAAAATTATAAAAGTTATACAGTAAAACTAGCACTCTTAATATGTTTTTTCTTCTACGTTGATAAATATACGTTCATAATACCAAAACTGAGTAATGCATAAAAGAAATATCGTTTTTATATGACTGAAAATAAAATATAAAAGGTGACAGAATACAGTTATTCTTGCACATGTCTGGATGTCTTGCTGATGTCTGGACAAATAATATTTTTTATTTTTTATTATTTTTTTTTGTCTTTTTGCCTTTATGTAGAGCCACACCCGCAGCATATGGAGGTTCCCAGGCTAGGGGTCTAACAGAAGCTGTAGCTGCCGGCCTTCGCCACAGCCACAGTAACGCGGGATCCGAGCCGCGTCAGCAACCTACACCACAGCTCACGGCAAAGCCGGATCCTTAACCCACTGAGCGAGGCCAGGGATCGAACCCGCAACCTCATGGTTCTTAGTCGGATTCGTTAACCACTGAGCCACGAAGGGAACTCCTGGACAAATAATAAGACGTATATAACTCGTAAGTTATTATATATTTATCCCCTAAAATTTTTTTCTTGCCTTTCTTTCAACAAAGCTATATTATTTTATTTGTTTTGAAATTTTCATTTAGATGAAATTCACATAGTATATAAAGTTCACCATTTTAAAGTGAACAATCAGTGGCTCTTAGTGTAATTACCATGTTGTAGAATCTAGTTCCAAAACACTTTCATGATCCCAAAACGAAACCCATACCCCTTAAGAATTTATTCCTGATTTCCCACTCCCCCAAGCCCTGGAAACCAGGAACAAATTATATCATAATGTTTAAGAGTTTTTATAAATTTTGGGTTTTTTTGCCAAAAATCATTAGAAGTGTTAAATGTAAAAGGTACTAGTCATCAAACCTATGAAATTCAAATATATTTTAAACTTAAGTCAAACATGAAACATAATTAATTTTAAAATATTTTTAAGTTATTTTCTTCTACAATATTAAAATTATATTTTAAAATTAAAAAGCAAAATATAAATTACAATTACTGAATATATAACTTGCATGTAAAGTTTTAAAAATAAAATTTTGACTTTTTACTTTTTGTGTTATTTTTACAAAACATAACTTTAACATTCAGTGTTCATTTACAGTATAAGACACCTACATTACACAAATTTGATAGTAACATAATTTAATATTGTAAAAAGTTCCTCAGCTGCCATGTGAAACTGCTGCAAATACCATACTGTGTCGTGGGTACATCTAGAACAATGAAAGGGGACATGACTAGATACACACACAAGAAAAGGGATACCTCATACCAATATTGTGCTGCTAAACCAGCACCGGGAGAGAGAAGAAGGACCCTGATTACAAGTGTTTATCATTTAAGTGTTTTCATTTAAGGGTACCAGTGATTTAAGAACTGGCTTGCAAAATTCCTGCCTTTTTAACCACTGGCTCTTGGAAGCTCATGCTAGCTAAAATACAGCACTGCTTAGCACTTGGGAAATAATACTTTATAAAGTAGGATTTGTAACATTTATGCTATTAGAGAGGAATAATTTGACAAGTTACTTATCTTTTCTTATAACTAAGCATTCTCAGCCCAATGCTCCTCACACTCAGAAGCAGTCTCCACCTGTGATGCAGAGCTTACAAACCCCAAACTTTTAGGTCACTTGGACAGTTTCTTTTTGTTTCAAAGACACAGGGCAAGAGATGTGGAAAATGTTTCTCTGGGGCCTGGATTGTGTGAGTGAAAAGATGGGTGTAATACTAATCACTCTGTGCCAGTGCTGAGCATCAGATTCCGAGAGAAAGAGGCTCCTGTGAATTATTTAATCAATTTTAGGTGTTTGCAAAATTCAGAGTCCTTTAAATTACGGGCCCCAGGGTCCCTTAATAATGAAGCTGCTAATCAATCAGATAAACCATACTGATTATGTTTGTTAGGCCCATCTCTTTTTGTTTGTTTGTTTTGATCCACTTGATCTGTCACAGACTCAGAGAATCAAAATTTTCCACCACTAGGACTTCTGTGTCTCCTTACATATCCTTGTGGTTTTGACATGCATTTGTCTCATGAGTAATGATGTTGCACACACAAAAAGGTGCCATTTGTATATCTTCTTTGGAGAAATGTCTATTCAAATCTTTTGCCCATTAAAAAAATTAGATTATTTGTCTTTCTACTGTTAAGTTTTAAGAATTTTTACATATTCTATCCAAGTCCTTTATCACATATATAATTTACAAATACTTTTCCCATATTATAGATTTTTACTTTATTGACAGCATCCTTTGAAGTATAAAAGTTTTGATTTTAATGAAGTCCAGTTTATCTAACTTACCTATACATTTTCTTTTGTTCTTATATCTTTATGTCATATCTAAGAAACCATTTTCCAACCCAGGGCTGTGAAGATTTACTCCAATGTTTTCTTTTGCATTTTATAGTTTAGCTCATATTTAGATTTATGACCTATTTTAAGTTAATTTTTGTATATGGTATAAGGAAGGAGTCCAACTTCATTCTTTTGCATATGGATATACAGTTGGCTCAGCATTGTTTGTGCAAAAGATTGTTCTTTTCCCCCTTGAACATTCATAGCACCCTTGTCAAAAATAACCTGGCCATAAATGTAAGCATTTGTTTTGGAATCTCAGTTGTATTCCATGATTTTATATCTGTCTATCCTTATGTCAGTATCACACTATCTTGATTACTCCAGCATCACAGTAAGTTTTGAAATTATAATGTGTGAGTCCAACAACTTTATTCTAATTTTTCAAAATGGTATTGGCTATTCTGAGTAACTTGCACTTTCATATGAATTTTAGGATCGGCTTATCAATTTTTTGCAATAATGGTAACAAAAATTTTGATAAGAATTGCATTGAATTTGTAGTTAAATTTGGGGATTATCACCATTTTACCTATATTAGGCTTCCTGATCCATGAAAATGAGATATTATTCAATTTATTGAGATCTTCAATTTCTTTTTTTTTTTTTTTTGTCTTTTTGCCTTTTCTAGGGCCGCACTCGCAGCATATGGAGGTTCCCAGGCTAAGGGTCGAATCGGAGCTGTAGCTTCTGGCCTACACCACAGCCACAGCAACACGGGATCTGAGCCACGTCTGCAACCTACACCACAGTTTACCGCAATGCTGGATCCTTAACCCACTGAGCGATGCCAGGGATCAAACCCCCAACCTCATGGTTCCTAGTCGGGTTCGTTAACCACTGAGCCATGACGGGAACTCCTTTTTCTTATTCCTTGTTTTTTTTTTTTTTTTTTAAGGTCTTCTTTAGTTTCTTTCAACAGTGTTTTGTAGTTTTCAGTGTTCAAAGAGCTCACTCTTCTTTTGTTTAATGTATTACCACTTTTGTTGAGATGCTACTCTAAAGGAACTGCTTTCTTAACTTCATTTTGATTTGTCATTTAAAAAAATTATCACAAGTAACAAACTTTTGAGTCCACTGATTTTCCCATCATTTTCCTATTCTCTATTTCATTTATTTCTTCCTAATTTTTATTATGTCCTTCCTTCTTAGTTTGGGTTTTGTTTGCTTCTTGTCTTCTAGTTTCTTAAGGTGGAAGTTTAGATTGTAAATTTGAGATTTTTTTTCTTTTAAGTATAGACAGTTATAATTTCCATCTAAGCACTACTTTAGCTTTATATCATAATTTCTGGTATGTTGTATCTTCATTTTTTATTTCAAAGTATTTCCAAACTTCCTTTATTAAATTTTTATTCAATGCATTTGGGAGGTGGGGGAGGTTGTTTTTTAATTTCCATGTATCTGGGGATTTCCAAATTTTCCTTGGTGTTGATTTCTAATCTAACTCCATTGTGGGCAGAGAACATGTTTTATACGATTTCAATTTTAAAATTTTCAAGTCCTGTTTTATGTTCTAAAATATAGAATTGTTCCAGTCTTTTTTTCAGGGATTATTCTACCTTTTATTTAAGGTGAGGTATTTAAGTCTCCAGTTGTTATTAAATTTTCTACTTATCCCTTCGATTTTGTGATTTATTTCTTTTTTCTTTTCTTTGGCTTTTTAAAAAATATCTGTTGCTTGGTGCATATATGTTTATAACTGTTATGTCTTCTTCATGGATTGGCTATTTTTACCATTATAAATTATCCATCATTTTCTTTAGAAATAATTTTTTTTTTAAGATTCATTTTCTCTGATAATAGCATAGCCTCTCAAACTCTTTTGGTTAGTGTTTGCACAGTGTATCTTTTATCTATCCTTTTACCTTCAATCTATGTGTATCTTTGTTCCTAATAGTCAACCATTGTTCTTAAATAAATATTCCTCAGACTGTTGTAAGTCTGGTTAACCTCCAGAATTTTGAAAAGTTTGACAATCTTTTCCAATTTCTTTTGCTTTCACGAAGGAGTGGATTTTTGGACATCCTTACTTTGCCATTTCAGAAGTGTTTCTATTACTTGGGTTACGCATTTTAAAAATTTTTCTATAGCCTTTACACTTGCTAGAAATAAAATTTAGGATGAATATAAAATCATTGGCTCATACTTTTCTTTCCTTAAATATCATAATGTGTTGAAGTGTTGAAAACTGATTTGGAGAGATCTAAAGCCAAGCAACCTAATACTTTATAGATGATATGACCTCTTTGCCTTGCCAGCCAAATGGTTCTTTATATTTAAGTATAAATATCTTTATAACAATAAGTACACTTTTTGGTCTCAATTGTCTCTGTTATACAGGATGCCCATTCAATTTATAGAGTTAAATTCACTTTTAAAATGATAAAACAGGGAGTTCCCATTGTGGCACAGTGGAAACGAATCCAACTAGTATTCGTGAAGATAAAGGTTTTATCCCTGGCTTTGCTCAGTGGGTTGGGGATCTGACATTGCCATGAGCTATGGTGTAGGTCAGCAGCTGTAGATTCGATTTGACTCCTAGCCTGGGAACTTCCATATGCCACTAGTGAGGACTTAAAAAGCAAATGAATAAATAAATAAGTAAAATAAGTAAATAAAACATTATTGAGTTATTTCATTAAATATTTATTTTTTTCACTATTTTGATTTTACAATTTTGTGAACTCTGTGGATGTTGGATCTTTGTTTATGTCCGTACCTATAAATTTTCATTTCGATTATTTTTTTATTTTTATTTTTATTTATTTATTTTTTGTCTTTTAGGGCCACACTGTGTCACATGGAGGTTCCCAGGCTAGGGGTCAAATCAGAGCTACAGCTTCTGGCCTATACCACAGCCACAGCAATGCAGGATCTGAGACACATCTGCAACCTACACCATGACTCTTGGCAATGCTGGAACCCCAACCCACTGAGCGAGGCCAGGGATCGAACCTGTGTCCTCAAGGACACTGGTTGTGTTTGCCAACCACTGAGCCATGACAGGAATTCCTCTTTCCAATTACTTTTAAAATTTTTCTTTTCTTTTCACCAAAATTACTAATATATATTCTTTATTGACTTTTCTCCCTTGGAATCCTTCTGATTTTATTTTTATGTCTATGAAATTTTTCTTTTATTCTTCTAGTCCTTTCTTTGGTTCTTCTGGGTCATATTTCATCTCTCCTGTTGGTTCATCTCTCTATATAGTTTTTATATTTCTATATTGTGATGTCCCTGGACCTAACTTTTTAAAGAAAATAATGGATAAATATTTTATAGCTATATTCATATTCTTTATGGAAATTTTTTGCGAGCATGTTCTTATATGTGGTGTATTAGTTTGCTATTCCTGCCATAACAAAATGCCACTAGGTGACTTACACATCAAAAACTTATTTCTCACAGTTTTCGATGGAGGAAGTCCAATACCAAGATTTTGACAGGTTTGGTTTTTCTTGAAGATTCCCTTCAAGGCTTCTCTTCTTACTGTGTCCTCTCATGGATTTTCTTTATGTGTATACTCCTCTGGTGTCTCTTCCTTCTCTTACAAAGACACAGTCCGATTGTGTAAGGGCCCCTCCCTCCTAATCTCATTTAATTTATAGTATTCAGTAATCTCTCTAAAGACCTCTCTCCAAATACAGTCACTTGGAGGCTTTAGGGCTTCAAAATATAAGCTCTAGGGAAGATACAGTTCAGTCCATAATGGTTGGTAATTTTGCCTTTGTTTTCTGCCTTTTTAAAAAGTAAAATCTCTGTTTTGATGCTGGCCAATTCCTTATCACTAACGAGTTGGGTTTTTCTGGACAAGCTATTGACTTGTATAACTTCCTCTGTTTCTCTAAATAAAAACTGGTTTAGAAGAAGGCTACACAAAGCTGCCCCCACCAGTCCAAACAAAGTATATATACCTTGTCAATTTCTGAATGAGTCTCACCTTTTGGAGATGTATTTAAATTTGAAGTTTAATATATATACAGTGAAATGCACAAATATTAAGTGTTCAGGTTGATGAGTTGACAACTGCTCATACCTTGTAACCCTCACCCCTATCAAGTTATGGGAGATTGCATCACTAGAAAATCACTAGAAAGTTTCTTTAAGTTCCTTTCCTGTCAGTCACTACCCACTTCCACCTTTATCTTCTTTCATGTCGAACATTATTTGATTTTTACCACCATAGGTTAGTTTGGCCTGTCCTATGATTTCATATGAATGGAATCATATACCATGTACTCTTTTGATATGGCTTCTTTCACTTAGCATAAATTATTTGAGATTAATTCATGTTGTTAGGTAAAAGAGTGGATTGTTTGTTGATTTATTCATTTTTGATGAATAGTGTTTCACTGCAAGAACATACCATAAGCTGTCTATTTCTTGTTGGTAGAAATATGGGTTATTCCTAGTTTTGACTGTTATGCCTAAAGCTGGTATGGAAAATCTTGTATATCTATTTTTTATAGATAAATCTATTCATTAATCATGGGTAAATACATGGGAGTAGAATGTTACATCATAGGTAGATGTATTTTTAACTTTATAAATCTAAGTTGTTGTACAATATTATACCTGTTGTACAAGTTTATACCATGGAAATGCATGAGAACTCTAGTTGTCCCACATTCTCAACAACACTTCATTTTGTCAAGTTATGTTAATTTCGTCCAGTTTCATGAATTTCAATGGTATCTGCAGTGTTGACATTTCTCTGATGACTATCAATGTTGTGCAACACATTGTGTCCACACTGACCAATCATACATATTATTCTTAAAAAAGGTTCTTTTGTCCTTTGTAGTAAAAAACTTAGTCTTGCCAAAGAGTAGGTCTGGCCTTTGCTTTGTCTTCTGAAAGGTAATCTATGTCATAGGAGTGTCTTTATTTAAGGCAGGTGCTGGCCACCAAAGATCAACCATATGCAGAGAGGGTATGTGCTTTAGGTCACATGGGATCAGTTGACTTAGAGACTGATATCGACCATATGGGCAATCAATTCATCCATCATGCCAATGGAGTGATGCCCTAATTAAAACTCTGAACCTCAAAGTTTAGGTGAAGTCCCCAAGCTGGCAATACTCTATGGGTATTGTTACACATCAGTGCTGGGAAGGTACTGCATCCTGGGGGCAACAAGAAGCTTCACATTTGGAACCCACTAAGACTCTGCCGTAGGGCTCTATTCCTTTGGTTGATTTTATGTAGGTTTTTCATTTGTAATAAACTGTAACTATGAATGTAATAGCTTTAAGCGAGTTCTGTGAATACATTCTGAGAATTATTGAAACTAAAGGTAGTTTTCAGTACCATCCCCTTAACCTTGAACTTGGCATTAGAAATGAAGGTAGTCTTGGGCAGAACTATGCCCTTGGGCCTTGAAACTTAGCTAATTCTGGATAAGTCCCCATGTTATCGTACTTTTTATCTTTGTTATTGAATTATAAATGTTCTTTACATATTCTGAATACAATACTAGCCCTTTTCTCTCTCTCTCTTTCTCTCTTTCTCTGTATGTATACACACAGATATATCCTAATATCCCATATTCAGATGACATTGCTGGGAAAAATCTTTTGCATAGACATTTTGCTGAGGTATCAACCAAAATGGATACATCCATGCATGTATATAAATACGACTGCATATTATTTATAAAATATGACCATGGTTTTCCCATTCATTTTCTGTCTAATAATTTAGGGCAAGGATAATATCTATATGACTTAAGACTAATTCTCTAATATTATTTGTTTCCTTTTGAGATTTTTATGGTACAGGTGACTAGTTTAGGAACTTGAAATGTTATATGAGTTTTGTGATCCCATTTGCAAAACTTAGAACATTTAATTCAGACTCTTTATAAAACCCTCCTTGCCTTCCTAATATGACAATTTGAAAAGTTGTTTAAATAGGATATAGCCTGGAGCTTTCCCTTTTGTAATGGCTCTGAAGGTGTTTGCTGGGCCTCCCTGTGTTTAGAAAGACAAACTTAATTTTTGTCATTGGCTATAAAACAGTAATTGCCTTTCACAGACAGCTGCTGAAGTCACCATATCCAAACAAAGAATATTCAACTGGTTCTTGCTAATGTAAGTTCATGAAAACAATGAAGTAGAACTCCTTGGAAAATAGAAAATGTACTTTCCCTTTTTTCTGTTTCCACAAAATGATGAGAGTATCAATGAACTGACAAATGAGCAGAGTACCAATTTCATCTGAGGATTTCAGAAATGCAGGTGCAGATTAATATGTCTTTAGATTTATATTTCTAGATGAAGTTTAAACACAGCAATACCCTTGATATATAATAAAGTATAAATAATACTCAGCTGTTATGTTCCATGATGAAATTATCTTACTGATTCTCATCATTTATCATTCCTTTCTAACTAAAGAAATCTATAACTCTTAAACCGATGAGTTCTAACTCTTTCATTTACTTTGAGACGGCAATTGTAGCAGGATTAATAAATTCATTTCTTGCCTCAGTTCAGTGGCCACCTATAATTTCTATTTGACATATTTTAATCCCCTCCCTAATTCCAATGAAAAGCTTCTTTTGAAATAATAAAAACAAAATACATGTATTATATTCACATTCGTTAACTATATTTTGGAAGGTCTACCTATTAAAGTCACCAAGTCATTTGTACTTTTAATAGAACTGCATTCTGCTGACAGTGCTTTCTTTCTCATTTTATTTTGCGGTGGAAAAACCCTGTAGCAGCTTTTTCCAAGTGTGTTTCTTGAAGTATCAGAGTCTTGCAGGATATTGTAGGTCTTCAATCAAAATAAAGGGAGGCAGGGTTTAACGAGCAAGTGTATTTGGCAAATTCTGGACTAAAACAAGGGAAGGAGTTTTCACCTCTTTACTACAGGATTCCCAGTGTTTTTAAAATACTGGCATGTAGTGGGACTTTCTGAAAATGCTACAGACTCTACAATGTTTCTCAAATATTGGAAACCATGAAATCATTCAAAAATATATTTTTAAAATATGAAAACAGTTTGTATCAAGTTAGTTTCCAAGTTCCCTTTCTGTCAAGATATTGAAATCAATCTCAAATCAATTAAAGAGTAACAAAATTACAGAATACACAGTAGAATAGTGTTCAGTCATCAGAAATATTTCTTTCAAAGATTTTTAATGGTATGAGGACATGCTAATGATATAATAATGTTGAGTGAAAATAATATATAACTATAGAGAATTTGGCAATGTTACTGAAAGTTATTGAAAATTGCTGAAAATTACCAGAAAATTAGAAAATTACTGAAAGGAAATATACACAGAGGAGAAAATGGCCATGGTTTTATGGTGTATTTCTTTTCCTTATATTTTTCTATAAATTATACTTTTTTAAAATATTAACTATTTGATATGAACTTTCCCCTTCATTTTATTTTCTCTGCTGTTGTTGGCCCCTCATTATTTCTCATCTGAATTACTCTAGTTGCCTCTTTATATTCTCTTTACCTCCGATCAATCCTTTCTCTCAAAAGTCAGCAGACTACGGCTCATAGACCCCACTGGGATGCTGAATGTTTTGGTCAATAAGGTCTTACTGGAACATATCGTGTCTACTTTTATTTTTTATTTTTTTGCCTTATCTAGGGCGGCACCCGCGGCATATGGAGGTTCCCAGGCTAGGGGTCTAACAGAAGCTGTAGCTGCCGGCCTTCGCCACAGCCACAGCAATGCGGGATCCGAGCCGTGTCTGCAACCCACACCACAGCTCATGGCAACGCCGGATCCTTAACCCACTGAACAAGGCCAGGGATTGAACCCGCAACCTCATGGTTCCTAGTCGGATTCATTAACCACTGAGCCATGACGGGAACTCCTCTACTTCTTTACATATTATTTATAGTTGCTTTTGCTCTATGATGACAAGAGTTGAGTAGGTGAGACAGAGACCGTTTAGCCTCTAAAGCCTAAACTATTTACATTATCACCAGTCTATGACTAGGGAAGTAATGGGGCCCCAGGATGCACTCACTCTCAGGGCAATAATGGGCTCAAATGTGTGCAGCACTGAACTGTCCAGTGGATGCTTGTGGCAGTTTGGGCCTGTGAGTAACAGATGCCATGAAAGAACTGGATGTACAAGAGATTCATTGGAGGAAATGCCTAGAAAAGGAAGAGGAAGAGGGAGCAGGAATAGGTGTGTGTGGGAAGGGGAAAGGGGGCTCATAAGACCAATAGGCAGGTCCGATCCCTGTGACAGGAGAGAGGGACAGAAGATCTGTTAGGAGGAACCTCACAGTACAGGCTGATGGGGAGCCCAAGAGCAAGACTGACTGACAGTGGAGAAGTCCCATAGTGAACAGGAGGGACCTGAACCTGACACTCCTGCCTTAGCATGAACATCATTTCCAGTCCACAGCTACCACTGCTGCTGGAGGCTGTCAGCTGAATACATGCCTCACAAAAAGTTCTTTTGACGAGACATCTGAGTGGTATACTTCCACATCCACCAGAGTACTTATAAGATTTGCCTATGTGATTTGAAGTGTGTGGGGAATATTGTGGTTATTTTCTCCAAATCACATCCCCAATTTCTGGCCTGGGAGAGACTGATTCCATTTTAGACTAAGGCTATCAGGGGTAGGTCATGGTCTATAGTGGTGCACAAATAGTTCAATCAGAATGAATTTCAGGACTTTCATTCAAGGGATAGAATTAGTAATAGGTTCTCTTTCCTTGGATTTGAACAAGGAAGCTGTAACCCTGGTTGTTGCTGCTAGTCTATATTAGTCAAGAATGCTTTTAGCTAAGGAGTTCCTGTTGTGGCTCAGTGGTTAACGAATCTGATTAGGAACCATGAGGTTGCGGGTTCGATCCCTGGCCTTGCTCAGTGGGTTAAGGATCTGGGGTTGCCGTGAGCTGTGGTGTATGTTGTAGACGTGGCTCGGATCCCGCGTTGCTGCGCCTGTGGCATAGGCCAGCAGCTGTAGCTCCTAGTAGACCCCTAGCCTGAGAACCTCCATATGCCGAGGGTGAGGCCCTAGAAAAAGGCAAAAAGACAAAAAAAAAAAAATAAAAAGGAATGCTTTTAGCTAAAAGTAACCAAACTATCTGATTGAAGTAGTTTGTTATTATTAAAGAACAAGAGGATCAGAGGTGCAAGGCTGCTAGCATTAGTTCAATGGTTTCGAGGCAACTCCATGATTCACTTGGCCTCATGATTACAGCAGCTCCATCCTCACACACTCATATTCAGCAGCAGGGATAAAGGGGTACAAGGCACAGGGCATTATTTGTCCTCACATGCCTTCCTGCCCTCCTCCCATCAGGGATGAAAAAGTGTCATTCTCAGTCACCCCAGGACCAGGGCTGGCTATGCATCTATGTCTAAACCAGACCTAGGTCCCACCTTCTCTGGGATCAGGGAATCTCTTCTACATACAAAAGTAGTGTTCCACCTAGTGTGGGGGTGCCAAGGGCGGGGGATGGAGGGGTGGCTTCTGGTAGGGCAACACACAGAACCAGTATAGTTATCTTACAAGGTCAGGCTGAGGATGAAGCTGTCACACAGAGAAAGAAAGAGCTGGGAAAACAGAGAAATGGAGCCAGAGACACCCTCCCCCAACCACACTTGACATTCACTAAGACAGGGTAACAGAGTTGAAAACAAAAAAAAGGTGTTGGATTGTATTAGATAAGACACTTTGGGTTTTAAGTTACAAGCAAAAAAAAATTCCCTAACTCAAAGTGACTAAATAATAATGAAATGTCTTATCTCTTATAATAGGAAATATAAGTAGTGCAGCATCTAAGAATTCCAGAAACCAAGAATACCATCAGGAGATGAGATTCTGTCTCTCCACTCTGCCATCAGCATCCACTTCAGCCCAAGGCAAAAACAACTGCTGTTGGCAATGGAAGCTACATCCAAGACGAGAGAGAGAAAGAGCGTAGAACCCAGGTCTCTCTCTTCAGTTTGATAGGGTCAACCTGGACAGACAACATATGAAGAAAACAGGCTGTGTGGAGGAGAAGCAGGGATGATATTTGGCAATAGCTGATATGTGTGTGCGCACATACACACACATCTGTGTAGCTAGTGGTCTGTTTCTTCTGTTTAGACTAAATACAGTCTCAAGCACCACTTTCATTATCATAAGATAATAACCTAAGTGTTTACCATATGTCAGGCATTCTCCTAAATATCTGGAGATGCACTATCTCATTAAATCCTCACTGCAACAGCCCTTTGAGACTGTTTTCATCATCCCTGCTTTACAGAGGAAGCGACTGAAGGCACAGAAATGTTAAGTAACTTGAACAAAGTCACACAGCTAAGTGGCAGAACTAGTATTTGACTAAAGGAAATCAGAGTACATATTTTAATTTCAAAAGGTCCTAGGTTTGGATCTTTGGCTCTTATTTTCCAGCCGTGCAACCTTGGGCAAGTCACTTCCACCTCTGAGCTTCAAGTATTCATACAGTGAAATCAGGTAACAGATGATGCTCATCACTATATTGGAGTTTCCCAAGTCCACCCTCTGATGCTTCACTGAAAGGACTCAGAACTCAGAAAAGCTGTTTTACTTATGGCTTTTACTTATTGTAGTGAACAGATACACATTAAAATCAGGAGGAGTGTGTGCAGACTGCAGGTTTCAGTTACCCTCTTCTACAGACAATGCTTAATTCTCCTGGCGATGACGTGGAACAATATGTGCAGAATCTTGCCAACCAGGCAAGCTCATCTGAGCCTAGGTGCCCGGGGTTGCCACTGGGGGTTGGTCATTAGGCATGGGGTACCCAAAAGGCTGACCATGGTTACTCAGATCCCGTTCCTCCCAAGGTCAAACTGATAGAGTGTGGCCCAAGGCTCCCACCGTCAGTCACATGATTAGTATAAACTATCTGGGGTGACCCAAGGCCCCAGCTATGCAACATTAACCTTATTAAACAGAATATTCTGAGGATTTAGAGGTTATCTCCCAAGAGCCAGGAAGAGCTAGTCCCTTCCTTGGAATATGAAGTACAGGTTTGAATATGGGTTTGAACAATCCAGACCCTTTATTGCACAATCAGATTATATGAAATTTGTAACATTTATTGGTCAGTCTCACGGCAGTCAACAGTTCTTACCCGTTTACCCCCATCCTCACAGACAGAAGGCAACATTTAGCTATTGAAGACTTGAGGGAACCTATCCAGTTCCAATTCATTGATTCCCCTTACTCAGAGATTAATACTCACTCTTCCTGGTTCCACATCACAAATATCAATACATATCAATAAATTGCTACATTCTGAAACATCAGAACACCTTTAAAAGGAAGAATTCCTCAGAAGTCATAGCACTTATCACAGCAAGAAATGCCAATGGTTTGGGGTTACACTTTATGATGATACATCAGTCTGATTCCTTTTAAAGTCAGATTATCTCTTTTAATTTTATTCAGAAATACACAGAGAGATCGAGATATTTATGTTTCTGCTTGTACTTCCATGCCAATACTCCAAAAGGTTTTTTGGTTGCACATCTATTTCTAAAATAATTTCGACCTATCCCCTCCAAAGTATGTGTATTAATTATAAATTATGTGCACTTATACTACTGTGCTAATATAGCACGTGTATTATAAAGTACACACTTTCAATAGAAATCTTAAGAGGATAAAATTTAAAAAGTAAATGTAAATGGAAATTCTAATGCTGTCCTCCCTTACTTGAGTGGATCCTCTTGTGAAACCCTTGGGGTACATGCATCCAATATGGATATCATTATTCTTCAGATGGGAACCACACTGCCATCCCTTTATGTCACACTATCCTGATTAGCCAGAACCTCTCAGATGTCCTCACGTTAATGTTATTGCAATGGCACTGAATAATGGAGAATATTATCTGATAAGGTGATAAGAGAAAGACTCAACATGAATGAAATAACCTAAAGCAATGGAATGCTAAACAGTGTGTCAAACGGATTAAGGATTCAAGGCAATCTCCAGATGCTGGATTTATTGGACTAGGATATTCAAGAAGGGTCGACAAAAGAGGGAGAAGATGGCGGGCTTTTAAAATAGATGAAGCTGGGTTGAGAGGTGGACACGTAACGTGAGCAAAGGCCTGGAGGGTGGATTAAACACAATCAAAACTAGGAAGAATGTGAGACCAGTCCAACTGAAAGACCCAACCAGGCCAGCCCTGAAGCTCTTGACCTTTCTTCCCACTAGGCCACTTAAGTGATTCAATCTGGTTCCTTTCCTAACTCTCAGGAGCTCCAGAGGCTGAAAGCTGTCCTCTCAGGCCTCATCTGTCAAGGTAACTAAGGACTGTCTGTAGTTCTTACGGGTCAGCTCCTTGCCAACTCTTTCCCAAGCTTTGTGGCCTCTGGCTGGCTTTCAGGCCCTTCCCCAAGTAGTCATCAATCCTGGATTTCTCTAGGTAGTACTAGGTTGATAGGTGATGGGAGGAGAATTTCAGTCAGGATTAGGACCTCCCTGCATGGTAAGAAATTTGCATTTTCAAGTAAAAAGTCCTGACAGTAAATTCTATAGCGGTGTGCAATGTGCAGTTTTCATTTAAAACACGTGCATGTGGGGCTAATGTTGAAATAAGATCCCACTGATACAGCAACTCTCTCCATCAAGTTCACTTGGGATCAGGCCTTGAGAATGAATGCTCTCTCCCCCTCAAGAGTGGATCTGAAGGAAGATCCCCAAGAAGAGAGCAAGGAGAGTGGGTGGTGTGGCAGGAAGTATGTGTTAATTGAGTTAAAAATTAATTGGCGCGTGTGTGGTAACAGGAAAATGGAAAGTAACAGATGTTTAGGAGAGGCCAGTTGCCAGCACACAGGGATGAATGGCCTGTCTTTCTGCCAGTGCTCAATCTGAGCTCCAGGGAGAAATGGTTTTGCTACCTCAAGGTCTTAATGGAGCATTAGTCAGGGCTGTGGGGACCAAGTTTTTGCCAAGGAGATGTCATCCTAGACCAGATTTCAAAGAGGCTGGGGAAGTGTGGGGCTATGCTCCTTATATGCTGTTTAGACCAGCCTCTTCAGGCTTGCACACTCTTGTAGCACCTTTGCAAAAGCAAAACTCAAGAAGCCTGTGCTTGTCTCTTGGCACACATTCTGTGTGGTCACATTAACAAGCCACCAAATCTCTGGGCTCAACCCAGCCACAAAATAGGTCTCAGGCTGCACTGATTATCCTTCATAGCATTGCAACCCGTTAGGGCACTGGGGCTTTGCAGAGACAGGTTTTCATCCATAATTCTGTTCATTCAGTAATTCACAACAAAGATACAGTGAATGCTCCCACTGTGCTTTGTGCAAGCCCAGGGCTATGTACCACACATACACCAGTGAATGAAAGAGAAAAATATTCCTGCCCTCATGAAGCTTATGTTCCAGTGGGAAAAGATAATGAACAACAGTCATAACGAATACATTATATTTTAGGATGGAAGGGATGTGTGCTATGGATGAAAAGAAAAAGCAGAGCAGAGTAGAGGGCGGGGGGGCCAAGGGGGCAAGTGAACGACAATTTTAAATTGAGTAGTCAGGGCATCCTTCTTTATTAAAGAGGGTATATGAATATTAGTGGGAAGAGTATTTAAGATAGAGGGACCAGTCAGTGCAAAAGCCCAACGTTGTGACGTACAAGAGCAGAATGAGCAAGAGAGAGAGTAGTAGGAAATGAGGTCAAAGAAGAAGGGGGCCAGAGCACTAAAAACTTTATAGACCATTGTAAGGGTTTCAACCTTGGGTCTGAGTGAAATGCAAGGCACTGCAGTGTTTTGAGCAGAGGAGGAACATGATCTGTTATGTTTTGAAAAGATCTCTTTGATGGCAGTGTTGAGATACGGGGTGACTATAGACACAGCCAGATGACTTAGGAGGTCATTGCGCTTATGCAAGGAAGAGAGGATGGTGGCTTCGACCAAGGTAGGAAGGCAGGAAGAAGCCATTAGAGTCAAGACATATGCTTTTGAGACTGTTCTCCTCTTTAGCTATGTTCCTGTGTCCTAAAGTATAAGCTGCTGCATGGCCTTCACCATGTGTGACTCACTCTATCTTGAATTTCCCAAACATACTTTTGCATATAACAGTCATTATGATCAGTCTTGGAAAATGTTGTTTTAATGTCTAAGCCTCAGGGCAAAGATGGGTAACTGGCATCCGCAGGCTGTATCTGGTATAAAGATTTCCTGTTTTGTTTCTTTTTTGTAAAAGTTGAACTAGCATTCTAAGAACAAGAGAGTCACATAAAAATCTGAATTCCTAGCTAGCTTCACTTTAAAAATTGGTAAGGTGGCAATATATTTTCTCATGACAATCATCAGCTGGAATTGAGGAGCTATTCCCATTGGGTCCTCCAATCCCATCCTTCCCCCCACCCCCACCCCACCCCCTTCCCAGTCCCTACTTGGCCTCTCTCACATGTTGACATTACTTGCCTAGACCATGTAAGCATCGGGGCTTATAAAATAGCCCTAGTCCAGACGGAGTTCTGAGGAGGAAGAGAAACAGTGTTGGGAGGCATGACCACAGAAACTACTAGGCCATTAGTCTCTAGACTGCGGGACACTCCAAAAGACAAAGAAGTTTAAAGCTCTTGTGTCTAAACAAATACCCTCTCCAGATTTTCTCTAGGGGCATGACTGTCTCCCCGACTCAGCCCCTCTGTTCCTCTCACACAGTGGTGTAATGAATGAAGCCAGACCTCTTTCAACATGTTGAGGAAGACTGCTTTTCTCCTCTCAAGAGTCCAGTGGGTCCAGGGTGGGCTTGAGTTACTTGGAACATGGAGCAGGTGGCAGAGGTCATGTGCTCCAGGTTTTAGGGGAAAGACGTCTCTCTCTTGCTTTTGTATCTTCCATTTTCTGCCTTTTCTTGCCTTCTGACTAGTAATACCTAGGGGGCCAATACTAGTATGAATTTCTAAGACTTGAGCCACCAGCCTTGGGCCTCCTAGCTCTCCAGAGCTTCATGGAAGCCTCTGGACCAAATTCCTCTAGACTTTAAATTCCTCTAAGCATTTGCTTAGAGTTTCCCTTGTAAACCTGGAGTGTCTATAAACAAATGGTCAAAGACATGGTGACCAGGGGCTCTGGCAACTCTCTTTGCATAAAACATATATAGCCTTCAACTGAGAGTGTTTAGTCAATGAGAAATATTTCAAAAGGCTTAATTTCCAGATTTATTAGGAAAGACTCATTCTGTCCCCTGCACTCTTGCTATGGATCTTGAGGATGGAGCAAAGTCTACCTTACTCATTTTGCAAAGCAACCTCAAGCACACATTCTCCTCCACAAGCCTCATCAAAATCACCCACATACCTGATGAGGCTTGAAATTCTGATTAAAATTACACCGTTAAAAATAAGACTCAAAATGCAAACTGTGGAAGCACCATCCTCTGGTAGTGCTGGTCCTATTAAGGTCTCAGAGAAGCATGGAGAAGGCAGAGATGATAGAAAGAATTCAGGTGTGTCTACCCTTCCTCACGTAATGAGAATCAAGAAATATCTTGGTCTGGGCTGGACTTGGAGGAAACATTCACAAAAGTTTTATAGCATCTCATTGTTTCCTAACTGCCATCTTCCCATCACCATGGCAACCCACGTGTTATAAAGGCAAGTGAAAAGATTTGTGAATCTTAGCTCCTTGACCTTCAGGCCTCTTTAAGTTTTATTCTGTGCTTTTGAAGAGCATAAGTTACCTAACTTGTACATTGCAGGGGAGAGGATTCCCATGGAGTATGTAAGAAAGAGAACTTCTAAACGGTTAGCTGAAAATAGCAGGAGAGCCTTCACACTAATGACTGGCCACTCAAGGCTATTCCACCAAGAGAAGATGTCCAGCCGCTAATCAAGAATGGCTGGGGAAGAGAACTAACGTGTTTATGACTCATCTAAGTTCACTCCAGTCCTGTTTGAATGTTAGACCTTCTTATCATTAAAATTTACCTCTGCATGCTTAACTTATTCTAGATAAGCAGGAACATCTGGGAGAAGTGACAGACATACTTCTATTCTAAGATACAAATGACTGACTTAAGATCCTTCTGAAGAACCCCGCTTTCCACAGAGGAAAGGCAATTCCAAATCTAAGAGCACAGGTGAACACAATGGAGCAAAGAAAATGAGCTAACTAGAAAAGTTAGCAGGTAATAGGCACAGAAAATGCCAAAGTATAGCATTTCAACAGCTTTCTTTTAGATGTGTGCATTACATTTGAGTCTGGAATGAGATGGGGATGTGAAGTTTTAGGGGTGGACTTTGCCCTCACAAAGGAGTTTCCGTAGTGAATTTGATAGGGTTTTAAATTCTAATGCATGTCCTGATTCTGGGTGAAATAAAGAGTTCAGATGGGTCTCAGCCTTAAATCATCCCTGGCATGAGGCAAGTCCATTCAATGTGGCTCCCAGATGCCCCTTAACAAGCTCTAATTTGAGCCAGGTGCTCAGACATGGTCACCTCCCTATATTCGACTAAGTCTGAGCTGTTGCCCAAATGGCACATCCATTTTTCTAAGCCTGCGAAGAAGCAGTGGTCAGTGCATTATCGCTAACCGTAATTAGTGGCCCCGCCGAGGTCTGGCCCTGAGTGGGTTCGCTGCTGTCTCTTGGCTCCTGAATGCAGCCACCTTTGTTGCTGCCCACAGCCAAAGAACTGTTTTTTCTTTCACTCGTTTGAAATCTGAACAGGGATTTAGACTTCAGGATGCACGTGACAAAATGCACATTGTACCCTTGTAAACAGTCGAAGCCCCTGAGATTCTAGTTCTAATCACTGACACAAGGACACAACATTCCAACCAGCAGAAAGATTCTGCTTCATCAGAGAGCAGTTCCCGTGGACATCCTGCTGTTCTCAAATAATAGCGCCGAAACTGAGAACCAGGAAAACAAGATCAGCCGCTCAGGAAATCAAAGAGATTGAGTGAAGGGTGAGGAGGGGTAAGATAGCAAACATATGGAAGAGTTTTCAGTTATGGAGGAAGGAAGCCAAACACAGGGACCATTATTTCAATTTTCTTCAGTTTTCAGCCTTGAGAGATGCCCAGGAAATACTTTATGCTAATTCTCTTTTCTTAAAAAGCTGAAAATCTTCTAAAACAAGAGAGAAGTAATTACGGCTTACAACTGGCTTGGCTTTTTTTTTTTTCTCCCCTCCCCCTGTCCTTCCAAAGAATTTGCGTTTTTTTTTTCTACCCAAGAGTTAACTAGTTTAAAGTCAATACATGACTGACAACATCACTAAAATAATCGGAAAATATTTGCTCTGCCGAAATTCTCATGAAGTTAAAGACTGCATGGGAGCATTTTATACAACACTGGATTCATTCACTTTTGAAAATCCTGGACACACAGAGGATACCTCCTACTCAGAAGAGCACTCTGAGCTTTCATTAATTTCCACAGTGTTTCTTGGCCTATTTTCACCTTTTTGTCAGTAGTATTCTCTATAGAGAAGCAATTTAGCTGAGAAAATAAACAGACCAGAATTTAAAGCAATTCTTTTATTTTTGTAGGACTTACATGGTTTCTGGCTGATATTTCAATAAACATAGCCTAAAATTTTCATGGGGATAAATGTCCTTTTGTAATATTTTTCTTCCCAAAATGTTCATACTTCTTTTCAAAAATTATGTTCATTAATATTCATAGCCATCAAGGTGAAAATTGTACTAGTTCTATTATGAAGTCATTTTAATCACTTAATAAACATAAGGTGTTGATTGTTTCCTTGGATAGCAAGACAAGCCAGTCAAAATAACAGAGAGTAAAAAATATCTCAGGCAAACAGACCCCATGATCCCTTCATACACAAGCCTAAGTTTGTGAGAGTGTGTTTGTGCATGCAAGGGACATTTTCGAGTAAGTTTCAATTTTCCCCAAATGTCACTTTTTAAACAAAGCAAGATTAAAGGTGAAAATTTGAAAATTAAATATTAGCAATAATACCACCTTTAAGTGTAGTAATAGTATTGCCTCAAATACACAATGTTGCTTGGAAAAGAATTCGCCCATGTAGTCTTCATCTTAAAAATTCCTATTTTTAAATTAAGTATGCCTATATGAAACCATGGAAAAGAATGAAGTAATGCCCTTTGCAGCAACACAGACAGACCTAGAGATTTTATCATACTAGTGAACTTGTCAGGCAAATACCGAATGATATTATTTGTATGTGGAATCCAGAATAGGACACAAATGAAACTATCTACAGGTTCTATAAGCCATACTCAGAGACACGGAACAGACTTGTGGTTGCCAAACGGGGAGAAAGGATAGGGGGATAAATTGGGCGTTTGGGGTTAGCAGTGCAAACTATTATCCACAGAATAAGCAAACAACAAGGACCTACTATTTAGCACAGGGAACAACATTCAATATTCTGTGGTAAACCATAATGCAAAAGAATATAAAAAAAATGTATATATATATGTATAACTGAATTACTTTGCATACAGCAGAAATTAACACAACACTAAATCAACTGTACTTCAATTTAAAAATTTCAAAAATTAACTGTACCTGTTCCTTATAAGTCTAACCAGAATCACAAAAACCATCCTATCACTTGCCACAGTTAAGAAATAAATGATCACAAGTCATAAGGAGAACTGAGATACTCACAGTCCCTTGGGGATGAGATCTGCCGTACTTCCCTGGTTCCTTGTGCTAGCAGAATAAATCCTTGCAGAGACTCTGTAAAGAACCACCTCCAGCGCCATAACCAGCGTCAAGGGAGCAGGTAGTGGAGCCATGAAGACACAGGTGTCAGTGGGAAGGACGTCTGGCTGCCCTTAACAGGAGTGGACAACTTGAGCACACAGGGCAGGCACTCCTATCGGGAAATGCTAGGCTGGAACCCTGCCGCCTTAGACACCATACCGTGCGTTCTGTCCGCAGCGCTTCCCACACCCTCCCTTGTTTTCCCTTCCTCACACCTGTGGGCGTTTGAGTTGACGCTGACCTTATAGAACACGTGACCCAATGCCCTTCAGCTGGCAAAATTCTACCAGGTCTTAGGTACCCTCATCTATGAGCCTCCCCTGCACCTCGGAAGATGCGTCTGGTGCCCTTAAACTCACAGGGCCCTGTACGTCCCTCGGCCATTGTAATTTTCATGTCACATTATGGTGACAGCTTAGCGTGTTTGCCACCCAGAGGTTTGCATGTAGCCCCTACTCTCTGCCAGGTCTTGGAAGGAAATTAGAATAAACACGACCTATTCCCCGGAGATGGGAAAAGCTGTGAGATGAAGCACAATAAAGGCCATATTCACTGTTAACCTAAGGAGATCAAGAAGGGCTTCTTGGAGATACTGGCATCTGAAGTACTTTGTGAAAGTTTTCACAGGAAAAATGAGACATGGGAGGTGTTCCAAAAGGAGGAGACAGAAATTGAGAGGCACTTAGGGATCAGTGAGTTTATAGGGTGTTGGAGGCATAGGGTCCCAGTTAGTGTAGGGCTGAGGAGTGGATACTCGAATAAGTGGATAATGAGAGACTCTAGAAGTCTTTGAGTGGAGTGACTCCATCAATGCTGGACCATGGTGACAAAGCAGGAGGACCCGGAGAGGAGACACATGCTGAGCATGCCAGATCTGAGCTGCATGTTTTTTATCTGTTGTTTCATTTTATCCTCACAACCCTATGAAGAGGTTGCTAGCGATTTTTAATTTCAGATGGGAAAGCTCAGACATAGCTGGCTAAGTAAACTGCCAAGCTCTCTATCTCTATACCCTTAACGTCTTGCCCAGGTAGTGTTTGCTGTATGAGTATGGACTCAGATAAACAAACGAGTGAACAAACAAACGGATAGATGGATGGAGCCAGTACCGAGTCAAATCTGTCTCATGTGAGGCCCATTTCTTGGCTTCTACTGGCTGGAAGAAGTTTCAATAGGCAAGGATAGGCACCATAAAGGTCAGAATTGGTGTTGTGGTGCTGAGAGTGGATGGAGGGCCAATGGGAGAGAAAGTGGTAAACTACAGACAGAGCATTAGTAAAATCATTTCTAGGGGGACCGACCACCCTGATTTTCCTGGAGCTATGGGGTTTCTAGGAACCTGAAGTGGTAAAACTGGGACAGTCCCAAGCAAACCGGGACTGTTAATTTTCCTAACTGGGAGGCCAGAGGTAAGAGTCATATATTCAAAGGCAGAGGTTCCAGGAAGCACACTGGAAAAGTAGTAATGCTATAAGTGGTCAGTGATGGTTCTAAAACCACCAGCAGGGATGAGCCTCCCCTGGAGGGCTCGCTGAAACAGAGTGCCAGATCCTACACCCAAACTTCTCAGTGGTGTGGGGTGAAAGCTGAGAATTTGCATTTCTAGCAGGTGATGCTGCTGCTGCTGCTGGTTTAGAATCACACCTTGAGACACTGCCTTCCAGTCTCCAAAGCTCTCCTGCAGCCTCAGCTCATTTGCTTTTCATGATGACATTGTAGCCTGGTCTGGGACCACTGGGAAGTTTTGAAGGTGACTGCTGGCCTCTGGAGGTGTATGTTCTCAGACCAAGGAAAATGAGAAATAATGTCAGACAAGACACTGCCTTGGAGTCTAGTCCCTGGGGATTTATGTGCACTTCCTTGTCCAGACCAACCCTGATACTTTAATAGCAGGCACATCCTTACACCACCACCCTCAGAAAGCTTTATATACAGTGAAGTAGCTCTCTTGAAGTTCGTGCATTCATGAAGTCAGTCTCATAACTAAACAGAATCATAAATGTTTTGCCTTTTCCTGCCACACGCCGTTCACAGCTTACCCTGTAATCCTGAGCAAATAGTTTCTACTTCCCCAAAGTGCTCTTCCAGAAGCTGACCTGTTCTCCTGTTTACAGAGGTGCTTGGTTTAGAGCAGGGGAGCCGTTCATCTGTATTCAACAATTTTCCAAAAGCACCCCTAAGTCTTTATCTGACAGTCTCTGGATTAAGCCAAAAGTTGCTCATATTAGTTTTTATGCCTAATTATTGAGGATGGTATATAGACTACCAACTTTTACAAAAGAGGAAAGGAAAGAGAGGAAAAGAGATTATGTATTTTTTTATAGGTTATAAAGTGCTTTCACAGGTCATGTCTTGCTTAATCCACATAAATTCCCTCTGGGTATACTCCTGATTTTATAGATGAAGAAGATAAAGTGAGATATCCTGGGGTTGACAGCTAAGAAGCAACAGAGGATATAATCTCCCTTCTACCCATTGTTGATCTCTGCCATTCATAAAGGCATAATGTCAAACCGGCTGTATTCTTTCGTATGTACATCATGAAACATACATAATTATTTCACATGAATGTCAAGTCTGTGAAATATATCCAGATCTAGACATCCTTTCAAACTCACATCCCCACAGTGAGCACCTCTTCTTGCAAGTCTTCATCCACTTTGTATCATAAATTTCATATGTACTTGTCTATTTTCTCCAATTAGATGATAAGTCCTAGCAGACAGTCTTGTGTTCCTTCCATTCTTCCCAAGACCCCAGAACGATGCTACAGACATAGCAAGAGCTCAGTGAGCATGGGTTGAATGTTCAGTGAATATTAACTAAGAACCTGGCCTCTCTGCCCCTCCATAAATACCACACAGACTGCAATGTGTTTTAGTTTCCTATTGCTGCTGTAGCCTATGACCAAAAATCTAGTGGCTAAAAACAACACACATTTATTATTGTACAGTTATGGAGGTCAGAAGTTTGCAATGAGTTTCATGGGGGCTAAAACCAAGGTGTTGGCAGGATTGCATGCTTTCTGGAAGCTCTAGGGAAGAATCCATTTCTTCGCTTTTCCCACCTTCTTGAAACTGCCTGCATTCCTTGCCTCGTGGCTTCTCTCTTCTACATTCAAAGCCATCACCGGGGGTTCAGTCCTCACACTGCATCACTCTGACCTTCTCTTCTGCCTCCCTCTTCCACTTGTGATGACCCTGGCTGACTGGCAATCTTAATTTCACCTGCAACTTTCGTCTCCCTTTGCAGTGTAACATAGTATCCACAGGTTTCAGGGACTACACTGCAGACATCTTGGGAGGGGAAGGGGGCATTAGTCCACCACACTGAAATAGGACCAGGGTGAAAGGTGTCCAGAAATTGGGAAAATGCACATGAACGTAACTCAAGAAAAGCACCTGCTACCACTGCCTACTGTTGGAGCACTTAGATGGCATCTGGCTCTTATGTACATAGGGCCTGGTGCATCTTTTTTTTTTTTTTTTTTTTGCATATATTTAATCCTCACAACCATCTAGTGATATTGGTATTGGACGCATTTTCAGATTAGGAAATAGAGACAAAGAGAAATTATGGAACTTGCTTAAAGATCCACACAAGTGCTCGGTAATGGAGCCAAGATGGCACTGTCCTTGTCACACCCCTTCACATGGCCTCCCAGGGTCCAGCTCAGCTCTCCTCTGCAGGCCACACATGGCTTTGCATTTTCATAGGTCCCCTTTCTGTAATTCCCAACCCAGACCTGCTTAACTCCACATCAAGGGGTAGGGTAAACGAGACCTGGCAAAGCCCTCCAGCAGGTAACTCTTAGGGGATTTGTTTTTCCTCTTATTCTTGTTGTTCAAAGAGACAGATGATAATTAAAATGTCAGAGCCCTTCATGCTTCCCTGATCAAGATAACTACTTTACCACAGGTGAGAGAAAGGCAAGGAGGAAAATGTCTGCTGTGGGGGAAGGTAGGTGATGCTTCTTGAGAAGCAGGCGAAGCTGGAGAAACCGATCCCACTGAGCTCAGGGGAGAGCTGATTGCTGCTCCAGCTGAATCAGGGTGAGTGCTTACCCACGGGGTCTTTGGGGAGCATCCCACCCAGCCCCCTTCCCCAAAGCCCCATCCCTACCAGCTCTAAGGGAGCCAATTCCCAGCAGTTCCATCCAACAGCTTGCTAATTCTATCCAATCTCTCCAATTCAGTTAATTCCCAGTTTCGGTAACAGAAGCAGCAGCTGTCAAGCTCGGCAGCTGTGTTCTTTGTCTCCGTAGCTCTACCTCTCTGCCTTCTCTCTCCAAGTTAACTGACTGGATCACATACAACCTTCTAGGGGGAAAAGAGAATAAAGGCCCTGGGTAAAATGAGAGAAGAGAGGAGAAATAAACTTGTAGGTGCTTGAAAGTGTCAGGTCAGCTGGAGGATTCTTTCCCAAGCTCCAAGTCCCAGCTTAACACCAAACAGTGACTTCAACACCCATGTGTTCTCTAGAACAGTCAGTTCTTCTCAAACGTACGGTGACAGGGAAGTAGCTTTTTATATCCCAGTCTGTTGCGGACCAGTGCATGGATCTACCGCGCATGACTAGGGAGCGAGCTCACACATGTGACTCACCGCCAAGGGCAAGAGTATTGGGCCGCACTCCACCCTGCTCAAGAGAGCACAGGCATGGATGTCGGGCAATGACAAGCTGCTATAAAAATTCCATGGAGTTCCTATTGTGACTCAGCATACTAAGAACCCAACACAGTCTCCACGAGGATATGGGTTTGATCCCTGACCTCACTCAGTGGGTTAATGGTCCAGTGTTGCTGTAAGCTGCAGCAGAGGTTGCAGCTCAGATCTGGTCTTGCTCTGGCTGTGGCGTAGGCCAGCAGCTGCAGCTCTGATTCAATTCCTAGCCTGGGAACTTCCATATGCCATAGGTGTGGCCATAAATTTTTTTTAATAAAAAATAAAAATTCCTAAATACTCTCGATTTCTGTATTTATCTCACTGATGAAGCTGCCCTATCCTAGAGGCCTCATTGAGAAAGTATCCTCTACACAGGGATTGAAGGCATAGTAGTGAACTTTGTGAATTTCCAGAGGAAGGATATTTCATGCAGAGGGAACAGACAGAACAAAGGTGGAGGACAGGACGACTAGAGTTGAAGGAACGAGGGGAGAATTGAAAACGATGAGATCAAGCAGTTATGGGAAGATAGAAGTTCATGCTGTGCCCCACAGGTTGTTGAAGCCTTTGAATCTTTTTAACTGTGAGAGAAATGATGTGCATTGTAGGAGTTTGAACAAAGGAGAAGCATGATCTAGCTTCAGTGTTGGGGGGCAAGGCTGGAGGCAGGGAGGGTGGAGTTGCCACCAAAATTCAAGCAAGACATAATGAAGGCTCAGACCAGGGTGTCGATATGGGAGGACGGACAGAAGTCCAAAATTAGGTATATTTTGAAGACAGAAGATGGACAGGTTCAAGAGAAAGAGAGGAGCCAGGGATGGTGCCATTTGCGGGGGAGGGAGGGTTGAGCCACAGGGAGGGTAGAGTTGCCATCACCGGTCTGGGGAGCGCATCACACAAAGCAAATCTGATGGAGGAGAATCGGGACTTTCATTTTCAACACGTTGAGACTGAAATATCTAAAAGACCTCCAGACCAAGATGAGCGATGCCAAACAGCAGTTGCATGTATGAGTCTGGAGTGTGGGAGAGATGTCTGCGCTGGAAATAGAAGTGAGGGAGTTGTCAGTATTTCAAGCCACGGGGTTCAATGAGATTTCCAATGGAGTAAATTTAGAAAAGAAGGTGCTCCAAAATTAAGAGATCAGGGAGAAGGGGAGGAACGAGGGGAGGAGGTGGGGGATGGAAACCCTGAGAATGTGGTGACTTGGAAGCCAAGGGGAGTAAGCGTTTGAGCAGGGACTCAGGTAAGTTGCCGCGCTTCACTTTCTGCATCTGCTAAGTAGGACTACGAATGCCTCCCGTGAGGTCACTGTGAGGATTATAAATGAGTTCCTCCACTGAATAAATGTGTAATAACTGTACTCGCTCTACTACGGACTTGGGTTTGAGTCACACTTGTTTCCCTACTGCCAGTGGGAGGGCACCCATCTGTAAAACACCAAGCCCGGGGCCTGACTTCAGGAGGTGCTTTGCTCGCCGGCTTGGGCAAGAAGAGCCATTGCCTGCGTGTGGCCTGTGTGGATTCACACTCTCTTCTGCTTCTTGAGACCAATTAAAATTACTCAGTGCTAATTAGTGAGTATGGGTAAGCAAGGGAATCTTCGCTTTCCCCACAACTCCAACTTTCTCCGTCTAAAGGCTCTGATATTCCACAGAACAGATGGATTTCTTTCTTGGTTGGGGAATAAGAGAGAACCACTTCAGGAATTAGTAGCTAGTCTTACCTGGCTAACTAGCCCAAGAGCATTCAGGGCCTGAGGCCACACCCAGGAGGCCAGCAGCTCCATCACCCCATGCACACAACTCAGTTCCAGCTCCCCACCTCCCAAGCCTCAAAGGAGGTGAAATAAGTCAAAAGGCTGTTTGTAAACGGGAAAGAAGTCAGGGAAGGAGAGCCTGAAGCCTATGGCCTAGAGAGCAGGCCCTGGAGAGGCGTAAGTACATCCATTGCCCTTATGTTCCCAGAATGTGCACATGGTTTGTGTACGTAAGACTCACTCTTTTGTCTTCCCATAAACCAAGCAGCTGCCTCGTTCACCTGTTCTCTTGGATCTTCCAGCAGCCTGCGGCCTCCCCTCCACGGGCTGAATCTGACACTAGGGCTCCACGGGGCAGGTCACCAAGGTAGCCAGAAGGCCCTGGAGCCCAGGCGGCCTCCTTAAGAACAGTTCCCAAGGGCCACGGGCTTGGGCTGTCAGCATGGGGTGCTCTCCCAGCTGCCTGTTCTCTCCCCTGTGGTGCCCTGCCCACGTGGCCTGCTGCTGAGGGAGGCTCCTAGGGCTGCTGTTTTCTTTATGACTATGGGTGACATTGCACAGGCGCTCCAGCTTCTTTCACAACGCCTTTGTTTTGATCTACAAAAGTCGGCTGAGTTTCTTTTGGGCCTTGTCATGTTAACAAAAACAAATGTAATAATATGCACTTGAAAAGGCTCGCATGTCTTGATATTTTAATAAGCTTTTGATTCTACAGGGACCTCTGAGGCTTTTTAAAAGTTTAAAGTTAATAAAGAGAGTAAAAGAAAAAAAATATGAATTGTTTTTAATTATTATTATACAGGATTAACCAAGTCAGTTGTGTATAATTAGACAGTAGCTACCTTGCTTTGCAGAGGCAGTAAATAGGCCCACAGGGGGGCTGCCAGAAGGCTGAGGTGTTTACAAGGCACTGGAGATGTTTTCACCAAGCACATAATCCCAGTCGCAGCTACTATTGCTTTTATAATGGATGTGTTCATTACACCCGAAGACTAATATGCGTATCCATCATCTTTCTAACACAGATGACTCTTGAGGTGGGGGATGGCAGTGGAGAGGGTATGATAATAATTTGGTGGTAAAATTATTAACAGAGCCCATTAGCATGCAGCTTTGCTGTGGTTTTATTTCTATTGCCATTGCTGGGAGGAATTTTAAGTTAAATAAACAATTGCCAAAGGAGTGATGATTAAGATATTGCTAGGAAAGTTGTTGTTTTAAATACCTCCACCAGTGAAAGCTGTGGGTTAGAAGTTCTAGGGCTTTGCTATGAACCAATCTATGACTTTGGGGGATTCATTAACTTAACATGTACTGAGTACTGTCCTATGCCAGGCATTGTCTTAGCTGCTGGGGGAAAACAACAAGTAAGAAACAATGGACCTTCCTTCCTAAGTGTAATCAAGCAAGGACCTCCCTTAGAGTTGCCTGGGAAGCTTTGCAAAACATAGTCACCAAGTCAATAGAGCTGGGGACCATCTCCCAGGTATGACCCTGGGTCTGTGAATTTTGATTCAGTTTCAGTGATACTGGAGGTTGTTGATTGAAGTGGGAGAAACATAATGAAACAACAAATATGATGAGTGCTTTGAAAGGGGAAGTGTTTGACCATCCTGAGCTTCCAGTCCCATATTTTTATTGCAGGGGGTAATAATATCTGTCCTACGTATCTACGTTGGGTCAGGTTCCCTAGGAAGCTGACTCTGGGAAGGAGCACATAGGGAATTTATTGGGGAGTGCTCTCAGGACCAGCCATTTGAAAAGGGGAGGAAGTAAAATGGACCAGTCATTATCTCCTCCCCGGCAGGGATGTAACTGGTGGCAAGGCAGGTCTCTCCAGCCCTAGGTTAATTCCTGGAGTGAATCAGCTGACCACCTCAGTCCACAGTCCTGCTAACTGGGGTCCTGAGGTGGGGGGGGGCATGCCATAGCATCCTACAGTACCTTACAGAAACAGATACTGAGAGGGAGATTGGGGAGTACCTCAGAAGATAAGAAATTACTCATTTTCTGTTATTATCTCATCAACAAATTTGCTCTTGACAATGGCTTTTGATTTTTATTCATTTTTTGGTGTGAGAGTGATCTGACCTCGACACGTATGTCACCCCACAATTACCAGTGTTGATTAAGCTGAGCTGGCCAGCTGGCCTTGTACCCTATTCTTCCCCCAAAGCTCCTTGCACATCTCCTCCCAAGCCTGCGCACGTGGATTGAGAATGTGTATTTCCAGGGAGAAAATAAGTAACTGTTGATAAGAGACATTAAATGAGCAGAACTCTCTAGCTACACACTTTGAACAAGCGTCTCCATTCCAGCATCTAGAAATGAAGGGGTTAATTAAAATGACCTTTAATTTTCCTCCGGCTCTAACATTCTGTGATGACCCCAGTATTTATCTTGGGCTGGGAGTACCAGATTTCCTCTCAGACAAGAGCAAGCAATGCAAGGAGACCTCCAAGAAGAAGTTATTTTGCTAGGATAAAAAAGTTTTATAAAACGTATCTAGGAGTTCCCTGGCAGCTCAGTGGGTTAAGGATCCAGAGTTGTCACTGCTATGGCACCAGTCCAATCCTATGGCCCAGGAACTTCCACATGCTGCAGGAATGACCTAAATAAATAATAAATTAATTAATTAAGTCTCTAAATAACAACAAAGTTGGAAGTTTTTTTCCGTGCAGCTTATCCACCGCCATCTCTCCCTTGTCTGTGAAGCAGGGTAGGCAAGTCAATCACTGGTTTCATACAAGAGCAGGAGGCATACAAATAGGAAGATACTGCAAATGGGAATAATTATTTGGAAATTGGGTAAAAAGTTGGAAACTCCTCCTTTGTCTTGGCTGGACACATGTTACACTTCACCCTTATCCTCAAATCACGTTTATGCATGTTCCTGATAAGAATGATCAATATTTTAAAATTTATTTAAAAAGCCATCTCTCATCAAAGATGCTCCATCTCTTGGCTTGTTCAAGAATATTTTAAATAACAAGAACAGCTCCTGGGGCCTAAAGCTCCCTGCTCTGGGAATTGAAAACTGTAAACCAGTTCACTGTGGGATAGTGAGCTGAAACACAAATACAGATAGAAAAATACTTGAAACTTGAGAACCTAGATGGCAAGTTGGAAATGAGTTTTCAGCTTACTTGCCTGGCAAACATGGCTTCTAGGTCTCTGAGCTTCAACCTAACACAGGCCACTGTATTGGACAGATATACAAACAGATGTTTGCATAAAATACAGATTTGTATAAAATTTCCATAATTTTCTTCCTTCTAGAAGGGGCCACTAGGACAAACTGCCAGACCTGGAATCCCACTATTTTGGGGACCTAAAAGGGAAATTAGGATATGGGGTAACTACTAGGATTTGGGGACTAGGAAAAATGAATAATGACAAAATGACTTAAGAAAAGATAAAAGAAATACTTTAGAGCAGAAAAGGCTAGGAGGAACGTTAATGGTCCGTTTTTATTGTGCTGTGAGCGAAGTGAAATACTGAGAATGCAACAAAACACACTCATCCCCATGGTCTAACTGTAAGGTGTAATAGATGAAATTTAAAAAGAAAAATATGAGACAGACATTAGGGAAGAGACCAAACTTCCATGTTCCCAGGGGAAGGTGAGCAGACTTGAGGCATTTGAAAATTGAGGTTGAATTAAATGCTAGGAAATCTTTTCCATTGTCGGCAACAATTCTATGCCGGCCCCTTGGGATGGAGTACACCATCTAACAAGACGTTTTCATTTCTAATTTCTTTAACTCCATGGAAAATCCATCCTGAATTCTCCACAACTCTCTGCGGTGTTTACTAAGTGAAATAACTTAGTGCCCTCCACTGCCTTCACTAACTTACTATCCACTCGCTCCTCCAAATCAATAATCAACACATTAAATAACATTGGTCCCCAAACAGACCCTCAAATGCGCCACACTATTAACCTCCCTCCACTCCAAGAGACCACCGACACTCTGTTTCCTGCTGCTTAACTGGTTTTGTAAAAATCTCCAGCCTTTGATTGCTCCTGCCCAGCTGGAAGCGGAGCTGACCTCTGCCTTTGCTTTTTTTTTTTTCCAGGATGATCAGGTGGGGATGGGGGTGGGGGGCTGGACTCCTGGGTGTGGGCCAGGGTAGGGGGTGCGTAATACCAGTGACTTTGATGGTGGGGCCCCAAAGACTGAGCCAGGGAGGACAAGAAGGTAGAAAAAGCTCATTGTTCTTGCTGAAAACTCAATTGCACTGCCATTTTTCAATTCCATTGAGAAATGTCAATGTTCTTTCCCACCGTCTGGCGGAGGCAGATCTGACCAGGTGTCTCCACACAGAGTGGGTTCTCACAGTTGGGCTGCGTGTGTGTCATAAAGCTAAATAAGGAGCCAGTTCAGTCCGCCACCCCCCTTCGCTTCTGCCGGCCAGACACACTTCTCCATATGACAGTCTTATAAATAGCTGCTAAGCAGCTGGTCCTCCTCTCACCTCCTGACTCCATCAGAGTCCCCCACCAGAAGCCCCTGACAGTCATGCAGCTGGGAGCTCCCCCTTTCCCTCCTTCTCTACCCTCCACCTCCGACAAGTGGCCACCACCTCAGCTCTGCCCACTATCACCATTCAGAGACTGACTTGTATGGGAGAAGGGCTCAAGGAGGCGGCGGCCATATTTGACCACCAAAACCAGCTGTCACCCAACTAAACAAGCTGATGGAAGGTTGGGAGACACTGCTGTGAGACACCACACAGCCAGGGGCCAGACAGCTGACCCAGCAAAAACCCCGGGAATCGTTCTGAAGCGAGTCAAACATTATAAATATCTATGGGGCTCTGCTATGCCTCTATCTGTATACATATATATTTGAGAATAGCTTGGGGCAAATAAATATAAGATGAAAGGCATTATCATTAACTTTTACAAAGTAGCAGGAATGGATTCCGAGTTCAAATGAGGGTAGGATATGGGATAAGGAAAATATGTGAAAGAATTAAAGATTTGGAAGCCAATATGTAATAAGGAGGTAATATAATAGAAGTAGTATTTTCCTCCTAAATATTGTTGCTTTATGAAAATTAAGGCTTTACTTTATAGGACATCAGAGTGCAGGGATAGTCAAAGAGAATTAAGTCATTTTACAGGAATTGATTGAGTGCCACTGTGGACCAGGCAGAGGGAATGCAAAGACGATATCTCCTGGCCTTGACCCGTCAGTGGATGATACAGAAGATGGAGTGCACAATTTTGCATTTAAGAAAGAGACTTGGGAAGGATCCACAGAGGACAAGTGCAGTCTAGGCTATAGAGATAGCAGGAGTTTGGGCAGGAGGATGTGCATTTCCAGCAGGTCTAAGAAAGAGTGAGTGGATCCACA
>PVHT020004020.1:27663616-27930477 GCA_004024745.2 Catagonus wagneri
TCTTACCATGTTCTGGTTCACCTCATATAGGCTAACCTGAGAGTTTATTTAGTTTTTTTGGTGTTTTTTTTTTTTTTTTTTTTTGGTCTTTTTAGGGCTGCACCTGCAGCATATGGGAGTACCCAGGCTAGTGGTAGAATCAGAGATCTAGCTGCTGGCCTATGCCAGAGCCACAGCAGTGCAGGATCTGAGCTACATCTGCAACCTATACCACAGCTCATGGCAACGCCAGATCCTTAACCCACTGGGCAAAGCCAGGGATTGAACCTGCATCTTCATGGATACTAGTCAGGTTCCTTAGAGCTGAGCTACCATGGGAACTCCTACCCTGAGAGTTTAAATCTCTCATAGTTGAAATCTCCTATCAAAGAGTCATCTTTGAACTATGGCCCCATCAAAGATCGTTTCCCAAAATACGCACACATTCACTGGAAATGCATAGGCATGCCTCCACTGAGGGACCCTTCCCAAAGAGGACAAAAATTCTGGCCTGGTTAATGCTGGCCCTGGTCTTCCTCCTGGGTACACACTCCAAGCTGTCACATTCTGTGGGCAGCCCACCTGGCCCTGCCTCATGGACCTGTTCTCCACATCACCCTTGTCACTTTATGATTATTTACTGATATCTATTCCTTTCTCCTGGAGGACAGTCAGCAGAAGGGCTTTCCTCCCTGCTGAATCTCCTGCTTCTGCATTTGCCCCGCACACAATACACACTCAGGAGATAACCATCTCGATGTTTTATGAAAGCCAGTGTTAATTGAGAAGTTTGTATTTAATCTTCCACAACCACTAGTGAAATAATACATGATATTAATCAATCCCATCTTATGGACAATGAAATGGAGACTAGAAGGATTATGTCACTTGCCAAATGCGAATGAGTGGCAGAGCTAGGATTTGAACTCTAGTGGTGGTCTGACTCTAGAGCCCATGCTTTCCTAGCTTGCATGGGCTGGAAGAGACCAAAGAGAGGGCCTGGTGGCAGAAAAGGACAGCAGAGCGGCCTGGAGAAGGGGAGACGGGGATAGTGGTAGATAAGGAGTTGAGGGGGTGTGGAAATCCTTTCTTCCTTTCAGGCTGAAGAGACCCAAATTTCTGGATTTATCACTAGGTCGCCTCCGCCTCAGCTGTTTAGAGTGCATTTTAGTCAGTGAATGAGGGTGGTTACTCTCCCAGATGCTGCCCACCCACTCGGACTGCCCTGCCCAGCTGTGCATGCCTGATTTCAAGCTACTGAATGTTTCCTCAGGTGTCCCCTCCATCTTCCTTGCTGTCACCTCTGACCTAGGCCCTGTTCTTGGGAGCTTCTGCACAACAGGTGAAAGGCCAGGTGGTTGTGAGTTCAAGGGTCACCTAATTCCTGGGAAATACAGGAAACAATCCTAAGACTGTCACCACCTGTTTGGATCTAAAGTGTCCTGTATCCTCTTCTGAGCCTGGGCTTTAGATGGTCTGCTGCAAGTTCTCTATTTTAAAGTCATTCATTCCCTGTGAGTATTAATCTGATGTCAAGTGGATAATATTTTGTTCTGTCCTGAAAGTCAAGCTGGATTCCTTGGCATAGTTTTGGTTTTTTTGTTTTGTTTTGTTTTTTTTGGTTTTTGTTTTGTTTTGTTTTGTTTTTTTTTGCTTTGCTTTGCTTTTTAGGGCTGCACTTAAAAGTTGCATATGAAAGTTGCCGGGCCAGGGGTCAAATTGGAGCTGCAGCTACTGGCTTACACCAGAGCCACAGAAACACGGGATATGAGCCACATCTGCAACCTACACCACAGCTTAGGGCAACGCTGGATCCTTAACCCACTGAGCGAGGCCAGGGATTGAAACCCACATCCTCATGGATACTATTCAGGTTTCTAACCTGCTAAGCCACACTGGGAACTCCCAGGGCAGTCTTCTTAAATAAACTGAACGCTGACCTGGGCTAAGTGCCTTACATTTATCATCTCATTTCACCATCAAAGTAATGGATGAGTAGGTATTAGTATCTCACGTTTATAGATGAAGAAACCAAGGCTCAGAGGGAGAAAGGCACTTAGTGTCACCAGGGAGTGAATGGTAGAGTTAGGATCAGAACTCGGATCTTTTTAAACTAGGGTTCTGTTGGTTTTTAATAGCCTATTATGGCTGCCACGATACTATGTGCATAATTTTTTTCCATTCTGGGCTCATGAAAGTAAGAGTTTTGAGCAAATCTATTACCTGAAATACTGTAAGGATTTCTTTCTTAATCAACAATCCGATTATTCTATGACCTTTAATTTTAAGAAAATAAGCAACCAGATTAAACACTCCAGAGATGGAGGAGTCGGTTTATAGTCCTAATTCTAGGAGGCCTAATCTTTATTTTCTTCAAGAAAGATGCAAAGGGGGAAAGGGGTGGCGTAACATAGTCTGAATGGTTTCATTTGGGCATTTTTGTTTTGAACAAGAGCTTTTCTCAAAAAATTAAATGTGACAAGAAATTAATCCACATTGTGATCTAATTATTTTTAGAATTATGCGAAAAATGTAAGGTGTCTCAACTATTTAATTTTGAAAAGTGTCTTTTCATAAAGATTTTTAGTTTTTTTGCCATCCTTAAATTGCATTTTCAACCATCACTAATGTTACTTTTGTTGTCAAGTAAGGTCACTAGCATATAAGGTAGGGTTTCTTATAAAGCCTGACTTTAAAGAATGTGTGACAAATGATGATCTGGGTTTGTCCAAGTATAAGTCATCAAAATCATGAGTCAGAATGTGGAGCGAATCAGAGACCCAGCCATTTTCTTGACTTCCTTTATGTCTCTGAAGCATCGACTGTTAAGCGGGAAGGAACTCCAAACACGAGGAGCTTCCTTGTGAGGCATTAAAAGCAATATCAACCTGACCCTTGAAAATTTGACTAAAGTAAGATTGACAATAATAAAGTGATGGAATTAGTTAATATAAGTAAAAATAATTGAATAGGGAAAGAACTCACAATTGTGACATTTTAATAAGGAATGTTGTAGACATGTTAAGTCCTACCTACCTTTCCCAAAATATGTCCTCCAATTGCAGGATATAGTGACCCAAATTCTGAACATTGAAGTTGACCTTCAGGGGGAAAAGGCATTGGATCCAGAAGACACCAATCAAACTCAAGAGTGTACTCTGGGAAGAAACTTTCCTAAGTCATCTACTCCCAGTATTTAGTAGAGAAAGAGTCATAGGGGAGGTACAAGAAGTTCTGGTGAGGGGAAAGTAATGAGAAAGGGGGAGAACATGGACCCCAACAAGAATGGGTCCACAGTGGTGGTGGAACCCCCAGTGATGCGGACAGGAGCTCCAGAGATGGGGAAAGCCAGAGGATGCTACATTTTATTTACCTAGCAACTCTACAGGCCCTTCAGTCATCCGGGTTCCTAAATTCAGTGCTAGCACTTGGCTGTCTGGAAACCCAAATATCTGTTCCCCCGAATACCACCGCTAACGCACCAGGGAAACTCGTGTTCACTTTTCTCGTCCTAGTTCCTCAAAAGAAATGTCAACCACAACCAAATGCCATGCAAGCCTGCGGCTAAGGTGGGAGCTGGAGGAGATGGACTCTACCTCAAAATATGGGAGAATTTCATCAGCAGAAGCTCTTTGGTAAAAGAAATGACAAATTAATTAACTTGTCAAGTTCTTCCTTTCATGAAGCTTGAATGCAATGGATTCTCATATAAGAGAGCGCTGTTTCCCAGCAGTGCCAAGTGTCCATTTACTTGCTTCTCTTCTTTCTCCAACTGGGGATTCCCAAGGTACCCACATACTAACGTGGCGTCCATCATGGTCACACCTGGCTGCTAATGTGTGTTACTCTGGCATTTGTATATATACACGGGTCTATATGGAACATGAGTATGATACCGATTCTTTATACTGACAGCTAGATGGACATTTAATAATGGAGCTGCAAATAGTTTTCTACCAAAAATATATGGTAAGATTTCTATTTTATATTTTTAAAATAATTTTTATTTTTTTCCATTATAGCTGGTTTACAGTGTTCTGTCAATTTCTACTGTATAGCGAAGGGACCCAGTCACACATACACATATACATTACTTTTCTCACATTATCCTCTATCATGCTCCATCATAAGTAACTAGATATAGTTCCCAGTGCTATACAGCAGGATCTCATTGCTTATCCATTCCAAGGCAATAGTTTGCATCTATTAACCCCAAATTCCCAGCCTATCCCCCTCCTTCCCCCTCCCCCTTGGCAATTACAAATCTGTTCTCAAGTTTTTTTCCTGTGGAAAGGTTCATTTGTGCCATATATTAGATTCCAGGTATAAGTGATATCATATGGTATTTGTCTTTCTCTTTCTGACTGACTTCACTTAGTATGAGAGTCTCTAGTTCCATCCATGTTGCTGCAAATGGCATTTTTTTGTTCTTTAAGAGTTCTATTTAAAAGTTAAAATCTAGACTTTGAATAATGTATACTTAATTTTTCAGACTTTTAATAGATTTTGAATATTTAAAAAAATTGTAAAAAATATAAAATTTACCATCTAACCACTTTTAAGTGTACAGTATAGCAGTGCTAACTATATATGTCTTGTACAACAGATCTCTAGAAATTTTTCATCTTGCAAAACTGATTCTCTGTCCCATTGAACAATAACACTCCTCTCTTCCCCTCTCCCCATTCCATGGAATCCACCATTCTGCTTTATGCTAAAGGAAATATTTTGAAAATTTAAGACAATTTTAACTTCTTTCATGTTTAACCTTTGCTATCAGTTATATTTTTATAAAAATAAATTCAAATTATATGTATTTTAATGTTATATCTTAGTATTTTATTTAGACATTACTTTCAAAAGGACACAAACTATAGAAAAAAAATCTTGACTATATCATCTAAACAAATGCTTTTGTTGAAATGAAGGCAAAAAAAATTTTATGGAGTAAATACATATTTTATGAATTATGTATGTCTTTGTTTTATTACTTATTCAAATATCTCTAGCTCATCAACATAACACTCAGACATATGCAGTAACAATTAATTCAGTTGTTTTTGACATTTTGCCAACTTTAAGTCATAGAAAGGCTATAATTTTACTCATATTTTTCAATTTTGTTTGTATGAAATATGTTTTTCAAGGAAGGAAAAGTAGAACATATTTTGTTTTACAGTTTATTAGCTTTAAATATTTAGACATATGGTATGTGGGCCTCTATTTGTACTCTTGTCTGGCCCCCAAAATATGTGGCTGCCTGACTGGAATTGCATAACTATCTGTCTTCACCATGTTACTATAAATTTTGAAGGGGCAATTATTTGTGTTGTTTATCATTATATCTCTGGTGTTTGGTAGAAACGTGGTGCATAGTTGATCCTTCTAGAAATGTGTTACCTTCATTGATGACAACTAATTGAGCTATGAGTGTGAGCCACTGCATTGAAAATTCATATAGCTACATTCCAAGTGCTATGGACAGTGAGTCTTGCTAAATTCCAGACAGGGATAATAAAATCACCTACCTTACAGGGTTATTGTGAAGACTGGATGAGATCATTCATGTGAGGCACTTAGCATTCATACAAAAGTAGCTTTGTAATAGTAGTAGTGGTCCTGGCAGTGATGCAATGATAGTTGTAATAGCAGTAATGGTAACTGACGTGGAAGTTTAGGAACAAACAGTGTCTATGGGCTCAGATGGTCAGGAAAGGCATCATGAAGGAAAACAGAAGTATTTAGAGAGTTGAGGGTACTTGAAAGAATGTATTTTTGAAAAGATGTGTCAACAAAGTCTAAGCTAGATAAAAATAAATTGAAGGTAACGTAGAGGAACCCATATAGTCAGGAGATGAAAGCAGCTGGAAAGGGACAGGGTGATAAAGCTGAAGGGTGGAACTCACGATGGAACTGGCTTGCAGGGAAAGGTCAGCAAGTATAGTCAAGGAGGAACACCAGGAAGCAGAGAGGACTGACTCTGAACCCTCTTGCCAGTCATGAGGTTTATTGGATGGGAGAGAGGATTAAGGGCCACAATGTGAAAGTACTTCAGGGGATGAAAAAATTGGGGGAAATTTAGAAGTTTCAATGAAGTGAAAGAGTTTAAGACAGCACTCTGAAAAAAGATGATAGACCTAAATTTCTGGAACATGTCAATTCTAGACAGCTAGGTGGACACACTGACACTGTCACATGGAAGACTGGGTCGGGAGCAAGGAAGAAAAGAGGTGATGGAGCAGGTTAGCAGGAGGTGAAGAATATATCATCCCAGTCCTGTCACCAAATGTGGGTAAATTTAGATAAGTGACTCCACTTTCTGTATCCATCTCTTCATATAAAATGCAAACTCAAAAATATTTGCCTTGTGTATCAATGCCAAAAATTTTAAATATATCAATATTTGCAGGCTCAGAAAAGTAAAAAGTGCTTTCAAAATAATAAGACATGATTATGATACACATATACCAAGTCAGATTGTGTTCTCCATTCAAATAGTCCAAATACACTGGTGTTATAAATATTAGAGACACTTGGGACATCAGCTTCAGCCACCTGATGTTTGAAAGACATAAGTGATCCAGATAACAATATCCCCAACCACTGACATATTGGAAGTCAAGCTGGATGAAGAGATACATGAAGAAGGAAAAGACTAGTAGAACCAAGCAATACCAGATATCTGGAAGATTCCATGAAGCCAAAGAACAGGTATGGTAGAGAAGAACACTCCATTAATACGGCTTCTACTGCCCCACTGGAGCCACAGCTCCATTACACGCCACAGATTCAGCAGTCTTGAGTGGGGAAAACAAAGCACAATTTAACAGGATACAGACTAAATTACTACCATGGAAGGACCTGAGTCAGATTTAGGTAGAAGGGTGGTATTACTTCCCTGGCTCTAGCAATATTTTTTCCCCTGAACTTGGCTGTATATAGCTTTAGTCATACATCTCTCCAGAAAGCTATAATTCACTGTAGTATCTTACGTGTTAATTTATCACATTGAGTGTTGACAGGATGGGCATTTAATTATCTGAGGACTGCTGTACTTTCCTTGCTTCTTGTGTAATGAACTGGATTCTGTACCAAAGTGTGAGGCACTTACAGCTTCTCTGAGACACAAGGGACTCTTCCTTAAGTTGCACAGGGATTCAGTTGTTCACACATACCCCCAAGAGGGTAAGTGAAGTAATTATCTGGAGGTTTCAAGAGAACCACTGACTCATCTTAATTATTTGGATGTAAGAAAAATCCAGTTTCAACGAACCTTAAGACACTGTCCTAATTACTTTGAATATTGAATATTGTTTACAAGAAGTGACTCATCATTTGGCATTAGATTTCTGTTGTATAGGCTGTAATCATTGTAATGGTATCTGTGATAATTGGATTTAACCTGCTTGAATTATCTAGAAAATGGCCTTAAATTATCACTTCATTTAAGTATGTGATCTACCTTGAATAAAGACAAGCAGAAAATGCTCCCATAAGTAATGCATTTGGATTTGCAGAACATGAACCCTGCCACAGTCAGACCACAGTTGTTACAAAATTATTTATTTTAAATTCACTAGAGGAAGGTAGCAGTGGGTTCAGGCACTTTGTCCTAGTCAGTTTCGCCTGCTGGGCTGTTTGTTTAGATCATCTTGCAGCCAGTGTAGTTCAGTTGTTTCTAAGGACTGTCTTTCCTTAGCCTGGCCCTTCATGTGGGTTGGTTATATGAGCAGCTTCATTTGCCGAGGTCATCATTCCTTGGCCTGGCCTTTCCTCTGGCCCTTGTTAGACAATACTACAGGAGGGTACGGGGTCTTGTAACCTAACATTTTCACACCATTATGAAGACTTTCAGTGCTACAAGGCCACAAGAAGTTAAGCCCTATTAAGAAATGGAAGAGCAACAAGCCAAAGAATTACTGAAGGCCTAGCATGGTGTCTTACTCACAGAAGGTGCAAGAATGTTTACTAAAGAAATGAGAACACAGCATGGCCCATATTCAGCCACAGCTGCCAAAGAGCTATCTAAATAATTTCCTCACATGCTACTGCAGGTTGATCCAAACTTCCTTTTTAACTTCAGATCTATATTTTCAGCAACCCATTGACAGCATCTAAAGGTCCCATAGGCAGCTCAAAATCAACATTCAAAAGGCTGACTGATACAAATACCCTCCCCTTGAGTAGACTGAACTTGGTGCCTCACCGCTAACAAAATATAACCAAAATTCTGGGATATAAATTGTGAGGTTAGGTTCCCCAAAGACTCTGGCATTTGTGTGCCTCGCCCTCTCTTATTCCCTCACCCTCTCCATCTCTCCATTGCTCACTCTAGTTCTCACAGCCCCTGGTCTGGGGGAAGTGAGCTTCCCTGCTGGGAGCAGCACTGCCAAGAAGCCCATGTGGCAAGGACCTGATGTCTTGGCCAAGAACCAAAAAGGGCCTGCGGCTTGCTACAGCCATACAGGTAAGCTCAGAAGTGGGACACTAGAGACCTTCCAACAGCCATATAATTGAGCTTAGACATGTCTTGAGATGCCTGCAGCCCTGACAACACCGTGATTACAGCCTTGCAAGAAACCCTGAGTCAGAGATACCTAGCTAAGGTAAGCCGGATACCCGAACTAGAAAATCTGCAAGATAATGAACGCTTATCTTTTTAAGTTGCTAAGTTTTAGGGTAATTTGTTACACAGCATAGATAACACAGCCAGTTCTGTTTTCTAGGATATTATAACAGCCTGATAAATGACATCCTTATAAGCAATGAGGTCCTACTCTAGCACAGGGAATTATATCCAGTCTCTTGGGACAGAACATGATAGAAGATAACATGAGAAAATGTATGTGTATGTATGACTGGGTCATGTTGCTGTACAGCAGAAACTGGCACAACACTGTAAACCAACTATACTCTTTTTTTTCTTTTTATGGCAGCACCTGTGGCATATGGAAGTTCTCAGGCTAGGGGCTGAATCAGAGCTGCAGCTACCAGCCTATGCCACAGCTGCAGCAACATGGGATCCAAGCCACATATGCTACCTATACTGCAGCTTGTGGCAATGCCGGATCCTTAACCCACTGAGCAAGGCCTGGGATCGAACCCAAATCCTCATGGACACTGTGTCATGTTCTTAACCCTCTGAGCCACAACAGGAACTCCAAAACCAATTTTAATTAAAAAAAATTTTTTTTTAAATGGCATCCTTACTCCATACTACATTCTTCTCCCACAAGTCCAATCATATTCATCTTACTGAAATGTTTTATGGACTGTTATTGCTCCAAAAGAAAAATTCTAAAAGGCTGACACAGAGCATCCTAGGTCCTTGTGATCTGGCATCTACCTGCAGCTTTTCAACCTGTTTTCTGTCAGTGCTCTGACTCCTAAACGTCTCTGCTCCAGGGACACCAAATTACTTGCAATTCCCAAGCACACTACATATTTTATGTCCTTCTGTTCTGTCCTGGCTGTTCCCTCTGGCTGGCTTGCCCTCTCCACCTCACCCCTTACCCTCCTGAAGCACTGCTACCCACCCTCCAGGCCTTGGGCCCCAGCTTCCTATCTGTGAAGTGTTCTCCGTTACAGGCAGAATGAGGTACTTCCTACTCTGTGTCCCAAGGCTCCCTGCTCCCACTATACCATTCTCTCTCTGAACATAACGTGGCCTTCTCACAGGTGAAAAACGTGACTCCTATAAAGCATGATGAATAGAAGCAAAGGATTGGGAGCCAAACTCACTGGTTTCAAAATCCTGACCCTATTTCTTTACTTAGCTGCAAGCCTTGGACACATATTTTAACCTAAATCTCAATATCCTAATTTGTAAAATGAGGATAATAATAGAACATACCTATTGGGTTGTTTTACAGTTAAATGAGATGGTGAAAGATGACACGCATAGTGCCTCATGGAAATAAGAACTCAATTCATGTTATTATTGGAGTTCCCTTTGTGGCTCAGTGGTAACAAACTTGACTAGTTTCCATGAGGATATGGGTTCGACCTCTGGCCTCACTCAGTGGGTCAAGGATCCAGCTTTGCCATGAGCTGTGGTGTGGGTCCCCAGACACAGGTCGGATCTGGTGTTGCTGAGGTGTAGGCCGGCAGATGCAGCTCTGATTTGACTGCTAGCCTGGGAACTTCCATATGTCAGAAGTGTGGCCCTAAAAAGCAAAGCAAAACAAAAAAACCCAAAACTAAAACAAAACAATTCATGTAATTATTATTTGCATCTGTAGCTGCAGAGACTAGCACATAGTAAAATTTCAGTTAATGTTTCATGATTCTTTGAGAATTATTTGCACTTCTTTTGGGAACAAAGGTAGGCAAAGTAAAAAATGTTACAGTGGTAGAATTTCAGGCATTGTGGACACCTGCTTTGCCTCCTCCCAAGGTTGGTCCTGAATATTAATGTGAAAACAGCAAATAAATTAACAGGTAACAGAGCAGGGTACATTTTTTTCACTGGGAACTATTTGTCAAGAGTCTGGAAATGAGAAGATTGTCCCTATTAATGTGATGAAATGATTATAGTTTGAGGAAGAAGAAACCATTTCCATTTTTTTTAAAAGAAAAATTGCCAGGGAGTCTATTTGTGAAGCCTATAGTCTTTGACAGGCTCTTTCAGGCAGCAAGATGCAGTCGAAGGGGCCTAGGCTGAGGAATCAGAAGAGTTGGGTTCTAGATCCAACTCTGCATTTACCAGCGTGTCTCAGGACAGGACTCACCATGCCATCTGTACATAGGGGATGGCAGTACCCATTCTCCCTAAGTCTTAGCACTGTAGGAGGAACAAATGAGATCATGTATGTGAAGACAATATTTGAAAGTTTAAGAAAACAGAAATGTACAATGTGTAGATTTCTGTGGCCTCCTATTTAAATAAGAAATAGTCAAGCAAGTGTAAGGACAGCAATGGAAGTCATAACTGACTCTGCTTATGTAAATGTGGTGTTTTTCTTATACTTTCCAAAAAACTCAAAGGAAGTCATAAGACTAAAAATCATTTTAAGGAATTTTTTTTTTTTTGTAAATTGGAGTAAAAGTGATTTTTCTTTTTTGGAACAGAACATGACTTGAAGGGAAAAAAAGGAACTAGCTTCTTTCCTCAGTGTCTGAGTTCTCACAGATGCCATTGGGTCAGGGAGAGCAGTTCCTAAATATTAGAAAGTCTCTGTGTTTCTCAGGGGCCTATTTGTAATTGTTCACAGTTACTTAACAACTTGTCTTGAAATGGCAAACTCATCTGATCTCCTACAAAATCGTTGTTGTAAGTAGGTATTTGAAGACATCAAATGCAAAAGACGACTTACAGGCAAACTTAGATAAGCATGATTATCCTTAAAGAGGGATTCATTCCAATAGAAATATAATGAAGGAGAAAAGTAGATGACCAACATGGTCCCTTATTAAACATGGCATTCCTCTTCCAGAGGGTTCTCCTTTGATAATCTCTCAGAGATAAAAAGCACTCCTCACAATTTGAAACAAAAGTAAATGGAAGTTTGCAATGCTAAGAACCCCTGTGGAAATAAGGCGAAATAAAACAAGGCCTTTAGACCTGTGAGAAAAATCAATCTGATGGAAAATTGACAAACTTGTTTAACGGGAGGCCCAAGAGCCGCGAGTTGACCCCAGAGACCTCCACTGAGACACCTGTGAAGTTCCCGTCAGTTCCCTTAATCCATTCAATTACCCAACAGCAGCTCAAAGGGAACCTTTTTTCCTTTTTAAACCAAACATCACTTTAAATTAACTTTTTTGCCATTGTGCTTTAAATTCCAATTTCTTTCTCTTCATTCTCTCCTCTATACTAAATTATTAAAATCACCAACTGCTCTACAATCAAAAATATTTCAGAAAGCAGTGATGCCAAATTTGGATTGACTAAAGTGAAATCAGACAGAAGGAAAGATATTTTGAACATTTCCATGCTTGGTGCATTGTTTAAGGATATGGCAACAAGTAATTAAAATTGACTACTTGGCTTTTCCCCACGAAACCAACGCTCAGCTCAGTGTTTGGCCCCATTACAGCCTAATTCAGACCAGGGAGGCATCTGAGTGAAATGAAACACATTAATATATTTATATAAATAGACTGTTTTTTTTTTTTTCTTCATCTATAATGGGTTCCTTTTAAAAATATTTTTATAAGCCAGGGTAAGATGGTAAAATTACATTTTGATTGGAAAGCCAAATTGGAAAGTCAGAATGAAAAGACAAGGTAGATAACCTTTAACAGCTAGAGAAAGGATGAGGTTCTTGATCATTTTTAGAGAACAGAGTTTAATCAAATGTCACTTAAATGGACTTGCATGTGTAGCTAGCCATTGAAATTCTGACCTGCATGCTTTTCATTTACCGTCATCTATCTATAGACACACTTACACAGATAAAAGAGCACACACAAACTCAGAGGATTCAGAATGTACTTTGCCTTTGCACGTAAAGTGCAAACACACGTCTGCCACTGGCTTTGCTGCCTTCTGATGGGTGATCACCACTGTCTCCAGGCCAGGCATTTCTATGGAATCCCTGTCAGCTCCTGGTCTAGCCTCTCACTTTCCTGTCAGATGCGTCAGTCATCTCACTTCCATTCAGTTCAGCATCTGAGTTCAGCTAACACTTACCAAATGTTCTCTGTGCCAAGCACTGTGCTATGCACTAGAGATGCAAAAATGGCCCCTGTTTTCAACAAATTTACGAAAGAGTCCTTTAAAGTTCCTTCAGAGAAGGGCCCTGCATTCCAGGTAACTCGGAGCAGAATAAAATAGGTGAATCCTAAACTTAACAAGTAGGATTTGTGTTTTAATAAAAGGGAGGGAGGGGAGTAGGACTCATTATTTGATTGGAAATCAATTCACATTTTTTTCTATGAAAAAAGAATATTCATACCAATGGTGGTGGTTATATGGCTAGGCATGTGGAAGCTTATTCAACTCCTAATGTGATTGAAATTCCCTACGATGCCAAAAAATGTGCAATGAAATGAAACTGTACTGCTGTAAATGTGGACCATTTCAGATGAGTTTCCCATTTTTTACAAAAGTCTGTTCTGACTTTCAGAATATAGAAACCACTTTCAAATATTACCTCATTTGACCCCATGAGAGCAGAGCCTTATAGATCTCCATTGTTATAATTTAGGAAACCAGGCTCTGTGAGGCCAGAGGTCTAAGGATCACCTGGTTAGGAAGTGGGGTTCCAAAACTGAGACCCTCCTGTTGCAAGAGCTCATGTTCCTCCTTCTTCCTGAGACCACCTTGGGAGATCTCTGGAGTAATGGAAGCTATTGCACCAAAACACTGAATTGCATTTAAAACTAGAAATAAAATGTTCACCTAGAACTTTCCAGTGCCCTTGGAATATTTGACTTCTTCCTCACAACTTCAAGGAGAATATATACCTTGGGGAAGAATGAATTTACCCTGAAGAGGTTTTTCTGGCAGTGAATGAGCAGCCGATTAACCACATTTTACTTGGCTTACTAGTTCTTCTTTTCATTTCTAGATAATGACAATTTAAAAAAAAAATTTTTTCCCCTTCAGTTTTCAGCTTTGAAAATCAACATACTGATTAATTAGAAAAGAGAGAAAGGAGCTGCTGCTAAAAAAAAAAAAAAAAAGAAATATTTGTAAAGACCGTATGGTTCAAGAGTTCCTACTGTGGTACAGGGGGTTAAGAGTCTGACTGTAGTGGCCTGGGTTGCTGTAAATGCACAGGTTCAATCACTGGCCTAGGACATTCCATTTCCTGAGAGTGTGGCCATTAAAAAAAAAAAAGACTGTACGGTTTGGACATGGGTCATCTTCATTTTTCATTTTTTTCTTCCTTATTTTGCTTTTTTATGATCGAACCCATGGCACACAGGAGTTCTTAGGCTAGGGATTGATCTGAGTAATAGCGGAAACCTACGCCACAGCTGCAGCAGGCTACTATGCCAGGCTGGGGATTGAACTCAAACCTCTGCAGCTACCAGAATTGCTGCAGTCAGATTCCTAACCCATTGTGCCACAGCAGGAACAGCATTTTTGCTTTATTTCTTAAATGAGGGAATAAAAAACTCTCAAGTCAGTTTTCAAGGCATTAGTTGTATAAAGACTGCATATTTTATGGGGACCAAGAGTGTCACTAAATGAGTGACACTTGTAAAAACTGATTTTAAAATTAAAATGTGGAGTTCCCATTGTGACACAGAGGAAACAAATCTGACTAGTGACCATGAGGTTGCAGGTTTGATCCCTCACCTTGCTCAGTGGGTTAAGGATCTGGCGTTGCCATGAGCTGTGGTGTAGGTCACAGACACGGCTTGGATCCTGTGTTACTGTGGCTGTGGTATAGGCTGGCAGTTGTAGCTCTGATTTGACCCCTAGCCTGGGAATCTCCGTATGCCATGGGTGTAGACCAAAAAAGGAAAAAAAAAATTAAATATCTGAATTTCAGTCCTGTGCTGAATATAAGGAAACAAAGGTATTTATACCACAGATTGCTAGGTTGAGTGTCAGAAGAGAATCTGTTGTGAAAAACGCAATCTCTCGCTGTTTTTGAATTCACAATACTTCTTCTGTATGAAGACTTGCTCTCGCCCCCTCCACCCAAGTCCATTTCACTTATAATACACACGTAGTTTATTACTGTACCATGCGATGGTGACATATTACTTTTACTTTGTGAGTAGAATATTGCACTTTCCCACATGTTACCAAGCTTCAAGCTTTTGTTAGCTCTCGTGGGAAATTTGTGATGGTGTGAAGTGAACTCCTGTCACCACTCAGTGGACTGCAAAAATAGTGTAGCTCTTGCTAAAGACCTGGATCATATCTTGAAAGATTGCACTGATCAAATCAATACCTTCAAGAAGATTTATTGTACCCAACCTCGTTTCAATGTGTGAAGTGGATACAGTATGCTTAAGGACATATAGTTGGCTATCTCCCTCCACTGTACTCCTTCTAGCTAATCCTTGGATTTTTATAAGTATTAAAAACCCAAGGCAAGCACCCAATATTGGCACTCTGTAAAAAAGAGGATGTCTTAGAGTCTCACAGACCTAGATTCAAAGCCAAGCTCTGTTGCTAAGTGGACATGTCACCTTGGGCAAGCTTCCTAACCCTTCTGAGCCTTGGTTTCCTTCTCTGCAAAACGGAGGTCACAGTATCTTCATTGCAGGCTTGCAAAGTACCACAAAGTTTTTGTTCTGTGATTCGCCCACTTCTCAGCTCTATGTTATCACACACTTAGATATATCTGTACATTTATAAGTGTTCATGCATATGGATGTGTGGATTTATACCTTTATATTAATATCATCAAATACTGAGCCAAACGTGGTTTTTCCCACATTACATTTAGGAATTTCAAAATAAATTTCTTTTTTATATTACTTGACATAGGCCATCTTAAATTTTTAATAACTATTTTCATTTCTAATTGGTACACTCAATCAAAAGAAATATTCCCTTTAGGATTCCCATCGTGGCTCAGTGGAAATGAATCTGGTTAGCATCCATGAGGACACAGGTTCAATCACTGGCCTTGTTCAGTGGGTTAAGGAGCTGTCTTTGCCGTGAGCCACGGTGTAGGTTGCAGACACAGATTGGATCTGACATTGCTGTGGCTGTGGTGTAAGCCAGCAGCTACAGCTCCGATTAGACCCCTAGCCTGGGAACCTCCAGGTATGGCCCTGAGAAGACAAAAAAACCCAAAACAAAAGAAAGATTCCCTTTTAAAAAATGAGATTCCTGACCCCAAAATAAATAAAAGAGACTTATAATTAAAAAAGAAAGTCTAAATGAGTTCTATTTACTTAAAGCTTATCTGACAATATGCTGAAAAGTTAGGCACATACAAAAGGGTATCTCTTACAAATTCACTCACGTACTAAAGAAAATATTGACTTCCAAGTGGGAGAAATTTAAAGTCAAATACTAGAAGAGGTATTACAGAAAATAAAAGAGAGCAAAACATTTCTGAGGGCCACACTCCATTTTCATATGAATTTTGCCCTCAGCATATACCAGGAAGAATGAGGGCCAGCAGGGAACAAGACAGATCATAGAAAGAGTCCTGGTGATAGGGCCTTAGAAAGTGTCCACAACACTTTGCTTCAGCCGGGACCTCAGAACACAACTATTTCAGAAAGTACGGATAAATATTAGTTTGCTGAACAGTAGCCATATTGGAAAACCTAGTGCCCAAATTCACAGTTTGCCCAGGGCCTTCATCCTGAGACACTAAGCTTCACCCTTTAGCAAGCAGGCATTATCATTAGGCGCTGCATCATAGGGACCCTCTCAAGAGAGATTTTTGTTTCATAAGCTATTTTATCCTTGTGGCAGAATAATATTTATGAAGGTTTTTTTTTTTTTGGCTTTTTTTAGGGCCGTATCTGTGGCATATGGCGGTTCCCAGGCTAGGGGTCTAACAGGAGCTGTAGCCATTGGCCTACAGCCACAGCAATGCGAGATCCGAGCCGCGTCTGCAAACTACACCACAGCTCATGGCAATGCCGGATCCTTAAGCCACTGAACAATGCCATGGATCAAACCTGCAACCTCATGGTTCCCAGTTGGATTCATTTCCACTGCGCCATGACAGGAACTCCTTGAAATTTTAATCAATTCTAATCAACACTTTCAAGCATCTGGGCCACTTCAGGGTCACTGCTTCAAGGGAAGGATGTTACAACAAGGTGGAAACCAAAATTGCATTCCTAGCTTTTGTCATCCAGAGGCTGGGGCCCCCTGAATGTCCTGAGGAGAGGAAGTTACAACAAGTTTAGGAGCTAAGGATGTGAGGGGAAAATTCAGAAAATGTATTCCTCCTCACCCTTAACTCCTCAGACTAGAAAAAATAATTCCCTGAGCTGAAGAAGATGAAAGAGGGACAGAGAGGAGTCCATAAGACAGACGGTAGAGGCTCCTGGACAGAAGAGTCTTTTGTCCCTGACTCCTGTACTGAGCCCTGTGGAAGCAGGAAAACCCAAGGCACTTTCCAAAATCTGAGACTGGAGAGCAGCTGTGCCCTTTCCCAAGGGTTGAAATGGCCATACAGTGAACCTAGGTAGACAGGATAGAACCTACAATCGTCTTGCAGAGATTTTCACATCTCAGACTGGCACATGGCATGAAAAGAGCACAATGATGCTTCCAACATCAAGCCGTGGCACCGAGAAGCAGAAAGATTGATGTCAAGGGTCCAGGTGAAGAGGAGCAGAAGGTCTGATTGACTCCTAGACAGAAACCAGAGTTGCAGTTGTGCCAAGAATCAAGAGTCTCCTTTCACCCTCTTTCTGCATGGCCCCTCTGTGCTTTCAGATGTGTCCCACTACTCCCCACATCCACCAAGAAAGGCAGGGTAGAACCTTAGATGACCGTCAGGGGGGGTAAATTTCCTCTACCTCAGTAGAACCTGGGCTTAATATGAAATTAATCAGAGTTACAAAGGGTTGCCAAAGGGGAAGGGAAATGGAGTGGGATGGACTGGAAGTCTGGGGTTAATAGATGCAAACTCTTACCTTTAGAATGGATAACAATGAGGTCCTACTGTACCGCACAGGGAACTATCTATTCTCTTGGAATAGACCATGATGGAAAACAATATAAGAAAGGGGATGTGTGTACATATATGACTGAGTGGGTCACTTCAGCAGAAATTGGTACAACGTTGTAAATCAACTCTAATAAATAAAAAAAAAATTTTAAATAAAATTCATCAGAGCTAAAGCAACATAAACTATGGTAATTCTTGCATACCTGACTTGCGATGTGCTGTCTTATCAAAATGTAATAAAAAGTCTAGAGATGAACTAGGTAGCCTGCCTGAGAACAGTACACAGGAGAGGTGTTGCCAGAACGGAATGTGATCAGGGCAAGAAGGTCTCCCACGATCGGAAGTGCTTTCCCCCAGCTCCCTTCCCAAGTCTCACTTCCAGTTCTGTTTAAGTTTTGAAGCTGAGAGAAGAGAAGGCATGTCAGAGGGAATTGAGGCCTTTCATACCGTGCGCTGCAGTGAGTTCTTGAAGCAGAGGAGCTCTGCCGAGGTGTTTAAAAATGAAGTGCAGTTTCCACCTCCCAGAGCCTCCCATTCAGGCACTTCAGTAAGCTCGCATTCCTTTTACATTTATTCCAAAGACTCCCCTTACACCTGAGGGTGAAACTCTGGGTTTTTTTCAACTGTTCAAATGCAGTGTTTTGAGCCGGGCACAAAGTTTCCATTCCAAAGCAGTAGTGGTGGAGAATGGAGCCTGAGGCACATCAAGCCTTTCTCGCCAGGTCCTCAGCAACGTTGGGGCCTCCACCAGGCAGCCTCCGAGGAGCTGTGGACTCAGAACCTCCACGCGGGGCCAGAAAGAGCCTGATTGCAAAGAGGAGACTCTGTGCTCATTAAAACGTTGAAGCGCTAAGCCAAAAAAAAAAAAAAAACCTGCCAGTCACTAAATCCTAGTAAAGCGGGCTTTATTTTACAGTACAGCGCGAGTGTCGGACACTAATACGAAGGAAGCTGACAGATGAGGCATCTACATCCCAGGAAGGAAATGGGTCTGGCTGATTTTTAAGCAAAAATCTTGGAATGACAAAAGCAAATACTTTCAGGGCTGGCCAAGGGCAAGTCAATAAATAAAAAGGGAAAGACAGGCTCCCTGGTGTGGTTGCCAGGGGTTGAGATTGATTACTTTGCATGTGTTATGAGAAGTTGCATGTAATGCACTTCATATTTTTGCTTCTAATCACACCATTTCTGACTAACAGGAGAGCGCTCTGGCCCCTGATTCTCACTGCCAGGCCTGCCAGATAAAGGAAATGTATTCCTCTGGGCAGCCTCCCCATAATTTGTGGTCACAATGAAATCACTTGTACCGGCTCGAGATTCCTCTCAGAGAACGGGAAGGATGACGAGAGCATCTCCTGCGGGCAGCAGGGTCCTCTTACACCTGAAAGCCGGGCCTGAGAAGGTGTAGATCTACCCGGTAATATTTCGGTGACACCTAAAGGCTCTTTAGCCTGCCTCCTCCAATTGCTCCCAGATGCTCAGAACTCTTCTGAATAAATGCAATCTTTCTTTCCACCCTTAGGTAGAAAGAATTTCACAGTAAGGTACAAATGACTGATATCAGATTCTTTCCCAAAGATAGGTTTTGATAAGAGAAAAATAAGAGGGAATATAGAACTGTTATTGATAGCTGGAGTAGTGCCTTGAGGAAGGGAGGAAACACTGTGCTGGAGGAAATGATGAAAACTGGGAAGAATGGGGTTGCCAAAAGTTGATCACTTCATAATTTTCCACAGGGCTGCTCTTATTCAAAAGTAATGAAATGGCTTTGCTGAGCCATGTGGAAGTGTCATTTAGAATAATCTACCAGTTGAGAGATCTTACGTGTTCCACATTACTAACATCCACGTAGGTAGAACTCCCACTAGAACATCCTATAAACACTTGGCCTTCTCCAGATCTGGCTTTCTGGGTTCTGCAGCCTTTGAGTAAAACCTAGTCCAAATATTTGTCCAGTGGAGCTGACTGCGGTGCCTGGAGGATAGTGGTCAGAAACCATCAGAATCCCCTTGGACTTTTTACAAATGATGGACCCAATGTGTTTTTCATCGAGAAGTCTTTTCATCATAAATATCTCAATTCTTCCCAGGCTAAAAGCTATGAATTTGACACAACCTCAAAAGAAGTACTAATAGTTGTTTTCTGGACATAAACAAGCTGTTTTTAGAGGGCAGGGGGTGAGAGAGACCAGCTCTAGCAGGTATAAGAATATAATACAAAGTCTCAACATTTAAAAAGTTGATGCTCCCACATGAAGAGAGAGGTCTTTGGAACAGAATAGAAATTAATTGAAGAATAAAATAGGCACAGAATTTAGTATATGATAAAGATGGACTTTTTACACAGGGTGTTGGGACCACTGAGTATCATATGCTAAAGGATAAAATTAGATCCAATACTTCACACCATAGAGCAAAATTAATGATTCAAATGTGCAAAATGAAACCATAAAAGTACTAGAAGGAAAAGGGGGAAAATCCTTTTACAAACTTGGTATTGAGAAGGCCTTTTTAACTATGACTAAAAATTTAGAATTCATAAAAAAAGATTGATAAATTCGGCTACATTAAAAAAAAGCCCTATGCAAAAGTAGTATCAAGTCAAAGAGAAAAAATAATTGTAACTCATATATAGACAAAGTGCTAATTTTTCTATATAAAGAGCTCCTAGAAAAGAAAAAGAGGCTAACAATACAAAATAGAAAAATGAACAAATGACATGAGCTAACAGTTTGTAGAAAAAGAAACATGAATGCAAAACATATAAAGATTATCAGTGTCACTCGCTACAAGAGAAAAGCAAATTAAAACTATACAGACATGTTGTATTTCCCTATGAGACTGACAGAAATCCAAAAGTAGGACAACATACTTTGTTAGCGAGGCAGGCAAAGAGGAGCTCTCATTTATCGCTGGTCAGAGTACAAAACAGTAAACTCCAGAGGTAGATCCTTTGTAAGTAAATAATTCCTCTGCCAGACTTCAACTTTCAGCCATGATACAGTAAGAAAAACCAAATTTACTTTTTCATCTTAAACAACAGCAGCAAGGAAAGGGAAAAATATTTGAAGCAAAAGTTTTTAGCCATCAGACAACATGCAGCACAGGACAATTCTGATGATTCATTTTATTTGTCAACTTGACTGAGCCAGGGGATACCCAGATATCTGGCTAAACATTATTCTGGGTGTCTCTGTGAGGATGTTTCTGGATGAGATTAACATTTGAACTGATAGGCTGAGAAAGGTGGTTTGCCCTCCCTAACGTGGGTGGGCCTCATCCAATCAGCTGAAGGCCTGAGAAGAACAAAATCTGACCCTCCTGTGAGTGAAAGGGAATTACTCTTTTAAAAAATTATAGTTGCTTTATAATGCTCTGTCAATTTCTGCTGTACAGCAAAGTGACCCAGTTTTATACATATGTATAATATACACACACACAAATCTTTTTTCCTTTTTTTTTTTTTTGCTTTTTACGGCCGCACTCACAGCATCTGTAGGTTCCCAGGCTAGGGGTCAAATTGGAGCTGTACCTGCTGGCCTACACCACAGTCACATCAACGCTGGATCCTTATCCCATTGAGTGAGGCCAGGGATCGAACCCACATCCTCATGGATCCTAGTAGGGTTCGTTAACCACTGATCCATGAAGGGGATATATGTATTCTTTTTCTCACATTATCTTCCATCATATTCCATCACAAGTGATTAGATATAGTTCCCTGTGCTTAACGGCAGGATCTCATTGGTTATTCACAGAATTCCTCCTTACTGACTTCAAGCTATGACTTCGGGTTTTCTTTTTCTCTATTTTCAGACACAAACAGAAACACTGGCTCTTCCTGGATCTCAAGTCTGCCAGCTTTCAACTAGAAATTCTTCTTCTTAGGCATCTGGTCTTGGACCAGAACAATACCATCAGCACTCCTGGGTCTCTGGCTTGCTGACTTCAGTTCTTGGGACCTGTTGGCCTCCATAATTGCATGAGCCAATTCTTCATAATAAATTTCACAAGTATATTCTGTTGGTTTTGTTCCTTTTTTTTTTTTTTTTCTGGAGAACCCTAACACAGCAATAAACCCAGAAAGGAGAAAAATAACTAAGGTGAGGCTGTGGTGGCCACAGCCTAGTGCCTGAGGAGAGTCTTCAGGTTCTAGCCCAGGGAGAGAGACCCCAAAGAGCCCACAGCCTTGCTAAGTTGAGGAGACATAGGTCAGAATTCTGAGAGGCCAGGGAGGTGAGGTTCATAGGGCAAAGTGCCAGAGAGGTGAGATCAGAGAAAATTTGATTGCAGTGTCTGCTTGGGTCTTCACCTAAGGACTCTACCGATCCATGAGTTCTAGGCTTCATGGTTGGAACATCTTTAAAAATGGTGATTTTTGACCTTAAAAGACCCCTTTCCTACACAACACGGCTTCTATCCCCCCACCCACTATTTCATTTGGTACCTAACTGAACAACAACCATCTACTCTAACGGAAAACTTGGCCGTGTTGGACTCAGTGGAGGACACATGTTTGTTTCCAGCATGGTGTCTTTCTAAAAGATTTTCAGAGGCTATTTTGACCATCTGCTATTTTCACCTGGTGTAGGCTTCATCTCTGTGTAAAATGCAAATCAAATGAAATGGCAAAAGTGCTCCCTTTTGCGTCAGGAGGCTTGTTATAGGCTTTAGTCTGCCGCATAACCTCTCTGGATCTGTTCTCATCTTTATAAAAGGAAGTTGCTCCACTTCGTGATCTCTAAAGCCCCTGGAGTTCTAGAATTCTATGAAAATTTCTGATAATACATCACAGTCACAAAGAATTTACAATGCTCCAAGATAAGGCATAATTGCACTAGCTCTAAAATATATAGTTATGCTATTTAATTTTACAATGAAATTTAATTAACTCTCCTTTCCCACTGTCAAAAGCCTCTGTGGAATAATTGTCTTTGCAAATCGTGCAGAGCCTTGATGCCCTGATTGGACACCCTGGATACCCAATTTGCTCTCATAGCAGCAGGAAAAACCCTGGAAAGCGGCAACGCTTTACTCAGTGGAGAGAAAGACTGTGTAGTTGCCACAGGAAAACTACCTCCATCCCCCTCTCCACAGCCCCAGAAGAGCTGCGGTACCAAGCGCCGGCTAAGTGCCATGAGAAGGATTTAGCCCAATGGATAAATTTTGTTCCTTCGGCTGCCTTGAACAGGTGGATCCATCTCAAGCAAATGTTACGAATTGGACTTTTTCATATAGCCTTGTTGAAATAACTGGTGCCCCTAGGCCCCCACAGCCACCAGGGAATACTGACTTAACCACAATTTTACTCATCTCTCTGCTGAAGCAGACCTTCAAACATAAACCTGAGTCGTCGAGGGCACTGAGTGGATTTGTGACCCTCCCTGGAGGCAGTTGGCTCCAAACCCTGGGAATGTGTTATATGAAAAAATAAATGCCTTTTTTTTTTAAAACCATCTGTGAATGAAAAACATTCTTCATATGTTTAACTGTTTCAAATTGCCATATGTCACACACACATACACACACACACACACACACACACACACACACACACACTGCATGCCTGTTTGAGGGCTGGGATCAAGTTGGTACTAGAAACTTTGGGCCCTTTTTCCAACCCTCTGCTTTTTCTTTTAAGGAGGCTATAGGTAAAAAGCTTCCAGGTTTGTACCCACCTAGAAATAGCACCACTGAAATCTTCATGGGGGTGCCGTGACTGGCTTTTCTGGAATTTCAACCATCTGCTACAATTCCCCCCATCCCCTTTCAACCATTCGCTTCAGCTGCCCCATGCTGCCACAGAATCATAAACATCTGAGGAGTAAAACCATGGCAAAATCGGGTAATGTACTTTATGTTGTTTTGTATTATGAGAGGGATGGATGGAGAGAAAGGGAGAAGAAACTAAAAGAACCTTCTGAATTCAACTGTCCCTCATTAACTGAATAAGAGGAGCCTTTAGCTTCTTTCAGAGACTTTTTATTTGGTTGCTTTTTGATTTCATTTTTCTGGAAAATCTAACAAACCAGAGCTTTTCTTGCTGTCTAATGCTCATCATTCATCCCTCAAAACTGTTAGGGGATGAAGGCAAAACCCTTAACAGTATCCACTACAGGATCTATTTTGATTCGATTCCACCGTGATTAAGGAACCTTCAGTGAGCATGGTGGTCATCCACAGAAGCCATGATTCTCTAAATCTGAAAGGAAACCCTCTCATGAAAGACCTTTCAGGCAGAGACCGGGATGGACTGGGAGCCTGGGGTTGATAGATACAAACTATTGCATTTGGAGTGGATAAGCAATGAAATCCTGCTGTATAGCACAGGGAACTATATCCAGTCACTTGTGATGGAACATAATAGAGGGTAATGTAAGAACAAGAATGTATGTAATACTGGGTCACTTTGCTCTATAGTAGAAATTGACAGAACACTATAAATCAACTATAATGGAAAAAATCATAAAAATGAAGTAAAATAAAATTCACATAGAGTAAAAAAAAAAAAATACCTTTCAAATTGATTCACAGATATTGCCAAATAAGTCCTTTGATAGCAAGCAGAGGGTACTAATATTTGCTTACCCAGATCAGTGCCCTTCCAGACTTGCTGGCACAAATGTGTCTTTGCCCCACAGCTACTCCATTCCTCCGGATAAGGTTTTTTTTTTTGTCTTTTTGCCTTTATGTAGAGCCGCACCTGCGGCATATGGAGGTTCCCAGGCTAGGGGTCTAACAGGAGCTGTAGCCGCCGGCCTTCGCCACAGCCACAGCAACGCAGGATCCGAGCTGCGTCTGCAGCCTACACCACAGCTCACGGCAATGCCGGATCCTTAACCCACTGAGCAAGGCCAGGGATCGAACCCACAACCTCATGGTTCTTAGTTGGATTCGTTAACCACTGAGCCATGAAGGGAACTCCTGGATAAGGTTTTAATTTAGTCGTGATCACATGACTCAGTTCTGGACAAAAAGATCTAAGAGGCTTTTCCTAAGTTCTTGAAAAAGCTGTTTTGAAAGACACAGGTAATGCTCACTAATATCTGGTTCTCCTCTACTTCTGGGTCCATGGAAAATTGTGCCTCCCTCTCCTCTGTAAGTGAAGCAGGGCCATGGCCACATTCCAGCCAAACTTCTGAGAGGAAGTCACATGAACTCTAAGAGGAAACTACTTCAGGCCCCAAAATGTATTAGCAGCCTTCTCTTCCCTTAACACCACAAACCCTCAAGTTCTTTTAAAGATGAGAGCCCCAGCAATGGGCCAGTCTGGGACTATTACAGTGAGCCAGCAAATCTGTGTAGGACATGCAGAGTGAGCAAGCAACATACTTTTATTGTTTTTAAGCCACTAAGGTTTGGAGGTTATTTGTTACTGTAGTACAATCCATTCTTTTAGGACGGATACAGCTTTTCTTTCTCTTGAGAAACAAGATGTAAGAAGGAACAGCTTCTTTTCTTACCCTGGAGACTATTTTCTAAGAACCTGACACTTCGGGCTGCTGCTGCCATCTTGCAGCCGTGAGGGGGGCACTGTGGATCAATTCACTTCAGAGGAGAATGCCAACACACAAAAACCAAAAGAAACTGGGCCCTGGATAACATCACAGAACCACTGAACAATCCTAGAGGAGCCTGTCAATAGACTTCCTCTTATGTGAGATAACAAACTTCTCATTTTCAGTCATATATTCTCTTATTTTCAGGCAAAAGCATCATAACCCATATACTGCAAAAGAGGTTATCTGCCTCCCTCTTTCTGTATCTTTTTTTATTTCTCTCCCTCCATTCATCCACTCATCCATGTGACAAACAGATATACCACTTATTTTCCGGCCATGCCAGCCACAGGAAACAAAACACAGCAAAAGACACCCATTGTTTTTAACCAAAGCCATACACCGATTCCTTGAAACTCTTGCTCCACCCAGATCACCCCAATGATCACTGGTGCTGCTCTTATCACTGACCACTTCCAGTAGTCCACGCTGACTCAAGGTATTACTGGAAAGCTTAGGGTTCATCTGAGCTAAAGGGCCTCTTCCTTGGCTACTTTCAGTGTTTTTATTTAGTCTTTCTATAAACATATTTCCTATATACATGCTCTATGCTGGGTACTGTAGCGATTGCAGGAAACAATACATAGTTGCTGCTGTGGAAAGAGCCAGGGTAAGTGGGCAGGGGGGTGAGAGAGACAAATCAACAGGCCAGGTGAATATAGGGCCTGCCACTGTCATCTGCAGCTCCCCTTCAGCTTCTTACTATGCTTTCTTCTGGATACCAGTCTGCCTACCACATCCATGTCCGATGTCAGCAGGCTGTGCCTGTTCTGTACGTTCCAAACCTTCACAGCCAAGGATCCATCAGTCCCTGAAAGGGCTCTGCTCTGCAAACTCTAGGCTAGAGTTTTTCTGTCTTGCCATATTGCAGCCCTGCTTTCCCCATTTTTCAGCAAGGATGGCTTCAGGACAGTCCCTTACCTGCAAGTTGCTTCCTGAGCATCAGCTGCAAGGACTGGAAGGAAGTCTTCAGCTTTGTCTCAAAGATCCCTTCAGAGCTTGAAAAGGAATGAGTTCTCTAGAAGGAGACACTTAGATGGACTCTGGGGCACAAGATGTGTTTTTTAGGAGAATAACGACTGTGAACAAAAGGCAGGGAAGGCAGAATTAGGCAGAGGAAGAAGTGAAACTATGACGCAGGACCAATCAAACTCAAGTAACCCAAAACAGGGTCAGGCCTCTGGACTGCGCCTCCTTATTCAGTCACCAAATGAGAGGGGCTCCAGGATGACCGTGACCCTGAGCTAGGCCTGCAGACAACGACCGAGCTGTGTTTGCTGTGCTCCTCACGGCTGGACAGGAAATCCTTCCCTGGTGGACCTGGGAGACACAGCTCAGGGTCCACCACAGTTCACGCTTCGGGCTTTTTGGATCCACTTCTACATGTATGTTCAGAGAATAGCTCCTTCAGGACTCTGTGGGCCTCTTCAGAAAGGGGAAATTGGTGAACAATTATTGTCCCTAAAGCGTTTGCTGGGCAAGGCAAGTGCTTTCAGGGTCCGCAGCTAATATTTATTTTCTCCTCTTCCATTTTCTCTTGAGTACCACCTCAGTTGACCCAGACCATCCTCTCCAAAGTTCACCATATCTTTCTCTGATGGGGCTGCTGAATCCCCCTCCACAGTTACAATTGGGCAAGGAAGCAAAAAGGGGGCACTAGTCTGGTTATACATATAACCCCCTGCTCCATGGTGTAACAGAAGCCACCTACACCAATGATCAAGGTCAGCTACACCCGCACCGATTTTGCCCACTTGTCACTGGATACAAGGATCCTAAAATGCCCAGGAAGCAATAATAGTTAGAACCCATGGGATTCTTACCGTGTCCCCTAGAGAAAGTCTGTCCCTCTGGGCCAACTTTGGGTTGCAGAGGCACAAAGTTCCCCAGTGAGTCACTGGGAGTGGGGTTCACACCCACTTTCACCTGTTGGTTCCTGAATCTATGCAGTCTTCCCATTGAGAGCATAGTGCTACAGGGACATGGTGCCCTAGAAAGGTCTGCGGTCCAACACATATATTATATTTTGCTGGGCACTATGGAATGTGACATGACCAACCTGTGGATCGCATGACTGTGTGCCCACTCCATATGCATTTGCTGTGAAGTGGGTCCCTTGATGCGATGCATTGTTATATGGGATCCTACGCCAATGGATCAACTATCACGCAAGCCCCTGGGGTACAGTAGTGGTCGATGCCCTGCTGGTAGGAAAGTCAAACTCGTGCTTATTTTTATTTTTTTAAATATATTTCTATCAGTACATTGTTTGTATAAATGCATAGAGACTCTTGCTAAGCAGATTAAACACATTTCCTTTAGCCACAAGGCTATAGAAAGTGGTTTATCATATTTTCCATTGCAGATAAGTGAATGTATACTATTGGGATGATTAAGGAAATTTTACCGTGTCAAAGGAAATAGGAGGTCAAAGGGACTCAGGCTAAGTTGGGGCTGGGATGAAGAATGGCCTTGTGGCATCTGCAATGTAGAGGGAGGTGGTCCTCCAGCTTATGGCTTCACGCCCTCCAGGGCCTTCTCCCTGCACCACTCTCCCTGTGCCTCTATCACTGGGAGATGGGACAGCAAGCAAAGGAGTAGCTAGGTCAGCTTTGGGAAGTGGGACTCCATCTCTGTCTCTGCAGCCCCTACATTCATGTGCCCATGAATGTGGGTGATGACAAAGGCTAGATAATGTCAACAGGCCTGGTCACTCTGTCTGCTTGGTTGTTTAGTGCTTCTTCTGCAGCGGTTGCTCTCTGGTGGCATCAGCATGTTGTATGCTGCTCTTCACCCTTGGTGCCACTCCCACATGTCATCTGCATGTCTCCACCCTGGACTACCTTATCCCCAACCTTCTAATCTTTTACCAGGCATCTAACCAGCAAGTCAGGACACTTGCTCTATCTAGCCTACAATATAATCTAATCTTGGGACATTTCTCTTCGTGCAATTTGTTGACCAGGTACACCACTGGAAACTGCCCATCGGGAAGATATTCCCTTGACACTGTCTTCCAAGTCCATTGCTGATGAGACTGTGTTGAAGCTGCCATCTATTTTCGGCTTAAACCCATACACTGAGCCAACCCATCTGTATGCCAAACTAAGGCTTTTCCCTCTATTTTCAGCTGGTTGTACAAGATGTCCTACACACTCATTAGCAAGACTGGAGGCGGGGGCATCTGCAAAACTGGCAGGTGTTCTGGGTCCAGACTGCCTTTTGCTTCCTTTTTTTTTTTTTTAAGGGCCACACTGGTGGCATATGAAAGTTTCCAGGTTAGGGATCTAATCTGCTACAGCTGCCGACTTACATCACAGCCACAGCTACTCAGGATCCGAGCTGCATCTGCAGCCTACACCACAGCTCACAGCAATGCCGGATCCTTAACCCACTGAGTGAGGTCAGGGATTGAACGCTTATCCTCATGGATACTAGTTGGATTCGTTTCTGCTGCACCACAACAGGAACTCCAGATAGGCTGCCTGTTCCTGGAGCTTGCTTGTGTATTAAGTTCTGCTTGTGCTTAATCCCAGATGGGTCATGTCCACCTTAAGATGGACTGTTGATGAGCCCACCTGACATTCTGATATGGTGGGTTAGACAGGACCCAAACCCTGATACAGGCTGCCTGGTAACTAAGTGTCCTGTGCATAGGGCGACCATCCGTCCCAGTTTACGGAGCTCTGAGGGATTTCCCTTGATGAAAGACTTTCAGTGCTAAAACTGAAAATCTCAGAAAGTCTTGGGCAAACCAGGATGCATTCATCATCCTACCCCTAGTCAGTCGTTCTGTTTTGAGGACGGCCCCGTGAGCATGCCAGGATTTGTATTTCAAAAGGTGCATAACTCTCCACAGAAGGTAACGTGACTTTGTTCCAGAACCCCCAGGAGCCCGCTTTGTTGTCCTCCCACCGTGACTTGCCATAACTCCTTGAGGGCATCCACCCAGAAGTTCTTATTGCATGTGTCAAGGTCCCAGGTTTCCCAGCCGAGGCCCTGACCCTGTTAACAAACCTGTCTTGGTTGCTTCATCCACTCCGAGTTGAAGTCCTGGGCTTGGCCCTCGGCTTGCTGCGCTCTCCGTGAGAAAGAACGAGAGCTTCACTTCGTGCGCGCAAAGAGGCCTGGGGCTTTTATCTCTGGCTTTCAGTTGCCTGTTACTCATCCTCAGGTGTCCATGATCTTTCTGTGGTGCAGCAATAGCACTTGGCAAGAACCAGCCAGTCCCACTGCCTTTAGGGCTACTTCTTCGTAAGTTTCAGGTGCCTTGCATATCGCTTTCAGCAGCACATTCCCTGTTAGAAATACACCCTGCCAAGTCACCACTGAGGAAATTTAACAGTAGGACTACCACCTGGTGCCGGAAAATGGGCCCTAATTGGCAGTGAATGATTCAGTTTTAAAGCTCGGTCTATGACCTCGTGCTTTCTCAGATTTCTCTCAGTAGCAACTGTTGCAAAGCTGGTTCTTCCCACTGAGAGACTTTGGGAAACAAGATAGCTATTACAGATCAATATACCTAAAAAAGAAAGGGGGAAGAGAACAGGATGGGGGCCAGAAGAAGCTGATCTGTGATGCAGGCCTGAGAAAGCTTTGGCCAACTCAGGAGGCGTTCTGGAGTGGGTATTGTCTGTAGAATCTAGTGCAGGCTGCCCTGGAAGAGTGTGATGGGCCGAGTGGTTTTGCTTGAAGGAGCCAAGCCTCCGGAGGCTGGCTGTTACCTGTACCTCCTCTCTGTAGCTGACCAGGAGGTCCTCCACGGTGGAGGCTCTGCACAGTGCACCTCCATGCCTCCGAGCTCTCCTCAGGGACCTCCCAAAACAGGGCTTCGGTGTTGCGCAGGGCCTGATGTAGGCATGGGCTCTAAGCCAGAATATGATTCCTGGCCCTGAGTTCTACAAAGTGAGCCCTTTATTTTCCCCCGTGGAAGAAAGCGTAAAATGGTGGGGAAGACCCCAAGAATAATTGTGTGTAAATTAGGAGGTAAGAAGAAGAAAAGCACCACCACAGTCTGAGCAGAAAAACAAAAGCTTGTCCCTCTTCAGATACCCTGTTACAGTCTTTTCTTCTCCATCTTTTCCAGTCCGAGACCCAGACTAAAAGTATCTGAACTGGGAATTTCCTTTAAGGAAAAGAACCTGACCTGTTTTGTAGAGGACTTCCTTCCAGATTTCTGCCAGAAAATTTCAATCCAAATGACGACAGCTCTTCCTTGTATTTGGAAATCTCTTGTCTCATACACTTGAGTCCTAGGAATCCCACCACTGGCCCCATTTCCCACCTTCTCCCCAGCCATCCTGTGCTCACCCCACACCAACCATCCTGCAGGGAACTGACTGCACCATCCATTTGGCGTGACCAGCGGTGCAAATGTAGTGAGAACACTTTCTATAGGTCTACAACATTGCACGTTTAAAAAGTTAAAAGCGGTTTAAAGTGCAAGTATTACTCTGAAAATACTCACTAATTAATAAATGCTCTACATTTTTATGTGAGAATGTTTAATATTTAATTTTTCAATAATTTTATCATTTATAATTTATTAAATTTATTTTCTGGCTTGTATTTATTAAAAATTGATATACTTGCTATTTCTTTTACTCCAATGTTAGATTATTTTTATGCAAAATGAAAAAAAAACCTGGCGCTTTAAGTCATAGAACTGTTTCTTTTAAAGCCTCAATTTCAGGTTGGTAAGGCTCCAATATCCTAGGCCTCCCTTGACATTTTCTCAATGACTACTGCATTTGTGTAGGTCAAAGGATCAGTAACCTTTTGAAAGTGGCTAAAATGTTCAGCTTTTTTTCCCTCTGATGAGAGTAGAGGTTATTGCAGGCCAAAATTTCAGGGTTAGAATTGTATGGACTTGGAGCCACAATGGTCTACATGCCCCTGAAAATTCAGACCCTGTATCCAGATGGGTTGCATTGAGATTTCTGCCCCCCCGCCCCAAGGGTTGACAGTTCAAGTTCATTAAGTTTCCAATCAGGTAATATAACAGAAGGGAGGGGCTGGCAGAAAATACTAGAAGTGGGGTTGGTGTTAAATGCCCCAACCACTCAGAACCAGATATTTTCTTTTCCTTTTTTTTTTTTTTTAATGTCTTTTTAGGGCTACACCTGCGGCATATAGAAGTTCCCAGGCCAGGGGTCCAAGTCCAGTCAGAACTATAGCTGCTGGCCTACGCCACAGCCACAGCAACGCCAGATCTTAGCCTTGTCTGCAACTTGCACCATAGCTCACGGCAATGCTGGATCCTTAACCTACTGAGCGAGGCTGGGGGTTGAACCCACAACCTCATGGTTCCTAGTCAGATTCATTTCCACTGCACCACTACCAGATCTCCAGAACCAGATATTTTCAAAGGAATAAACACGTCTGATGTTGGTGGTCTAGATTCTGCAAGTTTTCAGCCTCTGCAAGGGAGTCCTTGAGACTATGAACGGAAATCTGAACATCGGAACTTATATTCTCATAGGTGGGGAGGAGTGCCATTATTAAAGTCCCCTTTCCATATTGTGGATTTTAGGCAAGCTCCAGTTGTGATTAAGATCAGGAAATAGCATGTACACTCCGTGGAGGAGGATGCTAAGATAAAATCAGCAAGCATACAGCAGGTCCAGTCCCTTCAGTGCTCACATGTTTATTGAGCATTTACTATGAGCGGTGCCCATGAGGTTAGCTAAAAAGAGAGGCACAAGGAGTGAGAGGGCATTTCAGTGAAACTTGGCTACATGAACAACAGAAGGGATGCATGATCTTTGCCACTCAGTAAGTCACAAGAAGTCTATAACAAAAACCCATCAAACAGGGCTGTGAAGGGTTGTGCAACGCTAGGTTTAAAGATATGATATAAAATCATCACTGTCAAAATCTACCACTCATCACAGTTGACATTTTTTATGACAACTCTTGAACATGTGTTTTCACCCCTGTTAGAATCGAGGCAGAGTCCACCTCGGTTTTATCTTTATTTCCCTGAATTTTGTAGAGTGCTTTGTTCACGGTAACACCCATAAAGGTAGACCACATGAGTTCACGTTTCTCCCCTGTCCATGTGTAGCTTGTCAGCCATAGGAAGACAGGTTGAGTGCATTTTTTTCATTAATATGTTTTCCAAGGAGCCGCGAAAAGTGTATGTATTGAAGGTGCTAAAAAAATGCTGGTTCAGTTGAAGAGAAACCTCTGACACCCAGTTCTTCTCTGGTCCAGGCCTCCCTCAGTGCCCTTTCCCAACCTAGCAAGGCTGAGTTGGGGTTCCTTTAATGCCAAACACAGCTCGCTCCTGTAATCTAGCTGCTGAGCGTCTGTAGCATTTTGATATACAGCATTAAAACATTTCCTTAGCCAAGTGTTTTACACAACATAAAATATTTCCCTATGCTAATGTTTCTTTTATTGAGTTTTTTACAAAAAAAATTATCACACATTCTACAGATATTCAGCAACACTTACTCAACTGAAACACAAAATAAAATTACAGAAACACCAAATACAGACATTCTCTCAAATTAACTGGAAAGAACTGATTGTTAGTGAGGAAAAAAACTCCACGTAAACTGCTACACAGCCCCTGACTAGGTCTCTCTTCTGCCAAACATCACTTTGGTGGGGCCCCTTTCAGCTCCACTGTCCCTTTATCATCTGCTGACCCAGCAATCAGGATAGAGAGACTGAGCATCCCACGTTTATGTTTGGTGGAAGAGGGCTATGTTGTAGCTCGAAGGACCACAAAGCAGACCAGTGCTACACACTGTCCAGCCCAAGATGAAGTCAAGTACGGAGGATACGGAGACTTGGCAAGAGCTGCTGCATTGAGAGAAACACATTCAACTGTCTGAGAAAAGTGGAAGTGGCCTCTTCCTAGGGAAGGACCATAATCTGGGGAAAAGATAACCTGGGGATGGCAGAGGAGAGTGGATACTAAAAGTCTTGGCATGCAGGTGAGCTTGTGAGGAGGAGGACGTGTAGGGAGGATATCAGGTAGATAATCAGTGAGGGGGGGGTCACGTGGGCGCCCCTCTCTTCTGGGACTTGAAACCACAGCTTGTGTATGGTGCTCAGGGAAGACTTAGAGTAACTGTCCAGAGCTCAATTGTTAAACTTCCACTTGTAACTAAATCACACCAATTTTATCTCCCTGTGAGTCAGAGGCAAAGGATCAAGGAGCATAGACCCTGGCTCTATCGATTGGGTTAATAGCATTCATGCCTATAGGCATCATTTCTGATCTTTGAAATCGCCCACAAATTCATCAAAATGAGTACTTTCACTCCTAGTTGACAGATGAAGAGACAAAGGGCTAGAAAGTTTAAGCGTCTTGCTAAGTGTTGCACTCCACAGGGAGGGGGAGACCCAGGACCGGCCACTTACGTACTGGTTTCCTCCATATCTAAGTTCAGATTTCACTCTCTCAGTGAAGATCATCACCATGTATAAGCAGGAACCCTCACTCTACATCAGCACCCCTCACCCCCTTTCCCTTCCCTAACGCTCATCACCATCAGAAATACTAATGATTGCTTATCTGCTGATTTATTGAGCTTGCCCCCCCCATTACAAGGTAAGCTCAAAGCAAGCAGGATTTGTCTGCTATATTAACCACTGTATCCTCCAAGCCTAAAACTGTGCCCTCATGTCACTCTCACCTAATCCTATTTGAAAGATGTTATTAGAAAAATCCAAATCAACACTACAATGAGGTATCACCTCACACCTATCAGAATGGCCATCATCAAAAAGTCCACAAATAATAAATGCTGGAGAGGGTGTGGAGAATAAGGAACCCTCCTACACTGTTAGTGAGCATCTAAACTGGTGCAGTTACTGTGGAGAACAGTATGAAAGTTCCTTAAAAAATTGAAAATAGAGTTACCATACAATCCTGCAATCCCACTCCTGGCATATATCCAGAGAAAACCATAATTCTACAAGATACATACACTCCAGTGTTCAAGGCAGCACTATTCACAGTAGCCAAGACATGGAAGCAAACTAAATGTCCATCCACAGATGAATGGACACAGAAGATATGGTACATATACAATGGAATATTACTCAGACATAAAAAAAGAAATAATGCCATACTAAATGAAGTAAGCCAGACAGAGAAAGACAAATATCATGTGATATTGGTTATATGTGGAATTTATAAAGAACATAAAAATGAACTTAATACAAAACAGAATAGAACCAGAGACATAGAAAACAAACTTATGGTTACCCAAGGGGAAGGTGGGGAATAAATCAGGAGTTTGGGATTAACATACACATATTACTATATATAAAACAGACAACAAGGACCTACAGTATAGCACTACGCCTAATACTTTGTAATATTGACGAATCTGAGGAAAAACTGTATAACTGGGAGTTCCCGTTGTGGCTCAGCATTTAACGAAGCCAACTAGCATCCCTGAGGATGCAGGTTCAATCCCTGGCCACGCTAAGTGGTTAAGGATCTGGCGTGCTGTGAGCTCTGGTGTTGGTCACAGAGGCAGCTAGGATCCCACATTGCTGTGGCGTAGGCCAGCAGCTACAGCTTCAATTTGATCCCTAGCCTGGGAACTTCCAAATGCTGTGGGTACAGCCCTAAAAAAGACAAAAGGGAAAAAAAATGTATAACTGGATCACTTAACCATACAGCTAAAACTAACAAAAAATTGTAAATAAAATATACTTCAATTTTAAAAAAGGGAGTTCCCGTTGTGGCTCAGTATTAACGAACCTAACTAGTATCCATGAGGACTCGGGTTCAATCCCTGGCCTTACTCAGTGGGTTAAGGATCCGTTGTTGCTGTGAGCTGTGGTGTAGGTAGCAGACACGGCGCAGATCTCGCATAGCTGTGGCTATGACATAGGCTGGCAGCTACAGCTCTGATTCGACCCCTAGCCTGGGAAACTCCATAGGCTGCTGATGTGGCCATAAAAAGACAAAAAGACCAAAAAGGAAAAAACTAAAAAGACAAAAAAAGAAAGAAAAAAGAAATGTATGGACCAGGACTTCTGAATCATCTGAGGACTTTCAGTACAGATTCGGATGCCTGGGATGGGGCCTGTGACACTCATGTGGCTGGTCAGGGGAGCACTTGCTATGACATTTGGTTTTCCTTTAGCTCTGATCTGGTGGTGGGGGGAGATGGCTGAAGAGGGTAAGGCAGGGCCAGAAAGGAGGGGAATGGCTAAAACGAATCTTGTAAGATTTTCTATCCTCAGTGATTCCCCTTGGATGTGTGATATTTCTAAATGGTACTTAAAAGCTAGGTATTTCTCTGACATCTATCCCACTGCACTTGACAAGCCACCCAGCCTTAGATCCACCTGGCCTCCCTGATGAACACTCTAGGAGCTGCATTGCTGCGGAAAACTTGTTTCAATTCCTAAGCCTACCTTAAAAACAGAAAAGCCTCAAAGGCTGCATCTAAAGGAACCAACTCTCTCCAACAGGGATTTTCTTTAGGGTCTGTTTGGCAAACACGTATGTTTCTTACTTTGAGGCAGGCCATGTCAGCAGTTTAATTTAAGACATCAAATGAGAAACAATCTGTCTGGTATAACCTTTTGCCGGTGAAATGAACAGCCTCTGAGCCAGCTCCCAGAGAACACTCTCATTATCCTGGTCTCCGTGACATGGGACATATTGTCTCTTTTCTTGACTTGACCTTAACACATCACTGATGCAAAACATATTTCTAGTTTGAAAAATAGTCATCTAGAAAATAAAACCATTTCATCGTCTCAGCCACAGTTCTGAGGCTCGGTGCTATTGAAAATGTGTTTTATTTGTTTGATTTGTACCACGGACTGGTTCCAGCCTCTTAAAATATTAGGGAAATATTTGTGAGCTGAGAAGTACCCTGCAAAAATGTATTTTTTTCCATTCAGAACATAAGGTCAATAGACAAAGATCAGTGGCAGCATGGATTCTTTGATTCTGGTCACAGAATGTTCTTGGAAACTGAGGGATAAAGGGAGTTTTGTTTGGAAGTAAAGACTCATGAACAAGTTAAAGAAAACATATATAAAACCCCACAAATATTTAAAATAGCAAAGATGTGATCTACATCGTGGAGAATTTTAGCGGGATGGGGGCAGGAAAATTGGGATCATTTAATTTAACGAGATTTTTAGGGATGAGGAAACTGTGGCCTGATAGGGAAACCTGCTCAAAATTATGTAGCTATAGTGCGAAGAGGCAAGACTAGAATTCAGGTTTCCTGGTTTGTGGCTAACGACCTCTCACTTCACCTACTTTCTTCCCTGATGAAAGTCCTGTACAACAAATAGACTTGTACTAATTGGTGTGTTACTCATATGAGAGCCTCATTCCATCCACATCAGTTAGGATGAACATCAGCTACTACTCACAGTGGCTACAGAAAGCAAATATAAATTTTGATATTTCACTAATTTAAAAGAAGGCTGGTGGTAGGAAGATACGGTGTAGTGAATCAACAGAAATTAGGGACCCACTCTTCCTTTTGTGATTCCATCTTTCTATTGTCAATTCATGACCTGAGATGGATACTGAAATTCCAATGATTACGTTCACTACAATGCTAGAAGATGAAAAGAAAGAGGGCAAAGGGACTTTCTTCTGCTGTCTCCTTCTCTTTGAAGCAGACTTCCACAAATCTCTCCCCTCCCAAATTTATGCTAGTATCTTACTGGCCAGAACTTATATTGCCCCAAAGGATACTGGGAAATATTATTCTCCATCAAATCAGGGTTCTATTCCTAAGGAAGAAAGAGGTATTAGGAGACAACAAGCCGTCTGCCATCTACAAAGCATGTACATAGCACTGAAAGCACTCACTCCTCTGGTAGGTCTAAATTTGGCCTCTTTGAAACGAACACATTAGGAGTTATGGTTCTTATAGCGGTTCTGCAGCCTGTATAGGACTAACCCTCCCTCAGATAATAATTAAACTCTAGGAAAAAAGAAACAAAAACAAAAACAAAAAATCTCTTGAAGTTACTAAAGAACAACCCAAAGTAAGCATCTATTAAAGGGAATTCAACAGTTGAAAAAAAGAAAGCTCACTCATTGCATGAGATCCACTTATATATGCCCTTTCCCTTGTGGGGACGCTTCAGTCTACATGGTACCAGGGAGGTCAGAAACTGAAAAGAACGCTATTATTATATAGAGAGTTGAAGGTCAGGGAAGAGTCCAAGAGATGGGGAATTGAATGGAAAATCCTGGAAATGAAAGAGATCCATAGGAATCTGCATGTAAGCCTTAGGCTAACCCCTAATTGACTCCTGTTCTGTGAATGCATGTGGGAGACTATAAAGAGTCCAGTGAAAGCAATAACTGGAAGGCTGAAAAGATTAAAAATATGTCTCAGCTCTGACAACACAAGCAAGAAAGTCTTTCCAGGTTAGAGGGACTTGGCTATTATTTTATTTTTTCAAATGATTTTCTTTCAATCTCTTTCTTTTCTTTTTCTCTTCCCTTTTCTTTCTTTCTTTCTTTCTTTCTCTTTCTTTCTCTCTCTCTCTCTCTTTCTTCCTTCCTCCCTCCCTCTTTCTTTCTTTCTCTCTCTCTCTCTCTCTCCCTCTCTCTCTCTCTCTCTCTCTTTCTTTCTTTCTTTCTTTGCCACATCCACAGCATATGGAAGTTTCCAGGCCAGTGATCAAATCTGAGCTGTAGCTGCAACCTATACCACAGCTGCAGCAATGCTGGATCTTTAACTCACTGCTCCAGGCCGGGGAACAAACCCGTGCCTCCACAGCAACCCTAGTCACTGCAATTGGATTCTTAACCCACTGTTCCATATTCGGAACTCCTCAACTTCTATTGTCTTCTCCTGCTTAGTCTGGGATTCAAATTGCACATACATTAGGTCACTTATACTACACACCACTAAGGCTTTGTTCTGCCTCCCACCCATCTCAGCTTTTTTTCTCTCCATTATTCAGATTAGATCATTTCTATTGCTATAAGTTCATATCCACTGACTCTTCTACCAACCCAAATTTGCTCTTAAATCCATATTGAATAAATTTTCTTTTTCAGATTTGAGTTTTCAATATGAGAGTTTCTATTTTTTTAATAAAATTTCTAATTCTCTGTTGAGATTCCCCATCTGTTCACTCATTATATCCATTTTTTCTCTAAATACTTGGGCATATTTGTAATAGTTTCCTTCAAGTTCTTGTCTGCTAATTTCAATATCTGGATTATATCAGGTCTGTTTCAACTGACGGAATTTTTTCTTGAGTATGAGTCAGATATCCCCTTCCTTCACATAAATATTAGTTTTTGATTGCACACAGGACATTTTCAATCATAATGTTGTAGAGATTCTGGCTTCTGTTATCTGCCTCTGTTGATTTTTTTTTTTTTTTTTTACTTTTTTCCATTAGGTAGTTATATTATTGACTGATGACCTTGCTCTTCTGAAGGTCTGGTTATTGAGAAACACAAATCTCCTTGCTAGAGAGAAAACATAAATAACCAATAGGACTGAAAAAGAACATCACTATAGATATTACAGACATTAAAAAGAATACAAGGAATTATAAACAATTGTATGCCAATATTCTATAATTCAGATAGAATTAAAAATATCCTTTTGTTGTCCTGATACAAGAACATACTTTACTGGGAATTCTTTTAACCATTTAAGAAATAAACAATACCAATTTTATATACTCCTTCAGAAAATAGAGGGACATTAAGAGGCTAGAGTATAACATAATAAAATAAATGAGGAGTTCCTGCTATGGTGCAGTGGGTTAAGGATCCGTTGCTGTCTTTGTGGCTGTGCAGGTTTGATCCCTTGCCTGGCACAGTGGGTTAAGGGTCTGGTGTGGCCACAGTTGTGGCATAGGTAGTAGCTGTGGCTCAGATTTAATCCCTGGCCCGGGAACTTCCTTATGCCACGGGTGTGGCCAAAAAAAGTAAATATAAAATAAAATAAATGAAAGAATCTATGTGATCATATCAATCAATTTCAAGAAATACTATAAAAAATCCTTAGGGTGAAGAAAAATATTAGACTAAGCAATAGATATGAACAGCTGTTAAAATATTAAGAAAAACATTTGACAAAATTCGACATCCATATATAATAAACACTTTCAGCAAACTAAAAGTAGAGGTGAATCTTTCCAATCTTATGATGAATATCTGCAAAACCCTACAGCTAAGGTGACACTTAATTGTGAAAGATTAAATGTTTTCCCCTAAGAGCAGGAACAGGAGGTCAGCTCTCATCATGTATAATATTGTACTGGGGTTTATAAACCAGTGCAATAAATCAAGTAAAAGAAAGAAAGAAAATAAAGATTGGAAAGAAATAAGCATTATCCTTATTATTGAAGATTTTTTTAGATTAAAAAATCCTAGGCATCTGCAAAACAACTACCAAAAACTAATAAGTGAATTTAGTGAGGTTGTTGGGTACAAAGACAATAAACAAAAATAAGTAGCACTTCTATATACTGGTAGCAAACAATCCAAAAATGAAAAACTAAATTCCATTATAGTAGATCGAAGCATAGTATACATAGGAGTAAATTTAATAAAAGCAGTACAAGCCCTCTACTTTGAAAGCTACTTTGAGCTGTTGAGAGTAAAGATTGTAATACGTAAATATACCATGTTAATGGAGTATAAGACTTAATATTGTTAAGATGTTAATTGTTCTCTAATTTATCCAGACATGGAAATAAAACCCCAATTAAAGTTCCAGTGGGCCCCTAAAATGGCTAAATTTGAAAGACTGACAACATCAAATACTAGTAAGGATGTGGAGTAATTGAAACTCTCATTCACTGGTACTGATAGTAGTTGAAAATGGTATAACCACTTTAGAAACCAGTTTGAGAGCTTTCTTATAAGGTCAATGTTTACACACAAATCCTATGTCAGCAATGCCACTCCTGGGTATTTACCCAAGCAATTCCACTCCTAGGAATATATCCTATAAAAAGAATTACAAAAATGCTTATAGCTCCTTAGACATATTAGCCAAAACCTGGTAAAATCCCAAATGCATATTAACAGGAAAGTGTATAAATTGTGGAGTATTCATACAACGGAATCCTACTCAGCAGCAATTGATACATACAACAGGGATGAATCTCAAAACAATCATGTAAGGGAAAGACTTTAGCATAAAGAATATGCACTCTGATTCCATTTATAAGATGTTTCATAACAGGCAAAAATAATATGTAATAGAAATCAAAACAGTGATCGATGTGGTGGAGTGAGGGGATTGGGGAAATTTCTGGGGTGGTATAAACACATAAACACACACACACACACACACACGCACATGTATTTGTATGTGTAAACCTACATACATACATACAGGGTATAGCTTGTTTTATATATTTTACATAGCTTGTTTGAGGTGTCTGTTATAATGTCTACATATTTGTCAAAATGCAAAGAGTGGTACCTTAATACATGTGGACTTTATTATAGGTAAATTATACTTCAATTGAAAAAAACATTGTTACTTTTTAAAATCTGATTTCCCATCAGTTGGGTATCTGTTTTGGTCTAAGAAGGTACAAAAAAAATCCTTCTTATCAGCATGGTAAGGACAGTTAGTTGGCTATTTGATTTTAAAATTTTATTAAAAATCACATGTATATGTACACATATTTTTTCAATTTTTTTTTAAAGTAAAAACATATAGATGCATTCACTTGCTAATCTTTTGATGTATAGTCAAGGCCTTTTTTTCTTTGTGTTCTACATTGTCATTCTTGAAGACACCATCTCCATAACATATCTATGATTTCTAGTTTCAATTTCTTTAAAAAGGAGTAAGAAATTAAATTCATTTTTGAAGCAGTCAAAATGCAAAACCCTTCTAGGTTTTTATAATTTTTTCCACATTCTGCATCTTATGTGCCCTACAACAAATCTGAAAGATTTTTTTTTTTGTGCCTTTCCTTTGATTGGATTTTCCAAAGCATCCAACTGTTTTCATAGCAGAGAACTGACAACCCTCTTTTCCCCATTCTTATCTCATTGGTTTGCATGATATTTAATTTAATTACATCATGACAATAACCATAAAATTTTGCACTGAGGCACTGCTCAGATCCCTGTAATTCTTTTTTCTTTTTTTTTAGGGCCTCATCTATGGCATTTGGAAGTTCCCAGGCTAGGCGCTGAGTCAGAGCTGCAGCTGCTGGCCTATGCTAAAGCCACAGCAATGACAGATCTGAGCTGCATCTATGACCCACGCCAAAGCTTGCAGCAGTGCCGGATACTTTACCCAATGAGAGAGGCCAGGGATCGAACCCACATCCTGTTCGATACTAGTCGGATTCTTAACCTGTTGAGCCACAATAGGAACTTTGGAAATCCCTGTAATTTCTCATCTAATTTGAAGATAATGGCCTTCTTCCATACAAAAAGTTATAATAAAGTCATAGGAAGATGGATAAAGTCAGAGGAAGACAAAGGGAAAGAAAGCGTTTATCTTTTTAATCAATAAATCTCTTAAAGGATCCCTCACCTACCTTGTCCTCTTTACATAGCTTTTGCCGGAGAGCTATGATCCACAGTGAAATTGTAGCAATCCTCTCAGGGCTTTCCTGTCTATGGTGTTTCTGTTCTCTGAAATGGGAAGGCAAACACTGGTTTGAAGGTGTCACAAGCAGTATTCTCTATGTGGCCAATAAATATATGAAATGGTACCTGGTATTTTTAATATTCTGGAGAATGAAAATGAAAACCATGGTAAGATACACTATAGGGCAATCGGAAGCAAACAGATGATTAATAAGAACTTCCACATTCTGCTGGTGGAAATGTGAATTAGTTCAACAGCTTTGGAAAATGGTGTGGCGTCACCTAATAAAACTGAAGATATGAAGTAATAGCCCTTCCTCTCCCAGGTGTGTAGCCTGGAGATGTGTGCTTGTGTGCACTGTGACACCCGTATGAGACCATTACTGGCAGCAGAATTTTCAACTGTCCCGAACTGGAAACAAACCAAATGCTTTTCAGTGGTCGATGGCATTTTCACACAACAAAATGGATGGCTCCTGCTCACACTATCAAGTAAAAAAACTTACAAAACAATATGATCCATTCATGTAAAATTCAAAACCAAACTACATTCTTAAGGATGCATCTAAGTGGTTCAACAAAAATAAAAGCATGAAAATTATTTCCACAGAGGCCAGGAGAGTGATTATATCTGGAAAGGGAGCGATGCCCAGGCTCGGGAAGGAGTATTTGGGATGAGGGCTTCTAGGATGCCAGTGTTGCTCAATTTCTTAAGTGGTACTTGCTTCACAATTTTATTACATCTGTATGTGTTATACACTTTTCTCTGCTCTATTCACAACAAAATGTTTTAAAACATAGTTCATTTAATTCTCCCTGCCTCCTCCCCAAGTCTATGTTTGGGGATCACTTTCAAATGTATCATTAATCCTCGGAGGCATGAAGACACTGATCACTAATTTTCTTAAACTCTGTGGTTAATCATAAGAATAAAGTATAGCTAGGAGGAAATGGGGACAGTGGACTAAACATTCATTAGCATACATGTGAGCAAATTTAGTCATATAAATTATCTAATAACAAGGGGTGCCAGTCACTTAATTTCACATTAAACCCAATTATTTATCTATGAGTATGCTTCCCAGTATTTGTCTTTCTATATTCATCCATGAACCCAAAATAGTAATCCATCTCTTGATTTGGAATTGAAGAAATACTAATATAAGCTTCATTGAAATCCAATTATCAAGGGTTTTTTTTCATTTAAGCCAATAAGTAGCTCAGTTGCAAGACGCTGCTTAAATTACAGTAGAATCACTTGTGAACAAAATCAAGCTTGCTGAGCTTTCTCCATTCATTTTTTATTATTTATAAAAATCACTCTTTTCAGTAGCCACTCAGACTCATTGAGGCAGCATATGTATATATACATATATAACATTTCTTTTAAATGAAGCCCTTCTTGAGTGATTAATTTTTCATTTTTTATTATATTAATCACTAAAAGCTCCAAAGAAAAAAGAAGACTAACTACTCTGCATTCAGTAAACATCATTTATCATTGCCTGGTGCATATGAGCCTTCACACACACACACACACACACACACAAACACACACACACACAGCCACCATCAGATTTCAGGACAATCAGCCTGGTCTAGCCATGTATTCTTATGCCACTCAACATTGATACTACCCATCTCCAGGTCCCTCGGATGGTACCAAACTATGCAAAAAGTACAAGAAACATGCATCCACCATGTGAATAAAGGAGAGAAGGAGTTCCGTCGTGGCTCTGCAGGTTAAGGACCTGACACTGTCTCTGTGAGGATGCAGGTTGACCCCTGGCCTTGCTTAGTGGGTTAAGTATCTGTCATTGCTGCAAGCTGCAGTGTAAGTGGCTGATGCAACTTGGATCTGGTGTTGCTGTGGTTGTGGCGTAGGCCTGTAGCTACAGCTAAGATTTGACCTCTAGCTGGGGAACTTAAGATGCCATAGGTGCTCCTGTAAAAAGAAAAATAAATAAATTAATTAAATAAAATAACTGAAATAAACGCTTGCCCTTTGGATGTTCCTCTTTTCTTGGGCTAGTGGCATTCACACATAGTTTGGTCAGCAAAGCAAAACTTTAAGAAAGGAGATGATATTGGTTTTCTGAAGTTTATTTCTAGAGATAGAAGGTCGTATTTCAGGGGCTGAGGAAGGTATATTGCTATATTTGTACCTATTATTTCAAGAAACTGGGGTTAATTTTTAAAAGCATAATGTCCAAACAGGAAACAACCTAATATCCACCAATGGTGGTATGAGCAAATACACTGTGATTTATTCATATAATGAAATGGATAGACGTAACTGACTGTTCATTTCAACAATAGATTATCACATCTAAATAAGGTCTGGACACCATATTTGTCTGTGTTATTAAAAATGAAGTGATAAGGAAAGTCCCCAACACCACCAACCCGAAGCTTTACAAAACATTGTAGCAGTTCTTTGATTCCTGTGGTAATGACATGACAGATATGCTACAGAATTCTCACACCTGTCTCCGTGCCACATGGACAGCTGTTTGGCTTAAAATTTCAATGATGGTCAGAGAGAAACCCAGGAAATTACACAACTTCTGGCGCAAGAGAAGGTAGAGACCGGTATGTTCACCCATTATTGCCACCTACTTAGACATGGGGTGGGGTCAACTCTGCTTCACACAGAGCTAACCTCCACACCAAAGAAGTAGAGAAACTTGAGCCTGCCTAGGTTTGGCAACTCTGGATAATCAATCAATTTAAACAGTGTATAAAACCTTTTCTTTTAAAGTAATAAAGTAATTGATACAAAATGATTGCTTACATATGCATACATTATGAAGCATTTCAATCAAACAAACACCGGTGAAGCCACTCTTCCACTTACGAAGCAGAACCAACAGATTCAGTTGAAGTCCTCTGTCTGGTCCCATGCCTGTCCTCTCAACGGTAAGCGCCACTCTCAAACTTTGTAATTGTCATATTTTCCTTTTCTCATTTTCATTAATCCACTGTGTCCCTAAATAACAGCTTATTTAGCTTTGCTTGTTTTCACTTTATTCTAGGATAGAACACACTCCTAGTTGTTCTCCTACCTCTCAGGTTATTCCATCTCAGTTTACTTTGAAGAGTTTCCTTCAAAAAGTTTCCTTCTTTTCCCTGCCTTCCAAATTTTGGAGGGACCAAAGACACAGTCCTTAGACTTCATTTTCTAACTAAAGTAATGGATGATGATCACAGACAATTTTAGACAGACTCATGATTTTCAGGGCCATCTGTATACCCCTCCTCAGAACTGAACTCCTATGTCCAACTGCATACTCAATATACTCACCTGGAGGTCTAATGAGCATCTCAAAATTAACTCCTCCAAGACTGAGCCTTTGATATTCTTTTCTGAAACCTTTTTTTTTTCCCCTTCTCCTTAACAAATGGAAACTCCGTTATATACTATTTATCTTTCAGGATCTTCCTTTCACCATATTACCATGAACAGACGTCCTGCCTTTAAATTTCCACTTGGTGAAGGAATTAAGAGCAAGACTTCTCTAGCAGATCTGTTCTGCACAAGTCCACTTTCTTTGGTAGGCCATGAAAAGTTAGTCATTAGCCTTTGTTTTTTCTCTAGAAACTTTTTCTACCCTCTGCCCCTCTGGAACATACCCTCCTACTTAGTTACCTCACATGTCCTGAACTTGCCTTGCTGTCTCATGCCCTCATGCCTTTGCACATATTTTCCCATTTTCCAGGCTGTCCTCCCTTCCTTCCCCACGGTACGTTTCATAAACCCCTGCTACTCCTTCAACCTTCATTAAAACTCCTCCTCTGTGAAATTCTTCCTTCTCCAGGATGCTACTCTGTCCCCTGTCTGTTCCCTCACACCACGGCCATTGTTACATCTACTGTGCTCACTGCTATGGCTTGGTTTTAAGAATGTCTCCTTGCTAGGCTATGAGCGAATTTGAGGATGGGTACAAGTTTTATTTATCTTTACAGCCCTGGTGCCTGGAACGTGTTTTTGACTCAATAAATTTATTTATTTACTTCTGGAAAATCGAATAAATGGCTAAGTAAAGGAAAGACTGTTTAGGGAATAGTATTTTAAACAAACCATTTGTTTAAGCCCTTGAGGTTTTAATTTATCCCAGTACTCACTGGCCAAATGAGAAGCTCCTAAATTCAGACTTGTTTATTTTTCTGGGTTAGCTGAACCTACATAAAGTCTGTAGTGAAACACACAAGGACACAGACCACTGCATGCATCACACCCAATCAGAGTTGAGGAGGCCATTTATTGTCTCTTAATAAAACAAAAAACACTGTGTTTTGTTTCTCTTTTATTGCAATCCATTGCAAGGTCAAAAGATTCACAGAAATATAGAAACTACAAACCAGATGAATTTCCTTTATCCACTCAAAAAGACATTAAAGACAAAGGACCAGAATTTTCCACAACAGCAATATATTTCATAGTCTTTATTCTGAAAATACTGTTGACATTTTGGAGAGGATAAAAAGCCCTGCATTAAACATGTTCACATATATTTATGACATTCTAAGCAAAAAAAAAAAAAAAAAAAAGGAAAGTCTATATTGCCCAGAAAAATCATTTTAAGCCTTATTTCAAAGCATCTAAAATGAGAACACATTCAACAACCATCACTGGATCATTCAAGGTGATGCTTTTTCTGGTTGCTTTTTGAGATCAATGCTTTGAGGCTGGATATGATATTTCTACAGATTCCTACAAATATACCAAAGCAGTTTTCCAGGTTATGATGCATCAGGCTTTCTGGATTAGTCAACATCTTAAAGTATAAGTGCAAGTCCCCCTCCCCATCCCACCCCCCAAGCTAAAGCGTGTTATAGTGCTGTACTTTAGATTCAAACAACGCAACATTTTTTAAAAAATCAGTTATACACTTCTGAAACCATGTGACAACCGAACTGTAACACTCCAAGATTATTACAACTTTGAACTGAAATGGCGCTATCTATATTGTTGATGGCTCTCCCTTCTTTTGTCTTTTTTAACTATTTAAAATATAGAGTGACATATATAAAAATTAAACTTTTGCTTATTCACTCAAGCTACTATTACTATACATATTGTCTTATAAATTAGTTTTGGATTAAAAACCAGTTAAAATATTGTGAATTAAGATATTTTGCAGTGGTGGGGAGATGAATATGAAGAAGATACAGTTCCATGTGTCAGAGGAACTGTAGTTTATTGATAATAAATAACTCCTTTTCTTACACAAATTTTATTCCCTTCAAGTTCAATTAGTAACCCATTTAGTGATGGGAAAAAATACTCTCGGTGCGTAGTGACTAGATTTTCCAAACTGACTGCGATTAAAAGCAAGAACATGCCACATCAGAAACATGTTGACATAACCAAAGGAAACAGTTGCTTATGAAAAAAGTTATTATAAATAAGTGAATGACATTTGAAAGTAAAGCTATTTTTTTGTTTCTTACAGTTTGTATCACTTTAGCAATATTGGAACATATAAAGTGAAACTCAAATCTTACTATAACTGTTAAAGACCAAAAAAAAAAAAAACAGTTATGTCCACACTGGGGAAGAATAAATAATACACTCACAAGTCAGGGTTTTGTATATCTAACTCTACTGCAAAAGAGAATCACTCTTTAGCTTAAAAAGGCTCCCTGATGTCTTGATTATAAATCTAGACACAGGAAAGGTTATTTGAGCCTGAGTCACGACTATGAATTAATTGTAAAGATGTGTGAAATTAAAACATAGATTGATTTACCAACAGATATAGTCTAAACTGAAAACTTGCAAATTAAACAAAGAAATGCTTATTTCTGACAAATGTAAACAGAATCTTAATGAAAAGATTTTCTAATCTTTCTTAACTCATACATTAACCAGCAAGAGACCTTTGCAACAGCATAACCATTATGCTGTTCTAGCATAAGAACTGTATAATGACAACATGCATATATCCAAAAAAACCTGCCCTAAAGCCCAAAGCAAAAAAAAAAAAAAAAAAAAAAAAAAAAAAATCAATAGATTGTCTACTAATATCTCACTCATTAATCTTCTAGTAATGTGACTAGCCCCAAATCTCAGAAATATGCTTTCATAATTACCAAAATTAACAAAAATAATTAAGTGATCTGAGGTTCTTCTTTTAATAACTGCACACTATTAATTACACTGGTGGCTTTTATGTGGACAATGCTAAGATTAGCTCCAAATAGATTAAAATATATCCAAACCAGTTACTATCCATCAACTAAAAGCTAACACAATGTTAACATGAAACTCGAAATACTCACACTCAATAGAACGCATTTGTAGAATAATGAATAATTAACTTTTGTGAGCTGGTTAGGGGGAGTCCAGATTCTTGCCTCCATGTGAAAACTTCACAAAAGGCATTACTCTCTCTAGTCCCTAAGTCACCCACTGGTCAGCAGGTCGGCCACCCGTGGGCACAGTGAATTAGGCAGAGCCACGATGGATGACATGTTCCCTCAGTGGCCTGGAGGAAGGCCCCTGTGCCAGAAAATGATCTAGAAAGAAAGTGCCTTGGGGTGCGTGTGCATGAAAGAGAAGAACTTATATGTGTGCATGTGCTTGAAATTTTGAAAAGTACTGGTTTCCAGGCTTCTAATTCGTGCAACGCTGTGTCTGTTCCGGTTGCCATCAGGAGAAATGCACAATTCTTCCCTGTCAAACAAGAAGGCAGTTGCCTTGTCTGGGGGGAATCTCCTGAGGCAGTAATTAGAAGCTCAAAATAATGGATCCAATATTTTTGAATCTACCCTAAAAATAAATCTTTTCTAGAGAGAAATAAACCTTTGAACTTAAAAGGTTTGTGGCTTTCAAAATCTTTAATTTTTAAGAAAAAACACAGCTCATCTGGGAACAAATAGCAATCACGCTTATGCTATGCAATATGCAAACGAGACACAAATACACACACGCGCAGGTACACATGTGGACATGGGACAGCTAAAACCTTTCCAAGAGACTGCCCACCCCAGCTCTACCATTGCTCTCGGCCCTGCTGGCTGATCCCTGTGGACCTCCACGTGGGCAGGGCTCTTAGGAGGAGGCAGCAGACATGTTTGGGGTCCAGCCCATCTGGTAGGCCCTCTCCAGGGTCCTCTTGCAGTCCTGCAGGACGGTGCTGAAGGTGATGTGCGGGTACTGCTGCACCAGCTGTTCCACTGTCACTTCATTGACCTGCAACCAAAGAAGAGCTCCCATCAGGCACAGGGACCACCGACAGCACCAGCTGTCCACAGTCACTGATGTGCTCACCATAGCCCTGGGGACCCTAACCTCCTTCCTCCTCAGCAGCGTGAGCAAGTGGGTTTTTTTGGGGGGGGGTTTTAGGGCCGCACTTGAGGCATATGGAGGTTCCCAGGCTAGGGGTTGAATCAGAACTGTAGCTGCCGGCCTACGCCACAGCCACAGCAACGCAGGATCCATCTGAGCCGCGTCTGTGACCCACACCACAGCTCACGGCAATGCTGGATCCTTAACCCAGTGAGCAAGGGTACGGATCAAACCTGCGTCCTCATGGAAACTAGTCAGATTCGTTAACCGCTGAGCCACAATGGGAAATCCAGAGCAAATGCTTTGTGAGAAGACAGTGCTGCTTTTTGTCCGACCTCCCCCATTCCCTAAGTACTACATCTGCCCTTAGGGATTTTGTAAAAGACATATGATATCAAGAAATCAAATGTGTTTTCTAGAAGCCTAAGTGACTGTGACTTGTCAAGATCTTAACAATGTCCACTGGAAATTGAGTGTTTGGGAGGTGAGGCAGCAGGAAGCCAGCATCCCAATGTGCATCTGACTTCCTCATCAACCTGACAGCTTTTTTAGGACAAAACTACAGCTTGATGGAGAGGATACACAGCATTCGAAATAGAAGTGCTGGGGCAAATGATTATTTTTCTTCCCTTTAAATGTTAAGGTACTGCTAACTTCAAGTCCCTTCGTGAAAAGAGCTGAAATGTGAGGAATCAATAATTAAAACATACATGGCTGGCAGGTCAGGGACGGCCCCAATAGACCTTAACCATCAAAGATACCACCTTGATTCTTGATTAGACAAGGCAATCAGACAGGCCTAATTAAAACTAACACCTTTACAATTGCTGTGCTGTGAAGGGATTAATTTGTCAATTATTTTTAAGCTGATTGCTGTTCATATCACAGAAATAGACGGCTTCCCTCATCCTTTAGATAAATAAATGATTAACCTAAGAACCACAACTTTTAGGTAGCTTTATTTAAAATCTTTATTGAGCACTTGGGCATTTTCAAATACATCAATATTTCATTTATAGTGAGTAAGCTGATCTGAAAGAAGGTGCTGTGATACACATTTTTGGGCTCCCTCTCCATGTCTGGCCATTATTGGAAAAGATCAGGATCACCAGGAAGAACCTAAAACAACATTAAACCCTTGCTGTTTGCTTTGAGAGCCTGCTTGGAAGTACGACGGCCATGACATTCAGTCATCTACACTTTTCTAAAATAACATGGTGTTTTCTGGGTGATTTGGTAAACTACATTATATATAATCTTTTTGTTAGAAATAGAGTTGGTATTTCCACATTGCACTGATGACACTTAATCTCTGTCAGAATTCCTATCCAAGACTTTCATGTATTAAGATCAGTTTTCATTCCAAATTTAACTAAGACCTGCAGTTAATTCTTTTGGTGATAAAGACACAATGCATACTATTTTGTTTTCAAAAACATGAAGGCAAAAATTTTGAATAAAAAATAAAAGCTTACATACAAATTTGAGCTGAGAACATCAACTGATGGTCTTAAAAGGATTTCTGAACAATGTAATTTTTAATTTAAATTCCCACTCTAAGTCTTGCTTGATTGAGGCTCTTTAGAGTAGTACACTTAGAAAGTCATGCAGGAGTTCCCATCGTGGCTCAGGGGTAACGAACCCGACTAGTGTCCATGAGGCTTGATCCCTCGCCTCGCTCAGTAGGTCAAGGATTGGCATTGCTGTGAGCTGTGGTGTAGGTTGCAGATGCGGCTCAGATCCTGCGTTGCTGAGGCTGTAGCGCAGGCTGGTGGCTACATCTCTAATTTGATGACCCCTAGCCAGGGAACTTCCATATGCCGTGGGTGCAGCCCTAAAAAGACAAAAGTAAAATAAAATAAAAGTCATGCAGCATCTAGCCATGCCTATCTCTCCAGTATATTTTTGATGCTATCCAGTCACCTTATTTAATTTTAGGTTATTATCAAGCTGTCTGAGTTCTTTCTGGCCTCAGGATCTTTCCACATGCTGTTTCATCTGGAATACTTTCAAATCCACTTCCCGCTTATAGCCCCCTTCTCATGCCTACTTCCTACCTCTTTTTAGTTCAATGTCATTTCCCCAGGGAACTTGATCACCCTGTTCCCCTCCCCAAATTATACAAAGCTTCCAGGTTACTCTTCCGACACTGCCTACTTTTCCTTCGTAGTACCTTCAAAGTTAATTTATAATTGCCAAGTTTAATGTCTACTCCTGCTCCAGTGTAAGACCCACAAGAGCCACAGTCATTTTTGTATTCATGAGCTAGGTCTACTTATTAGTGAATGAATGGGAAAACAATAGCAAAATACAGATTAAAAAAAATAGAAACCCAAGAGGAAGGCAAAGCCAGACACTAACGTATTAATCACAAAGACCCACAATTTCCTGAGGAACTAATATTCAGCTCAGGAATCCCCTCCTTTAGGAAGCCTTCCTTAAGCAAGTCTACCTCCCCAAAAGGTTGGGCTAGGGACCCTTTCTCTGTACAGCCACGGTGGGCACCTGCAAGGCTTGTCTCTTATTTAAACACTCTCACACTGCACTGCAGACACCTCTTTACCTGCCTCTCTCCACCTGAAACAAAGTCTGGGGACCAGTGACTGACTTTTATCTTTAAGGCTATGGAGCTGTGCACAAAGTAGGGAAGAAATATGGCAACTGCGGTTCACATCATGGACTTTAGAGTCAACCAGGAACAGGTCTGAATTCCGGTTTCACTTTAAAATTTGGTTTCCTTAACTGTAGAAACAGGATAAAAGTACTTATGTCATAGGATTGTTATGAGGTTTAAATAATATGCCTAACACTATGACTGACATAAAAAGGCCCCCCAATGGTAGCTCTTATTGGTGCATCTGGCACTCAATAAATGGTAATTATTGAGTCAATTAATGCTATATGTTAGTATGCCCAGTTCTCTATAGTGATGCTCAATATTATTCCATTGCTGAGATATTGCAGAAATAAACATTGATAACATTAGTTGTAATGTTCAAAATTAAATAATCATAAGGCAAGAAGTAACCCTGAAAACATACTTCATGTACAAGAAGAATCTATTCTATCTTAGTGCTCTCTGGAGGAGATTCCGGAACTTTTCTTAGTAACACGGTCCAGGTTTTAAATATCCACTTTCAAGAAATCCTTCCTTTTCTTTACCTGATGTTCCCCAGGCTATGGTTAAGTTACCTTCCTCCTTCCTGCCATGAACAAACCCAGAAGGATGCAGGTCTCACTAAGGTAGAGCTGAGGTCACCTGGTCAGAGGACTTTCAGAAAATCTGCACCGAAATGCAAAGGAAGTAAACATGGTCCAAATCACTTAGCATTCAAGGAGCAACTCACAGAAGATAGATGAAAAACAGAGGGGCAAGAGAAAACATTTAAACCCACCATAAAGGGCCTGTCTTCTACAATACATCTTCTCTAATCTACACACAGGGCTGCACAAAGTTTTATTCTGAGGGTTGACAGGCATTTTGTTTGGGAGGTCCAATTTTTAAAAAGAGAAAATATCACTATGTGATAACTGTTTTGCAAGAAAAGAGACTAAATTCACCTTAAGCAAACTTGATACATGAAGATAAGGGTTTATGAAGTATAGAAATTAGGGGATAATTGTTCATTTTAGCAAGACTTTCATGGTAGGGTTAATTTATTTTGTCAGCGCTCCTAATGTGGTTTATGTATCCTGTATTCTACCAAAATTCAATTTACCTATTTCTGTTGAATAAAGTAAGGCTCATCTGTAGCTGAGAATACTCAATGTGTTAGGTCTCTGGCTTTCAGAGGTTATAGGCAAGAAGACACAGTGATTTGGCTTTGTATAGCCCTATGAAAAATGTTACAGGTAATCCTCTGTGGATATAATGTGTCTTCTCTGCAATCTTTTTGCTAACTGTGTTCTGTAAATTCTAGAAAACAAAGCAGTAGGGGAAATGCAAATATTCCATTTTGGAGCTTTGCGGGGTAGAAGCTATTCAGGGGAAGTACATGTGCTCCCACTAGGGAAGGTTCTATCTTTTACTTTTAGTGTCTCCTGGTGATACACTGTGACAAATTTTATACTGAAGTTATTTTCATTTACTCCTCAGAAGAATAAATTATGCTCACCTCTTTCTGTAGACTCCATAAGCACTTTGGAGCCTTAGAGAAAAAGTTGGGTGTAAGACACCAGGAGGGTCCAAATCATTTTAAATCACTTGGTTACACTTACATACACATTTTTGCAGACATATTGTCATGCACAACTCCATTCCCTAGAATGAAAAGAACTATTCTCTCCTCCAACTCATAAAATGTATGCAATATAAAAAAAAGCATAGAAATGAATTTTTAAAAATTTCCCCATGATCCCCTGTTTCCTGTATTCAATTCTTTTCTTTCTTGCTGAAAACTATCAATGGCAATTCGTATATTACACCCAGGATTTGAAAAATGCAATGTATCTTCTTAAAGAAATATGTGGTGGTGTCATTTGAAGAAATTACTGTGATTAAAGGGGGGAAAAAGCATGTACCATGGGTTTTTTTTTTTAATACAAGAAAGATTGGATTGTATAGTTCTCTCCAAAGACTGCATAACCATAATTTACATTTTCAAAATTATTATAACTCTTTTTAAGGCAGTAGCAATTTGTCTGGTATTTTAATCTATTTTGAGTTAACATCTATTAGCACTTTTTAAAAATGTGAGGCAAATTGCTATCTAATTAAGGTAAATCATACCGTGGTTTCATCCTATTGATGCTGCTAGTATAGAAGGATGAGGAAAGACCCGTGAGAGTTTCTGAGATTGAGTTTAACCAATTTATCTAGACCATCATACTGTTTCTTCACCTCCTTACTAACACTTTCCCCAGAAAATTCCAGAAAGTATAAGCCTAGTCCTGAATTATTTCCCCAATGATACCTATTATTCAAAAAATAGAATTTCCGATGAAATTTGCTGAAGAAACCGTTTACGTTAAGTGATTCTTATTTCCTCTTTGACTCATGGTATAAAATAGAACACACACTTGTTGTGTGGTGGGGAAAATATGTGACACTTAAGTATCACACTTAGGACTATAATGAACCACTTAAAATCATTTTTTTAATGGAGAAACTTGCCCTGTAAAAAGTGAACACTATTTAAAACATCACAAGCCATAAATGTGTTGCATTTTTCCTAGACTGTAAGTTCCTTAACAGCAAGGAGTGTTTTAGTCATCTCCTGGTTTTCAGCCCTATACACGATATCTGGTATATTCTAACCCCATTAGAATATAAGCTCATGAGACAGGTTTTGTTGTTTCTGTTCACTACCAAATCCCTAGCAAATCCTGAGAGAATACCTGGCACATAATAAGTACTCAAGTATTTGCTGGCTAAATTGGCATAGTAATTGTTCAAAGAGTGTGTACTACGTAAACAAAAAGGCACCAAATAGCACTGTATCAGAAATCACAGAGGTAAGCTCACCTTGTTCCCCGACCATTCAGCTAGAGTGGTGGTGGTCTCTAAGGCCGTGACATTACTGCAGCTCCATCCTTTAAGCCTTTGAAGTTCACACCCAAGGTGATTCTTTGTGCTACTTTCCTTTCCATCTGATATCACCGGTACTTCTTTCCAGATACACCTTGCCTGGGCTTTCCAATAATTTTGCACAGTAGACCAAAGCAGCTCATGGTGGTGGTTTAGCAATTTTTGTTAGGTCATGTGGCTGGCGGGCAGCAGTCAGGAAATGACCAGGCTATACTTCAGATTAATTGATGGCAGCCCTCCTCTTGGAGGTGACTGACGTACTATACTTGGTAGATAACACTGAGAAACACGCTAACGGCCACTGGACGTGTGCTGATTTCCAAAACTTTGCAAAGCCCCACACATGGTTCAGAAGATTTCATACTTGAACTTGCAGCATCAGTGCCCTGCTCGGGGGCAGGCCCAGAGGGGCCCCAGAGAAGATTGGGAAATTCTGTGATTTTTAAGGTTTCATCTGATGTCACAGCTACCTGGTGACAGAGGGAAGTGTGAACAGATGTACTGACTCAAAACAATGCCATTTCCACCCTCTGATTTCGGCAATTCTACTTCACTGTTACACGAGGGGCTTTTCTTCTTGTTTTCATTTTTGGTTTTTTGGTTGGTTTTGTCGTCACCATGGTAATTGGCATTTGTTGTCTCAGAGAACACGTAGACAATACTGAAATGAATAGTCTAGTCCCACACAAGAAAAAATTCTCCTACCGAAATTGCCCCATGTCCCCAAGGAGAAACACTGCACTCATCAGAATTAGGCTCTTGTGTGAGAAATTAAACACATTTCTTCCCTTCTGCATGGTTTATTTTGGCAAAACACTTGAAAACAATTTGTCAATTTTTCATCCTAATGACTAGTAAGGCAAAATAAAAGTATGTTCCCATTCCAGTAAGGATAGAAGAGGAGGAGGAAAAGGGAAAAATATTCAGTGAGCACCTAGTATTTTGCAAGCATTAATACCCTGGATTACAGATGACCTGGGCTCAGAGGGCATTAATACTCCACACAGGGCCAGCCAGCTAGTAAAGGGCAGCCACGATTTGAATCCAGGACCCCAAAACACAATCGCTGTCTGCCCTGGGCCAAATCGCCCTGTGCACAACACAGTACACACGAAGCGTCAGACTAGAGCCTATCCGAGCAGCCACCCAGTAAAATGCTCACTGACATTCGTTTTCCATCTAACAGTTAAAAAAAGGATTGCAGTTTACATGGAAACACATTTCAAAGTCCTTTACGATCTCTTCAAAAGGGCTACTCTATGTTAACGTAAATTATAATGGACCTCACCGCCTTACAGCAGCCAGAATGGCCATCATCAAAAAGTCTACAAACAATAAATGCTGGAGAGGGTGTGGAGAAAAAGGATCCCTATTACACTGTTGGTGGGAATGCAAATTGGTGCAATCACTGTGGAAAACAGTATGGAGAATCCTCAGAAAACTCAAAATAGAATTACCATTTGATCCAGCAATCCTACTCCTGGGCATCTATCCAGAGGAAACCATGACTTGAAAAGACACATGTACTCCAGTGTTCATTGCAGCACTCTATGCAATAGCCAGGTCATGGAAACAACTTAAATGCCCATCGACGGAGGAGTGGATAGGGAAGATGTGGTACATACACACAATGGAATATTACTCAGACATTAAAAGGAATGAATAACAACATTTATAGCAACATGGATGGACCTAGAAATTATCATGTGAAGTGAAACCAGTCAGACAATTAGACAGCAACATCCAATGCTACCGCTTACATGTGGAAACTAAAAAGACACAATGAACTTCTTTGCAGAAGAGACAATGACTCACAGACTTTGGAAAACCTTTGGTTTCCAAATAAGACAATCTGGGGGGTGGGGGGGATGCAATGAGGGTTTGGGACGGAAATGCTATCAAATTGAGTTGTGATGATTTTTATACACCTATAATTGTAATAAAATTCATTAAGCAATGGAAAAAAATTAAAAATAAAAAAAATTGAAATATTAAAAAAAAATTATAATGGACCTCAAGTGGCCTGTGGAGCATTCTGCTGCGAAACTGCGATTGCACGAAACTTGCAAAAGTGATGGAGTTGGAGCACTAAGAAGGGGCCTTTTGGCAGTGCTCATCGCCCTCCCCACCCCCACCGTAACCTGGCCTTGCTTTCTCTCCAATGTCCGACTCTTCAGAACATTTTTCTGTGTTCCAGAGGCAGAATGGCCAGCATGACAGATGTGCCCCCTTGGACAATTACAGCAACAACAGCCAAGCCCGAAAAGTGCTTTCCAGGGAATGTACAGGTTGCTGTGGACCGAAGAGCAACAGTAGGCACCGCCTCCCTGCCAGGAGAGTTGATTGGGGCTTTCCCAGAAACGTGATATATAAGTGGACTCTTGCAGGACAGGGAGATATCAGCATGTGTGCCCCCTGCACATGATATACACATATATTCAGGGGAGAAAGGAATCTGCCCACGAGCCAGAATCAAACAACGTTACTGTCCTTTACTTTGTAAGCTTTGTAAGGCAGTGTTTCTCCAGCCCATGGAACAAACTCAAGTGTGTGAGTAAGTAAGAACTGAAGAAAGTTCTTGCTTCAAATAGCGCAGCAGAAACGAACCCAACTAGTCTCCATGAGGATGAGGGTTCGATCCTTGGCCTTGCTCAGTGGGTCAAGGATTGGCATTGCTGTGAGCTGTGGTGTAGGTTGCAGATCCTGCACTGGTGTGGCTGTGGTGTAGGCCAGCAGCTGTAGCTCCAATTTGACCCCTAGCCTGGGAACCTCCAAATGCCGAGGGTAGGGACCTAAAAAGCAAAAAAAAAAAAAAAAGCCTCGTTTCTCAGCTGCTACAACTTCAGGTATTCAAATACTACTATTCATACTACTATAATACTATTCATATTCAAATACCACTGTTCTGAGGAGGAGTGGGGGGAGGGGCCAAGAGAATGGACCCCCCTTTCTGCAGTTGGGCAAAGGAAGGTGCCCACAATAAGTCTGCAAAAGTGTCATATAGTTAGTTAACTTCTGCCTCCCAGTTCAGGGCTCTTGACCTCACAACGGGTCTGTCATTCTTCACAGATTCCCTGGGCAATGCTACTCACTGCTAAGAGCCCCACAGGCTGACTCCTGGCAGCCCAGAGGCAGAGCGTTCTGTCTTGGGCAATACACCCCCAGAGTCTGCCTCCCCCTGAGCTTCTTGGCTCCCTGGGACACTGCTGGCTCTCCGTGGAACCTGGCATTCACCAGGTGCCAGCAGAAGTCGTTGTGGACAATGCAAATTCAAATGAGACCTAACTGCCCTTTTCAGCAAGTGCCCACTGGCCCCAAGATGGGCACATATTAAAATGCATAAAATAAGGGTGATGTGAATTTAGAAAGACCTCAAATTTGCATGTAAATGAGATGAGTCATCTAAGTGCAGTTTAAAATATTTTAAATAGGACGCTAGGAGGAGAGGAAAAGAGCAGATACATTGATTTTTCCAGGACCCTGCACAGCCGACAACATGCACTGGCTCTTCACAGGCTGGCACGGATTTTAGAGATTCTCTTTCCCTCCCTTTGCAGCAGGATGTCTCACATCCCTATTCGGGTGACACAGCACATCTGGCTGACATTTGCCTATGTTCAGAGCAGGGCGGTCCGAGATGCCAGGAATCTGGCCCCACTTTAACAATTTCTTACCTCTTTCCCTTCAGCCACAAACCTAACCTTCCCCACAGTCCAGCAGCTCAACAGACAGAGAGAGGCTGCAGGCAGACCCCACAGTGAAGGGAAAGGCCTTGAGGGCTGTGGAAGCAAGTGATTCTGGGCGCGAGTGGAACACCCTGCTCCTTTTCTTTACTCTACAGGCAGCTTCACACGCTTTTCCTCCCGGCTTCCTTTCTCAGTCAAACTGAGGCCCTTCTCCATCAACCCCACAGTGACTCATACATAACAAATGCTTGATACATGTTTACCGATGTTGGATGAATTAAACTGTGTCTGCAAGCAAGAATACAAACAAGTATACTGTGGTTCCATTTTCACCATTGGATCCAGCAATCTCGCTACTGGGCATCTATCCAGAGAAAAGCATGACTCGAAAAGACACATGTACTCCAGTGTTCACTGCAGCACTCTATACAATAGCCAAGACATGGAAACAATCTAAATGTCCACTGGCAGAGGAGTGGATAAAGAAGATGTGGTACATATACACAATGGAATATTACTCATCCACGAAAAGGAAAGAAATAAAGGCATTTGCAGCAACATGGATGGACCTAGAAATTATCATGCTAAGTGAAGTCAGTCAGATGGTGAGACACCAACATCAAATGCTATCACTTACATGTGGAATCTAAAAAAAGGACACAGCGAACTTCTTTGCAGAATAGATACCGACTCACAGACTTTGGAAAACTTATGGTTTCCAGAGGAGTCAGGATGGGGGGTGGGGGAGGAATGGGCTTGGGGTTTGGGGTGGAAATGCTATAAAATTGGGTTGTGATGATTGTTGCACAACTATAAATGTAATAAAATTCGATGAGTAATTTAAAAAAAAGTATACCATGGTTCTCAGGCCAAATGCTCCTTGGAATCACCTGGGGATCTTTTAAAACTCCCAGGGCCCAGGCTGTATCCCAGACCGAGTCCCAGTCTCGGAGGAGTGAAATCCAGGTGTTAGTATTTTTTACGGCTCGCAGGAATTTCCAACGTGCTGTTCAGCTTGATTAAAGAGCTCTGAGGGCAGAGGCGGTTTCTGCACTTGGGAATCTGAGGCTAAGGTCTGAACTACCATCATTTAAAGGTAAGAAGCACCCACCCAGCCACCTCCCATGCCACCCTCCATATTAAACTGTCAGGGATGCTGGAGGATGGAAGCTGTTGCTCCTATAGTTTTTGGCTCATCTTATTTCAAATATTTCTCATTGCCTGTAATAAAAGCTATGTTCTTTGAGTTTCATAAAATCAGACTGGTTTCCTGTCCTTTGGCATTGGTTTTCCATCTCCAGTTGAGCACAGCCAAAGGATGCGGCCATCTGACTTTTCCAACAGTTAACAGGAGGAAAGATTCCCCTAAATCCAGTTCACACAAGGACCTCAAGGACCACTCATTGAGTGGGAGGACAGGACACACAGGACTAAGTGTCTAACATAATTTTGAGAAGAAAATGATTACTTTATTGGAGCCTAAGAGCCCACCTGCTAAATATGGGTGTCAGTGGCTTATAGGCCACCCATAATGTCTCATGCATGAACCTCATACCAATAGCCTGAGGCCTTCAAGAAGACATTTTTTTATAGAGAGGTAAGAAATATTACTCTTGGGTGGCAAAAAACTCATCTAAAAATCCCAAAGCATTGAAAGAGACAGATACTGAGAATGCAATGAACCTGACAGAGGCAGGCTCATAAATTCAGTCAACTTTGTCAAATGCAGTCATTCCATTTCAGAATCTGCAATGATTGCAAGTGCTATGGTCTGTCAATATCACAACAGGCCTGGCTTCATGCTGTCTCTTTTTCATGAAATGTGGGTTGCCTGTTAACACTAGCATTGCTTCTATTCACTTGAATTAGCACAGTGAGAAAGCTGCAAAGAACCTGGGAGGATGGGGAGCACAGAAACGCCTGCAGTGTTAAGCGAGAATCGGGGCTCGCCAGCCTAAAGCCTCTAATTAGAGATTAGTGTGACAGGAGTCCAACAGCTAGACTGTCAGAGAGAAAAATTAGTGACATTTTCATTCCCTGTTTCACCAAGCGATCTTCCACCCAGAAGGATGTTTCAAGCCAAGTGGAAGCTCCAGGTTCACGGTTTCACCGAGGGCATCCTGAGGCCACAAACTGATGGCCATGAAAGGGACCCACTGGGCACATCTGTACATTGTTGGTATAGATTTGCACATGCAATACAAGTGAGAACCCCAACTGCCACGCGTGGGACACTGGGACGGAGAAAGCCACTTGGGGAGTCTTGGCTCTAAGTGACTCAGCAGAGAAACTGACTCTCTCAGGAAACCTGAGCCCTAATAAGATAATTAACATTGCCACAAAGTGAATGGTGAGTTTAATGTATTTCTGGAACGCATCTGTGCATTGCTAAATTAAACCTGCAAAGTTAAGCTGAATAACACAGTCGAAGGAGAAAACGCTCAGAACTAAAAATGATGTTAGTTTTTTGTGCTTAATGGCTTTCTTGACTTTGGTTTTTATTTTCTTTCATAAAGCCGAGGGCAGTGTAATCATCAGTGGACACCTGATGAAAAAACATATCTTTCTAAAATCGAGTTTCCATCAGGTAGAATTTATGGATTTGACCTGTTTCCTAAAACAAATTTATTATCAGCAAAAATTTATTCTGCATAAAAGTGATCTGAAAATCTGTAGATTAAAAAACTTGAAAACAAGTGATATTTCTGGCTTTCAGAAAAGAGACTCTACATAAATCAGAGCTTTTCAGGGTTAGGCTCTGAAGGATGCTGTCCAGTTACACAGTAGATGCCTGAACTCTGTCCTTGACTGTCCTGAACCCCCCAGGGCTTTCTGCTAAACTCAGAATTCCCCAGCTATCGGAAATTGGCATTAAATCCAAGGTGTCATTTTTTCCTTCCTCATTTATTTCCCTCTGTCTAGATATTTTTTATAATCTATCAAATTATTAAGAGGCAGTGGGATCTAGTGGTATTCCTACTTGCTTTTGGCTGTACAATACTTCTGAAAGGCAAAGTAATTAAGTAAACACACCAAATAAACCAAGTAAATAAAGCAATAAAAGCGGGGTTGCTCTGGCTGAAATAGGTGCAAGGAAGGGCCAGGCACCCTGGCCTCTTAGCCACTCTGTTATTCCCAGAGGCTCTGAGAAACCTTCTTGGAATCTTGGGGCCACACAGAATGCAGACGAGAAACACAATTCAGCCCATCTATCCATCATCCAGTACATATTTGTTTAGCATCTGCTAGGTACCAGACACTATGGTAGGGCCTGGCAGTACAACACAGAACAAAAACCCTTGGACCTTGCATTCTAATGAGGAGGAGAGTCACAGAATGAGACGGTAAGAATTCATTAACACTGCCAAGTAAGAGCTAATATTTATTGCTTACTTCATGTAAGGAACTTTACATGTATTAACTCACTTAATCTTTGCAGTAGCCTATGAGGTAGGGACTATTCTTATTTCCATTGTACAGAGGAGGGAATGGAGGCACAGGGAAGCAGTATGGAAGATGGACAGAAAAGCCAAGAGGATGGTGACACTGAAGACAAGAGAAAAGCGGTCTCAGCAAGGAGAGCGAGCTCCCCATGTGGAAGCAGCTGCTCAGAGCTGAACGAGCTGTGGGCAGAGTAGTGAAATCTGGATTGGGTGCACAGAAGCCACTGGTGACCTTGGAAAGGGCAGAATCAGTGGCTTTGTGAAGATGGAAATAGATTGCATGGAGTGGTGAAAAGTAAGAACAACTGTTCATTCCTTTTCAGAAATTTAACAGGAGAGCAGCAGCAAGATAGAACTGTAGGGGACCAAAGTGAGGTTCCTCATGCAGAATAAACAAAATTTGGGGTGCTATCCTGAAAATTAATTTGCAGTCTTATAGCACTATAACTGCACATTTGCTTCTCCATCTTCCCCAGCAGGCTCCAGACTCCATGGGGGCAGGAACTCTATCTTGTTCACTGGTTTTTTTTTTTTTTTTTTTCTGACCTGCCCCATCACAGTTATTGGAACACTATAAAGAGCTCAATAGATACTTCTTGAATAAATGGATAAACTATGTGATAAAAATTGTGGGAGGGTGTGGGTGAGGGAGGGAGCTTAGGTTTTTCTACACGCCAAAGCTTTCACTAGACCCAGCATGGCAGGTCCCAGAAACCTACTGCTGCCTGGCTGGGCCTCACACCACCCGGCTGGTTCCTCCCCAGAGACCAGTAGCCCCCAGCCTCCCGAGCCACGGCAGGCGCCCTTGTTTCTACTTTGTGAAGTCAGGTGCTTAGGAGTTCTGGGATCTAATCTGAGCTCCATTAAGAAGCTGCAGTTACCTTTTCTATTTCTAAATTAGAAAAATAATATGATCCTGCAACCTAATGCTTTCTTATAATTATTTATGCCAAATCAAAGTTCCAAGGAGATTATTTACTGTAAAGCAATGATGCTCCAGGGTGCCTTCAGGCAAACTCCAACATAATAGTCTATTCACCTTACAGCTTTTGGGGAACAGTGGCCCCTCTCCTTCCTCTTTAAAAAAAAAAAAAAAGTTCATCATACATCAATCTCATAACAGGAGTGAACAAAACACAAGCAGCTACTTGCATATTCTCTTGAAAGATTCTAGGAGGAGGCTGTTTTTGCTGAAGAAACAAACCAGCTTGGACACTGACCAGCTCTCTGACTTGCCAAGTCATCACTCTCTGTTCACAAGAAAGGACTGAGCCCTGCTGGTCTCCAGGTTTCTTCTTCCTGGGCTGGACTGTAATTTAATCGGTCCTAATTATTTTTTTAAAAACGATTCTATTTTTTAAGTTGTCTGTGTATTGGGGACCTAGTTTTTCTTTATAAGATCTTAGCAGGTGGATTTATATTCATGACTAAAATATACGAACTAAGTAGTTCACATCATGGCTAAACATCAGCTATGATTCCAGAGCAGGTATGTATACATTAATAAATAATAATGATGATAATAATAGTAGCCACATTTATTGAGTGACTATAGAGTTCATGACATTGGGCTAATAAGTGCTTTATTGAAATATCGAATCTCATAACAACCCTGTGGGGTAAATATTATCCCCATTTAACAGATGGTGAAACAGGCTTTTACAGATTAAGTTGTCCAAAGTGCCACAGACGGTGAGGTACAGAATGCAGATTTTGAAAACCTAGCAGCTTGACGCTAGTGCTCATCATTTTAACCTGCTGAAAATCTCCCTGTCAGTGCTTCTTGCTTTAATACTTAAATACAGAAAAGGCCTTTCAGTTATTCCTTCTTCAAAGTTTAGGTGAACAGGGTTAGATGAAGAGGAGGTGGGAACTTGGCTAAAATGAGGTTGAGAGATAACCTCTGAATTTCAGCTGATGTGCTTTTCCCTGTTTCAATTACCAGGAATAATCAGGAGAGGGTTGTAAAAATGTGTTTTAAAGTGCTCCTATGCGGAACTCACCAGAAGAAACTGTTTTATCAGCAGAAAGAGCAAGATGCTGATACCTAAAGTGAAGGACTTAAGTTCAGATTTTAGAGTCCCGGCCATACTCTCCCGGTTTCTCACCCCCCCTCCTTTCTCATGAGTGCATGGCCTTGCGGGGCTGTTCGGGGGACGGTTTTGTCTCGCACAACCTATAGGTCTGCCCGATCCGAAACAGTCAGACCATTCCCGCCCTACTAGGAGAGAACCTTTTGTTTTGTTGTGCCTCTACTTTATTTTCTTTGATAAGGCATAAATTTGCAATCTTAAATTTTGGCTATGGGCAATCTGGAAACAGCTGTGGCTACGCTGCGGGGAGAGCAGAGGCCCCGCAGGTACACGCTTTGTTTCATGGCTGAATTGCTACCAAAACAGCCCTGGACACAGTGCCCCACAAATTATTTTTCCCTTAAACTGATTTTTCCAGTTAGTTCTGTCTATTAGTTACAGACTCCTATATTATTTTCCCCATAGGGCTTTCCTGCTCATGATTCCTAAACAAGCTGATAAAAAACTCCATTTTCTCCCCAGAAATATTTAGGTTGTCGAGGCTTTCTCTTCCCATAATCACTTCCTGAAAAAATGCGGTGGTCAGTTTTTTTTTGCTGTTTTTTGTTTTTTTCTGAATATTTCTACATTAAATGGGGCACACAGAACTTGGCCCTTGATAGTTTAAGGTTGCAAAGCAGATCCCTGGCTTTTGAGAGCTGACTGGTTTCTATTACTTGCGTTCTGTATTGGCTTCTCATTGATTTGATTAAATCTCTCATTTAAATGAAGAACTCTGTGTGAAAACTAGGATTTCTTATGACCTGAAGAAATCATTTCTTATTAAAAGAAATCATCTGTTTCATTCCTCAACTAAGTGCTTCAGGAATTAGGGCAGGTGAGGAGAAAGGTCTTGGTAGTGGCAGTTTGATGAGAAATGAATTAATTTGATTATTTCCATGGTGTGGATCAATAATAGTCAGCCTCCACAGAGACCCCTGGCCTGAAGGCAGCTGGATAATCAATAGGATCACACAGAGGCCTCTCCTCCCCCACAGCCTCTCTGATCTTTTCTGGGCGGACTCTTCACGCCTGTGTAATTCTAATTTATGTCAACGAGAAATCAAAGAAATTCCAAGAGGCTTTGGTCATAGGACATTGGGGTGGACCTTTCAAAATCTATTTATGTCTGTTCCTTTAGTAAAGTGGCCCCCAGGGCCCTCCTGGCACCTCTACGGGCCAAGGAGAACCAGCGTCCCAGCAGAAGGGCAGCTCCAGGCAAAAGCAGACGAGTGCAGTTAGGTAAAGCGAGGTACCCTTTCTCCTTCCTATCTTCAACTCTGCAGAAACATAACAACTAATAAGCATTTTAAGCCAAAAGCTTTGCCAAGAGTGGCTCCCTCAATAACGCTCTTTAATGATACCCCAGACGCTGGCATTTTCAAATCAAATGAACAGTGTATAAAATTAGTTCTGCATGAAGTTAAAAAAAAAAAAAAAGTGAAAGGGAGCTTTTAAAAGCTCCAGCATTTCTTCATCCAACTGCTTTTCACAAGAGTTTGGCATTTGAGAATTGCTACATTTATGATGTTATTCGCTGCTCATAATTCAGGCCCTCTGTCTCCAAACTTCTGTATTAACGCACGCTGCAGAGGTTTCCACTGCGACATTTTATCACTGAGGTTTCCCAAACCAGCCAGGCTGCCTCTGGCGAGGTCTGGTTTCTCAGCCAATACCATGCCACTGGACTCCCTCCCTTTTTCTCAACCTTGTTACCCCAAACATTTTTCATTAACCTTGAACATTTCGTTTCCATTTGCCCTACAGCTTTCCCAGGAATTTTATTTTTTTGTACATTTTGGTTTTGTTCTCTGTCCAAACTGCTCTGTAAGAAGTGAGGAAAATATCACAATATTAGAAAAAACAGATCTGTATAGAATCTAGAATTCACTGAAGTTGTGAAAATGCTTTCTATGACCAAAGCCTCTGACTGTCTCTAACTGGGAAAAGTAGAAAAAGCATATTGCCCTTATTAGAGAGTCCCGTTGGTTATACAAGCAGTTTTAACTAAATCACCAAATAAATGTGTGTTAAGTTGATAGGTGATTTTAGGTCAACTCTTAATTCCCAAGGTCAAGTAAGCCTTTGAACAGTCTTTAAGAATATAAGTTCACCCCAATTCATCAAAGCCGTCTCACACAGCGTTTCCTTCTCTTGGTTCGTACAATGCACTAAAGTTTAGGAGATTAAGTGGCGTCGGCTTCAAAACCCAAAGTAATGCCTCTAACATGCTTATCCATCCAGCAATTGGAAAAGCTACTCAAACAGGGGCTTCTTAATGCGCTTCCTAATTTTACAAGTGCACAGGGAATGCTGCATTTGTCCGACGGCTGGAGGACTCCTTCCGAGGAGTCACCACTGTGCAGCAAAATTTACTGCCGCTTAGACATCGCCTGATAACCTAAGTACATGTCGCTTTCATCTGCAAAGAATATATTCAATGTTTCTCATCTGTTCTTTGTTTACCTAATGAAATAGAAAGAAACAGGAAAGACACTTTTTTCCCTACAACAAATATGATGCATTTTGTGATTTTTATAACTCCTCAAAATCTCAATTAAGGAAAAAAGCAGAGGTTTGGTCAAATATAGCTTCCAAATCAAATATAAATGACCTCACATGAAAGTAACTATAGGAGTTCCCGTCATGGCACAACAGAAACGAATCTGCCTAGGAACCATGAGGTTGTGGGTTCGATCCCTGGCCTTGCTCAGTGGCTCAAGGATCTGGCATTGCTGTGAGCTGTGGTTGCAGACACGGCTTGGACCTGGCGTAGGCTGGCGGCTACAGCTCTGACTAGAGCCCTAGCCTGGGAACCTCCATATACCTCGGGTACGGCCCTAGAAAGACAAAAAAAAAAAAAAAAAAAAAAAAAAGAAAGAAAGAAACTAACTATAACTAGTATCCACTATTTCTGGGAACCCAGGGTCACAGAACGTGAGCCCTGGACACACAGACATCACAAACCTCATCTCTCTGCAGTGCAGGGATCCCACTGACCACATGCCTGATAAGGGAGTTAGTTGTGTATACCAGTGAGGGCTTTTGCTTCCTTTGGCTCCAGCTGGCATGTAACAAGGGGGTGGGGAACACAAATGAACAGGTTTCCCATGGCTGGCAGATTAGGTTAAGCCACAGGAAGAAGAGAGATTGGCCCAAATTATATTTGTTCTTTAATTCTTCATTGTCACAGATGATCATATTGAGATGGACAGTGGCTCTTCGTCTCTGTATCCTAATCGTGATTTTGCTGTTTCCTGTTTCTATCATTATATTCCTTCTCCATTCTTTTTCTTATTACTTTCCTTTGGTTTCCCTACCTAATTTGAATTGTTTTATCTTCAGCTCACCCTTTTCTCTCACTGCAAATCTTTCTCCAGCCTGACGCCTGGGTCAGTAAAGTTGATTTCAAATGCAGAATGTCCCACAGAGGCATTCACTTTCCCTTGTTAAATGTGCTTAAAACATAATTATTGACATATTTGTACAGAAAATGATAATCTTAGTATTAAATTTAAGTGTGAAAAAAGTAAAAGGGCAACACCTTCTCTAATCTGAGTGCTTTTTTCCTTAAAAAAATTTCCCTTCAAAATGAGATAGCAGGCAATACTTTTTCTTATTTGGAAATTCAAATATCAAAACACAGGTTAATATAATGAGGCTGAGGATAAGAATAACCATTAACACTGAGAATTTTATATATACCAAGTATTATTCTAAGGGCTTGATAAGTGTTCATTCATTCAAATGCTCACAACAGCTGCAAGATAGATGCGATTATTATCCTCATTTCACAAATGAGGAAACAGAGGCACCGAGAGGTTAATAAGTGCCCAGGATGACAATTAAGTGCAGAGCCCAGATCTGAAACTGAACTCTGCCTTCAGAGGCCATGTCCTCAATTACTAACTCCTTTTCCTTTCTACTCAAATCTTTTTTTCTCAATCTTGATAGCAAATTAAAATCTGGAGACGGAGAGCTTAATACAAATGTCGAAGACAGAATAGCTACATACGCTAGACTTCCATACAACTAATTCAAAAAGCAGAATTAAAGTGCAAGGCTTTATGTGCACTTTGTGTGTAGTTTGGCAACTTCTTCCATCCTCACGGAGCCTCCCGTGTTTGGCCCTGAGCTGCATTAAGCCTGAGGATGCCAGACGGCAGGGCAGGGCCGCGCTGCTGCAGGCTATGGTTGGAAGACATCAGGCCAGAGCCAGCGGGCTCTTAGAGGAGCTGGCTGGTGGGAGAGGGGATTCAGAGGCCACCTAAGAAAAGAGCTAAAGCCATCAGGGATACCGCTCACCACAAATGCTTTCTGATCTCATTTTGGACTAATTTGCATTTAGGTAGGAAAGGATCCACATCTTAACCAAAAAATTAGCAAAATGCTGGTCAGCAAACATGTGTGGAATAATCTGCACTAACTGGAACACAAATTTCTACAATTCATCTCTGAAGGTGGAGCTGATCTCAACAAATCTAAAGAGTATGGGGAGAAATGTGGTAACAGCCGAGAATAGCCGTGGATCCAGGAAAACGTTTCGAATGTGCACATTTTGGTATCCTTGCTTAGGCTGTTCTCCTAAGGAGCTCTGCTGTCATTGTTTAGTGTTTCTAGAAGATCTGCCTACCATGGACCCTTTCACTTATTTTAAAAGAAGCTATTTTAAAGTGACAGGGTTAGTAGCAGTATTAGGTTAGTTAGCAGTGAAATTGGAGGGAGACTTGCAACCCCTGGGTCTCGGTGCTGTTGCTTAGTAACAGAGTCAGTCAGCTTTCTAGGCTGGGCTAAGAATATATAATAAAATCTCTCTAAACATAACTAACTGGCAAAGGCCTAGTGTAAGTTGGGATTTTAAAGCATATGGAAAAAGGAACTAGGTCATTTAACAAAAATGACAAAGCACGCAAAGAATTTGGGCCATTCTTCTGATTTGCCCCCAAATTTGCTACATATAGAAAATGCATGTCCTTTGAGAGACATGTATATTCAGTTTCACTCTCTTCTGCTAGATTTGTCCCTCATCACCATTTACAAAGTGCACACAGGTATAGATTACTACAAGACGCCAGCACTTTCTGAGCAAGTACTTGAGGTGGGTCTTTTTTAGGGAAGCAACCCCATGCCTGGAGACAGCCCTCGGGTGAGCTGCAGGCACCAGACACAGACCTGAAGATCTGGGGTAAAAATCTTCAATGAGTGGCCTAGCGTGGTGCCTGGCCTTCTGAGACTCCCTTTTCTCCCCTTCACAGTACAAAAGACTATTTCCTAGGCTTGTTATAGGAGAAACATAAAAGTGACAAAGGGAAAAGCGCCTCTTTAATGCTTGGTTATCAACACAAACTTATATCTTCTTCTTCAGTCTTTTCTCAGTCATCAAAGGGCCCTGATATTAAATTTTGCAGCACAATTTCTCAAACTCATGCTGACCATCTCCGGCCAACTCCTCCCACCTCCACCGGGCCTCAGGGGCCATTTCTCATCATGTGCAAAAAATGGCATCTGAAGTGTGGAGAGAGGCAAATTCCCACATAACATGGCCTCAACGGCCCTTTCTTGCCCCCAAATGGCCAGAAGACATAGACGGTGAGCACTGAAATCGCACACTTCAGATTGGCAACAAAACAATCTGGCACTGTGCTTTTTTTCCACCTCACTGCTATAGAAAACTTGGAGCCCAGAACAGAATTTTACTGTTAGGCCGTGCACAGTGCAGCATGCCATGCAAACATTTTTAACTGTGGTCGCACATACTTACAGGTAGAAAGCCAAAAATCAAAGTTGACTGTGTGTGTGATAGCTTTTTCTTTCTGCATAAGCACAAAATTCATTTTTAAACAAGGGAATTCAGAAACAGCCTCAGATTAGTTCAGAAAACCAGACCTCTTACAATACATAGCTGTAAAATTGTATGTGTGTGCGTGCGTATACATACATATATATAGGGAGAGAGGAAGAATGTCATATCAAGCTATTAACTATGCAGAAAAGAAACTTGATAGACAACTCTTACTTTATCGCATCTCATCAGCCCCAAATATCTGAGAGACTTGCTGCTCTGTGCAATCAGGGTGGCTCCTTGGTCCGTAATTTCTTTACACCATCCAACATCCACAGTCTCTATAGTCATGCTGTATCGCCCAATGGCTATCAGTGCTGTAAGGAGGGGCAGAGAGGAAGAAGAAAGCAAGCATAAATGTTAGCAGCGTCAGGGATCTCTATCTTATTATGACTATTTCGCTCATTTCCTCACTAAATTTGTTTCTGAAATGTTCTGTGTAAATGAATGTTTCGTAAACTAAATTCAATTTAAAAAGCTTTAGGAAGGCTTGCCTTATGACAAACCCTTTCATAAAGTCAATAATCATTCCATAATTTCCCTTTCACTGGAACACAACCTTTTATCAGTTTCACTCATTACAAGGTTACCTGTACCTCCAAACATTCATATTTGCAGAAGGCATAAATTTAAATGAATTACACATATAACATTACAGGAAACCCCCAAGTTGTAATTAAATTTTATCCAAGGTATCTTTAATAATTTTTAAAGACAAAAACCCATGTAAACACCATTTTGAGGTGTGTTAACACTGCATGTGAATTTCTTTACCCATTGGCATGTTTTTATTCCATCTGTTCGTGATCTGTAAAATGTAAGAATATATAATGTTTTTCATGTTAGTCCTTCTTGAGACCGCCTGGAATTAAGAAGACATTATACATAGAGTTGAATTTAATTGGTGCTATGCTAGAGTGCAGTAAAGGGAATGCATTTGTTATGGTGAATTTCCTTACCATATCAGAAGCTATCCTTCTATTAACACATGAAATGAAGCCTGTCATCTGAACACTCTGACAGTATCTCTGGTCTTCTTGACTGTTTAGCATTGTGCCACAACTGAAGTGCGGAGGCTTATCCCAGAATCTATGATGTGTATTACTTATCACCGCAAAGCTCCACAACCCATCACCCTGTCAGAGCGACCAGTCGGTGAATGTGACTCTTTGCTACAGACTTCTGATTTAATACACATGCACACTTCTACATTTGTGGCGCAGAACAGGTCTCAATACCTCCAGCCCGAAAGAGTTTATGCTGCATTGGTCTGTAAATGAAAACCCTGAAAACAATGCTGCAAATATTAAAAAGGAAAAATAAATTGTCTGCTAATTATTTCCTCACTCTAAGATAGGATGAGTTGATTTCTGTGACATTAAAAGCGGATGATATTTTCCAATTGATTAGATTGATAAGAGCAGAGTGAATTACTCATGTAAATAAATGTTAACTCTTACAGCTCACAGGAAAAAACACTTGGCAAAATCTCTTTGCTAATTACCTCAGTAATTTTTTTAACTAGAAAGTTCATGTTCATGCATTCAAGTATCAAAGTACTCCTAAGTGGCCATATATGTTCAAGTTTATAAAAATAATAAGCACAACCCCACTGTTTTCCAGTGACGATGCTATAAAAGAATAAGCAAAAAAATTTCCTGGAAGTTCTTCATGTTATTAATTTGCTGATGCTCTCATCTGTGCACATGCTATTTTGGCATTTAGTTTTCTAAAGAATTAAGGCAGGGCAGGGCAAATCTGCCACAGTTTTGCTGAATGGTCTGGGTGATATTTTCATGCAATAGAAGCAATATTCCAGGTTTATTCCAATGACCTAAGAAAACTGTTGTTATCTCTGGTATTGTCATGAATTCCACTGGTTGCAATATCCTGAGGATCTCTTATGGTTAAAAAAAAGTAGAAGACAACTAAGAAATTCTTTCCAATACAAAGTGCTCACACTGTGATTTCAAAAAATGGAGCATAAGACGCAGGATGACACTATATTGCTGGGTTATATACTTTTATTGAGGTTTGAGGCTAGAACATGGAAGCCCTGCACTATTCAAAAAAAGGTAAACTAAATGATTCAAGGAGTTTTCAGAGGGTGCCTTAAAAGCAAATGAAGAGTTAATAACTAGTGATAGTCTAAGTGCTAAAATCATCAGTATTTGGTATTTTCCTTTCTTGTTCAAATTAACCAGTAAATAAGACAAATTAAGATAAATCAAGGTACACAGTTTTAGTTTTGCCATGGTTCTATTTACTGAAGGAAGAATTAAATTTCATGTTTCCTTAACTCATTCATTTATTCAACCAACACCTCATGAGCACTCATCATAGAATGACTGAACAGCCTTTCTAGTATCACCGGGCAGTAAGTGGAGGAGTGGATAGTAAGCTGAGACCTGGCTCCTGGCCCCGACTGCACTTCAGATCTGCTAGACCAGAATCATGGGGCCAGTCACCTGGGAATTCTGAAACGCTGTAGTGTGATGCACCAGGCCTGTGCTGGGTACTGGGGACAGAGGTTCACAGAGCTCAGAGGCCAGATTCATGGGGGTGGGGGACGGAGGGGAGGGAGGGCCGGCGGGAAATGAGGAACAACCAAGTGAAAAGTCACAACACAATGCTAGTCCCCATCTCCTCCCACTCCTACCTCCTCACTTTTCAGATCTTAAGTCAAAGGTCAGCTTCTGGGAACCAATCACTCTGTCATTTTCTGCTACTGGAAATGATTATTATTTATTTGTTTATTTACATACTTGCTTTGTGGCTCACCTCTCCCATTAGAAGGATCGCTCCTATTCAGTGTTGTATCCCCAGCATCTAGCATATGCCTGGTACAGTCAGTTCTTAAAAACATCAGTTGAACACACCAACGACTTTACAGTGCGGATAGGCCAGTTACAGAGGCGTGCCAAAGGGCATGGCAGCACTCACTCTTCAGGGGAGGAGGCAGATCACGGGAGCCCTCATGGAAGAGCAGAGCTGGCCTTGAGGGATGAGTAAGGATTCTCCAGAAAAACAAATGAGTGAGGGTAGGTACGTCAGGCCAAGGAGATAATATGTGTAAGGGCAGAGAGATATGAAGGGGCAGAGGAGCTGCAGGTCAATCTGTGCAGCTGAATGTGGCTGCAATAAAAGTAAGTGCAAGGAAGTGGTAGATTTATTCCAGAAATATTTACTCAATGGCTAGTAAAGCACTGGGGTAGGCATAAGAGGTACAGAGTAGCAAAAATCAACAGAGTCCGTGACGTCATAAAGCTTATATTCTACAAGGAGAAAAAGATGTGAAAGGAACACACAAGTATACCTAATTCTAAATTGTAACAAGTGCCCTGAAGGAAATGGAACGCTCACTGGAAGAGTAACTTTTAGATGGCGCCAGGCAGAGTCTTAGGAAAGTAACTGCTGAAGTTACTTTTAATCCCTCCAATAGCACTGCAAAAATAATACCCACTGCAGAGCTGGGAAAACTGAGGTTAAATACCTCACCAAGACCCCAGACCTATTAAGTGGCAGAACTAGGGCACAAACTGAGATAGTCTGTTTGGCTCCAAAGCCAGGGTTCTTTCTATCACAGAAGCAGCACCCAGGGTGGTCAAGGAGCCTGGGGCTGTTCAGAGTGTATTTCCCTTTGCCCTAATTTAGGATTTAAACATTACAGCTTATAGGTAGCCAAGGATTTACCCTGTGACTATAAAACGGGGTTCAATAGAAGCTTTAAATTCCAAAATGCACACAAAATAATTCAGCTCTCTATGACTACATCTTAACCTTTGGATATTGTGTTCATTGTTTTCCTTGAGCTAGCCGTGAAACCTGTACTCTGGTAGAGTTTCAAATTCATTTACAGCCTCACTACTTAGTAGATGTCTGACCTCAGGATGACATTCAACTTTCCTGAGTCTCAGCTTCCCCGCCTGCACAATGGGAATGTTGACTCTGTGTTCTGCCTACTTCACAGGACTGGTCACGTGAGATAAGACATGTGAAGGACTTTGCATGACATCAATGTAATGACTTATTTGATATTTTCCCAAACATCTGCAGTGGTGTAGCTGATATAAAATGAAAAGACCTGAAAGAGTTTTGAAAAGTAAAAAGCTCTGGGTAATGAGAGCATTACATAAGCACTGAGTCATTATTTTGCTGTCAGAGTTCTTGAACTGTCTACCCTCCAAAGGTGATCAGAAACCTGGGACAACAGGGCTCTAAATGGAATGAATGATTTCTGCCTTCGTTAGGGGTTGTGGACACATTACAACGGTATCTTTAAGGCTTGAACAGGGATAAATTATGCAAGACTAACTCCTAGTCCCAATGAAATTTTAATATAATTTTAATGTGCTAGGTGTAACTAATGAAGTTTTTAAAGTTATACAAACTTAGAGCTGTAATTCAATAACTTATATGCTGATCAAGGATATACATTAACTCACTAAAAGGCATTTCCATAGACATATAGAATGACTGAAAGAAGTGAGCACACACATAATTAATTATGACCAAGAAACTCCCTCTCTAGGAATCTATCCTGATAATATACTTTAAATTATACAACAGTACACCATCTACAAGTTTATTCATTAAAATGTTAATTGTACTTGCAAAACAATGGAAATAGCCTAAAGCCCATACACAGTTAAATAAACTACGCTTCATCTTCACAATTGAATACTATGCAGCTATAGATATATTTAAAAAAATGAATGGGAGAAGATCAACTGGCACTTACAAGTCATTCAGTGAAAAAAGCAAAGTTCAAAAGAATTAATAGGATGTGCTATCACCATGCAAAAGACAATACAATGTTCAAAAAGCATGAATCTGCTCATTTGTGAAAAAGGAATATGGGAAAGATAACCAGAACAGAGACTCTTGAACTATAGGTGGTCGGTGGGAAAGGGGAGGAAGAAAGGGGGCATGGAATATAGGGGTGAGGGTGTGAGAAGGGACAGACACTTCTTGGAGTACCTCTTTGGATACAGCTTTATGCCCAAATCACCATAATGCTTTACATACCTCCCAAAATAAGAAGTTAAAACCAAGCAAGATGGGGAACAGGAAGTGGAATAACAAGGGTAACAAATGAACCTAATTGTGTTAACAGATGAACCACATGACCCAGACGAATAATATAACTACCCTGAAGGGGATGGTGATTAAGAATTAAGTAGCTTTGGAAAACATCATTTTGACCGGATACTGATAAAGTGAAAATCAAGAAAAACTGTCAGCAAATACTGCACTCCAATTAGTAAACCTATTTCTCACAGGGGTCTGAGTTAGGAATTCAGTGACTAATTTTTGTATAATCTAGGATAATAAATAATGAGGGCCAATCTTTTCACTGTTAGAGAAAGAAGTTACAAAATAAGACAAAGGCTTATAATGAACCTGTGGTACTGCATTGGAAACAGAGATATTAGAATGAACTCATCTTTTATTACATACATACAGAGATAAATACATACAGAAATAACTAATAAATATGATGTATGTGCATGTATGCATGGCTTAATATACATACATATACATATATTTCCTGACTTTTTCTGCTGAGAGACACTAGGAGCAAGGACACCCCAGAACAATGATCTACTAAGCACCAAGACCTTAATTTCTAAGTATTATTCTCCAATAAAACATATAAAAGGAAGCAGGGCTTCTTAGAGAAAAGGTTGGTTCCAGGACCGTGTCAGGGAAAACAAGGTGAGTCTGGAATATCTCGTGACTTTAGAAAAAAGAAGTGCTTTAAAAAGAGTGAGGGCATGTCAAAAATAACATATACAGACATCATCTGATCACTTCTGCAGTATTCTTGCCAAAATGAATAATCTCAGTCTACTCATAGGAAAACATCACACAAACCCAAAGTGAGAAACATTCTATAAAATAATTCACCAGCACTCATCAAAAGGGTCAAGGTAATGAAGTCTAAGAATGAGGAACTGTCACACATTGGAGCAGTCTAAGGAGACATGATAACTAAACATAATGTGAGGATCCCAGCCAGATTGGATCCTGGAGCAGACAAGGAAGTTAGGGGGAAATAAACTGGTGAAATTCAAATAAGATTTGTGGCTTAGTTAACATTGTTTCAGTGTTAATTCCTCATTTGATATTCATACTAAGAATACATAAATTGTCAACATTAGTGGCAGCTAGGTGAGGGGTATACACAAACTCTGGTACTTCGGCAACTTTACTGTAATTATAAAATTATTTGAAAACAAAGAAAAAACATGGATAAGCTAATAATAGATAACAAGTGAATGAACTAAGTTGAAGACAAACTTTCTAAGTGAAAGCAGGTATTGTTTTCACACTGTAAAATCTGAGACATAAATGTTAGGACTAAAAATACATTTTTTCCTCATAGGAGGAAGATTAGTCATATGAGTGCATTAACAAGTGACCTGCATGTGCCATTTTGTCCTTTCCAGTTCTATCGTCTGCTATGGATCTATGTACCTGTAATAAAATCAGAAGAAATACCCTAGTGCTTAAAAGAATTAGGGTTAAAATTTAACAGTAGGATTAACATCTTTCATGTAATACTTGGATAAAAGCCATTAGCAAAGAAGCTTCTTGGCACGGATACAAAGAGATAAATATGAAAAGTGCTCTTCGGTGTGGAAGCCACAGAAGCTCCAAAAACAAAGAAATGACACTTTCAGAGACATTTGTTGTTGTGTGATGGTCCCAGCGAAGGCTTGCTCTACCCCGCAGGGACTCCAGCAGTGGTTCCCAGCCCTGCAATTCAGGAGAATCACAGGTGCCTAGAGAAAGTACAGATGCCCGAGTCCCACCCCTGGAGATTCTGATTCAGGAGAAGCCATAAAAGCTCCTGTGATCCCAATGTGCAGTCAGGCTGGAAACCACTGGAACTCAGAATAACCTACAACTCTGGCAAAGTCAGTCACCTAAAAACAAAAGAACTCATTTTTAAGGATATAAATAGCTTATGTGTTCTGATACTTTAAAATAACTTTGCCTCTCAGTCAATAATCCCATGCTTTTAATCCCTTTTTCATTTACAGCCTTCCTTCCATTTTTATACATTGGTATGTTCCTCCCATTATTATGCAGTAAACCCAACAATGACTACACTCTTGTAATACTTTTCCAAGTTGTCCTTTTTTTTTGGTAAATATTTTCCTTTCCTTCATTGAACTTATTTATATTTCTAATGCATCACTTATCAGAGTTTGTTTCATATTAGAATTATTGATCAGCATGCCTGGCTTCCCATTAGATCGTAGAGTCGCTGAGGCAGCAAATATGGAGAGTACTTTCCTAGGACCCCCCGAATCTCTGAAACTCAAGTGTCACTCATTCCTATAGTTTTAATATCTTTTTTGGAAGTATAATATACATGCAGAAAATTGCACAGATCCTCAGGGTATAGCTTGATGACTTCTGACAAAGTTAACACAGCAGTGTAACAGCATCTGAACTGAGAAACAAAGCACGACCAGTACTCCTAAAGCACCCTCATCCCAGACTCAAGTCACCACTGTCCCCCCTCTCCCAAAAGACAACCACTATCTTGACTTCCCATCACACAGATTAATATTCTTGTTTTTGAAATTCATACAGAGTCAAACACCCAACATACTTGCCACCTTGTACCTCTGCTGTCCATTCTGTTCATGGAACCCATCTACATGGCAATGTCTACTGGTATGTCCTCCATTCTCAATGCTGAAAAATATTCTTTCTCCTATAGATGGATGTTTGGGCTGTCTCCACTTTTTGGCTATTAGGTATAACACTGCTGTGAACATTAGCATACATGTCTTTGTGTGAATAAATGTTCTTACTTCATTTGAGTAAATAGCTAAGAGTGCTATTTCTGGGTCATATGGTTAAGTATATGCTTAACTTTTAAAGAACCTGCCAAAACATTTTCCAAAGCGGCTGTACCATTCTACATTCCCACCGGAAATATATAAAAGTTCCAGTGACTCCACATTAGTGACAATACTTGGTAATGTCTGTCTCTTTCATTATAGCCACTCTAGTGGACGGAAAGTGGTACCTCATTGTGGGTCTTAATTTTCATTTCCCTAAGGTATAATGATGTTGTACAATTTTTCATGGTGTCATACATTTAAAAAAATCTGGTTTAGTGCCACTATCCTTGTAAGTACTCAGTGGATATCTAGTAAATAAAATTGATAAAGGGGAAAAGCACACAGATAATTTTTCTATTATTAGACTATAGCAGAGAATGGTTTTCTAGACAGCAGATAATTCACCATGTAATTTTAAGGGAACTACCAGTAAAATAAACTTTGTCTAGCCTCTGGAGACGTGAAAAGTCCTGAAGTTTCTTAAAATAAGAAAGTAAATTCGGGGGGGTGGGGAAGGTTATAGAGAACTTTCCAAATGTTCAATTTAAAATCAAGTAAAAAATAAATTTGAAGACTGTCCAACAATGTCCAATAATATTAGAGTGAAATCTTGGGATTGCGTTAGAATTTTCAAGATGCTGAACACAGGGTATTTATTTTACATAACTCTGGTTACTAAGTTCAGAATAGCGACACGCGAGTATTGTCTGAGTCACAGAGAGAGCAAGCTGGCTGTGGCCCTTGGCCTTTCGGGGAAGAGGCTCTCTGGCCCTGTACATCTTGAAATGGAAATGCAAGCATTATTTATAGCCTATGTCTGCTTTCCTTCCTATGAGATAAATAAGTTGGTGGCAAAGTAAGAATTCAAGAGAAGGAATTTTTTTTAATAAAGGTCTTTTAGTGCATCACCAACAAAGATATTTTTCTTATTTATCTCTTCTTTTTTTATTTTAACACAGAAAGACACAAATCTGACTGGGTAGGTAGAAACTATTTCTGAATGTGGGACTTGCAAAAATGTAAAGAACAAGCGGTGTATTCTGAACCTTCATTTAACTGGACTCTGATCCACCACTCTGGTTTTCAGTGGTGCTGTGTTTGGTGGTAACCAACCCTCTGAGTGCAATGTTAGGTTCCCTTGACAACCTCCTTATTAAACTTGAGGATTCAAGATGAGGAAGAAAAAAAAGCCTCACCACTCTAACATTAGCTGAGAACCTAAAGTCCCTGGTTCAATGATTCTTTTTTATTCCAGCCTGCATAAATACATACATTACTTATCAAAGAATTATGCATCCTTTTCAAAATACTGACATTATATTAGATTTTCTCACTTTATGAGAAGTGAATTCCGGGCTTAAATATGTTGGTTCGTAGATATGGAAAAGTACATTAGTGTCTCTGTCACTTATCTGCCTTGGACACCTTTCTGAATTTTCCAGATCACCTTAAAGACAGAGAATCAGCTTCAAGCAGGTCTCAGATAGAAACCTCTATCTGCCCCAGTGTGTAGCACAAAGTAGGATGTGATTTCAGTGACTGCCACTTAAAAAATACCAAGGTTGGTGACAACGTATGTGTTGTTGGATTGCCTGGTATACATTATGAAAGTATCTTGATACTGAAGGGAAGGAAACCAAAGGAAGACAGAAGACGTGGGGATGTCAGCAGAGTAAATATATTATCTTTTTTTCAACAAATGCTAATTGAGTATCTAATGTACCAGGTAATGTTTTAGGAGCTGGGGGTAAAGAGATTAAATCCCAGCCCTTGTGGAGATTGTAAACAAACAATCAGAATATATAATTTTGGGGTGGTAATAATGCCCTGGAGAAAACTAAAGCAGGGACCAGGGGAAGGGGTGCTCTAGTTTGAATTAGGAAGGAAGGCCTAGTAGGGAAGGCCTCACAGAGAAAGTGACATTTGAAAAAAGATCTGAAGGGGTAGGGGATCAAGCCATACAGGTATCTAAAGGAAAAGCACTCTGCAAAGAACACACAGGGCCAAGGCCAAGAGGTGGGGAGGCTGCTGGCTTGTTCTCGAGTAAGCAAAAGAACAAGGTGGCAAGTAGTGTATTTTAGACTGGGTAGTTGATGGAAAAGAGGGTGGACAAAATCATGGCCAGTTCAGTGACATTGGCTTTCATTCTTAAGGAAACATGAATACATTGTAGAATTGGGGGCAGAAGAGTGATATGAGCTAACTTAAATTTTCAAAGGACTTCTCTAGCTTTTGGATTGAGAACAGACTGTGAGGAGGCAAGAGTAGAGGCAGGAAGATCAGAAAAGAAGCCACTGCAATTATTCAAACAAGAAGTGATAGTGGCTTGGCCCAGGGCAGCATAACAGAGATGGAGAGGAGGAGGTGAACTGTGAACACGTTTTAAAGACAGGACCAGCAGTATTTGCTGATGGATTAGATGTGGAGCGAGAGAAAGAGAAGAGTCAAGAATGTCAAAAGAAGAGAAACCATTTGGGGCACTTAGATTTGAAAGAAATTTCCTACATGGAATTTTACATAGCTGCTCTTGGTGTCCTTATATTGTCAACGTGTCCTTTTATTAGTAGGGATTTACTGGTTTCTTCTTCTATTGGATATAAACTCCACTAAGAGGAGCAAACACCTCCCCTTTATTCATCTTTATATCATCATTGTCTAGCATAGGGCCTTGATTTGTTAGTATTCAACATATGTTCATTTAAATATGTGTTATCTTAGATATCACCATTATGGGCACCTAGTGAAAAAACTCAGAAACAGGTCTTATTTGTATTCTCTAGAGTTCACATTACTGTTTTATTCTAAAAACACTTACTGAGTACCTACAGTATGTCAATTACTGTGATGATGTTAGTATCTTTGGGAGGATTATAGGTAATACACATTTTCCCCTAAATGTTTATGTATTTAAAAATATTCAACACTAGGCATGCTTTACTTTTTCGAAAGGATTAGAAACCAGGTTTTTAAAAGGTGCTGCTGGACAGATCATTCAATTTTACCAGAGTAAAGTAAAGAACTTGACATTTCCTATAATGTCATTTCTCTCCAACCCAGTGCTCCTCAAGGCAAACATGCACACTTACTGGTGCCAAAACTCAGTATCTAAAATCATGTGAAATCATGTGAAAAAAGCAAAAAGCTATTTGCAAACTAAAACTAAACACCAAAAGTTGAGCTCGGTTATTCCTCCCTGACTGTAACCAGAGCAGCAGTAATTTGGGGCTATTGTCCAGTGTGTGGACTAGTTAAGATACTGGCAGTAGTTCTTGCTGATGAGAAAGTCTTGCCCTAAGAAGGGTAAAGTAAATAAAAAATATGAAATTCAAAGTTTCTCAATCTGAGATTTTAAGGTTCAGCGCAGAAGCAGACAAAAATGTAGAGAACACTAAAGTTTCTCAATTCTTTTTGCTTTTGAGGGAGAAGAGATAGTCTCTATCCTGGATCCCCTTACCTGGGAGCTTAAACTGTGCACACAGACACAGATGCAGACCTGCAAACACACATTTATTCCCAGGTCCTTGCCCACAGGTGGGCTTACCGTGAAGCTAACGAGGGTTAAATTTTCAGGGTCCGTCACATACGTGGATCTTTATAAGGGCCTGGGTCCTAGAAATGTATTCACATGATAATATATTTTTTGTAACATCTGTGAAAGCAAGATAACATGCATTCATTTTCTTAAAGAGAACACCCAAACTGTATAAACCTTAGGCCCTGAAAAATCCTGAATTTGTCCCTGACCTAACCCATAATATTCTGATTCAGTGGCTTTGGGTGTGGATACCAGGAGGTGGTATCTTTTCATCTTTTCCTTCCTCTCTTTTTTTTTTTAATGTCACCAAGTGATTCTGACACACAGCCAGGTTTGGAAATCACTGACGAAGGACTACAGACTGATCAGCTTAATGAGTCCCTAACATCTAGGTAGTATTTCTTTCTGGAGCTTTGCCACCATTGATTGGGACAGAAACCATATAACACTATGTAGTTTGGAAAAAGCTGACAATTGGCAACACTCACTTCCACATTGCAGTGATGAATCACATAACCCTCTGTGCCGAGTAATTAACTATCCATTTGTATGTACTGGCTGTGGTGATAGAGTTCTTTTCAACGAGGAAGGAAGGGAATTTGGACATAACATTAACAGTTGTTAATACCAAGCAAATAGAGTAAATTGGATTTATTAAAAAGAGTATGTGTGTGGATTTTTTCCCTAGGAGTTGATATAATTTGTCTAGCTTTCTAATTATAGCTGGGACAGAAAATGGCTGAACCCAGAGACCTCTCACGGTATCTAATAAACTTTTACTTACAGGGAGAACATTTCTTGGGCTGGAGAATGACAAATAATTTACTAAGCTTTCCCTGAAAGATAGCTAAAGGTGTTTCACCTATATCTAGCTGATGAATTAGCTTTAGCTAATAATCAGTGTCATGAGACAGAGAAGAAGCAGCCTGTAATTACTTTGAAAGGAATGAAGGAACAGATCTGATAAAGAAACCAAATCAGTTAATTCCTCTAGAGGCATACTGAGAGAGCAGCTTTCTTTACTGCAAGTCTAAAGTGAGGCAATGATGGGGGCATCAGTACTTTTTACCTGCCCGGGACCCTTTCATTCTCACTTTCTGGTAACAAACCTTCCATTTCCTTTCCACAGGTGCACTCTGGGGACTGTAATCAAAGGTTCCCTCCCTAGACTCCAAGCTGTAGGTGGGCATGTGTCCCAAACTTGACTAAGCACATTCACAGGCAGATAGCTGAATTCTACCCGGAATGACTTAAGAAGAAAACCAGCTAGAGACAATATAGATGGGGTAGGAGTGAGGGGGTGGGGGGAGTAGAGTGAGGGGGGGTTGGGAGGTAGGGGGTGGCAGGTGGGGGTTGGGAGATGGGGTGGTTCCCTAAAGAGGCTCATCTTAGTCCCAGCTCACTAGAGATCCCATGTTCTTATCTTTCCTAAGGTACCTTATTTCGTTTTATCTTTGATTCTGGGAGTTACCCTATTTTCGTTCAATAATTTCTTTGCATTTGTTCTTGGTTTTGTTTTCAGTTAAAGTAGCCTCTATTGATTTTTTTTTTGTTGTTCTTGCAACCAAAAGAATCTTAACCGATACAGAAAACCATGTACATGATGACTCAGTTATTCTCTATAATATTAATTTTTTATTTTCTTTTCTTTTTCCTTTTTTTTTTTTTTTTGTCTTCTTAGGGCCACACCCACGGCATATGGAAGTTCCCAGGCTAGGGGCTGAATTGGAGCTGTACTTACTGGCCTATGCCACAGCCCCAGCAGTGCCAGATCTGAGCCGCTACTGCGACCTACACCACAGCTCATGGCAACACAGGATCCTTAACCCACTGAGTGAGGCCAGGGATCCAACCTGTGTCCTCATGGATCCTAGTCAGATTCATTACCTCTGAGCCATGACGGGAACTCCTATTTTCTATAATAACATATCAACCACAAAAGGATTCTCAACAATGCGAAGCAAAAAGAGTCACACTACTAGAAAACATGAATAGGGCTCAGTTAAGAAACAGTTGTTTGGTTGGTAGATGTTACTAAAATACCTGTACTCACTTTTTTAGCAGTCAAACTAGAATAGCTTTTTTAGTTCCAAGATTTTCAAACAATGACTCTACTCATGGTATAAAGATGGCACAACTTTTTGTAAAAATAAAATCAATAAAGGAAAGCAGAAGAAAGCTTCAAAATTATTCCAAATCCCACTATCCATAAATATCATCACTAACTTTGGTAAGCATTCTTCTAGCACCTTCTGCATACAGACTGAGCAAAAGAAAGATAAAAATAATTTTAGAAATACCATATATAATTATACATGCTTTTAAAAAGTATTTAATTGGTTTTTACTTGAATTTAACCAAAACAAATTAAATTGAAACTAAAAGAATCATAGAATTTCAGTTAAATATTTCTTCACCATAAGAGATAATCATCCTTAAAAGAGTCTACATAAATTAAGAAAAGAAATTTTGAAAACCTTTAAGAATTCAGAGTCATTTAAAAAAATTCTACACTTTAATCTACTTACTCTGTATTAGGAAAGATGAGAAAACTGGCAGGCATTTCTACCTCTTCCTTCCTCCTCTCATATTGGTCAGCTATATTATTATTTTTACATGGTCAGGTTTCAATGTTTCCATTTGCTTTTCTAACCACAATTCTCATGGTTGTTTTGCCCTGGTTCTATATTAGATGGGTGAAATACCATAAGTTTTGCTCCATGATTATTCTTTTATTCCTCAGATATTTTTTTTCTCTTGATTGATTTCTTGGGTAGCTAGGTGGCATCTTTAAGTAGTTTTGCTTTTTTTAAAAGAAAGATTCATGATATATTTCCTAAGTTCTTGAATGCCTGAGAAATACTGCTACTCTTATGTTTAAGAAACAATGTGGCTAAGGATTAAATTTTGGGGTCATACTTATCTTTACTTTCAGAGCTTGCACTCAGGTTGCTTCAGTTTTGCTGTAGAGAAATCTAACTACAACCTGGTTTCTTCTCCATGTGTGTCTTGCTTTTAATGTCTAGAAGACATATAATTTATTTCTTAGAATCAATACTTTTATCGGGACATGTCCTGATTATTCTGTAGTGATTTATTTCCCTGGAACCCCTTTTCATTTTCCTGTAAAACTCTTTAGACACAGGACCCATGTGTTTCACTCTTGTTCTGTTAGCCTCACTTCTCCACATCCTCCTCACCCTCCCACACCTTGCGAAAAATGTTCTCAAATAAAAGGACAGGCATAGATACTGTAAATGATTCCATGTCTGTTCCTTTCAAATTTCTCTTTGACTAACTGGGACTGGTTACCTGTGGGGAACATGAGGAGGTAAGTCATGAGCTAGAGCTGCCTGCAGCAAGTCTTTGGGAATCTTTATGTCCAGTATCATCAACACAAGTCTGTTATTTCTTCTGTTCTCTTAGGTTTCTATGCTCAAGATGTAACATATGCCTAATGACAAAACTGGGTCATTTTGTGTTGAATTTTGTGACTTTTTGCTTCTCTCCCTCCTGATTCTCCTACTTCATCTCTGGCAGTTTTCTGCATTATAAAGCAAGATGGTAGACGATGGAGAAGGCTCATTAACGAGGCTTCTCCTTTAGTAACCTATTCCCCAACATTTTTGGAATTTGACACCGGGACTCTGAATAGATATACCATCTCTTCAGGGACTTAGAGATCCATGACTCAAATTTTAAAAATTGCTGGATGTGCATTTTTGAATGGGAATACCTATTTCGTGTTAATCAGAAGTATCCCCAGGGTTTTTTTTTTTTTGGCTGAGATTTATGAAGTTAAACAGTCAATAATGTTGAGAACTAACAAATCACATAGAGATTGTTGAACTGTTGGTTAATTTGACTAATATTTGTTGTACAATGTATGCAAAATGACAAAGGGGATAAAAGATGAATAAAAAAAAGGCTTTGTCCTCGCTCTCAGTATGGTTAGGGGGAATAAATAAAATAGAAGATATTTATATTACCACGACTGTGTAAATACTGTCCACTGCTGAGCCAAACAGTATACCATGACCAACCCTTATTTTTCAATTTTTATCTAGAGTTTATATTTGGCTCATATTTTATTTGTTTACTTTTTCATATATCATTATTTTTTTAATGTTCGTATAGGCAGTTCGAGTCTCTGTCAATATTTTCCCAAAAGCTTAAATACAAATTAACATGTTAATTCCCTATCCAGTCACATGCTCCATCTCCATGCCCTCCCTCCTGAAGTCCTCCAAACTCTTTCTCCTGCTGAGTTGAAGACTACTAGGGGTAGGTGCACAGACATCCTAAGATTTCCCTTTCGGATCTCCTATGGATCCCATGTCTTTTCCCTATTGTAGTTTATTCACTTTTTGGAAGAAACACTTCTTCTAAACACTTCTTTATCTGGGAGATAAAGTTTGAGCCCTTAAATGTCTAAGAGAATCTTTATTTTCACAACTAAGTAATAGCTGAGTAGTGTATAGAATTCTAGTTTGAAAACCATTCCTCCTTAGTTTTGAAAGTATCATTACCTTCTAGCTTTTCATACTGCTTTCCCCCCCCTCAGCTTTATTGAGATAAAACTGACATATAGCATTGCATAAGTTTAAGGTACATAATATGTTGATTTGATACACTTACATATGGCAAAATAATTACCACCTGTATTGCTTTCAAGAATTCTGGATCCACTCTTATTTCTGGTCTGTAGCACGAATCCTGTCTTCTTGCTTGGGTAACTTTTAGAATTTCCTTTTCATTCTTGGCAATATAAAATTTCAGGATGATGTGCCTTCATGTAGATCTATTTTCATACATGATGCTGGGCATTTGGTGAACCCATTCAATCTGGGAACTCATCCTCTTCTTTCTTTCAGAACAGCCTGTTCTTTTTCAAGGATGTAATTGCTTTCCTTATCTCTGAGAACAGTACTTTAGGTTTTTAATGTTTTCTCTGCTATCTGCATTGCCTCTGCTTCCTCTTAGCCTCATTTTTCTGTTTGTTTTCATCTCTCTCTTTTATGTTAAAAGCTCTTCTCAAATGACTGGTCACTTAAAGATCTTTGACCATATAGAAGGTTTTTTCTTTCTTTTCCTTTCTTTTGTTTATAACATATCTGATGCGTCTGAGAGCTGAGCCTTACAGGGGTTCTGCAGGCCAATAGGTTCGCCTGCAACAAGCTCACCTGTCATGAGTCCGTCTCTGAAAGCACTTTGGTTATGAGTTCCTTTGCTTTGCTAAGACAGTTAGCATTCATCCTTCTGATTCCTCTCTTCTAAAAATGTGTTGATATCTTTCATCCTCTCTTATCTCCTTTCCTATTTTCTCTCTCTTTTTTAATCCCTTTGATGTCACTGTAACAAGATTTTGGAGGGAGAGCAGATAAAGGCATGTGGTCCATCAGCCATTTCAATTGATGAGAAAGAACATGGGAAATCTATGATCATCCCTAATTGTTCCCAGTTTTAGGCATTCATTAAAAATTGCTTTTGGGGGGCTTGAATAAACAATATCATTAAAGAAAAGGTCTTTACAGGTTTATGTGTTATATATTCAGTCTATTAAAAGCAAAGTTTAAAGGCAGAGTAAAAGCAGGACAACTTAGCCTCAAAGGTATGCAGTTTATCTTGGAAAATATAAGTAAACTAATAATTAAATAATAATTATCTTTTTAGTTACTCCTAGTTCCTGCTCTATTACTCTGCTCTATATTTTACGTTATTTTGCTCTACGTTGAGGTTAATCTCTGTGAGTGAATAGATTATTTGAAAAATCCATTGTGATATACTTTACCTATTTTATCAACTGGAGTAATACATTTACCATTGAGTAAAACGGTATTTGACATTGAATCCCAGATACATGAAAATTCTCTATTTTCGAGGAATAGCTCCTAAACACTTTTTCTGATTTCACCAGAACCTTAATACACTAAATATTTTATTTCAAGATATTTGAAAGTAAACAATTAAACACCTGGTATTTTATGCAAAATGATATTTCAGTAAAGGAACTATTTTTGCTAAATAAGTGCATTAACATGACTCGATTTGGTGTGTTTTTCAGTAAGAGAATTCAGCTCTATTTAATTGCAGCAAATCGTGGTGAAACAGTATTGTGCTTGCATTTAATTCATTCCACCATCTATCCACAATATATGTAATAGTCATTAAATTCAGCCAACTATTTTTCAGGTCCAGAGAGAGATGTCTTCAAGAAAATAGACTATGATTGACAGTTCCCTCAAATTGGTAATATCATAAATATTTATATATACAGTTATAAACAAACTATTATTAGTTTAAGAAATGCAGTTTATCCTTGGTGATAATAGCTTTGAAAGTTAAAAAGCTGAATTTAAACATTTTAGTTCTCTGGAATTTTATGCTTTCAACAAAAACAAACTGTTCCAACTAAAGAATATCAGATAATATGGTTCTCTACCTACTAATTACTACATTTCATTTTTTAAGGATATGCATGAAACATAGTGTAAGCACTATGTGCTTAAAAATTATTTGTGTGCATTAAATAGACCACGTGGGAGAACTGTTCAGCAGCTAAGAAATGAAAGATTTTACATAAAACTGCACCCCTGAAAGCTTCTATTTAAGTCCTTTGCATTTATCAAATATTCTTATAAAGTGTACTGAATTTTAGGTGATGATCTCTTTTTAAGGTGAAGCCTATTAAAGGCAAAAGCTGCACCCACAGAGGAGAACTAACAAAGTATAATGCAGTTAAATTCTAGACCATATTAATTAGATGCTAAATAGAGAAAGCTTTACATCTCAGGGGATCGGAAGATTTTTGGAGCTACCATCCTCTCATAATGAAAAGCTGTCAACTGCAAAATATTTTCAATCATTACACTCAGAGTATATTGTCACATCCATGAACATAAGCTACATTTCAGATAGTAATGAAGCATGGTACTGTATGTTTTAATTACTTTTACAAGCTTCACATAATATCTGTAACTACTCTTCACAATATTATGAATTTTATTAATCCATATAAATCACTCTTGTTTTTTGATAATGTGGGAAAAGGAAGAATTCCACATAAGTGAAATAAACAGGCAGAAGAAACCTACTACTTTATAGTAGGTTAATTAATGTGAAGCTACCATTTTTGTGGGTCAAAAATTATGAAATGTTGGCAATTTCATATGATTCAAATTATACACTGAAAATTTCTTATTTTAACTATTTTAGATACAAATAATTCTGGAAAGTTTTATCTACTTCTTTATCTTGTTTTTAAACAGCATTTTTCAGACCTAGCAAAACTTTCCCTTGATGTTATGACTTTAATAAGAAGCTATGCTCCAAGCTACAAAATGACTCCTTAACTGAGTTCAAATGTCTAAAGGGCCATGTAGGTGTAATAAACAAGTAAAGTTGCTGTATTATATTATTTTGATACAGACACACTTTGTTTACACATTTAACAGTGAAATATTCTTCTCCTCCATAAAAAAAAATGCACTGGCTCCCTTTCTTCTTATACCACTCAGTGCGCTAAACTTGCCTTCCCATTCCTCACTTTAAATGGAGAGTAGATATAACAAATATTTTCTTCAGTATCTTAGCAGCTAGATTGTAGATAATAGGCAACCAACACTACGTTGCAGTGTTGGGAGACAACAGGGATGAGTGAGGATTGAGGATGATGAAATGTCTTTTTTAGGAAAACCAGATTCCATAGTCTGCAGTCAATATACTGCAGTTAATCTAAACTACCAAGAACTAAGGACTTTTAGGAATGTAGAGTCAGCACTTTCAGATCTTCAAGGGGAGGCTTGAGATCAATTTTTTTAAAATGTGAATCACCTGATATTTAACTGTTAGCCACTGAAAAAAACCAGCAAACAGAAACAAAAATACTGTGTAGATCAACAGATTGGGGGCTAAACAAAACATGTTTGTGAGATGAATACGGCCCATAAACATGAGTTTGTGAATCTTTGCTTAATTGTTCCCACATTATGCTCTGCAGTTTTACATCTTTCTATGTATTTCTCTTTCTTCCCTGTTGTCATAGCTATTTTTCAGCAACTCCAGGTTGTTGGACAGCTTGAGAAATCAGATAATCTTACTTGTCACAACAATACATAAAGTTGGAATGAATAGATTCTGTGGGAGTAAAGGACAAGAGGGTTCTTTGAAAATATTTAAAGTGTCTTTATCAATTCCAACATGACATCACAGAGTGGGTTTTAAAGAAGTATTTACTATTGGTACAATATTCATGCAACTAGGAGTGCCAGAGGGACAAGCAAGAAAAGCAGGTGCCATGGATCATTATCCTCTCACAGTATCCCCTTTTAAGGTAGGAGTTACAGTCAACATCCCTAACACTGTAAGATTTCAAAAAGCTGAATAAGGATTATCCTTCAGTACCTAAGCAGAGCTTGGTTATCTCGGAGGTTGTTTTCTTTCATGAAGTAAAGCAGTCATCTGATGATTATGCACTCCTGAGGACCATCAAAAAACATCTTTTTTTACTTTCTTCTCACCCACCTTTACTTATTTTTTAAAAGTTCTTATTATGGAAATTTAAAAACAAAAGTACAAGGGATTTTATGTGTGCACTTTGTGATATCTACTTTAATTGCACAGGTTTTTTTTTTTTTAAATAACTTGCAGGCTTTTTGGTTTGTGTTCTAGTTGAAGTTGGTTGATAATTGATCTCCAGACAATTGAAATTTTACTGCAGTTTGTATAATAAAAATCATCATTCACAGCACTGACTGAATAAAAAGTGAAAAGAACAGAAATATTGTGCTTTATCTTAGTAATTTATGAGACCAAAGAACTTTCCTTGTGTATTTCATCAACCTCTATATAATAAAAATGGAAACCATTAAGTCATTTTGATTTTGTCTTTGTAAATGTAACTTGATTTGTGATCTTAAGCTTAAAAAAAAGATGTAGGCAACATACTTCTGGAAAATATTTCATATTCCAGAGGTCTTATAGTGAGACATTTCCCCCTACATTTATTTTATTTTAGATTTCAATTTAAGCAATTTCAACCTTCCTTGATATCATTTGAAAAAAGTTAATTGGGGCCTGCTTATTTATTTATTTACTTACTTATTTATTTATTTTGATCTTTAGGGCCGCACCAGCGGCATATGGAGATTCCCAGGCTAGGGGTCCAATTGGAGCTATAGCTGCTGGCCTATGTCACGGTCACATCCACATCAGATCTGAGCCATGTCTGCGCCTTACACCACAGCTCATGGCAATGGGATCCTTAACCCACTGAGCAAGGCCAGGGATTGAACCCACAACCTCATGGTTCCTAGTCGGATTCGTTTCTGCTGCAGTATGACGGGAACTCCAATTGGGACATATTTATAGTGGTAGCAGTCAATCATATAATAATTATTGAAATTTTTTTTATCAACCACCTCTGAAGGTACTCTAAACAGTATCTCATCCTTACTGTAACAATGCACAGTACAGGGCTGAACAATATTAAATTGATGTCTTTACAGACTAAATATCAGCAATCGCAAATAACTGAACCCATAAGTAGTATTAGCATAACCCTTACATTAACATAAAAGAACACTGAGCAGACAGAGCTGGAATGACTTATCCAAGGTTATGGAGTCAGTTAACAGCAAAGCTAGGATTCACAACCAGGCTGACCTGGTCCCAAACCCTGTATTCTTATATGAAAGCGCTGTAGTGGGAGCATGTGATGATACGTGAGGACAGATAAAGGAAAAAAATGTAGAAGGCAGTCCCTTAACCAAAAGAGGTTTACAGTTTGCTTGGGGAGAAGACAGTATTAGTCAGGAAAAATAGAAACCATCATACACAAAGTACAAAATGATGGGACATTTGTTTTCACAGCATGGTCTAAGTTTTACTCTGAATTGGTTTTCTTTCTTTTTTTTTTTCTGGTCTTTTGTCTTTTTTTAGGGTCGCACCCACAGCATATGGAGGTTCCCAGGCTAGGGGTAGAAATGGAGCTGTTGCTGCTGGCCTACGCCAGAGCCACAGCAACGCCAGATCCAAGCCGCATCTGCGATCTATAAAACAGCTCACAGCAATGCTGGATCCTTAACCCATGGAGCGAAGCCAGGGATCGAACTCACAACTTCATGGTTCCTAGTTGGATTCGTTTCTGCCGCGCCACCACGGGAACTCCTGAACTGGTTTTCTTGAGGCTATCAAAGCACCAACTCATAAGTTGGTGGGAGGGGAAGCCTCGGTTATATGATCCAAGGATTACCCACTGAGGGCAGCTTTCCCTAATGCACCTATGGTCACATATTTATAAGATGAACATTTTCAATCTGATATCAATACAACTCACTATATAAGAATGAAACTGTAAAACATTAATAACTCCAAGCCTAGACCCCTTTTCAGGGCTCCACATCGCCCCTTTGCATCTGTGACCTCATTTAGATGCCCCACAAGTGTTCAAAGGTCACAAGTCCAAAAATAAGCTCACCATTCTTGACTCCAAACCAGCACTCCTCTGATTCGTCATAAGGTTATGGCACCAATGGGTTTCCCTATCAGAGCCAGGAGAGTCACCCTTTACTCCTCTTCCTCTGCCTGCATATCCAATCAGTAACCTCCTATTGAGTCTGTCTCCCAAATAGCTCTTCAGATTTCCCATGTGTCTGCATCCCCATTGCCTTTGCACTAATTTGGTCCTCATCATCTCTTGCTGACCAACAACCCAGTTCAACTGGTTTGTCTGCCTCTAATCTTATCTCACTTAGATCTCATATTCATAGAAAGAAAGCTTCCTAGTTTCTGTTCATAACCAGTATGTTTAAAAGATGAAAAAGCAACCTTATTTACTTACAAAGCCTAGTTTAGGGCTTGAACCCCAAAGCAGGAACATAATAAGCACCTCAATTTGGGAGCAGGTAAGTAACCCCCACTGACAACCAGGTTTGGCCTATAAATTTAAATTCTTAATGGAAAGTTTATACATGGCAAAAATCAAATAAAATAACAAAAACAAAACAAAATCATATTTTTCTGAAATAAAGTTACTAAAGGATCAAAGGCACAAAACAATAACTACCTCAATGCTTATGGATTATTAGTCAGCAATTATACTGAATCGCTATGAGACTTTGTATTCTAGGAGCAACAATCCAGCAGATTGCTAAAGAACCCCGAATTCTGCCTCATCATTATCAATCTACTTCATCACTGCTGCTTCATCATCCCCGGTACTTCATCACTTCCAAGAATGGGGCAGAAGGAGAAGAGAGAAGGAGAAATCAGAGGCAGGAAGGAAGGGAAATACTAGGTAAGCTGAATTCCTGGTTTCATACTTCCAACTGCAGTTCAACTCTCTTTTGCTAAATACATTGCAGCTCTTCATAAGACTTAATTATAAAAAGAGTAATAATGCTTTAAATAGTAATTTAAAAGTTATGGCTCTATAGTCTAAAATTTAGAGTAGATATAAAATATTTTACTTTGATGTGTAGCAACTAATGAAGTAGCTTTTAACTAATAATCAATAACACAATACCAATCTCTCTTTCATAAATATAAAACTATCCATTCTGTGTCTTCTTAAAGATTTTCCGTTTATAGTTCTAAAAGGAATATAATTGAAAAACTTATCTTCAACTTAAGATTCTAACTGATATTATTGTGATCAATTCCTTTTGCTTTGATTTCTCACATAATCTACTTTTGATTAATGAGGAAATGTACCCTTAAAACAAGGTATGTGGAGTACTTCCTCAGACTTCTTTGTTAGTATTGGGTTTACTATTTGTGGAACAGTGCATACTTAGTACTTAGTATCTACTGTGAAAATTAGGCCTTAAAATATATCAAATACACACAATTGCAGACATTTATAGTTAAGTGCGGCCAGTAACAGGTAAATCAGAACAAACAATCACAACACATGTGATGTACATATAATACATACATCAAATACACACAATACCCAACATACAGATATACACAAAACAGATGTACACACATACATACATCTCCTCTCTGGATACATAATAGAGGCTATAATCTACCTATACTAAAAGATTATTTTTGAGACTTTGTCCATCTGGAATTATTTTCACAGTGGAATTTCATATAATATGATTTGGGTGGAGACTTGCCTTTTAATACATTCTATATGTTTTATATTTTCTCTGGGCTTCACCTGCCCCAGGCAGCTTGTGGTCCCCTGTGGTAATTTGTGTGTCTACATTTGTGCCTCTGGGCAACATTTCTTAAGAATGAAGTATGAAACTGCAGTCAAATTAAGCAGGAATAGGAAGGCATAACCATGTTGGGAACCAATCTAACATGCCCAAATGGACTGAAAAGACAAGGAGTAGACTGCATGCCTAAAGCACTCCTTTTTTTCTTGGAGAGTTTAGCAAATATGGTTAAATTCCCTAGATCTGAATGTGCATTTTGACCTTTTCTTGGAAACCAGATGACAGACCAGTCAAATAGTGAGAATAATTTCTACTAATACATATTTTGTGAAAGCATGTTCCTTAAAATTTACGGGTATCCAAGACATGTCATATTTAGCTTGTACATCTATAACTGACTATTTTAAGCTTCATATACTAAAGCATAACAGGTAAAAAGTATTTTAAATAAAGGTAAAATAAGAGATAAAGCAACATGGCATCTAGCAAAGAGACTATGAATAACACAATGACACAAGGAGTGATAGTTTATGAATGTGTTAACATGGTATTAAGTTCTTTTGTATACATTTACTCAATCCTCATCCCACTGTTGTGAAGTAAATGCTATTAGTGTCACATAAATGAGGAGGCTTCATTTCAGATGAGGTTGAACATGTTAAAGACCACAGTTAATAAGGGATGGTGACAGGACTGCAGCCAGATCTATGGATTGTCCCAGACTCCAAGGTCGCCCCTCCTGCCACTGGATAATTACATACAACTCATAAAAGAAAGAAGGCAACAGGATTGGGGTAGGGGGAAGAGAACATGTCAAGTGTTACGAATAGTAGACTAAAGTAACCAAAGAGAGTCAAAGCCAGCTAAGGACTTTCATTTAAACAGTTTGAACAAGACTAAGAACCTACACAGTCATAAACACTATGCAATATTTGAGTCACTTAAAATACTACTTTTACATTAAACTTAATTGTGTTTTAATTAGACATACCCCTAGAGTAGTTTCCATTCTGCATGGAAAGTAACATGATACTAGATTGCAGAGGCAGACATTTCCTAGTCAGACTTAGAAATATAGTCAACTTTTGAATCACAATTGATATCTTAGTAAAATAGATAAAACTCTCATGACATAGACAGTAATTCTTTGATGAATGGAGTAAAAATATTAAAAGCTAATTTGCACCTTCCTTCCCTGTTGTCCTCTACCTCTCCTTGACCACATCATCTACTTAGACTTCACACATTTCCCTTGTAAAGATCTATGAAGTGTGACTACAGTGTAATGAGTAAGGAAAAGTCTCAAAAGATGACTAATTTGAAGGAGATAACAGTGATCTAAACAGGAAAGTTCTGGTATGTTGATTACAGATCAGTCACATTACTTCACAGACACCTTTTGTGCATTGCTACTAAGCAATTTCACATGCAACAGCCACAATAAGTACATATAAGCTCAGTACAAAACACTGTAATCTCAGTACGGTACCAGGTCTGAATAGCTGCAAACTAATCTCTCTTTGAATCAAAGCAAACCAAACAAAAAATGGAATAAATCAAGCAGGCAAATAACCAATAGGATTCTAGTTGATATCTCCTACACCTAGTAATATGTGAACTAAATCTCATGTATTTTAACTATTTCGTCATGGTTAGATTTATTTGCTAAATTCACTGATATTCAAATAGTGTGTTCTGGATGCAAAGAAATCCATTCATTTATTCAACAAATGATTAGAAGTATCTACTAGGCTCCAGGCACAGTTTTTAGACACTGGAAAATGAAAGAACGGGTTGGGTGGGAGATAGATTAAAAAAATATGTGATTTTAAAGCCAAAAAATGTCTGTCTATTCAAATTTAAAGGAACCTCAGGCCCATTCTAGAAAACAATATATATAAAAACTGAGACATGTGACCAAAAATCTGTATATAATTAACTCCCTATAAAGAGGCATGGGTTCAAAGAAAGGGAGAATCCCATGTATGCTGGAATAATCAACAAAAGACTGTGTAGAAGTAGGCTGTGAGCTGGATCAGGAAGCATAGATGGGCTGATAAGTGATAAGAGGGCATTCTAGCAAGCAGTAGGAGAAGCAAAGGCTCTGGGGTGGGAAAGCACCTGGTAGGATGGACTTCCACAAGCCTCTCAGGGAGCATATGAGTCTATGGAGAGAAACAGTGGTTATCAAGCCTGTAAATGCAGATTGGGCTCTTCCTACAAGAGTCTTAAATGCCAGTCTGGGAAGCTGAACTGTATTGAAAGCCTCCAACACTCTTATACTTATGGATCTGGGACAGTGATCTACTGTTGAAACGGCTCTTGCTGCTGCACAAACACACACTTCTGCTGACAGCAGCATAGCAAGTGGCCACAGGGACAGACTCTGTCCCATGTTAATTATGATTAACCAAACCGGTGATAATCTCCCTTGTATTCTTATACGAATGTAAATGGATGTTTACAGCAACTTATACTTAGATTCTGGGTGAAAGAATGAACCAAATTAAACAGAATTCTATACAGTGAATTAATGTAGATTAAGTAAAAACACAGTGAAGGCAGTGTTTCCAACCAGATCATTCTGAAGACTCATTATTAACTCCTTTAAGTGGATCCGAGTACTTCACAAAGAACAATTGCGCCAAGTTTCCACAGAAAGAACCACAATTTGTGCAGTGTCTCAAGACTGTCAAATTAGTTTCAAATAATGATACCTACTGTATGTGAACAATGTTTATTGCTTAGTGGCTACACATGACTTGCATATTCTTTGTACTAACAGAGCTTCAAACCGTAATTAGCTGCCTTGCCTAATGAGCACAAGGAACTTTAGGAAGGTAGTTGAATGAAATCGTCTTCAAAATCTTTAAGGACAATAGGAATGATGGAAATACAAAGTCTAGCTATTAAGTTCCACAGGGCTCTGAAACATTTTTCCCCTGAACTGAAACATTTCTCCAGCCTATCCTGCATCATAAGCCTAAATAGGGCATTCTTACTTTCTCCACTAATTAAGGCCTCTTTGCCTCAGGGATTGCTCAAAAAAACAAAACAAAACAAAACAAAAAAAACATAATATGAATGGCAGTATCTCCTTCACATCCTTGCCCAATGAATTCTGGGACTTTAAATACAATATAAATTTTGAATGCAGAGACAAGGCCGGTAACTGGGAGGGCTGCATACAAAGATGCGGGAAGCTGTTAAAGTTAACCAAAGTTAACTTTCCTTAAGGAATCTTGTTCAGAATTCAGTAAACCTCACACTTCAGGCACTAGGACCAGACCAGAGCTGTTAAACCAGGAGGTTTAAATATTTCAAGGATAAAAATCAATCTTGAGGAATATGTTTATATTAACCTTACTATTATTAAAGCTAAATGGTTTAACATACGGGATATATGCTGGTTGCATTCTAAGAATCTGTCTCTTTAGAAAAGTAAAGTCACTAAATTCTTGGAGAGCTTTGTATGTTGAACTAAAGTGACCTCACCATAAGCCACTCAAATAAGTGATGTTCAGAATCTCCAATGTCATTTGCTCAGAGTATGGGATGGGGGTTGTGCAGAGAGAGGTTCCAGAGAGGGTGAAGATCTGGCCAAGGGAGAATGGGGGACAAACTATTCAAAGAAGGCAAGAAAAGAAGAACCATGACAGGAAAGAAAGAAATAATGGAATTGGGCCTGACTCTTGAAAACTTAGAAAGAAGCAAATGAAGTAAATTAAAAAGCTTTCATTTTTAAAACCTTAAACAGTGACCAATTACAAGTAAATATATTAAGACTTGAGCTTTACAGATGAAGGAAGCTGATACAATTTTAAGGCTAACTTTTAGTCTTCAAAAGTGCAAAATGAGAAACAGCATGGTGTAGCAGACAGAGTCCGACCAAAGAGTGTTCATCTAAAACCCAAAGCAAGCATCAGACTGGAAGGTGCAATAACCCCTATCTATTAAAACTGGGAACTAGCCAGATAAGTCTCTAAAGCTCCTAGCATACAGGGTTATTTATTTTTCAAAAAGATATGATTAATTACTTAAAAAAAAAACAAGACAAAATGAAAAACTATTAAAAATACTAAGAAAATTTAGTAAGTTCGTCAGTTACAAGATTCATAAAACCACTTGCATTTCAATGTAGTAACATCAGACATTAGAATTTAAAAGAGAAAAAAGAGTCTACTGACAATAACAACACATAAAAAATAACATTATATAGGAATAAACCTAACAAAACATGAAATGGCTTTGTGGAAAAAATTATACAACTTTATTAATGGGCATAAAAGAAGACTCAAAATGGACACATGTACTTAATTTATAGACAGGAAAACTAAATGCTATAAAATATATCCTATCTTTAGAACAAACTATACATTCAATGCAATCCTTCCAAAAACAGTTTTAAAATAAGATTTATGAAATTGCTTGTAAAATTAATATGAAAGAATACTTTCATATTAATTTTATATTTTCATATATTAATTATTCATATAATTAATATGAATACTTTCATATTAATTAATTCAGAAGAATGAGAAAGATAATTTTGAAAAATAATTAAGGGACATAAATCTACTAGATTTACTTTCAAATACTGAGTTATAATATAAAGTTACAGTAACTAAAACAGCAAAGTAGTGGTGACAAAATAGACAACAGAAGAGATTCTAGAAGTGGGCCCATAAATATATGCAACTTCTGTCTATGATGGAAGAGCCATATAAAATTAGAGGGAAAAAGATGTTAATAATTGACAGACAACTTATGATCAGTAAATAAAAATATGCAGATTCCAACCTCACATGTAAAAATATAAATTCCAGGTCTTAGAAACCTAAAGAAAAGAAAACCAAAATAATGACAATACTATAAGATATCTTTTTGATTTTGTGTTGAGAAGGGCTTATTTAATAATACAGAACAGCAACAACAAAAAAATAGAAAATGGTGTTCACTCTGTGTTAGGACTTTGCACGTATTAACTCATACCTCACAACCGCCTGCATTATTAGTCTCATTTTACAGCTGTGGAAATGAAGGCATCAAGAGGTGATGAAAATCGTCTAAGATCTCAAGGTCAGTAAACGGCAGAGCTGGAATTCAAGTCTCTAGTCTCAAGATCTAAAGCACACATTAAAGAGAAGATTGATAAATGTGGCCCCGTAAAATTCAACCTCTTTAAAGACAAAGATATTTTAAGCTAAGGTAAGTAAGTGGCAGACTGAGAGAAACTATTTGAAACATGTAACAAAGAATTAGTATCAAGAATTTTTTTTAATCTGACAGAAGTCTATAAAAATAGGAAAATGAACGATGGCTATAAATAATTTAGAGATGAAGTCAAATTGGCTAATAAATACATAAAAATATTCATCTTCACTATGAATTGAGAAAATGCAAATTAAAATGTCACTTAAAAGATGTTTCTTATCAGACAGAGAGCAAATAAAAACGTTTGATAATACAAGGTGTTGGGAAGAATCAGGAAAATGAGCATTCTTATACTGCTGAGAGAATTATAAATCTCTGTGGCCACTCTGGAGGGTAATTTGGAGATACCAATTAAAATAAAAATGAGCATCATTCAAGATCCAGATGTTTATGCTGGATCATATATGCTCACTTTATGGAGCACTTACTATGTGCCTATGTGCTGAGTCTAACTCAGCACCTTAAATATATTAACTCATCTAATCCTTATCATGATTCTATGATGAGGAGAATGAAGTTCAGATCGTTTAGGTAACTCATCCAAGTCCCCTAGCTAAATGTTCACCAATACGGGAAGAGATGAATATGACATGTCATATTCATTTCATGAGATTCATAAAGTGGTTAAAGAATCAGCTAGACCCATATAGATCAATATAGATGAATCTCAAAAGAACATTATGGACATTGTAAGGCACATACATATGAATATGCATAATAGCAGTCTGAAAGAAGTACACCTGTCACGGTGTTTTCCACTAGGGAAGCAGAAAGAGAGCTGAAAGGAATTTCAGTTTTATCTGTAACATTATACACATTTTTAAAGAACAAAGTATTCATATATTATTACTACAGTTAAAATGCAACGATAAAGAAAGTTCACAACTTGGTGCCCAAAAGACTTGGGTTCAGATTTTAAGCTTTGCCATTTATTGCCTTATTTGGCCAAGGAATCAAATGTCGTAAAGAGGTGTGATTTAAGGACTCAGGAAGGACTTCAGGTTGGTGTCTAGGTGGGAGCTTAGGGACCCTTTCTGAGAGAGTTTCAGTAACTTGACCAGGGTGGGAAATAGCTATCATAAGACTGTAAGTAGTTTGGGAGTTCCTTTGTGGTGCAACGGGTTAAGGATCTGGTGTTGTCACTGTAGCAGCTTAGGTTGCTGCTGTGGCATGGGTTCCATGCCTGACCCAGGAATTTCCACATGAAAAAGAAAAAAAAAGATTGTAAATGGTTTAAAAGAGCAGGCCATATTTTGTATCATAACAGTAATTAGCTTTTCATGCAATAGGCTCACAATAAATACTTACTGAATTATTAGAGACCTTAGGAGGATATGTGTTTGTGTGGGAGCATGAGGGTAGGAGTTTTAGGAAGCTGAGATGGACTCTGGCATTGACTGCCAAAACAGTTGCCATGAAGGAGAAAGAGAAGGCTATTTGTGTGGAACTGACAGACTGAAGAGAGGTTCAGTTTGCTGCCTCTGTTATACTCTGGGTAGGCAGAGGGGGAGGTGTAGAAATGGCATCCAGTCTTGGAGTAGGTTGGAGGAGACAGATGAGAGAAAAGCAGTGCGCAGGCTACTGGGTTAGAGAAGTGACATTTTCTTCTGGGCAAGCAGCAAAGGAAAGGAAGGCCTGTAAAGAGCTGGTGATGATACTGACGATAGTGATGATCACAACAATGATGGTGTCACCTTGTAAATTCCCTTGATCCGCTTGGAACACTACTCGGGTACAAAAGATGTAGCGCTTCCCTGACAGTCTCTGATCCTTCCGTGAAGCAGATCGGCTAACTCTTTACCACACCACATCCCGGAGACTAGGAGGGATGAAAGGCCACAATCTTTTCTTTTTTTGTTTTTTTTTTGTTTTTTTGTTTTTTTAGGCCTGCACCCACAGCACATGCAAGTTCCCAGGCTAGGGGTCGAATTGGAGCTGTAGCTGCTGGCCTACACCACAGCCACGGCAATGCGGAATCTGAGCCATGTCTGTGACCTACACCACAGCTCAGGGCAATGCCGGTTCCTTAACCCACTGAGCAAGGTCAGGGATTGAACCTGAGTCCTCATGGATATTAGTCAGTTTCATTATCCACCGAGTCACAGTGGGAACTCCGAAAGTCCACATTCTAATCCTTAGCCTCTTCTCACTTTGTCTAAGAACAGCATTCAGGGCTTAGCTTCACAAACTCAGCATGGGAGGATGCTACTTCCTAAGGGCAGCGGTATCACTGCTCATTCCCCAAACACTGACAGTGGTGGGTAGAAATTCAAATCCCGTTTAGGGCCAAGCCAGGGCAATTTTAGGACTGTTAAAAACAGCACAAGAGCATGTGCCATACAACTGAAATGGATGTATTTGGATGAGCATACATAAAGAAACAGGAAGAATACAGGGGAAGAATTCAGATTTCATTCTGAGGCTGACTTCTTTTTTGTTTTTGTTTTTTAACGAGATGCTTCACACAATGGCATGAATATAAAGTGCAACCCTGAGTCCACTATATGAAAATTCAGCCTTCTACAGGAATATGTCATTATATAGTAGAAAATCTAAATATAAAATCAGTAAAATGTTGACCAAATCTAGCTCTTTTCTAAGCCTTACAAGTAGTTCACTGAAACCAGACAGTATTTCAAATCACAGAGTAAAACCCAATTTAAGGTAGAATGATGGGATATTGGGGTAACTGGGGGAGATTCCACACATATGCTGATTTCACTCCTCCTTTGAAAAGTGAATTTGTTTTCAAAGCGTATTAAGCATTAACACGCTAAAGTAAGGTTGCAATAGTGATACTAGAAATACACAAACGATGGGACTGAATGACCTCTCTGCTGAGAGGAAAGGGAATGACGGGCAAAATAAACTTCTCCCAACTGATTTAACCTTAGGCACCTAAGTCTGCACCCTTTTCAGGGACATGGTTCCAGAGGATATTTGCTGGCCGCTTCCTAATTATTCACCGTCTTTCCCTCATTCCAAAAACGTTTAGATTTTCCTTCAAGAATCAACCAATCCCTAAATTCTTAGCTGTACTTAGGTTGAACTGAACCCATCTTCAGTCCTGGAGTTAGGCTTTGAAGAGTTAACCACGCCTGTGCATGCCATCCACATGGCCACAGTGATAAGCGGACATTTGATATGTGCCAGTCCCACCAGAGTAAACCCCAAGACATGGCTGGGAATACCAGGACACAGTTTCTTTCTTTCCTTGGGAGAGTAATTAAGAGGTACTGGGCCTACAACTGCTATAACCCTTTTTGCTATCACAAGGAGACTCTGCCTAAGGACAATACCAATAGGTTAAGGAAAACAAAATAGAAAGAACTGCAGGAAAACAGAACAGGAGCCTGAGAACACAAACTGTTGGTCCAAACCTCACAGGTACCTAGAACTAGCTCTTCAAGTCTGTGAGACAAACAAACCCACCCCTCCTTTTTTATTTAAATCAACTGAACTGGTGTTCTTATTAATTTCAACTGAAAGGTTCATAACTGACAATATTCCATTCATTTGATTAATGGTTTTTAAAATAAATATGAATAGAAGACTGAACTACATTTTAGTCTTTGATGGAAAGGCTAATAAACTATCTTTTGTGTAGAGGAAAACTAGTTTCTTACTATAACTGAAATTTTAAAATATATTATTTGCTTAGACCCAAGCATCCCTTCATTATTTTTGGAACTTCCTAAAATTTATGCCATATGGAATCTGGAGGGGGGATGTCTGAATTCTAAATGAAGAGTCTCAACCATTACAAGCTGCATAAAACATAAGTAAAACACCATTGCCAATTTTTTTTATTTGTATACCCTATTTTAGATCTGGGAATCTGACACTAAAAATGGTCTCAGATTTAATGTTGATTTGTATTCAATGCCAACAATAAAAAAAAGAACCTTAGTTAATATGTCTTTGGTGTTTTTATTTTAGAGAACTGCTACTTCATAAGAGCGGTTTCCCAGATTGAGTAGGGGCTTGGGCGGGGGAGAGATGGTTTATTCTTTTCATGTGAAGAAAAATTTCCACCAAAAGTCTGGAAAAATATGCAACAGTCTTTTCTGCAAGAACTTATGAAAGTAATGAGATTTCCCCCCCTTAGCTTCTAAGAAATTTACAGTGAGCCACATTGTTCTTGCGTAATCTAGTCTTGGGACACATAATTTTAGAACCTGAATATACCTTTTTGCATGTAAAAATAAAAGTAATTTTGGCCCTTGTAATAAATCAATAGTTAAACAGGAGAGCTGTGTTTACTCTAGTCTTGTCTGCTGCCTTGTTCGACGGCTAGAACCAAATACCTTAATCCAAACTTGACTTCCCAAATATTTCATCATTATTGTGCGTTCTCGCTGTCTCCCATCTGTGTTCAATCAGACCGACATCTATTGGTTCAAAGAACTTTGCACATCTGCCAGCAGACAAAGGATGCTTGGTGCCAGATCCATGCTCACCCACAGGTAACTCTGGACTTTGCACCTCGCTGTTTTGCAGATATTTTCTCTCACTATACAGAAGCTTTCTTCCTTGGACAGTAGATTTTTCTTCCTGTGGTGGGGCAGTCCAGTAAGAACCTAAGCTGGTTGCTGAAAGATCGTCTGTGTAGAGCAGACATCACCTACGCCCCACTGGGTGGTGGAGATGGTGCAGTAAACACCAAGTCCAGATCCCAGGTATTACGTCCATATTTATTCAGTAAAGACTAGGTGGTTTGGGACTATAATAATCAACCTCTTGTTTTCACAAGGTTTTATAAAATGTAAGACCATCTAAACATGTTTTAAGGTCAACGCTTTTAAAGTCAAAAACAAAATGTACAACAGATACTGGGAAGGCTCTTAGTTGTGGCTAAAGTCGCTGTGAGAACTCCACCCGACCCACATCCTAGGTGAGTACAGGAATGCACAGGATTATCCCATTTACTTCAGTCTCTTTTCTGACACTGTCATTTTCCTTAAAGCTGTACCACTTCCTGCTTACCTTTTTTTAATGCAGTTTCATGAGATAAAAATGACACTATATAAAGAGATATGGTACTATACGATTTCTGACAAGACTCTTCTTTCCGCCAAGAAATTCAACAATAAATAGGCATTATGTTTAATCATTTTAAAGGAAGTCAAGTCTAAGATTTGTTATTTTTATTCCAGAGCACAGGCTATACAAATATATTTCTTCTTTCTTATAAAAGAAAATAAACTTCTTAAATAAGCTATCCTATTTCCTCTGGCTGCTGGGCATAAAATGTGCCATTTAACTAAAGACTATTTTATATCTCTTCCCTTTAATCCTGTTCATTGCCCACAAAATAATGTACATCTTTCACCTTCAGTATAGATTGAATGAGAAAAGGCCTCAAACATATGTGGTTAAAGAAGTTTGTTTTCTGAAACAAAAATCTGCAGATTGAGAAACCATTTCCTTAACATGTTAAAGATTTAGTCTTTGAGCATGATCAAAGGTGTGTCACTAAGACATAGTAGCTTTTGGTCTAAGATCCTATTGAGGATTTCCTATTTCATAGCCTGCCAGGGCATTTCCATCCTTTCCTAAGGGTACTTCAAAGAAATGAGTAAAGTTTCTTGAATATATAAACCTTAAATATATTTAACCCTCTTAACGTGCAAATAGTAGTAGATTACGACCAACACTACTACCACTGTGATTACAACTATGATTACTGGTTGCAGACAGAATCTGTCGGCTTCCTAGAAGGGAGCATATAGAAATGTGAAGGAGACTTCTATATTTTCTTTTTCTAATTTCTAAGATTCCTGAGGGTTTAAAATGATCTTGTGAGGATGCTGGTAAAACCACAGCTGAAAATCCAGAGAATGAGCATTCTATAAAGCCTAAGAAGGAAATAATACCAAAAGCTTTAGAAAGCTGTGGATTTTTTTTTAAAAAAGAAGGTGAAAGATGAAAGGAAAACCTGCACGAGTAGCATACCAAGAAACAGATGGTCTTTTTAAAAAGTGAACCCAGACTGTGCCTTCCACAAGCATGCTTCTTAATTGTAGCATACTGAGCACTTCTATGCAGATTATTTCAATTGCTATGCGCGGAGCCGAATAAACAGGGTTAGCTCATTGACATTAAATGACATAGTGTACTTGGAGCTCATCTACTATTTAGTCTGTAAACACCTGATATGCAAAAATTGTATGAGGAAACTAGTGCCAGGACAGTTTAAGATTAACCAATGTTCAGTGAAGATTTAAAAGCTTGGCTTTCATTTTGCAAAAGATGCTCCCTTTCATATTTAATCAATGAACTCAGTTCCGTTTTAAGCACTCGATTTAGAATGTATGATTTTTGTTTCATTTTAGCTTATTCCAAAATGAGTTAAAAAGGAAGCTTAGAAACTAGGAGGGGGAGGGAAAAAATAACTCAAGAACTTACATGAGTTAAACAGAAAATTTCACAAGAAAAATTCAGAAGCAAGTAGATTATTGACTTTACTTCCACTGGGCAGACTGAGGAATAACAGTTTAGATGGCTATGTCTATTTAGCACAGAGTCATAGAAACAGTAACGATGAACCTCAGTGAAGGTCTTCCACCTTCTGACTTTGGTCTGTCGGCTTAATGTGCCCCGCACCTTGCTGAGGAAGTCTTTCAAAGAGGGTAGAGGCTGACCTACTGACACAGAAAAACAAGCTGCTCCCTTAGCCATCTGGGAGGAGAACAGCTGGACCAGTGCGGGTCTGCTCTGAAGAAGAAGGGTCAGATCTTCCTTGCTGGGGGGGCCTCATGGTGGCAAAGCCAAAAGTGGTTCAGAGAGTCAGCGCACTGCTGCTCTCCAACCTTCTGGGATGGCTGGAACTCAGGCAGGGGTACCTTTCAGAGCTGGGAGGGGCAGGGGCGGGGGTACTTTCGGCACCTCTAGGAGAGTTGAGATTACAGCATCCTGTTACTCAAAATGCCAGGTTTTTCTCAAGGACTCCTGGATCACTATCTTCTCATTAATTTTCATACTAACTTTCCAAACTGATCTTTTTTGTGTGTGGACAGAAAATTTTGTTCAGCTTTACGCTCATTTTACAAGTGCTCTTACCGATCAAGCAACCAAGCAAATTCTGAAGACTAAACCTTGGAACAAGACTATGCATTAACTGTGTGCTCACATACCTATACTGAAGTACTGTATATACATAAAAGACATGCACTGAAATATCTATCTATACATATCTATATTTAATATATCTTTATAGTTGATATAGTTAACTTACTGACATATATCTCTATAAATGATACATATACCCATGTAAACGATACATAATACCAGCAGTAATGCCTCCCGTAATTCCTAGTGCTCCACTGAGTTATGGGAGGCAAGGTGCTTTCAACAGACTTTAAACTCCTCAAAGACAACCATGTGTCATGCTCCTTTGTTGATCTCCATGATGCTTAGCCTTGCTAAGTAACTATACCAAGCAATCTTTGCTCAGCCCACCTCTGGATTTTGTCTTCTGATCCAGGGAAGTTACACATGAGCTCTTATTTTTGTTCTACTTACATTTCAAATTTGACCTTCCCTCTGCTGGCATTATTCATGTATTATATTTTTTTTGGGGGGGGGATAAATTTACAGAAACTGAGCATTTGGTAACTTAACTTTCAAGCAGCATCTCTGTTTTATGTTACACCATAGAAAAACTTTGTTTACTTTGCAACAAATACTCCTTGAATCATGTTTTTCTTTTTATACACAGAGAAACAGATTTTCACTGAGTTGGAAAGAGGAAAAACACGTAGGGTCCTGACTAAATAGAGATTGGATTTCTTGTTGTGGCTTCTACATAACAAGTAATTGGGACTATAACGCTGGCAGTCTTGACTCCTCTCTTGCTCTCACATCCAAATTTGCTCCATTAGCAAGTTCTATTGGCTCTGCTTTCCATCGATCCAGAATCCAAGTGCTTTTTCCCACCTCCTCTGCTACCACTCGGGTCCAAGCCAAATTCCTCTCCCACCTGAATTACTGATGAATGCAACAGCATTCTAACTTGTCCCTCTCCATCTGCCTCTGTCTCCCTAGAAACCATTCTCATAAATGGCCAAAAGGGATCCATTTAAAATGAATCAGCTCAAGTCCCTCCTCCATGCCTCACACAGAGTAATGTCCAAAAAGCTTTAATGTTCTCGCCCCCTTTACCTCCTGGTCTTTTCTCCTTCTGCTTTTGATTTTGCTGACTCCAGTCCAGCATTACTGCCCTCTTTACTGTTCTACCAACAAATAAATTGTCCTCCCATCTCATGGCCTTTGTACCTACAGCTCCCTGCACCCAGACATGCCCAGTCCTCTCTCTCCCAAATCCTCATGGCTCGCACTCTCACCTCCCTCAGATCTCTCTGAGTTCCCTTCTCAGTGAGCTCCCCCTAACCCCTGGTTAAATGCACTGCTTTCCGTCCTCCCCTATTTCCCCTGCCTGGTCTTATTTGTCTCCTAAGGCTGATTCTATTTACTTACTTACATTAGAATATAAATCCCTTTGGGGCAAGAATTTTGCCACTTCCCTGTTTTATTTACAATACCTAGGACAAGCCTGGGGTACAACACTTAATAAATAAAGAATAAATGAATGATGGCTAAACAGTGCAACGAAGTAAACTTTTAAGATCTAGTTTTATGCCACAGTTGCAGAACGCACACCTAAAACTTAAGCCCAGCAGCAAAGTTATTTAGTTTTGTGACTCCTTTTCAGTCATCAGATATTTCAAAATGACATTAGTTTTTTGGGGGATTTTTTTTTTTTTGGACAAACAGGCAAATGGAGAACAGAAGTGACTGGGCCTGTTGCATTTATATCTAAACTGTGGATGTGAATCTTAATACATGGCCACCAGTCACAGCAACACCGACTTTGTCGCCTCATCAGCAAAACTCTGGTGGCCAGAAAGAGTTAATACAATTTTCAGGTGACTACGAATCACTACAAGGCATTGGGACAACCGAGGGAAATATGAATTTGAAGTTTTTTTTTGGATGGTCAACTTTAAAGGACAATGAAATGATATCTGGGATATGACTAAATTCACACCCCGAATTATGAAGTGAACTTTTGAGAAAATTGAATGACTTCTGTATAGCACCTTTTATAAATCTAGCAGAAACCAAATTTACATCAATGCCAAAGGCAGAGTGAATCTTTCTCCAGGAAGTGCCTAATCCTGCAATAAACCTGTTGAAGAGACAGGTTTAATGTTCACCAAGGCTAAGTGTTTAAGAGGTCTCCGTGGTATAATTTATCACGACTACAAGTTCCTGCTTTCCTTTAAAAGCCGTGAAAATTGCTCCCCAGTCCCACTAGGAACTAAGCTGCTCATGTCAGGATCACAGTTTACAATTCGTTTCTATTTTCATAGCACTTTGTTTATTTCTTGTTGAAAAAAAATAGATGCTATTATATACACTACAAAGCCACAGGATGTAGTCATATGAAAATTCAAAGGATAAAATATTTGAAAACTAACACTGCTTGACTATAATAAACTGAGTAAAACAAGACACAACATTCTGAATAGCTTTCAGATTTTAAATGGGAATGAGGGAGGTGGTCACTGAATTTTTATTTCTAATCTAGCCAAAAGTTAATTATTCACCATTCGTATTAGCACAGTCTTAGAGTTCATGAGGTTTATTCAGGGATATTGTAAGGCTATACATTCCTGAGTTCTATTCATCACACTAGTTAAAGAAGAAAATGTGTGCTAAATTACCCATGTGCAATAGTGTTCAAAATTAATGTTGTAGGACTCTAAAGAGAACATTGCTGCATTTACATGCCAAAAATATAAGAATAAATAAAGACACAGTTGGCAAAGATTTATTTGCGTTTTATTCTGCTTTAGAAAACAAACGAAAACCAGAGTTCACGTCATGGCTCAGTGGTTAACGAACCCGACTAGTATCCATGAGGATGCGGGTTCGATCCCTGGCCTTGCTCAGTGGGTTATGGATCTGGCATTGCCGTGAGCTGCGGTGTAGATCACAGATGCGGCTTGGATCCTGCGTTGCTACGGCTGTGGTGTAGGCTGGCAGCACAGCTCTGATTCGACCCCAAGCCCAGGAACCACCATATGCTGTGGGTGCGGCCCTAAAAAGACATACAAAACAAAACAAAAACAAACCGATTTTTTCTTTTTTTTTTTTGTCTTTTTAGTGCCACACCCGCAGGATATGGAGGTTCCCCGGCTAGGGGTCTAATCGGAGCTGTAGCCACAGGCCTACGCCAGAGCCACAACAATGCCAGATCCAAGCCATGTCTGCAACCTACACCACAGCTCACGGCAACGCCGGATCGTTAACCCACTGAGCGATGCCAGGGATCGAATCTGCAGCCTCATTGTTCCTAGTTGGATTCGTTTCCTCTGTGCTGTGACAGGAACTCCCAAAAACAAACCAAGTTTTAAAAGTGTGCAAGTGTATATGTATGCACATATTTGATGCCAGGGTCCATTTTCAGGGAGATATCCATTTACAACAATACTATTTATTAGTAGTCACAAGAGGACCAGTGAGGTCTGAAGAGCTTCCTATCAATGATAAACTGCAGCCTTTCTCAGATTTTCACTTCAGAGCATCCTTTCGTAGAGTTTTACTGTTAAATTTTAAGAGGACATTTGGTGCTAGTTTTTGAAATTCTAAACATTTAGCTCCAACTTTTGATTACAATTTCAGATTCTTGTCAGAGTGTGCTTTCTTTAAAAATGGCATCTGATCTGCTTCTCATCTTCCTCATCTCCATTTTATGTACCATATATGATGCTGAGCACAGTGGCTGGGCACATACATTCCCACATGCACATCCATCCCCATATATTACCATATATTCATTTACAGTATTAAGACGGCAGTGACACAAAATTTGGTATCAATCAGCTCTTCCGATAGATTTTTCACTGCAGAAAGCAATGCAGTTGAAGAGAGGAAAGCAGGATGGCAAAGGGCAAAAGGCACAGCAGGTGGCTTGGCATGAAGGAAGGGGCTTGCGGCAGATAGGAATGTTGAAAATGGAGATGGCAAGCCAAATTTTTCTCACTTAATATACAGAATACAACTTCGCACAGAACTTAAAATGTTAAATCTAAGCCAACTGTCATTAAGGACACTGAAAACCAGGAAGGGGCAGTGACAGTTGCCAGGGTGAACACCCCAATACTAATGTTTCTCCACTGGTGAGTGCTAAGGTAGCTGGGGCAGTGTCCTGTGATCAAGAAAGGGGCCCCAGGACCAGCACTGTATCATGTCCTGTCTGTGATCTTGGCCATGAAGCAGGATGGCTGAGAGGGAACAGCAAAAGAAAAGCACTTAAAAGAAACCAATGGCATTTTCCTGTAGTACAGCAGGTTATGGCTCCGGTGCTGTTGCTACAGGGGCTCAGGTTCGATCCCTGGCCCCGGAACTTCCATGTGCCACTGGTATGGCAAAAAACAAACCAAACTAAACCAGAACAAAAACCACAAATCCAAAACAAAACAAGAAACGAAGCATGGGCTAGAGATTTGGCCAGGGACAAACAGTCGCAGTCACAGCCTAGGATGGGAGAAGGGGACATTCCCTCCTCAATCCATATATAAAGAAGACCTCTTCTCATTTAGGCTTGGATCTCCCACACCTGAAATTGAAAAAGACTGATTTCTATGCCCTTTTCTGCGATCGCTGCAGCTCTCTCTCCCCCTCTTGCTTCCCAGGGAAAATCAAGTCTCATAACTCAAACTTGATTTGGCTCGGATTTACTGAGTCCTGATTCAATTCAATTTCAATATCTATGGAGCACCTGCTGAATACAAAGCTCACATTTGTGACTACACAGGTAGGACAGGACTGCTGGGAACCTACAGCTTGTGGCAGAGACCTGGGCATCATCAGGCAGATACTGAGCAAGGATGCCTTTGTTCGCTTCCTTACATAGGTACCAGGTGATGGCAGGAAAGTCAGAGAAAGGCCAATAAGATGTGCTTTCCTTTAGTGTACAGAACATTTCATTTCCCAAATGGATTGAGGTCTGGAAGAAATACCACAAGGCATGCTGAATCTCTGAATGTGGAAGATTTGCAATGTGTGCTGTGGGCACCAGAGTCACTAATATGTATGAAAGTCCACGGGACTATTTCACCATGTAATACATTACAATGTCTGAAAAATCAATGTCCTAGGGCACAGAAAGATGAATACAGAGCTTTTCAATTATCTTTTTTTTTCCTAAAAATATTTCTCCCTTCAAACAGATTCAAAAGGCAATATGACATTGTTTTCATTTTGGTTAAGAAGATGTTGAGTCTATGCAAGGATCTCAGCCGGTTCAATCCCACCGGGTAATGGCCCACCGGGCAAAAGACTGTTTAGACCCTGAGAACACAGTAGGTTAATAAAACTCTCCCTGAGAGCTCAGTGAATGAAGATGAAGTATCTTTAGCAATTGACTTGTCTGCTTAACAGTCTAGCTGCACCCAACTTCAAGACTGACATTGTCTTTTTTTTTTTAAACTGATGTCTTCTGTCAGTAAGTACATGGATCACAGTATTGTTTTAAAATAAAATTTCCTGTCACACTCACATCTTGGGAAATATAACAGAAGCAATCCAAAAAGCTCAGTTTCTTCATATTCAGTCAAATAAGAAACCACCATCAGTTTAATATAACAGGCAGAAACCTAACTTTCAATCTCAATTACCCAAAGGCACAAGGTCATCAGCTGCCTTTGAAAAAATAGGGCTGCACATAAATGATATGATATCAAGAATAGCCTTGGAGACTTCCCAGTTTCTTGAGGGGCAGAAGGGAATATTCCAGTGGGACACAGAGCATTCATTCTGTGTTTCAGAATAGTTGTATTCTATCTCATGCCCAAAGCACTCCCTACTAGTGTTAATAAGGTGTGCAGAGAAGGCTTGGCGGGCTTGTTACAGTGGAAAAGACCTTTTTCCAAACCAAATTTGACTAGAAAAGCCAGAGAGTGATGAAATCAAGAGAAGAGTGACTCTGTAGCAATGCGTATGCAAGTGTGTTGGGGTTGGGAGGAGAAGGAAGGGGTCTAAATGATGATAGAGCACAAAAGATGTTTGGTAAGTATTTTTTAAAAGAGTAAATGACCTATTATTTCAGGACAGCACAGACTGGATTGCTCTGAAGTCCCACAATATGTTTACCTTAAATACACCCAGCTTGTGCTTTCCTCTGGTGGACTATTATCACATTTTTATCTATGTCCTGGTCTTGGTAAATAGGCCCCTAGAACCAGGGAATGGCTGGGCTGCTTGAGCCATGAAAGTGGAGATATATTCAGTCTTTGATTCCTCCTATTTCTTGGCTGATTCATGTCATCTTAACTCCCAGGTACTTCCTAATTACATTCCCACAGCTGCCTGGCACGTTGACCAAGAGTGTCTGCTACTGGCCATCTTCCAAACCCCTGCACCTAGTGCTCCATTTTCAGAAAACCCATGTTCAATAGCTTTGCATTCTACTTCCAAGAGGATGCCTTTGTTTCAGATCTTTAAATTATTGCTATAGTGAAAGAAATGTTTTGTTTTGTTTTTTTAAAGCTGGAAATAGTTAAGGTTCTTTCCTACAACACTAAGGTACTTGATATGCTACATTTATTTTCAAGGACACAGGATTCTTAATATCCATTCTTTCATTGATTCATTCAACAAAAATTTATTGAGTGCCTGCTCTCTGGGAAGCACTGTCCTTGACTTTGTGGTATAACAATGAATAAGACAGATAAATTCTCTTCCTCCATGACGGTAATGTTCCAGCGGGAGAAGTCCAACAAACAAACAAATAAAGGGACAAGAAGAAATAAAGAACACAAGAGAGCGATAAATGCACTGAAGGAAAGTAAACAGGGTGAGGCAATGAAGATGAGGGGCTGCGACAAGGGGCTATTTTATGGAACAACTAGGGAAGTTCTACCTGAGGAGGTAAAAGCTTAGTGATACCTGAATTTTGAGAGAATGTTCTTTTGAGACTTCAGTTTGTAGCTTTCACCAGAAAATACCAAAGATATGAAGAAAGTACATAAAATCTCTTTTTATTTGCCTGCATTCATGTGGCTTAGGTTCCACTAAAAGCTAAGCTTCATGGCAGAGAGCCGCATACATTTCTAATCGGGTACAAGGAGTCTTATTAGAGAAATATTTATTACATGTAGCTGCGTAAAGCACTCCAGATGGCATCTGGGCATTTGCATAGCGCTCCATGGCAAATTAATAATCATTAATTAAGGGTTAGAGTATTCTGAATAAGCTGGCTTGAATAAAGACAAATAAGGAGTCAGGCCAGGACTTAACCCTCTAGAAAACTTTTAAGCAGAAAAGGTTTGGCCTTGAGGCCGCTCTATTCTCCTTCTAGAATTTTCTTTTTATCATATTAACCACCAATGTACCTGGAGTCTAGGTGTTTTACAGCTTAGCAATTCTGGATTTAACTAAGTAATTGAAATGACCTGCCCTGAAAAGAATCAGAGGAACCCTCCTTTTAACCTAAAAGCAATTTCACCAGATGATCTGTTTTAAATTGGGTAAACCATCCATCATGATATTCTTGAGATCAATTTAAGAATTCAACAAAATTTCTTGTGCCTAATAACACCTTGCTCAGCTGCAGAGGATATGTGAAATAGAGCAATTCTGGAATCTTTGCATTTTCTGATTTGTGTTATGGTATAATACAATGCAAGAATTGCTTTTGACCCTGTCAAGTGGAACCTCAAGGACAAAGATCTTATCGTTTCTTTTCCTGGAAAATTGATGTAAAGATTCAATTTACTTTGGAGTGTCCAAGTGCTTCAGCAACCAAGGGGTGGGGGGGAGATTGATTTTTCATATGGATGTTATGTAATTAAGTTCTAATTTGATCAAAGAGCTGATCAAAAAGTGGTGACCATTCTAAAATGTTCCTCAGTGCCAAACAATTACATGTAATGCTTTTAGAAAGAAAAGCTCTCAAGTGGATTTCGTCTATGTAGTTCAGGTACTGTGTTACCATATTAATATATATATGTATCTCCAGCGCTTGTACACGCCTCTTATGTTTCTATGTATTTTGAACTTGCCATATACATAGCCTTATTTTGAGCTTGCCACATAGCCTCTACTCTATGGAGCCAATGCTATCCATGCCCTCCTATGTTCCTTCTATAATCTGTTTCTGAAAAAGGCCACTGTTTCCTATTGCAAGCACCTGTGACTCCACTGAGAATGCTCTCTGGCCCCAAAGCAAGCCTGGGCAGCCCATGGTGCTGGTTGGAAATGCCAATTTTAACTACCCAGAAGCAGCCTTTGGCCAATAACAGAAAGGCAATGGGTGATAAACACTCCATGTTCTTTTCTCCCTGGAGAGACAACTCAGGGGCATGTTCTATGTCATCTTCCAGAGACGCCCCCCAAGTGGGGTTGAGCCCGTTGCCCATCACAGTAATGTGTTTCTAAAGGTACCCTCCAACCCTCCAATGGTTTTCTTTTCTTGCCCCTTCTTCCATCCCCACCCCCTTACCACAGCCTCCTAAATAACTACGTATATTCAAATCCTTGCCTCAGAGTCTGGGGAATTAACAACCTAAAGTAATCTATATCTCAAATACGCAAAGAGACAATTCATTATAAATGATGGGTACAGTGTAAAACCTTTTTTGCATTTCTTATAACACTGAACTCATCCCTTTGCACACAAAATGTGTCATTAATAATGATGAAGAAAGCATCTGACATCATCTGAGCATGATCTCCATGTTACGCCATGTGCCCAACTTTATATCCTGTTGACACTCTCCATATCCTTGTGACACAGGTACTATTGAAGGTATAGACTTTATTTCACTGATCACTGTTCACATGAAGTACTAAATGGTCCTAACTTATCTTGGAGCAGAATTAAATATTACCACTACTGCATCTCTCCATATTGTTAGCTTTTTAATGGGAATAATAATAATGATGATAATAAAGGAGACAATTTCTTCTTTACCTAGCACAGAGGCTAGCTATTATGCCATCTTCACTGTAAGACTCAGCTCCTTGAATGGTAACTAACATATATCAGGCACTCATAAAATACCTGTTGCCTAAACCCAGTTTTTCAGATGATGTAATAATGACTTGGAAAAGTAACTTGCCAATGATTCTGCTGTAAATGGCAGAGCTAATTCCATAGTTCAAGCTCTTAATCCCACACTCTACTAGAAGGTGATCTATATGAGGAGGAAAATATTTATTTGCTCTTGGCTTGCAGAGAGATTAAGAAGTATGTGGGGTTTTTAACATACTTGTCACACCACAAAACAAACAAACCCGAAATCTGCATTACTGGCATCTTCATTTACTGATTATACTAGTCATAACTTTTTGGCTACATGAATCCTTCTCTGCTCTTTCTCCTTGCATCTCTTGAATAAATAAATTCAAGTGTTTGCCTTGTATATGGTGAGAGTATTCCAATGTTTAATTTGGTGATTAATGTGTGTTGTGATCCCTAGTAAATGTCCTGCTTGTTTAACAGCCATTTCTCAGGTCAAAGGAAGCATAACTAGCCTGTCTGTCTGAAGTAAATGTCTCTCCTTAATTAGTGTCATGAGAGAGGCAGTGGGAGTAGTGGAGGCAATATTTTTTTCTCCTTCAAAATGAATTAGGAACATTTACTACTTCAAGAAAAAACTTTTTTCAGTTACTAATGTACATTTTTTGAGCTATCTATTCCTGACTTCAATAAGTTAGTGATTTTGCTTAGTCCATTAACTGGAAAACTATTTATTTTTGTTGGACTACTGACTTCGATTTTGTTTAAAAACAAAGCACAACATAATTACTGATCAAACATTTAGAAATGAATATGACCAGCATCCATGAGGATGCAGGTTCAGTCCCTGGCCTTGCTCAGTGGGTTAAGGATCCGGCATTGCCATGAGCTGTGGGGTAGGTTGCAGATGTGGCTCGGATCTGGCGTGGCTGTGGCTGTGGTGTACGCCAGCAGCTACAGCTCCGATTAGACCCCTAGCCTGGGAATCTCCATATGCTGCAGGTACAGCCCTCCAAAGACAAAAAAAAAAAAGAAAAAAAATTAAAGAAAACAAAGCAATAAATGATGTACCTAAAATCAATAACTGTAAATTATACAGGTGAAAAAGTAATTTTTAAAAATACGCTAAACCTTAAGCCGTCTATAGAACTGGTCTTAGTGATTATTAAAATGATGTCTCTAGGGAGTTCTTTCTGGTGCACTGGGTTAAGAATCTGGCATTGTCCCTGAAGTGGCTTGGGTCAGTGCTGTGGTGTAGGTTCTATTCCTGGCACAGGAACTTCATATGCGGCAAGTGCAGCCAAAAAAAAAAAAAAATGATGTCTCTAAAGTCCATTGACTTTTAATAAAAGACACCAAATAGAAAAGCAAATGCTCAGTCAATTTCTCTTTGGATATTTAAAATGTAAAAGGTAAATCTATTTTGGTGATTAGCCATGACAGAGTGACATGTTATAAATAATAAACAGCCTCTAATAACTATAACTACATTACATAATAGCAATATTTAAATAACAGTTCATAGTCACATTGCATGCTCTTGGCAATTAGCCATATGAGGAAAAAATACGACGATAACTCCTACTTCAGAGTTATATTTCCCAAGGTTTTGTAGAAGAGCAAGTGAGTACTTAAGACTCTTTAGAAAGCTTTAAAGTCTTTGATTCTTGAGCATTCCATCTGCCCAAAAGCTAAGAACAATTACTTCCTTTATGTGAAAGATTATGAGCCAAATGTGAAAACTGAAACATACAGAAAAGAATTTCTCCAGTTAATAAGCTCTCATAAGACTTTAACTGCAAACACATAATGATTCTGTAGTAAATAAAACTGGATATAAAAGAGCATATTATCTATCACAAGGTTATGTTTTTCACCAGCACAGTAATTTTCTTCTGAAGAAAAGATTCTGTAATTTCAAAGAAGCATTCTTTACAGAGAGGAAAAAAAAAAACCTAAGGTTTTTTTTTTTTTTAAATTATGATAATAAATTGACACCCGACATAACAAACCCTTTTTCCTGACACGTGCCAATTGGTATTCTACATGTATTCCAAGAAGTTAAGGAGCAAGAATAAAAGAGATTGCACACAACCTTTTTTTCATATCATGTCAGAATTACTCTTTTAAATTCACCTGTGCTTATAACTGACCTCTTTTGGCATGTAGATATTTAATATCCAAATATTTTAAGGATGGAAGATGATATTATAAAACAAGTAATCTCTTACCATCCACTTACAGAGGCTTTGAAAATATTAAGGCTATCCTGGGAAAAGACTTTCTTAGATAGTTCTTCTCAACCATGACAAAGGAAATTCTAAACAATAATTAATATGAGAAAATGTGATTGCTCTTTGAGCGCCAGTATAGAAAACGTGGGTATTTCTTAAAAATCTGGTAAAGAGAAGCAGCATGTAGAGACACACAAAGAAGAAAACAGGGCTCCTACGGGGCCCGCTCATGCTCTAAGGAAAGCGTTTCACTAAGATTAAAGAGGCAGTGGGAAAAAAAAAGCCTTTGACTGGCTTTGCAGGAAAATACATATACAGTAGCAATCCACCACACCCTTAGTTGTGAAACATTTATTCTTCTAAACCTTTATTTACTTAAGAGAGTTTTGCTCTAGGATTTGTTCTAAGAGACAGAAAGCTACTTTGATTTTTTTTTTTAAAGGTCAGCAAAGATGACCTCCCCAAAATACTTGCTAGATATTCCTTTTGAAGAGGTAACATGGCATTTAGAAATAATACATGTTAATTTTACATACCAAAACCCAATTACTACTACTTCTAAATGACCTGATATACTCAGATTTAGGAAGACATGTAGTTTGCACAGTCAGTTCACTGATCAATAGCTTCAACATTTTATTTTAGGAGAAGGACAGAGTCTGAAGAGAAAGAGGTAGTGGTTTGAACAGGATTAATTCCAAACATATGATTACTATAAGGATGAAAGGCATGTATCCCTAATCTTTCCACTAAGCTTCCTTCATCTGTTATATGGCTGTGGACCCGCCTGTGATTATACAATCATCACTGTAAATGCATGCAGCCGCTGGCAGAGAATGTGCTCTTAAAACTGAAGTTACATATTTCCTAATTACCTCTCTGGAAGAAGAATTTCTTGCTAAAGCAGACCTTTTTTTTTTTTTTTTTCCAATGTACACTGACACTAGAAAAAAGGAAACAATCTCCTTGTACAGGACTGAATCATCTAAGGCTCTCCATCTCGGCACTGCCATTTTACCATTTACCTTTCTTTACATAGTTCAGTAGAGGAGAAATAACACAAGGCAATGAAAGGTGAAATCTCTCTCTGCCTCAAAGGAACTTGCCATATTGGTGGTGAAAAGAAACTCACTGTCAATATTGAAAACTGTTCAGACTAAACAGACACAATAGGGAAAGTCTTCAGAGAAAAATTCATTTTTTAAATGGCTTGTCCTTTTATTTCCTTTGGGGTAGGGTGCAGGATATGGAGCCAAGTGCTTTTGAAATCCTAAATCTAATTATTCTCTGATTTCCAATTTTTCCTGATGCTTCTTTTCCTACTCTAGTCTCATTACTTAAATGAGCCATATTTATTTGGCATTATTACATCTGATAAATTAACGTAAATGCTCTAAAATTACTTTTACTACTACTTAGTGGGAAAACACATATTAAATTATTATAAAAACAATATTTAACTATGATAGTGTATACGAGTGTATGCTAATAAAAATATATATATTAAATATTTTTTCTGATATTCAGAGCTTCTAAGTGTTTCAGCAGATTTTTTTTCAGATTTTACTTTCAATCTAAAATGTTGATTTTATTGAAAACAAGAACATGGTATAAAAGGCAAAAATAGGAGTTGGAATCAGCAACCTATGAAACACAACAATTCTAAGACACATTGGCCAATATAATTATAGGACTCCTCGATGCCTCCAGATCTTCATGGGAGGAATTAAAGAAAGAATGGCTGTATAGCAAAGTGTGTGCTCCATCTCCTCCCCCATCTGTCTATACAAAGGCAAAATGTTTCTGTGGTGACCACCTCAATGAGGAGAAAGTCTAGGGTGGAGAAAGGGTGGGAGCTAGAAGCTACGAAATTTTTATTCTCTATTTCTCTGCATTTCTATACCTATAAAGTCCGGATTTATATATATTCTTTCTGAAAATAATGCTCTAACACTTTCACGTAAATTCCAGAAGAAACTCTAATCCATCCGTAAAGTCTGTTCAGTCTACCACCAGAATGTATCTTGAATCCATTCACTTCTGTCCATCTCCCTGGCACCAACATCTGTCCTCGGACCATAGCAATAATCATCTTTCCACCACACTGCCCGCTCTCCCAAATCCACTCTGTACACAGAAGCCAAAATAAATTTTAAAAACCTATTTCTGATCACACTTCTCTGCATAATGCTCTTTAATGGCTTCTGATTGCATTTAGAATAAAAGTTAAGTGCATTGCCTACACAGGACAATCTACCTATCTGCTTTCTTCTTGCGCATTCTCCCTGTCATTCAGGTTGTAGCAGTCTTCCATCAGTTCCTTCAACCCACCAGATTCTCCCTCTGCAAGGCCTTTGTAGCTGTTGTCTGCTCATATTTATGGGGTCCTATAAATACGTTTTCTTTTTTCAACACTTCTTGTGCTGGGCTCCTTCTCATCTTTCCAGGTTGGGGCTGAGGTATTTCCTTCAAAGACTGTCCTTCTCTGTTAATTCTGTGTAAAATTGGACCCCTACCTTGCTGCTCTTTCTTGTCACAGAATCCTGTAAATTCCCTTAAGAATTACTTTATTATTCAGTTTGTTCATGTTTTTATGGACAGCTTTCCAACCAGTATACAAATCCCAAGTGGTAGGAATGATTGCGTGTGCTTATTCTAGGTTGCAGCTCCAGAGCCTAGGACAGTGACTGGCATAAGTGAATAAACATAAGAGAATGAAGTGAGGTGGATAGGAAATTTAGCAACATTCTAAAGTTCTTTTATATTCACTGCATAGCACTACCTATTTATACATAATTCTGTCCTACAGCACAGTTACTGTATGCTTATCTATGAAAAGTAACTGATTTGTAAAATTAGTGCCTTACTAATAAGAATTAGAATGCTGATGTTCAACATCGCTCCTCATTAGACAAATGCAAATCAAAACCACCATGAGGTACCACCTTACACCAGCCAGAATGGCCATTATCAAAAAGTCTACAAACAATAAGTGCTGGAGAGGGTGTGGAGAAAAAGGAACCCTATTACACTGTTGGTGGGAATGCAAATTGTGCAGTTACTGTGGAAAACAGTATGGAGATTCCTCAGAAAACTCAAAATAGAATTACCATTTGATCCAGCAATCCTACTCCTGGGCATCTATCCAGCAGAAACCATGACTCGAAAAGACACATGTACTCCAGTGTTCATTGCAGCACTCTATGCAATAGCCAGGTCATGGAAACAACCTAAATGCCCATCGACAGAGGAGTGGATAGGGAAGATATGGTACATACACACAATGGAATGTTACTCAGCCATTAAAAGGAACGAATTATCAACATTTATAGCAACATGGATAGACCTAAAAATTATCATGCGAAGTGAAACCAGTCAGACAATTAGACAGCAACACCCAATGCTACCGCTTACATGTGGAAACTAAAAAGACACAACGAACGTCTCTGCAGAACAGACAATGACTCACAGACTTTGGAAAACCTTGGTTTTTCAAATAAGACAATCTGGTGGGTGGGGGGATGCACTGTGGGTTTGGGATACAAAATCTGTAAAATTGACTTGTGATGATTTATGTACACCTATAATTGAAATAAAATCCATTAAGAAAAAAAATAAGTATTAGAATGCTATGTTCTTTTCTTGGGGGGGAAACCTTACTTATACTAGTTTGTCAGTGTTTTCTACCTTGACATTTTCAAGTATTTTCAAGACTGTATAAGCATCTTTTGGAATTTAGCTCTATCGTTTTGTTGTGCTGGATAAAAAGTAAGTAAGAACATTTTTCCTTGGGGCTATATATACAGCCTTTGTGAACAACTGCTTTTGGTTGAACTGAGCAGTTGGCTGAACTGAGCAAAATAGTTAAACCCAAGTAAGTGATGGATAGATACTTCTGAGACTCTGCCAGTTGCACATCTAAACAGATCAAGAGATAGTGTTGGCCTCAAATAGAATCACTTGAAATTGCTTTTACTATGAAATGGCTAAAAAGCCAAGACCTCTTTTGCATTTTTGAGCTATTCACATAAAAGATAATTTTTTAATTAAGTAATTTAAATAGGGGTATCTTTCTGCTTTCTTGCATGGCAGATTTATTCCTACTCCTTGCAAACATGACTTCATTCTGACATTTCTAGTTCAAAACACAATCTCTAGAACACTGCTTCTATTAAGATTTAAAGGCACTTCAGGCACGGAATTCTAGATAAATATTTATTCATGTGCTCACTCCATAGGATAGGTCACATGTTCACATCTTACAATCATTAGGAACATACACTTAAATAAAATATTTATCAATGCCAATTCTATAAGAATAATTATCAATGATATACTTATTTCTTTTTGTGTCCAGCTTCCTGATATACACAGGTAACTCTCAAATTAAAGAGCCTCAGAATCACTAACTAAGTTATTCAAAGGTGCTGATTCTACCTGCAATTATGATTCTATAGGCCTGAGGGTGGAGGGAGTCTAAGAATCTGCATTTCTAACAAACTCTGCAGGTGACCTGGAGGCTGACAGAAAGAGGCATACATGCTAAAATCACTGGTCTAGTCTCTTCTCCTTAGCAGAAGGACTTTTATCTTATACTTTTAATGTCTCCATCAGCACTTTGCACATGACCTGACATCTTGCAGGCATTAATAAATTTTCACTGAACGAATTGTTCATGAGGATAGAAATTTTATTTTATGACTTTATGAAATATCTAATGGAATATTCTCATTGGTATAATATATCTTTTGAAGAGTAATACTATTTTTTTTAAAAAGACTACATTTAAGGGATATGTTTGTGTTTAAAACTTGCTATGAATACAGTGAAACTGGATATTTTAATGACCTCCATGTGTCAAGCAGCAGGTGGAATTACTGTGAAGAGTATAAAAGCACTTTTTACTACTTGACTTATTTTATGCAATTCCATTAATTGTTTGAAATAAAGTGTTGACTTAGCCTACTGAACTCTCAACTCCAAACATGTTTAATAAAACAAACATATTGATTTGTTTTAAAAGCATTATCATATCTCGAATCACTGAACTAAGGCAGTCTTTTTTTCTCCTTTAGCACATGGCAAATGATTTTTTTAAGAATCACAGACAATCTTAAAATATTCAAATTGAATATGATTTATTTCAAACTAAGATATACCTATTAAAATAAGTTTGAAGAGAAAATGGAAAGAATACCAGAGTGTGTGTGTGGGGTAAGCTCATAAATTCTCTAAAACAGTGTTTAGAATCCAAATTACTTCTAAGCCCAAAAAATCTATTACCACCAAAAACAAGAAGCCTGCTAATTAAGGAATACACAGAATGTCTAGTTCAATGTTGATTGTGGATATAAACCAGAAATTCTAGGAATAAGTATAAGGTCATGGTTATTATGAAAGCTCAAAACGGATACAGGAGTTTGAAAAGGAAAAACTGAATGGTAAGAGAAGACAGGAAGAGGCAGCAGTAAATAAAGGACAGGATTTAGGATCAGAAGATACAAGTTCAAAGTACATTACTGTGACTTTAGCCAAATCACTTTGAAGAAATCTCAGTTTTCTTTTTTGAGGGGTGAAATGGCACTGAATCACTGGCTTATCCTGAGGACCTACTATAATCTATATTATGAGTGCCTTGTAAATGGCTCATGGTTTTTATTGGGTTACCATTACAGAGACATAGAAATAGGATCAATGAGTAAAGAATGAGATGAGACTTGGGAAGAGATTTACATTTGCTGTTCTATCCAATTTCACCAGTTTGCACAAAATTCACCCTCTCACCAATCACTCCACCACCACAATATGGGAACATGCATCCCAACTATCAACTTACCAGCAATAGTCACTTAAATTACACCTAAGATAGAGTGACTTAATAGGCTTCTCAAGTATTCATTACACAATTTAATTAGAACTCAAAGAAATGTAAACTCTAAACCCCTTCTTGTCTTCCTAATTATTTCAAATATAAGGAAGCTGTGGTAAGTTTATAGACTTTAAACAACACTCCATCATCCAAATAAGGTTACAATATAGTCACTGAAAGTACCAACTCTATTTGCTTACTTTTTACCAACTTGCCTTTGATTCTGCCTGGGTTTTCATCTTGATTTGCTAGTCCTCCTTTTGCAAAGTGTGAGGTGGTTTAAAAGTTTTAAATATGTGATTTATTCCACGATACATTTCTATCTGGCTGAGCTTGACCATTACATTTATTTTCACTTGAGAAACTCTACAAAAAAAGGTAGCAATTGGTGGAGAGGAGGAAAGGAGGTGAACTCTTTCCACATAATCAGCTTCATAAAAGAATTACATCAAGGAAGAGGTCTGGATTCTTAGGATGAGATGAGGCCTGTGTTTATTCTCAAAGGCAGGGGACTGTTACTGTGCTTCCATGGAACATGAACTTAAGTGGTCTAAGCATGGCCTGTCTTGATATTGCTGGGGCTACATTGTGAGACCTTAAAAAATTCCACATTCCCTCGTGGTATCTGAAATTCTTTTTGCTATAACTGACTCATATTTGCTTTCACCTCTTTTACTTTCCATGAGAAATCTAGGCTGTGGGAAAATAATTATTTTCATTGCAGAATAATCTAAAAGTGAAGTTTAAGCAAAAATGCTATCTCAAACGACATATTTGACTATATATATTGCATTACAGATTTCAAAGAGTCTAGTTAACCAGCTTCTGATTGTCATCTTATATACTAAATGAGAGTTTTATATAAACAAATTGAATCTTTTTCTTAATTTCAAAATAGTCAATATGATAGAATAGGCAGACATAATATTTTAATACTCAAAAAAGACTTTTAGATAATTATTCCAACATTAAAATTATTGAAAAGCTCCATTTAGCCTTAAATCTTTCTTGGATAACTTTGTCAAGGTTTCCTTTTTTTTTTCTTTTTGAACCTAGGTACATACAATGTTAAAGCTTGTTTTCTTACTTTCTTTCCTATTTTGTTTCCTTCATTTCATTTTCTTTTTATTCTTTCACTAAAAGCTATTTTGCAGACTGGCTCTAGTTATCCTATCTGAAATGTGGATCCTCATGTCCTTATTGGGTGTAGGTGGAGAGGAAAACCTCAGCCACTGCTCTAACTGCATTTCAGATAAGCGTTTAACTTTAGGAGTCTTAAGAGCTAGAATTTCTTACTATGTATTGTATTTCCTATAAAAGTATGGAAACACATTTTGAACTATTTATATACATTTTATCATATACCACAATGTACTCTGTAAAGTATATCAAGACATGTTACAAAGGTAGAGACCAAATATTGGCCTTAAACATAGTGCTGTCATTATTAGAAATAAAATGTGGTCTGAAAATATGGACATCAAATCAGGTGGTGTGTGAAACTTACTCTGAGGAGGTTATAGTTGTCATCTGCCTACAGAAAAGAATGGGCAGTAGATCAACAAGATGTCCTTTGTTTTACTGTACTTTGTACATGTGAGGTGTTATTTAAATAAAAAGTGGTATTTTTATGTATTACATGTCTATTTCCTTACAGAAGATGTGCATGTATTAGAGTCTTTGTTTGCTATGTATGAACAGCAGCCTTTAGAAATCAAGGACTCTTAAGAATTGATTTGAAGTAACTGCTGTCCTTTTTACAATGGCAGGAGACCAGAGCAAATATATACAAATATAACTGACTTGCCTGAGCTTTTCTGTAAAAAACCAAACTAAAGCAAACAAAACAATGCTCTTAACTCTCATAAAAGGCATACATACACACACATTTCTCTCCCCCTCTCTCCACACACACATACCCTCACCTCAATATATTGTGCAACGTCTTTTTTAAAAAGTGTTGACAGTGGTAACATAACATTTTCACAATGATTGTCAGGGATCTTTAAGAAAGAGGGTGAATGTGCTCTCAAGGTTTGCCTTAAAAACATTTTATACACTAGTACCTTCGAAGGAATGATAAAATAAAAGGTATAGCAAATAGAATTACACACACTATTTTTTCCTCCAACGCTTTTGTAAGATGTAAGCATGTAAGCTAGCATGAAGGGCCATTTTCCATTTACTAAGCCAAAGAAGAACATTAGGTAACACATGTCGGAACTGAAATGCCAGTGCCAGTTTGTCCAATAGGTTCACAAGACCTCATTCTGTAAATCAGACTAAATAGGAGAAGAAGCAATGGAGGGGGAGCTAAGATTGTATCACCGTAGCAACCATGGGGGTTGGAGGGAGGCAGGGCACCACATGTCACCTGCTAATCAATTAGGAGAACTGTTTGCAAGCTCAAGAAAACCTGAAGAATCAAACTGGACCTGTAGATACCACTATAGTTAGGAGTCAAGTAACACAAAGAAACTTAATTGGGAATTCTCTTTTGAATTTGTAACACTCAGTCATAATGTCAACGCCCATATATTAATAATACTGTAGTTCATATCAGCCACTTTGCTGGATGCCATCCGCTCCAAAGAAGTCTTATTTCTTTACGTTATGTCAAATATCAAAGCAAGTATAATAGCTATTAAAAAAAAGTTGCATTGATATTTTCCTCTTAGTTTGCCTTAGCTGCACTGTTAGATGAGTTTATAAATGAACTTGATTTTTCAAATGCAGTATTTTATAATCTCTCATTAAGGCATCCTGTAGCATCAATGTTTATGTAACTATTTTACAGTCTTAAATTTGTTCAAATTCCAAACACTGAACAAATTAAAGTCTTTCCTATGATTTGTTTTATGTAGCAAGATTATTCAACTTATTGTTGAATGGGGTCAAATAATCTTGTAAGTGACTTAATTTACTATTTATTTCTTCTAAAATTGCCCCTGGAGGCTGTGAATCCTGTTAAGTTTGTTGCTTTTCCTTTGCCTTCTGGCTATCTCCTCCTCCCCTTGCGCCACCTCCTACCTTGGCAGATCTAACAGGTATTCTTTTGTCCTACTTTCTTGAATTCGGAACTATTGATGACTCTACATTAGAAGGCTGACTGATGTGTTACACAAAGGCCCCTATGTAGGTGAAGTCTGGAGATGTGCTGAGCAGCCCATTATTTTCACAGTACAGTGATCTGCTTGTGAAATTTTCTGAAAACATTTCAAGGGACAAGACATCAGAGCCTCCATTCCTGTTTTGTGCTGACTTTTGACCTAACACTGGACAAGAAAATTCCATGTGTAAATAGGAGGCTGGGTGGCAAGATATTTCCTAAATATTTACAGTGGTAAACTCTCAAGGTTACAAATTATGAGAGAAATAAGGTGATCACCTTTGCCCACCATGAACTTATATTTAACACTTATTTTGTATTATGTTAAGCAGGCTAGCAGGGGTTTATCAGCATAAAGAAACTCAAAGAGGAACAAAAATTAAACAATTCATCTCTGAAAATAACCATGGATAACAAAAATAGCTGAGAAAAAAACACAATGGCCTATGTTAGCATACGAAAATGTTTCTTACATTAAAAAAAAAAAGTCAAGATAAAACTTGAGTAGGGAGTTCCCTTCGTGGCTCAGTGGTTAACGAATCCGACTAAGAACCATGAGGTTGCGGGTTCGATCCCTGGCCTTGCTCAGTGGGTTAAGGATCTGGCGTTGCCGTGAGCTGTGGTGTAGGTTGCAGATGCGGCTCGGATCCCGCGTTGCTGTGGCTGTGGCGAAGGCTGGCGGCTACAGCTCCTGTTAGACCCCTAGCCTGGGAACCTCCATATGCTGCGGGTGCGGCTCTACATAAAGGCAAAAAGACAAAAAAAAAAAAAAAAAAAAAAAAAGATAAAACTTGAGTAACAAATAAGCCTATTATTAAACAAAAATACCATGTTGTCATTTATAAACATAAAAGGGTATAATTGATAAAAACTTATACAATGTATGTGAAATATCCAATAATCATCTGGATGTAAACAGGCTGGGAGGCTCAGTCACCAGTCGGTGAAGCGGGAATGCAAATCAGCCCCATCTCATTCCATCTATTGTGTTCAGCGATTCTCTGAGAGCAGAATAAAGGGCTCAGAAGCCTGTGTTAGACTGTGATTTTTGTCTTTTGGGAAACTCCACTTAACAGCTCTGAATATCATTAAAAGCCTGTGAGACGGTCATTCAAGGGCTATTGCTGTAGGCTGATGGGGGAGCTTTCAAAATCCACACACAGAAAGACAGTTTGTGGTTACGAACCTTTTTTGCAGAATAAATCCAGTGGCCAAAATGCTTCAGAGCTTACTCTGACCTCCATCAGCACTTTCTGCCTGCCTTGCCTAATCCTGAGATGGGTTTTTAGCAGCAGGCAATAGCACTGTAAGCTCCTTGAAGGTAGAAGATGTGCCTGTATTTCTTTCTATCTTGTGGCACCTTGTATATTTCTATGCAAATGGCAGGTGTGCAGTAAGTAGATGCTGAATTGATTTACAGCATGAGATCACATACTTGTCCCCGGCAGCAGAAGCCCACACACTACTCACTGGTGATATTGAGATTACAGGGGTCACTGGCAGCACTCTGCCTAATGGTGTGCTGACTGACAGAGTAGAAAATCAAATCAAGAAAGCCAGCATGACCTTTGAGTTGGGTAGACAGGGTGCGCACTCACTGTAGCAACAAGGTCAAGATCAAAGTGATGAATGTCCAACCTTCTAGTACGTAGCTAGAGACCTGGACTGACCACATCTGATTATCTGTGCAATCTTGCCAGCATCACCTGTGAGTAATACTTTAGCTAAAACTAAACAATGAGAGAGAGGCACAAATAAAACAGTCCCAGATGGGTGCAAATTTACTAGGTTGAAGAAGTGTACTTGACAACAGGCTTCTCGTGGATTATGCAAGCCTGCCGATTAGACACGAAGACAACTGCTTTATGGTGACCTGAAATGGGATTAACATAAGCCGGATGAGTATTAGAAATTCTTTAAAGAATCTAGTGAAGTACCATTCAAAATGATACAGCCAAGCTGTTAAAAAAAAAAAAAAAGTTCTGAGAAAACAGAGAAGCTGAGATGAATCTGGTTATCAGTAATAAAGAAATGGGACAGCTCATACTGTGAAAAACTATGTGGGAAAACATGATTCTAGGCATCAAAGTCACTTGTTTCTATAAATCTAGGGTGAAAGGGTTATTAGTCACTTATCTGTCTTTTAGCTACATTTGTCTTCCTAAGTGGTAGTCAGAACCAGAAGCATTATCTTCAAATACTGAAGACAAAAATAAATACACTGTATGTAAATATGTATCTAAATGATTTTTATATTTAAAAATAACTTCACTTTCAGCTGTTAAAAAGCTCCTTTTAATTTTAAGGAGACACAGTCAGTAGGTGACTAAGGCAATGCAATTTACATCTGCTTAGTGGTGATATATTAGTCTAATCTCCAGAGGGCTTCAACTTGATTTTCTCCATATGTTACCCATATGTTATATTACCATAAACATATCTTCTCGAAAACAGCCATATGCCTCACTTTTATACCTGAATAATAGTGGCCCTTCTTTATCCTTTGGTTGTTATCACTTCTGTGGATTCTGAAACATTCATAGGAATTACGTATGCAAGAAAATCTTTTAAAATCAGTTGAATGCAATCCCTATTATTTGTAATATTGCATTTCTAGGGGCTATAAACTTCTTCTCTAGAATACGGAAATTCTTAAGCTCAAATATAAAGATGGAATTACTATTTACATTTGTGTTCAAACATAATTTAGCTTGAATTGTAATGCATCATCCCAACCAATGTGCCTAAGTATGCTCTGGAAGAGGATTTTCTCTTATTGATGAGTGAGTCATGGCTAATCATCATCAACTTGGTGATATCAACAACAGTTTATGGTTACTGAGTATAGATGATATGCTGGGCATTGTGCTATGGGACATCGCGTGTCATTTTTCATTTTACTTACATGTAAAACATAGGTAAAAATGTAGGAATGATGTTTACAGCTCATTATTTTCAGATCGAATGCAATGTAATTCTCAGTTATCACAATGGTGATTCTGCATATATGAGACCCTGATGATCCTGGTCCTTCTAGGGCATATGAAATGAGAAAGGGTGAATTAATAGTCTGACTCTGCTTACTCTCTTTGTTCCCTACCTTTATTCCTCTAGCCTTCTAACTACCAGACTCTCCGCAGGTCAGGAAGGGCTGTGATGATCTGGTTCAACTTATGCCTTCTGGGAGGATGACTGTAGCCATCAAGTATTAGTACCTATACAATTTTTTATTTCGAGCTGCTTTAGAGTAGGAAACTTAGAGTCAGTCTCCACTCCCAGTAGAGTCTCATCATTTCATGTCAGATTTTGGGGGAGATCACCCTGTTTCTAGTATTCCTTATTTCCTATCATGTAAAATCATATAGAATAATTCTGTTCATATACAATTTCAATTATTCCACTTTCTTGCTATGGCTTTCAAAATCCAGGGCCCTCTCTTTGTCTTGCAAAGTCCTCTGCCACCTTCCATGTAACTCTGTGTGCTCTTTTCTCAAAGCCAGCTGATATGGCCTTGGAGTAGAAGGGCAGGAGGGCTCAACTAACCTAGACCAGACAAACATAAACTTCACTGACATGTTTCAGCTATTTCATGCTCTATCCCTATCACAGAAATGCTTAGAGTTACATCCAAATGGAAACTGATCAGGAAGTAATAAGAATAATAGCAATGGACATTTATTTAATGCTTCCTATGCATTAGATACTATTCTAGCCACTTTACAAATAGTATCCCATTTAACTCACACAAGCCTGTAAAGCAGGAAATAGTATTACTCTCACTTAGCAAATAATGAAATTGAGGCTTCGGAACATTGAATAACTTGCTCAAGATTACAAAGAAAGTAAGTGGCAGAGCTGTCATTTGAACCCAAGCAGTCTGTCTCTGTACTGTGAGCTATGGCTCCCCTACAAAATGAATTTTTATCATAGATATCATTCATTCATACGCTGAGTCCTATGTTTCAGGCACTGTATAATAATACAAAGAATAGTAAGTCCAACCTCAAGTAACTCAAGTGTTTAGGAGAACAGAGTTGTCTAGCTAAACAGTGCTCAGTGAGGGAACGAGGTACACTCGGGTGATAAGGATGCACAATGCAAAGAGAAGAGAACACGCCTGAGAGACCCAGGAAGGCTTGCTAAGTAAAGGGGCTGATGCTTAATTAAGGGGCATCTTAAAAATGAAAAGACTTCAGTGGGAAAGGATAGGGTCTCTTTTCCAAATTATTTGGTAATACATTGACATATGAGGTAGGACGGCCTGTTGGAGAAAATGAAGTATTATCAGAGTAATCAATTTAATATATATATGTCAAATAATTACGCTGTGTCCTTTATCCAATGCAGTATGTCAATTATATCTCAATAAAACTAGAAGAAAAAAATGGAGTAGTTGGAGGGCATATAGTGCAGACTAGCATGAGTTTACCTGGGCCAGTAATGGAGCCATTCTAGGACGGATCTTAAATGCTAAGCAGTTAGGATGTGTTGTTGACAAAGGGTTTAAAGTGTGAAGGCACACAACTGGATTTGCAGGTGTTTCCTTTTTTTTTTTTTTTTTTGTCTTTTAGGGCCATACCGGCAGCATATAGAGGTTTCCAGGCTAGGGGTCGAATCAGAGCTGTAGCTGCCAGCCTATGCCACAGCCATGGCAATACGGGATTCGAGCCACATCTGCAACCTACACCATAGCTCACGGCAATGACAGATCCTTAACCCACTGAGTGAGATCAGGGATTGAACCCTCATCCTCATGGATGCTAGTTGGGTTCATTAACCGCTGAGCCATGACGGGAACTCCTGGATTTGTATTTTAAAGGGCAGGGGTTCTCAAACCTGGCTGCACAGCAGAATCATCAGGGGATCTTTTAAAGAAATATTGGAGCCCCGACCTCACTCTCAAAGACTCAAATTCAATTAATCTGAGGGAGGGCCTGGACATAAGTATTTTTAAAAGCTCCCTGGATGATTCAAATATGCAGCCTAGGCTGGGAACCACAGCTTCTTAGCTTCTAGTGTCTAATTTATAAAATTTAACAATGCACTTTTATTAAATATTTGCCACACAAACAGCAGAACATAACCCCCAATTCAGAAGATCTCACCTAAGGTATGATTCTAAACAATGTCTCAAACAAAACTGTTGCTAAATCAAGTAGAAAAATTTAAAGAAAATTCTCTTGTGATTACACGCTAAAGGTAAGGATTTGCTGGCAAGATGTGTGCCAGAAGGATGAGGGCTTAAGTTACACCACAAGAGGACAAAACAGTGGGGAAAGGACATTGAAAGGGGGTAAAAAGAAAATCAAATACTTATCTTAGAAACCCTCTTTTCCTAAAATTCCATGGTTCTTTATCAATGCATCTTGGGTGACGAGTTAAAAATCAAACATACCTTTTTCATACGTTTCTACAGAATCGTAGCTAAACTCTACCACAGCAATTGCAGATCGCTCTCAGCTGAGTTATAAGGGATGTATCTGCCATAGTGAAAGTTATTCCAGCTCTTGGGTAGGATGACTGCGCTCCACAGTTTCTTCAGATGTAAAGCCACTGGGGACCTGGCTGCAACCATGTATTTTTATAGACACCTCAGCAAATGTAAAAGTCCTAATGCAAACTTTAGTGCTTGGGAACATTAAATAGGTTTGGGATGCTTCCCCAGAGAGTTTTAGTTCCATTAACACAAGACTTGGTGGCTGAGGATGGATATAATCCTGATCCCATGTTAGAGATATAGAAAGAAAAACTGTTCACTGTCTTCAAGTTAGCACTCACATTTCAAAAGATAAGAACCTTTCAGCATCGAGAGGACTAAAGAATCCAAGTGGAACCTAATTCAGCATCTTACCCCTCCCCCCCTCTTGTCCCCAAGAGCTCATGTAGCAGAATATAGCTAAATTATTTCAGCTGTTAGAAGACAGGAAGACATAATTTGTGGGTTTCATTCAGCAACTATCATGATGGAAAGTCCTGTTACTGAATTACTAGCTCTTGGTCCTTCAGGTTCCGACTGTCGGCTCTGAAATGGCTAAGGGTTGCAGCTGCGTGTGAAAATGTCTGCTGCCAAATCATAGGTGCCATGGGGGTCACTACCCATAGAAGGTCACTGTGCACCTATGCTCCTGTGTGGAGCTTCTATCTCCTGCATGAGGCTAAAGGTTGGATATAGGCAACACCAGCAAATCCACTGAGCTGCCATGATTATCCTCAGAATACCTAATATTCCCTCACCAGGCCCTTCCCTACCACCATGGTCCCTCAAGGCAGACAAGTGGGTCCTAAAGGAAAAACAAGACTTTGTCCTCTTGGAGAGCTCAGAGAAGAGGTAGGGGGTTCCCCAAGGACATTCAAGCCTTCCCAGAAGCAGGTCCCAAAGCAATTCTTCCCTCACTACCAGACTCCACCCCATTCCAGAACATAACCAACCTTGTCAGGTATACTTTCATAACATTTCCTTAGCCATCCCTTTCTCTCCATCCCTATTTTCACAGTCTTGGTTTGGAACAATCAAGTCCAATCAATTTTGTCGTCTCCTCAATTTATCTTCTACAACAGTAGTCAGTAAACTATGGCCAAGAATCAAATCCTGCCTGCTGCCTCTTTCTGTATATAAAGTTTAATCCAAACACAGCCACATCTATTCATTTATGTATTATCAATGGCTGCCTTTTTGCCACAATGGCAAAAGAGACCAAATGGCCCACAAAAACTGAATTACTTATAATCTGGCCCTTTAAAGAAAAAGTTCTCCAACTGCACCATTGTCAGGATGATTTTGATCAAAAGTAGAGAGCTGAGCACACTGCTTCCATGCTTAAAAGATTTTTGTGGCTGGTGATGAGGGACTAAACTGCGGTTGCCGAATGCAGCATTTATGACCACATTAAATAAACTCATCTTGAAGGTGCCTTGCATATAAATACAACTGTTACCCTTCTGTGTCTATGCTGCATGTTTTGCATATCATGTCCTTCATCTGAAGGATTTCTCTTCATCCTCCCAGGTTCAATTCAGTTGTCATCTTCACTATGTAGCCTTCCTTGCCTCCTCTCAGTGGTCAGATCCTCCCAATACACCTTCTTTATTTCCACAGTTCTTTATATTGCATTTATCACTCAGTATTTCATTCATTCAGCTATCTGCAGATCAGGATGCCTTGATAAGTCATAAGGAATTGGCTTAAATATACCAGGATTAAACATAATGGAGATTTTATGCCTTTATTTATATTGAGATTACCGTGAGAATTTCTCTAAAAGTCTGCCTTCAGAGTCATTTTATGTTCACACTAGAAAAGTCATCTCAACAGTTTGCAGGTACATCTCATTTCAAGTTAAATAAAAATCACTCTCTAGTTTTACTACCAAGCTTATTCTAAAGAAGTTCTAATTCTTTCCAAAAATTAAATCTGCCCTTAAAGAAAAATTTACTAATGGTGGTAGCTGTTGAATATAATTTTAAAGAGATAAATTTCAAAAATACTTGAGCAATGGCAGCCATCTTGAGAAAAATAAATACTTTTATTAGGCTATTGACTTTTTATGGGAATGCTACATGGTTTAGAATGTATTTTGTGTTTAAAAGGATGGAAAGAAATGGTTAACTGCATTTTAAAACATGGATTTGGGTAGATAACATCTAAGTGTTAAAAAAAAAACCTAAAACTTTCAGGAGAAAATGATCTTTATAACATAATTTTGAATAGAAAAGGCCTCTAAAAGGAAAAATAGATGGAACAAAACAAAGCAAAAAATGATAAATGCAACTACATTAAAGTGAGAAACTTGTTCATGAAGATACCATAAACAAGGTAAAGTCAAGCCACGGATTCGCAGAAGATATTTGCAAAGCATATAATTAACAAAAGATTAACATCCAGATTGTCTAAGAATGCCTACAAATCAAGATAAAAGCAATCTCCTAAACAAACAAAAACATATGAATAGGTAGTCCAAAATAAGATAAACTTGAAGGTTCATAGCTCAAAATTCTCTACCTCATCAGAAATCAAGCAAAAAACAAATTATGGACATAATGCGGTATCATTTCACACCAATCAGATTGGCAAGCATTAAAAAGTCTGGCAACACCAAGTGTTGGCAGGGACATCGAGCAATGAGAAATCTTATACCTGATGGTGGGAGTGTAAATTAGCACAACTTTGGAGAGCAAATTGGCAATATCTAGTAAAGTTGAAGATGTACTCCTACATTTATTCTTAGACACAAAGAGATACATGGAAAGATAATCATTGCAGTTCTGTGCGTAATAGAAAAGAGAAAAATCACCTAAAGGTCTCTCAGTTGGAGAATGAATAATTAAATTGAGATTGTTCACAGAATTGTGAAAACCAATCAATTAGGACACAGATAACCAACGTGGATCAGTCTCAAAAGCATAATGCTGAACAACCGCACAACAAATGAGAAGCAAAAAATAAAACCATATATAGTAAAATACGACTTATATAATATTTTAAGACCCACAAAGGAATGATCTACATTGTTCAGAGATACAGAGAGATGAAGCAAAAACATATAGATGTGTGTGGGAATGATATACACCAAAATCAGGAAAGGAAAAATATAATGAGGGACTTCAATTGTCTCGGTAATCATTGCTTTTTAACCTAAGGTGTATCAATGTCTGTGTATTGTTTTCTAAGCTTTTCTTTCCCTTCTTCCTTTGGCTGTGCCCGTGGCATGTGGAAGTTTCCAGGCCAAGGATCGGACCCCAGCTGCTGCAATGACAGATTCTTAACCTGCTGAGCCACAAGAGAACTCCCTTCTATGTTTCTCTGAATATCTAGTTTTTTGACAATTTAAAAAGTCAATCACTATGAAGACGATTCTTTCTAAAGGAAGTTGCCATAACATGCACCTCCAGGATAATTAATCTAACAGCCAGACCTATTCCAGTACCTGACGACAAACTGGTGAGCTTTTCAACTACTCAGACAGTGTTATCAGTTCTAGAATTAGAATTTATATTAAAGTTTGGTTAGCCTAGCTCTCACCCATTTACGAGTAAGAAAATGTCAGTGATAACTCAACCATTTAGTACTGTCTGATTGTCAAGAGATAGGGTTAAAACAGCTGGGTCTACTGAAGCTGCTACAACCCCAGACACAGAAAATAATCAAATAGGGCCCTTCTCAAGCACAATGGCCAATGTCCTCACATTATTACTTTCCCTCGGACTTAATCCTTTTTTGTTGTTGTTGTCTTTTTGCCTTTTTTTCTAGGGCTGCACCCACCGCATATGGAGGTTCCCAGACTAGGGGTGGAAGTGGAAGTACAGCTGTCAGCCTACGCCACAGCCACAGCAATGTGGGATCCAAGCCACGTCTGCAACCTACACTACAGCTCACGGCAATGACGGATCCTTAACCCACTGAGCAAGGCCAGGGATCAAACCCACAAACTCATGGTTCCTATTTGGATTTGTTAACCACTGAGCCATGATGGGAACTCCCCCCTCAGTCTTAATCTTGAATCACAAAAATGTCTTGAAACTTTCTTTAGGAACAGAAGCCCCTGGATACACTATGGCTTTGAGACAACTCTGTATTATGAGAGTCCTTATGACTATTTAATATATGAAAAGCATAAGGTATAGACCAGTGTGCCTAATGCAGTACCACTTTGAAAAAAAAAAAAAAAAATGAAGGGAAACAAGAATATTGTGTTTGTTTGGCTTCTATATGCAGAAAAATACCCATATAGGATAAATCAGAACAGTGGTTAGGAATGGGTTACTGGGCAGAATACCAGGATTGGGAGAGTGACTTTTTACTATGCCCTTTATAGCTCCTCTATTACAAAACTTACATGATTTTCCTTATCCTCTTCCCTCAATGAACCACAGTTCCGGCTTAGTATCATGCCTACATAACCTTTTTCATGGACTGATCAGAAAATGACGGCTTATTGTCAGGCCTGACAGGTGGAGTACAATTGCCATTACCCTGGCATTGCTTATAGACCCTGATTTCAAGGGCTCGGCTTATGTACTAAGGTCCTGGTTTTAACGCCCAGGTTGAAATGCCTCACTCCTATTGCTTTCTGCTTGTATGTCTTAAGCTCCTCTAAGTCTTAAGCTTTTCTCATAAGGACACTGTACTATAAATTTTCCTTAAGAATATGAGGTAATAGAGAAGTAAACCTTCAGACAGTAGTGAGCTTTGCCTAGGCTGTAAGATGCTCAGCTTTCTTTTGATGTCTTAAATATGCTTATCAGTCCACTTAGCAACCCCTTCACACCTTGACACCTAGGCTCCTAGGTGCTTACCGACTCTCATTATCCTGTTTTAAGTTTGACTGACCTTGACCTTGTGCTGCTGATTCTCTCTAGGGAATCTACTCTAAGCTTCTTTCCCCTCTCTTCTTACCTGTCTTACTTGTTGGACAGTAAAATATGAGGTTCTCACTGATACATTTTTCTATAATTGTTTCCACCAATCAGGTGGAAGCCACTACTTTCTTAACTTAGAATTTGGTTCTTATTCCACAGCGCCTTTCCAAAGAGCTGGGTTCTAGAAGATAGCTTCAAGAAAGCTCATGGCAGGTAAGAGAACCCTAGCCTGAGGATCTAAGGCTCCATGTTGGAGGAAGAACAACTTCTCTGGTCCTTAATTTCTTCCTCTCCAAAATAAGCAGTGTAATAGGCATTATCCATAAGATTCCCTACAGAGCTGAAATTCCAGGACCCTCCTTTTCCTTTTATTCTCTTCTGCCTCCTTCCAGCTTTATTCCTTCTTTCACCTCAACATTTCAAACATACTTGGAACAGAACAGATGTGTTTAGACACATGTACCCATGATTTAATCTCATAGAAATATATCAGAGAAGACTAAAATCTTGGAAACATAAAGGAACAAATGGGAATTGCTGCCTGCCAACTTTCCTCAGGGGAAAAAGGCATTTCCTTCTAGAGAGAAAAAGAAAAAAAAAGCTCTCGAGGTACTGTGGTTAAAAAAAAAAGGCTCCATTTTCTCACGAGGACAATGTCTAATAAAATTTTACTTAAAAATATGAGGTAATTGAGAAGTAAACCTTTGGAAAGCAGTCTTTTAACTTTAATATAAACCATCCATTCACTTAGTCACCCACTAAGATACATTCTGAGCACATTATCATGTAAGTAATCAGGTATCTTTAACTAACTGGTATTTTTAATCATCACTCTCATCTTGTGGCTGAAGCTAGAAAGCTAAGAATCGCCCCCAGAGTCCTCCCTTTCCTTGACCACACATCCAACCCACCACCTAATCCTTAGGACTCAAATTCCAGAATAGACCATCAACCATCTACTTCTCTGCTGCTCTTCTGCCTGCTAGCCATGTCTTGCCTAATTCCTTGAACAGTCTTGTAGTAGCCTCGGCACTCTGGCCATTCTCCAATCCTTTTTTCTGCAGAACAGCCAGAACAATCCTTTCAAACCCACAAACCTGGCTGTGCCACTCCTGAGAGAATACTCTTCAACGTCCTATCAACTGCTTTTGAGTCAAGTCTATACTCCTTCCCTAGTCTTCAGGGCATACAGGATTTAGTTCCTGCCTACCTTTCCATCATTATTAACTAGCCATGTAAGCTTCAGCAAGTTACAGGATCTCTCTTTACATTATAAATTTTATGCTATAAAGTGCAGCTAAGAAGTAGAACCTGCCTGTAAAATACTTATGATACAGTTCTTGGTACAGAGCAAGGACTCAATGAGTGTTAACGGTCTGAATATTTTAGAGTCAATAAAGACTCATAGAGCATCTACTCCATGCATTACACTAAGCTAGGCACTTCAAAAAACTAATGAGCCCATTCTAATACTTTTCTGAACATATACCCTTTTCTCTGTTAACAAGGGGATTACTAGATTTAAAGTAACTTTTTATAAATGTTAAAAAATAAAGAATATAAAATCTTACACTTGGGATAAAATATCAATAGCACCCAAAATGGCTTAGGCCATTTCATAATTAATGCGAAAAGACTTTAAGGACTTCAGGTGACTTAGGATTTTAGCATCTAAGAGAAAAGAGCACGTAGTTTCCACACCACCTCACATCTTAGACAATGATTCTACTGATACCCAAAACTAGAGAAGTCACATGTTATATTGGTTAGATAATACCTGGCTTTATTCTAGGCACCATATTCTAATAGTGACATTAACATGTGAATTGAGGACCAAAGTAGGAAGGTAAGGATCCTGCTAACAATGTTATGTATGAGTTAGTTAAGGTAACTGGGGTCATTAGCCTTGGGAGAAAAGACAGAAGAGAGGATGGCCACCGTATTTCAGCATTTGAAGTCTTCTTATAGAAAATACATAACATATGTCCTGATGAGTAGAGCTGGACCCAAAGAACAGAAGTCACAAGAAAGAAGACTTCAATTCTCATGATTAGAACAATTCAAAAATAGGGGAGAAACACTGGGGAGAGTAACAAATGGCTCTTCATAGGGAAAGTTTTAAGTTCAGCCTGAAATATTATCCTCTAATAACCATGTGGAAAGAATTTCCCTTTTTATAAGAGTGGGGCTAGATAACAATAGCTAACTTTTACTAAGCACTTAGTGATGTGTTAGAAACTTTACAGAATTACTCATTTAATTTTCACAACAATTCTATAAGATAGATACCACTATTCTTCTGATGAGGAAATTGAGATAGGTTAAGTGACTTGCCCACAGTTCAACGAAAACAGCCGAACAGGAGTCAAATTCAGGTTGTAGGACTCCAGAATTCGAGTCTCGGCCTTCATATTAGCCAGCTTCTAAACTAGCTGCTTTCTGAATCTAATCTCCATGTTTCCATCTCTCACAACTTTCTGCAGCCACTTGTTGACTGGCAACCCACAGAACTGTAATTTCCTGATACTAAGATTTGTCAGGAAAGGAAGTTTTTCTGAAATAGATGAATACGTACCATTTCTTGGAGAGGTTCAGGAATGCATATGTAAGGAGAGAGAGTTTGTAGCAGAAGGTGAATATTAGCCTATGCAAACCCTCCAAGAAAAAGTCTCTTTTTTAAAAATTTTACTTATTTATTTTTTCCAATTATACCCAGCTGCACAGCGTGGTGACAGGGTTACACGTACATATACGGATTCATCACAAGTGGTTAGACATAGTCCCCAGTGCTGTACAATAGGATCTCCTTGCTTTTCCATCCCAGAGGCAACAGTCTACAACTATTAACCCCAGACCCCTCTACCATCCCACTCCCTCCCCTACCATTTAGGCAACCACAAGTCTGTTCTCCAAGTCCTTGATTTTCTTTTCTGCAGAAAGGTTCATTTGTGCGGTATATTAGATTCCTGATATTAGTGATATCATATGGTATTTGTCTTTCTCTTTCTGACTTACTTCATCAGTATGAGGGTCTCTAATTCCATCTATGTTGCTTCAAATGACATTATTTTATTCTTTTTTATGGCTGAGTAGTCTTTACAATGAAAAAGGACTCTACAAGAGATGCTTCTGCTCGTTCAGAAAGAGAATTTCTTAATTTGTTTTAGATACATAATCATTAAAAATATGGGAGTTCCTGTTGTGGCTCAGTGAGTTAAAAACCTGACTATATCCAAGGATGTGGGTTCAATCCCTGGCCTCACTCTAGCTTAAAGGATTCGGCGTTGCCACAGGCTGTGGTCTATGCTGCTGATGTGGCTCTGATGTAGTGTAGGCTGAGGGCTGAGGCTCCAGTTGGACCCCTAGCCTGGGAACCTCCAAATAGTGTGGTGCACTCCCCGCAAATGCAATACTTAACAAAAAGATCCAAGAGAAAAATTAAAAGGTATAGTAACATTTACATATAGGTTCTTACCTAGATTAAAAAATGATAATTGCAGGAAGTTATAAGGACTGCTAACCTTCTGAAAACAGAATAACTACTATACTATATTCCCTATAAGGAGAGAATTTATAAAGTAAAGTGTTCTAAATTAATTTGAGAACCATATAAAAATGGGGTGGATAAATAAGATAATGGCAAAGAACAGAACACCCCACAGAATGTGAAGATATTCTGGTCTGGTAAAAACTCTTGGGTGTATTACTATGCTTAGATGATTCATATGGTCTCATCTGGCACAATTTTGCAGCGATAGTAAAAAATACAATTTGCTCATTTAGAACATGTTTTAGAGCTGGGTGAGAAATAATTTCCCTAAATTGAATATTTGGGAACCAATTACAACCCCAAATCTGCTATTAACCTCAAAATAGGTAATTGCAAGTTTGTATCTAAATCCATTTGTCATAATAGAGCAAATTAAGAATCACATGATGGATGTGATTAATGTGTGACAGTTATCATGAGCACCATGAGCCCAAACTAATAACAACATCAAAGAGAGATTCCAAATGTGATGCAGCCATGAAGGCAAAACTAATTTTCAAATTATAATAGCCACATCCAAGAAAGCTAATGTTTTCTTTGTGTGATAGTCATGGCTGGACATCTGGAGGATGGCTGGCCACTAATGTCCTAATAAATGGTAGGCATGCACTGGAAAGGCTGTCATCAGGTAGTGAGCTCAACAAAGTTGCTGCTGCAGTTGTCATAATGGACTGGCCAGGCAGCAGGTCAGAGGGTGCTGGAAAATAGTCTCATTAATGGCTCAGGCTCAGGGCTCGGCATGCCTAAGAATTCTGATTCCTGCGGCATAAACACATTTTCAATGTACGTGGGTAATACCCGTTCTTCACTCTTGTGCAACATTTCTCCCCTATTGTTTGGTTGAGAGAATACCAGATGTCTTAGGAAGTACTAGGGAGTGTCACAGCAAGAGCTTGCTCTAGGCAACAGTCACCTTGCAGTTAAGATAGAAAACTGCCTGCAGAGTCTCCGAGAACAGGGGCTTTAGTTGATATCACTCACTATCTGGGAGAACAACCACTCTGGCAGGAACTGGCAGGCCTGGTACTACCAGGTGAACCACACAAGGAAAGGCAATGACCCTACCCTACTAGACTAAGTGTCATGAAGTCGGAAATATCAGAGAGAAGGTCTTTTTTTATCTTTGCAACCCTGGATCCAAACATGGCACCTGAAATGGATAGGCAAGGAATAAAGACAGTGTAGAAGAGAGTGAAGCCAATAGGCTTAGACTCTCAGCTCTGCCAATGACTAGCCTAGGTGACCCTGGGCAGCTTATTTCAGCTGAGTCTCAATCTCTCTCTGCAAAAATGAAAACGAGTTGTGGGGATTAAATAGTGTATTAATGCATTTAGTACACAGTTGTACTAAAAAAAAATGGCAATTTATTGCATCAACTACATTTTAATGATGAAAGTGGACTGAGAAGTATGAGGTAAGGGAAAATAAAGAAAAAGCCCATGACAGTCATTCTTCATAGACCAAAGGGGGCAAGGGAAATTCTCTGCATAGCACTCTATGAGGTAAATGGAAATAACCTTTACTCGCCCAAAGCAAGTTTTTAAAATCTAATTGGCTTTTTATCATTTTACATAAAATAGTTCAAAGAGAAAGTCTGTCCCCAAATGATAAATTCTCATGAAAGTAAATACTAAGTAGAATTAACATTTCTTATCTCATTTTAGCTCAACAAATTTCTAAAAATCTGGATTGTTTTAACACTTATAGAATCTCAAGGACAGGAAAACACATATTTTTTTAAAAAACAAATTCCTTCTTAAGGAATATCATTGGTTTAAGTTTGAAAATATCTGCCAATTTAAGTGTAGAAATATAAATTGATGGTTCCTCTCTTTCAAATATCTGTACATTTACTCTTTGCATTCTTCTATAAAGTGACCTTTCTAAGGTTGTCTTTCTTTCGATAGGATAAAAATTGGATTTTTTTTGTATTGCTAATAGTTTTGAAATTAAATTAGATATTTTAGGTGTTGGCGATTTTCCACATCTGCCTCCAACATGAGTGAAACTATCTTAGTATCATCTCTGGGGATAAATAACAAATTACTTGAGACTCCAGTCACAGAATTGGTTAGAAATGATGAGTATGTTAATATAATAATTTCTTACTGAAGGGTTAAATTTGAAAGAAACTGTTAGGCCTTTGAAGACTTCTTCAAACTATGTTTTTCTGATGTGTGTCAAATTTGGGGTTCACACGTGTGTTTGTGTTATTTTCATACACCATCAAATAGCTCAGATAATCAAATGATGTTTTCAGTAGTTCTGTTTAATATATTGCTGTGTTTCTAAAATATAGACCTGGAGGAAGTAATCAGAGATGAAAGCAAGGTTACTTGAACTATTTAAATGGCATAAATGGCATCTTCATACATCCACATATTCTGATTATACTGCATCTGTGATTGTGTATGTGAATATGATTCAGCCTAAAGAAGTCCGGCTTTTCTTAGAGTAGTCAAAAGTTAATTTGACTTTCCTGATGCAAAACAGAGAAATATTCACTGCAAGGTGAAATCCATATGTATATCTGTGATTCGTGATTACATCCTCTTAACAAACACTACTGCAGTGTCCCAGCAGGACGTCCATCTTCCCAGACACAGACTGGATGAACTGTCACTCTTGACTTACTCTGTCTGTTCCCTCTGTCATCACACATGCTACTTCTCACTCCCTAACACTATCATCTCTCCCATGACAACACATCCACTTACACTCTGTCTTCATCCACTTTGCAACTCCAGTGTTTCTCCATGATTGGCGTTCCTAAAAATTATTCTTTAGGAATATTCTTTTACTGTCACTAAATATTTCTCTCTTTTTTTATTCTCCTCAGAGGGCAGAGATATTTTTATGGATTCAACTACTACTTATGTGTGGTAAATCCTGAAATGTGTCTTTATGGAATGTTAAAAAGAAACCATTTCATTTCTAATCATTTCAGGACTCTTACTTTATATGTAAGAAAATGGGGTCTGGAAGCCATGAAGTTGCTTGCCTAAATTCATCTGCCTCACTGGCATCAAGGAGGGCACTACCTAGAACACAGGTCTCTATAGCTCCAGCTGTCTCCTCTCCACTATACAATACTGTATCCATTTCTATCCTTGGTGCATGATTTGGTCTCTTGTATCTCTACCTTCTTTCTGGACATCACACTTCAAAGTGCAAAATAGATTCTTTACCTTCTCTCTCAAGCCACCTCTCATGACATCTCACTCTCCAGGTTATCCTAGCATGAAATCTTAAAATCACCTTTGACTCCTTCCTTTAATTTTCTAAATACAGTCAGCAAAAGGTCTTTTGTATGGATATAATATAGAAATACACCCATCTTTCAAGGACACGTATAAATAATGTCTCTCTAACCAATCCTTCCAAGGTCATCAATGCATACTGATTTCTCTTTCTTCTGAAATTATAGAGAACTGATTAGGTCTATCAATTATTCTGATGCTTACTCATATATATCTTACTGTGTCAATAGTTACCAAACTTCAAATTTGTTTGTAATTGTCACAGACCCCTAGAAAAGTTTATGCATATAGTAAGTACTCAATAAATTCTTGTTCTGTAGAATCACATTCTTTGTAACTTGTTATTAGCTGACATAGAACTAAAACAAAAATAAGATGCTTGCAAATATTTTCTGATACTTTTGAATATTAAAAGAAAAACAATACTGAATAAATACTCCTCTTAGAAGAACATCTCATTTAATGTAATATTGCTAAGTAAGAAGAAAAGTCAATAGGTGTGCACAAAATAAAGTGAATATAAAATAACTCTCTAAAGTATTACGGATATCACTAACATGTGGCCATTTAAATAATGTTTTTCCTGACACATGTATAAAACAAAAACTAATGTAAAAGAGCAACAGCTCTCTCTCTCTCTCTCTTTTTTTTTTTTTCCTTTTCTAGGGCCGCACTGACAGCATATGGAGGTTCCCAGGCTAGGAATCCAACCGGCTTATGCCACAGCCACAGCAACGCGGGCTCTGAGCTGTGTCTGCAACCTACAGCACAGCTCACAACCTACACCACAGGTCACAGCAACGCTGGATCCTTAACCCACTGAGCAAAGCCAGGGATCGAACCCCCAACCTCATGGTTCCTAGTCGGATTCATTAACCACTGAGCCACGATGGGAACTCCCAAAAGAGAAACAGCTTTAAGCAGTCAGTGCTGTGTCAGGAAAGATCAGTTCAGAAAGCATGCTCAACTATGCACTGAACAGTAGTCCACTGGCCTAGAGTACAAGAGAGGGTGCACTGTTACAGAGTGAGGGGTCCTCACAAGGAAAACATCCTATTTCAATTTCCCACATGTAACTTGAGGAATCATTAATAGGCAAAGACAGCTGATTTTAATTGTTCCACTGGTACACAGAGAGAATGCCAATCTCAAAAGTAAAGAATTCTTTTCCCCGTCCTAATTAGTCAAAGAAAGTTGACGTACCATGGCATATTCATGAGTCTACAGGAGAGGAAACAGATTTTAAAAGGAGAGATGAATGAAAATGTGTCAGATGGAGAGAAAATGATTTTGATCACAGATGGCTAGAAATGAAGGAAAATTGAGATGAACTAATAATAGAAAGTTAAAATGGTTAGGGCAAAATTAATAAATGTAAAAAGCAGAAGGTTAATTACAGAAAAACTGACTTTTTCATTTTTATTATTTGCTATAAAATTAGGCTAAAGGAGCTATAGATTGAACAATACTGCTCTGATACCAAAAGTGACTTTAAAGCCAGAGATTTACTTCAAAATCCACACAGAAATTCAATCTCATTAAATTAAGTATGGAACATGGGATATGTTTTGAAAATCAACTCTAAATTTTTTCCAACTTCAAGGAAACAAAATTATTATTTTCAAAAATAAAATAATTTTTTAGAAGAAGTAAATGTTGAAAACTAGTAAACTATGTGGAATTTCATTTTGATTCCATTTGCCAATATTTGAAAATTGTTTCCAAAAAATAACAGTATGATTTATACAAACAACGCATTAATCAGGAGAACGTACTAATCCCAAAGAACCATAAATTCAACATGGACCATATAATCATTCTCCCTTTTACCTAAAGAGCTCTTAGTCTTAAGAAAAAGGCAGAAAGAAAAGAAAGAAATCAGAGTGAATAATATCAACATAGGTTGGTGATTTTTTTTAAAGAAACATTAAAGATTACAAAGATGTTTCACTTTTTAAAAATTGATAACAAGGATCACGAAGATGCTTCACTTTACCACAAACTACTCCTGAAACCTTCTTGAACGTTGATTTTGCAATCAGTGTAGAGGCAGCCCAGAGGTATTGCTGGCCCCTGTGACAATAGTCTCTGAAGGAGATGAATGAGATCATCCTATTGATAAGGTCACAATCGATCTGAGGTAGAACTTTTTAAAATTAGCAAAATGTTGTAGCACTTTAGTAAGTGTCACCAACAGCCCTTCTCCATGAAAAATGCACTGGCTTATGGAAAACATATTTTTTAAATTAAAATTTTCTCATAACAAAAGATGTGCTGCTACACCTATTTTCCCCCAATTCATTATTATTTCAGAGACACAGATTCTCAAGATAGCCTCTGCTTATATCTGGTTTCAGAATAGCCTGCCTCCCAACGATCTTTTAAAGTAAGTTATGTTCACTAATTAAATCAATCTCTGTGGCTAAAAGTGTCAAAAGACAGGTTGCTCAAAACACTAACAGATACCAGTCAAATAAAATTCTGATCCTATCAAAATGACACTATCTTAAGCAATACTTGATAAGACTTGACTCACAAAAAACAATGAATTCTTGAATTCATCTGAAGAAAGTGAAACCAACTCTTTAGCTTTCTTGGGAAGAAAAAGTGGACAAGAAGGAGTGCTTAGATTGTAAAGGGATTGCCATTGAAACTATCAAAAACTTAACCATCATGTGGCAAGAGAAGTGTGTTTCTTTTCCTTCAAATAAAAGTCATTATGGAAACTCTTTCAGATATAGATACAGGTAACACATACGCATGGATGGGTGGGTGGATGGATGGATGGAAAGATAGACACAGGTAATTTTATTAATACATTTATGTTTTTTTTAAAGTTTTTACGCAAGACCTTTTTATTATTTTTGCCTTTTTGCCTTATCTAGGGCAGCACCCGCGGCATATGGAGGTTCCCAGGCTAGGGGTCTAACAGGAGCTGTAGCTGACGGCCTTCGCCACAGTGACAGCAACGTGGGATCTGAGCCGCATCTGCAACCTACACCACAGCTCAAGGCAACGCCGGATCCTTAACCCACTGAGCAAGGCCAGGGATCGAACCCGCAACCTCATGGTTCCTAGTCGGATTCGTTAACCACTGAGCCACGACGGGAACTCCTATTAATACCTTTAGAAAAGCAATTCTCAAAGCAGATTTGCTTCAGAATTACTTGGGGTACTTGTTCAAAATTCAGATTCCTGGAGGTATATTCCAATTCCTCTGCAGGTACAGCATGGAATCTGCAAATTTACTATGCTCCCCCTGTGATTATTTTGCGCAACAAGACTTTAGAACCACTGCTGTAGAAGGACTCGTGGGCCACTTCACCTTTGTACAGTACGATGCTGGTAATCTCTAGCTTTCTTTCCAAAGTCATGATGTGTAGTGAGTGGTCAGAGCTCAGACAGAATGAAGGCTCCAACTCTTACCTTCCCTTTACCACCTAATTTTGGTCAGGCGACTTTGACCCTTGAAATTTGGGTTCCTCGACTTGAAAAAACAAGGATTTTAATATCTCACAGAGATGCTTTGGGATTAAAGAAAATTTACATTGAATCTGGCACACAGGGGGCTCTCAAAGAACACATTAGTTCAGTCCCCACAGTGACAATTAACTTGTTTTGCAGCTGATCCACAAAATGTACCTCAAAACAGCGGCCAAGAAAAGAAACTGACTATTCTGGGATGATGTGTTCCTAACTCTTAAGACAAGGTGATTTGGTGAAATGCTGAGATGACTTACCAATTCTTCACAAAATTAATTTTGTGGAAGTGAGGAGAAGAGAGACAGCCTTCTGAACAGTTCAGGGGAAAGTAAAGAAAAGCACCGAAAAGAAATGGTTCTAAAACAAAGGTAAATTTTCAGAGTTTCTCTACAGCCAAATCTAGGCACCGATAGTGTTGAGAAGGTAGCAGATGAATTAGCATCGATTTCACATTTAAAATTAGGATATAATTTGTCACCTTCAGGACTGTGGGCTTGATTCCTTTAATTTTAAATTTACATGGTTTCACTGTTTTGCTTAATATAGTCATTTCTTGATTATTAGTTTCCTTCCGCTGTGCTTTCTCAACCTTCTAGTGTCCCTGATTAAGAATCCTGGTGCCAGAAGTAGACAGCTAGGAGGACAAAGGGCACTGACTTTCTAAGTAACACAGGTGAGGAAAATGGGGATAGAGACCCAGGAAGAGTGGGTATAAACAACATCTGGTTCCACCAACTGCTCCACTAGACTCAGCCAATTAGTGTGATCAGGAAGTAACATGCTAATAAACAGTTCTAACACTGGAAAGGAGAGAAAGGAAACAGGATTTTTTCATTGGATGGGAAAAATGGCTTCAGGCCAAATTACAAAAAAAAAAAAAAAAATCACCCAGGAGGACGAGAATCTTTAATTCATACTTGGAATATACATTTAGAAATAACTTACTTAAAATATATATATACTTAAAACTGAAACTAGTGAAGAAAATGTTGCATACCGTCCTTCAGAGCTTCATACAGATTTTAACTCACTGGGTATATTTGATTCCTCAAATCACAGCACATTCTTTTTCTCACTTAACATAACCGTATAGCTCTCTGCCCACATCAACTCAGGTACCACCTAACCTGCTTTGTATGTCTAGACAGAGCGCACGCCCACACTTTTATACACATATGACGCAAGCTAGTACTTTTGATTGTATTTCAACTACAGAGAATATAGTTTGCAAATATTTTAAATTGTGATGGAACTCTCTGGTGATTCCTTTGGATTGGGGAAAAACTAAAAGAGTTTTTACATGAACCCCCATTCCCACTTTTACTGAGCAGTTTAGGATGACCTTGTAGATTCTGGGCAGTGATGGACAACATGTAGGATGCATTCTTTTTTATTTTTTGGTCTTCTTAGGCCACACTTGTGGCATATGGAGGTTCCCAGGCTAGGGGTCCAATAGGAGCTGTAGCTGCCGGCTTACGCCACAGCCAGAGCAACTAAGAATCCAAGCCGAGTCAATGACTTACACCACAGCTGACAGCAACGCCAGATCCTTTAACCCACTAAGAGAGGCTAGGCATCGAAGCCACATCTTCATGGATGCTAGTCAGGTTCAGTGACCACTGAGCCACGACAGGAACTCTATATAGGATGATTCTTAACAGCTGTTTGGGAACCAGGCATCCTGTGCAGGGCATGAGGCCCTATGTCCATGTAATAAACTCTTAACTCTTGATGTGGTGGGGAAAAGAGCTAAACTGAAACGGAACAATGGCCGTGTGAAAAAGGTGGTGAACACTATTATCTCCCTTATGATTATGAGTCAAGTATGGAACAAGGACATGAAGTAGCTTAAAAAAAGTGACTCATGGCTAAAAATAGTAGAAAAGAGCCAGATTCTGTTGTTTGTCAGTTGTTCTCAGCACAAAGAGATTTAGAACTGTTTCCCCCTGCCCGTTTTTTGCTAAGTTTAAACATTTCCCTTCTCTTCATAAGCCATCAACCTTCCTTCTTCTTATTTAGTTTGAAGACTCCAAATGACTAATAAAATCTTTACTCTTCAAACAAAAGATAGACTGTACAGATGTCACAGTGAGCTTCACTTCATCCTGCTCAAAATTTCACAATTAACATCTAAAATATCTTTTTCTACCTCTTTTTGTGAAGAAAGAAAAGCCTGAATGAATTATCCCTCTATAGTGGGGCCAGTTACAAGTTAACTTGTCCTTAAAAAAAGAAAAAAAGAAATGCAAATGATTTAGCTGTTTAATATGGAGATATTACATGCTCCTTTGTTCTATGGCCTCACTCTTTAAAAAAAAAAAGAAAAACTCATCCATTTCACACAACTAGAGTTTAGTAAAAGTAATATGACGAACTAGAATTCACAAGAAACCATGTTTTTTATTTTATTTATAAATGGGACCTGTAGCATGTTTGTAGTTTGTGCACCTCAAAAAGTATATTAAAAGCTCCCCCCCCAAAAGAAAAGCTGCCAGACCTTCCACCTTCATGCACTCCCCCTTCCACAGCCACTGCTCATGTTCCAGTTGTGACTTGTCCATCAATGACCTACATGTGACACAAATCTAATAGAGGCTTTGAGATCACCCAGGCTCTGGCCTCACCCCTTTGAGGAATGGTGCAAAGGCTCTAAAATGAACATGCCTCTGGGTGCTCCTAGCACATCCCTAAACCACGGTCTCTTCTAGTCCTTGTCTGTTCCCAGGCTGTCAGCTAATACCCTGTGAACCATTTCCCCGACATTAGACAGGCCTGTGCTTTCTCCTAAATTAAAACAATAACGTTCAAAATTACTTAGGAAATAATCCTGTCATGAGGCTAAAAAGTAAGGAAGAAAAAGTCGCATCAAGTTCCAAATTTTACAGGGATTAGTGCACATCTTTCAAACTTTGCACCCTTGGTTTTATGAATGATGGGGAGATCACACATTTTCTTAAAATAAATTCTGTCATATTAGAGTTTAAAATGTCAAGTATGGTCAAGGTTCTGTGGAAATTAGTGGCGACATGAAGATCAGGTGCTTTAGTGTCAGGAAGTGACTTGAATGTGGTCTCCATGGTAACAGCCTTGGTGCTTACATCAAAGGGCCTTCTCTTACAGGCACAATGCCCTGTGATATTTCTGATGAGTGCTTGGGCTGTGGAATTGTTCTCCTCTTTGGTGGGGGCCCTCTGCACTCAGGGCTGATCGCTAACTTTAGATGCTGATGGGTGAAATTCTCTTCACAGAACCCTGGACCCAGCAGAGTACAATGACTAGTTTATAGGAAGAGAAGTGTTCAGGAATCCTTCAGAAGAACCTCTCGTATTTTCAACTTACTTTTTTATTCAGTTACACTGAAAATTAAAGCGTTCTGAGTCACGATCATTATTTAATAGGCAGGGCTGCTAAATCATCACACGCACACACTCAAATGCACACAGGCATCTCTTTGTTATCAAGACAGATTTTTATTTCTGTACGCATTTTGTGATATGCCTCACCTACCTTTCACCTGGTTCTCATCAACTTCACACCCCCTTTTACTCATCAAACTCACTGGTTTATTTGCTTGGTACGTTTCAACGATCACGCTGTGAAAAGCATGCTAATCACCGCATTGTATTTTACCTTTTTTTTTTTTTTTAAGGGCTGCTCCCGCTGCATATGGAGATTCCCAGACTAGGGGTCTAATCAGAGGTACAGCTGCCGGCCTACACTACAGCCACAGCAACACCAGATCCGAGCCACGTCTGTGACCTACATCACAGCTCACGGCAATGCCGCATCCTTAAGCCACTGAATGAGCAGGGATTGAACCCGCAACCTCATGCTAGTTCGATTAGTTTCCACTGCGCCACGACAGGAACTCTGTATTTTACATTTTAATAGGAGTAGCTCTCATTATACAAAAAAGTTCACAAGTTCAATGTACAAAGTTTGGCCATAATGCTTCTTATGAGGACTACGCCATTTTTCTACTGAAAACATCAGTTTTCGGTTCTTTCCAACATGGTCTTAATTGACACAGCCTAGAGCTTACAGTGGTTTACTAAGTTGTGGCCAGAAACGGCCTCTGATTTCCCTGTTTTACAGTTTTTTTTCTTTTGTCTTTGGAGCCAACATGGTCTCACAAAGGCAAGAAAAGCTTTGGGAGGTTTATTCAGCACTTTGTAATAAAATCCATACTTACTGCAGGGAATGTTTCAGAAGATCTGTTCTCAATGAGTAAAATTCATCTGTGTACTTTCCTCTCATGTGACACACAAGTCCAGGGGCCTTACTCTGTTGTGGAAACTGATAGTCAGACTAATCAGGAACAGGAATGATAAGGGCACAGAAGGCAAATTTGGAGAACTTTGTGGTTGCTGTTGGATATTGATTCCTTTTTGTTTTTGCTCCTCTGGATGCTTTGCTTTTCATGTCGGCCAAAGCTCATTCATTTATCCATGGTTCTGGGACTTATCTTTTTCTCTTGCCATGCCCAGGTGCCCATTTATCTACTCTCATCACAAGAGTAACCCCCAAAGGGTTCTGATAGACTGAAAATACAAATAGAGCAGTCCACTGAACTTGGGTCTGACTACAAATGCATAAATTCTAACACTGTAACATTTACTTAATAACTACTTACTAACTACCTTCTCTGTGCCAGGCACTGTCCTAAGAGATAGGGTTACAAATATTTCTAAGCCACACTGCCAAACCTTAGGAAGTCCCATCTAGAGGGAAAGAAGGCGGTAGGTATTTATTCTCAGCAGGGTGTGACACAGATTACCAGGGGTTTTTGCCCGGGAAGTTAGGGGAGTACAGAGAGAAGAGGCAGGCTGGCTGGGTGCCAGAGAAGGTTTTCCTGAGAAGGTGAAGTCTGAGCTGAGCATAGAGTGATCATAACAACCAGCCTGGCTGCAAAGAGGTGGGGGTTCAAGTTGAAGAGGGCAGAAAAAGCAATACAGCAAGAGGCTCTACATGGATTCTTCAAGTGCAGTCAATGTCTGTGAACCAAGGGAAAGGCACCAGGAGTGGGGCAGGACCAGGGGAAATAGAGATGATCCAAACTCATGGTTACATCAAAGTCTGTCAAAGCCTGCACACTGTGGATAAAATAGAACTAATGTCAAATGTTTTTCCTAATAAATATTTGTTTCTTGAAAGAAACCTGGTTTGACAATGCTTTTGTTTGGATGTGAGAATGCCCATCTCAGTTTCACAGCTTTCTCAACTAAATTTTTTCATTTCTAGTGACCATGGTGGGTACATGGCAATGGGTGGGAGGAAATAAAGGATAGAGAAGGATGAGAAAAGATCATGATTTTTATAATGATAACTTTTTTGTTTTTGTTTTTTTTTTGGCTGCACCCACGGGGCCAGGAATTGAACCTGTGCCACAGCTGTAATCAGAGCCACAGCAGCAACCAGTAACACAGCAGTGACAATGCCAGATCCTTAACCTGCTAAGCCACCAGGGAACTCCTAACGATAACTTTTATTCATGAATTCATTGTAGCAAATGTGACAAATAAAGCAGTGAAATGACTTTGGAACAATAAAAAAAGGAAGATAATAAATGTTTACTCTAGATCTGTTAAATAGTTTTTGTTGTCTAGTTCTTTAAAAACGGATAATTTAAAATCTAAAATAAAACATATAACAGTTTCTACTTGGAAAGTTCTGGAAATGAATAGTGATGGTTGCACAGCACTGTGAATGTACTTAATGCCACTGAATTGTACACTTGAATGTTTAAATGGTAAATTTAATGCATATTTTAATAAAAATTTATAAAGTTACACTATATACATACACACACAGTTGACCCTTGAATGAGTTTGAATTGTGTAGGTCCACTTAAGTGTGGATTTTTCCAATAAACATATACTACAGTACTTCATGATCTTGACTTGGTTGAATGTGGAGATCCAGAACTATGGATACATAAGAACTATTACGTTATACACAGATTTTTGCATTGTGAGGAGGGGGACACCCCAAACCCCTACATTGTTCAAGGGCCAACTGGACATAAAAGTTAGGATTTAAAGTATGAAACTCTTTGCATAGCGTAAACCACCGGTAATGACATTATTTACTAATCTGTGCTTTCTGTGACTAACATTCCACTATATAAATAGCTATCGATTATTAACCATCAACTCTGTCAGGCCTCCTACACAACATATGACACATGCCCTTTGATGTTGGTATTATTCCCACTTTACAGATGAGGAATATAAACTATTAAGATAAGAAATATCATTTACATGCAAAAATTGAAAGACCGTTACATAGAAGTTACTGCTACTACCTTGCCTGCCAAATAGGATTTTAAAATGTTCTCTTAAATTCTTCAGTGTGTCTTAGAAGCTATCTATGGCCCAGTTTGTCTGAAACTAAGTGACAGAGCAAATGTTAGTTTTTTTAAATGAACAACTTTCCATTTTAGTTTAAGGGAACTTGTCTAACTATAAGCTAATTATCTTCTTTATAAATTAGAAGAGAGAAGTGGGTATCAATAAATTTACAAAGCTGACACATTTAACACAGGTAATTTCAGCACCTATATAGGAGTCCTCGTGGATATGCCTGAATTTGGCAAAAGCATAACATTTTATAGAAGTGACAGTTATTTGAAACAATGCATGACACCCAATATTCTAATTTTAAAAAGTCATCTGAAAAATTTCAAGGTATAAAACCCATCCTTCTTTACGGAAGTTTTTAACTGTAACAGAAAACTCTGTTCATGAGGAGGGGGAGAAGAAAAACACTGAAAACATTTTAGGAAGTCATCACACATATCAAAAAATAAAATATTTTCTTATTATTTGTAGGATTCTAGAATCCTGATCTTTTAGTAAACTACAAGTAATTTATAACCTCCAAGACTTCACCAGAATGCTTGAAGCATCTGGGTGTGAGGAATCCACGGCTCTGGTACTGGCATACCATCCCCCCATTAATGGAGAACTTGCTGTGGGCCAGGTGCTCTTTCTAGACCCTGAAGAACAAGACAGCGGAAGTCTCTTGCTTCAAAATGGGGAATGAGAAGTTAAACAGAAACAACATATAGCCATAAGTTGCAAGTCCTATATTAGAAATGTACAAGGTGCTAAGACTAAACTTAAGCGGAGGAATCTAAGTTGCCACAAATTTCGATAAACTGAGAGCAAAGGCTTTGAAGTCAGAAAAAACTGGATTTTAATCCCGGCTTCTCTAGTCGGTAGTTAGGTTACTCAACAGCTGTGATCCTGAGCCTTTTTAAGCTTCTGTTTTCTTACCTGTGAAATGAGGATAGCGCTACTTTTTCTTTGGGGGTTATAGTAAGAAAGATAAAGTATGTCAAATGTCTAATAGTACCAATTGCACACGTAAGTAGGGACCATTATTATCTTAATACCTCTATTTATCATAAAACACAAAAACTGAGCACGAAACACATTGGACTCTGGGAGCATGGAAAATCTCGTTACTACTAACACTCTTTAGCATACTCAAATTTTGGAGATGCAAATCAACAGGTTCATTATTTGAAAACTCACTCTAGGGTTTATAGAACAGAAAGTAACATATAAGAAGTAGATTCTTTCCTAGTTAATGAAGTTAATAATCAGATAATTCAGAACATCTAAAATCCTGGATAAGTGCTTAAGTTTGTCTTCCTTTGCCAGTACAAAGGAGACCAAACACGTTTATCACTGAGGCCAAATAAAGTTTGAGGAATGTAAACAAAGTGGAATAGGTTTTATGTCAGTAAGAACTTTTTAAGATTTGTTTTGGACCTAATCTAACATAGACAGGTGAATTCATGGCACAGCTGCCAATTTTTTACTTCACTTTATGTAGGGAGGACCTGGCATCAAGCAAAGGTTCCCATTTTCTTTACCCAAATGGATAATTTTGCCCAAAGAGATCATTTTGTCATATGAGCTTTCATGTGGTGAGCTGGCAAATTTGTTGCTGCCTTATATGATCAAACAACAGCAATAAAAATCACAGGGGATGCAGTGTATGGGCATAGTGCAATTAGAGCCATGAATAATTCTCAGGGATAAAAATTATTACTTAGAGAAGAAACACCATGAAATTAGTGATTATCTATTCTTTTCAAAAAAATTACCCAAAGTGAAGAGCACTTAAGTGTAATAAAAATATCAAATGTTACACAAATATCCTAACTGGATGACAGTTCTGAGCCAAGAAGCTGCATCTAACTCATTTTAAATGAAGAATCTTAAAATCATAGTTCGCATTATCATTAGTACACAGTTAAGACTTTCTATCGAATGGATAGCTTTACCTTCAAGGCTATTTATAGGAAGCTAATAACTGAGACCCCAAAGACCTCAATTTGCATAAAAAGGAGGCAAGGCTACATTCACTCAGGTATACAAATGGCAACCGTATAGACAAAAGTTCTAAGAACTCATAATCTCTTCTTTTCGGACTTCGTCAGGGATGGCTGGCTAATTGGAGGAACTCATGAAAGTTCCTTACAATCCAATTAGCACTTCAGTGCAATTAAGTGGTAGAGGCTTCCCTATTCTGCAGAGACTGGCTTTGATCTTGCAATGAAAAGTGTCCTTCCTTAAAGCTGCGGTTTTGATTTTTTTTCTCAGTAATTAGTGCTAATTGTAAACCCAAGCCTGACCTGCTATAAACAGAGTGTTTTACCACATTTGACACTAGGACCTTAAATCAGTGTTCTCTTTTGTCTATATTGTACTTGCTTATTAGAAGTCTGGCTATTTTGCTCATTATTTGATGCACAATGGATAAGTACATACTAAAGTCAGCTGAAACAAATGCCTTGATCTTAAGAGCTTGTGTGGGTATTTTCACTGATGTCTTTTAAGCCCAGTTACCACAAAAGTAGTTGATTGAATTTCACTTAAGGAATATACTGTAGTTTTTCCACACAAAGAATGACTATTCAGAAGCAATTTCTAAAGAGGTTCGGTGACCCTTGTATATTTGGAAAATAAAAACAAAAGATGAACACGGTCTTTTCACTGAAGCAAACATAAAGAACTGAATAAATCAACTGCAGTAGTCTGCTGAAAAATACCTATTATAACAATGTCCGTTAAATCAACTTATTGTTTAGATTCATAAAAATGAATTAAAATATAAGTCTCTTAGTGAACAGGCCAAAAAGGTATCTCTATATGCAAATAAGATGGTGCAAAATATAAAAATCACATTCTTTCTCCATGGTATAGATCAAACTTTTGGAATTAGCACATACTTTCTATACAAATGCAAAGCGGCTGGATCTTAGATAGGACACTTCTCCCTCAAAAATGTTTTTAAATATACCCTATTCCATTACTTTGTAAACGGTTTCCTCATAGAAAAAAAAATCTAAGTGAAGCTAGCTCAGTTCAAGTTATATCATTAGACATTCTGTATTAGGACCAATTTACTGATCTTGAAGTAGATATAGTCTAGTGTACAGACACAGAATTGCTAGGCAGAAAAATATCTATCTAAATACAAGCATACTTTACACAAAAAATAACGATGACATCAATTAGCACTCAGAATTATTTTGCTAATTTTTTCCCTTCTGGAATAAAGTCAAGAATCTATAAATAGTACTTTCTATAAAGGACAATGTGATTGAATATGACCAAAGTAAACAAAATCAAGTTAGGAATTACTCCTTATTTCATGTCTTTTAAATTTATTCTAATCATTTAAAAAGCAAATTATTGAATGCATATAGTTTAGGAATCAAATGATAATAAAAGGCCTGTCAAATACTAATTTTCCCATGCCCTCCCCAACTACTTCCCAGAGGAACTGACATTGAACTTTTTTCAGCCATTACTTCTCTGGCTCCATATTTAAAAATCAGCTACAACTTTAGCAAGGTGGCTCACAAGGATAAGGCCCGATTCTCTGCGTTTCAGGGCTCCTCAGGGGAAGAGGCTCAAGGCTCACATTTAGTACTCCTAGACTTGCACCTGTGCTTTCAGTGTGGTCCCTCCCCCTCTGTAGGCCCTGTGGTCTCCAAGATTTGAGATTCTCTGATTCCATCTTCCCCAGAGCATCATCGCCTGCCTGGAAGTGGTGAAGTCATCTGACCTAGAACAGTGGAGATAATGATCAGAAGGCCTAGTTGCAACTTGGACACATTTAAAGCAATTCTTGTTTTCACTACCCTCACCCTCTAACACTATGTGACCTCCAACTTCTGAGATCTTTCTGGAAGGCAAAGTGGTTAGCTGTTCTTTGGTATTCTCAACTTTCAATCATTTTTATTTCACCTCCCTTCTCTCTACTAAATTACTTATCTTTTTAAAAATTATCTCTTAAAAATTATCTTTTAAAAAGATATCTTTAAAAATCTTCCTTTTTATTTTTTTGTCTTTTTTAGGGCCACACCCACAGCATATGGAGGTTCCCAGGCTAGGGGTCTAATTGGAGCTGTAGCTGCCAGCCTTCGCCACAGCCATAGCAACACGGGATCCGAGCCACGTCTGCAACCTACACCACATCTCATGGCAACGCTGGATCCCCAACCCACTGAGCGAAGACAGGGATTGAACCTGCAACTCCTGGTTCCTAGTCGGATTCGTTAACCACTGAGCCACGATGGGAACTCCTAAAAATCTTATCTTTTAAAAAAATTAATTGTGGCAAAAATATATTCAATATTCACCATTTTAACTATTTTGAAATGCACAATTCCGTGGCAACAGTTGTACTTGTAGTATTGTACAATCATCAACACTATTTACAAAACTTTTCCCATCACTTTAATCATTTATCATTCTTTCATCTGCTTTCCAGCTTTACAGGTTGTGGTCTTAGGCTATGGTGGGTGATTCTCTACTGTAATCATAATTGAACTTTATGTTTGTGCTTCTTTTTTTCTAGTTGTAGGGTGATTTTCAGAAGAGGGATACAGAAATGCTTTATTCTGTCACTGTAAAACCTAAATTTTCATGCCCTTATTTTAAAGATTTTCTTGCCTGGAAAAGTAAGCACCTTGCTCTGAGTATCAATACGATTTGCCTAATGAACCAACAGGGCACTTTCCATCAACTAGACCACTCATTTCATTATTGGAGTCCTTGAAAGTTTAGGTCATTTGAGGGGCTACACAAGAAACTGTATACCAAAGAGACTGAGATTCACGTTTCTCTACAAGTTATTAGAACAGTAGAACTTCTGCAGAAATGATTAAGACAGGTGGTACTTAGGGAACTAGATCTTCCGGAATGCCTGTAGTGACAGCAACCAGGAAACTGAGTAATAGAATTACAATTCTGGAACATCTTGGATGTGATGATATAGAAGAACCTGGTGACCAGTGTTGACAGCTAAAATTTCTCTCCTTTTGGAACAGGCAGATTTTATTTTAGGGCCCATTTAATACAAAAATTTCAAGATTTCATTGAGCATGCACCCTAAATTATATGCAGATAATAACTTAAACATCTAGTAATATAATAGTAAAAATGGTAAAATCACATTTTTGTACATGGATGTGGCTTTTTATGTTATAAATCTTCAGTGTCATCATTTTAAAGTGAGACAGATTATATTTTAATCTCAGTTATCACCTGTTTCGATGATAAATTGGGGGAAAAAAGTGGGGCCTTAAAGGGATATTGTAAATTAAATAGTATGGTAAGATTTGAATGTCACTAGAGGAAAGGAGGAGGATAAGAGAGGAATAATAATGGCAACAACATCAAAGAAATAGATCAAGTATTTTCTCAGGTAGGTACCCCTGTCACTCCCACTTTAGAAAGAGTTAAGGCTGAGAAACATTCAGCAACTTGCCTGTGTCACAATGGCTCTAAGTGATAGAACTAAAATGTGAACTCAAATTCAGTGCTCTCAACAACTCAGCTATGTGGGCAGATGAAAGAGTTCCAAATGACTCAAAAACAAAGTTTAGTTATGTGAATAAAGTAAACTAGAGTAAGCACAAAATACTATAGTACACTGATCATGGTGAGGGCAGGGCAATTTCTTCTCATCTGAAAGGCAATTTAGTCTCTTAGAGTAGACACATCTGTTACTCTTGATAAACTATTCATAAATATGGAAAACACTGGACGAAACACATTAAATTATGCCCATGAAAACGTAGCTGAAAAATTTGTTTTTACTTTTAAGCAAGTGTGATATATGGTTACAAAAGTCCATTGAACTACAACAAAATTCTTCGAACACAAAACTTATTTTCCACATTATCAATTTGTTCAAGTAGCTAAAAAGAAAGAAAAATGGCCCCTGAACAAGCATGGAAAGAAAGCCCTAGTGAATGCACTGTGTGCCTTCTTTACTAGAAAGCCTTTGCCCCTCCCTTGGGGTCTAGTGCTTCTTATTTTAGGTACACATTTAACAAGCCAGTTTTTTTTCCTTTCCCTATAGGCCAAACCACATCAAAAGCAATAAACAGAAAAGGGTGAGACGCTGCTAAAGGAAAGAATACAGGAACATCAAAACATCAAGAAATGACAATAATGAACTCCTCATAAATTACTCGAGAAAGATGGTCGTTGAGGTCAGAGGTTGTCAAACCACAGCCTGCAAGCTAAATGCAGCCACTGACTATTCAGTAACAAAATTTTATTGGAAATCAGCTATGTTCATGCACTAACTATTAGCCATGGCTGCTTTCGTAATGCAGTGGCAGAGCTGAGCAGCAGCAACAGAGACCACCTGACCTGCAAGACAAATATTTACTATCTGGCCCTTCACAGAAAAATGTTTGTCGACCCTGAGGCCAAGGTCATTAAAAACATGGGTAACTTCCTTTCTATACTCACTTGGCCCTGTGGGCACAGCACACCTGGGTTACCCAGAAACTGTTGGCTTATCTTTAGTATATTTCAGTATATACTGTTTAATAAAGCATTGAAGGATCCAATGTATTTTAGAACAGTTTCCAGAAAAAAATTATTTTTCTAATCAACACAGCTCAAACATTTCGGTTAACCAAAACACTGATTATAAAGAACACCCAAATAAATGACATATTTCCTTTTTTTTTTTTAAGGGCCGTACCTGAGGCACATGGAAGTTCCCAGGCTAGGGTTCTAATCGGAGCTACAGCTGCCAGCCTATGCCACAGCCAGAGCCAAAGTCACAGCCACACGGGATCCGAGTTGAAATCTGCGACCCACACCACAGCCCACGGCAATGCCATATCCTTAACCCATCGAATCAAACCTGTATCCTCATGGATACTAGCTGGGATTGTTACTGCTGAGCCACAATAGGAACTTCCTAAATGACATGTTTCTAAAGGAAAAATCTAGTATTTCAAAAAAACTATTCAGAAGTTGAAATCTTGGAATTATTCACCAGCACAAGCAGGTGAACAAAATGAAATCATTTCAGATGCACTTGCTAAAGTATTTTTCCCTTTAAGATCAAAGTTGGTGTTTTAATTTCCTTCAGGTGATCCTTAGTCTCAGGGCTCTCGAAGCCTCATGTTCCCTCAACTGAGTATGTTGGAAACACTGATATCAGACAAGTGAATTGGCATTTTTTGAAGAACTACTGCTGTAATTTAAACTACTCCTTGATCTTCCCCCAAGCATGCTAGAGAACCTAATTTCCATAAAACTTTCTAACCCAATTTGAACAGTATAATGTGGACAGTGGGGAATAAATGGGTTTGATCAATTATGAATTTATATGATATGTTAGTAAGCTATTCAGGCTAAGTCTTACAATTCAGTATTTTGAACACTAATGCCATGCTACATAATTTTAAAATGGTGCATTTCAGAAAAACCTCACTAGGGCATATTTGCATATTTGGAAATCTAATTAACCCAAGCATATCTTAAAGCTTTCAAGAGAGAACATACAATAACATTTTTGTCAGCTGAATGTTTGCTTGAGGCTATGTAAGGATTTTATCAGCTGGTGGAATTTAACCCTTCAGCTCCCAATTTTTACGCAGAGCTGTTGACCTGGGAGTTAGGTGTGGGAAGACAGAACCCTCCCTTCTCTCTGGGCCCATGACTCCGGGGCTCAGCATGAACAAAGGGACTCCGGCCACGTCCGGAAGACCATCACAAGCCTGTGATGATTATGCTACTCAATCCAAACTCCAAACTCTTTCTTCTCCCCTGCCTCAGATAACTATGAGCTGCCTTTCTTGCAGGAACACTAGAATTAGATGAAAAAAATGACCCCCACATAGATAGAGAACAAGACAAATCACCCTTTTTATATATATATTTTTTTGGAGAGGGGAGAGGATTTCAAAAGGAGACAAGGGTCCAATGAGGGTTACCTGGCCTGCCTTCCTGGCTGCAGAGGTGTCCTCTGCCCTTAACCAGACCCCCCAGTGGGGTTTTCTTCTTCCCCTAGGACAGAATCTATGCCCACCGCCAGAACAGAGAGAGCAGAAAAAGAGACCAGTTCTTTGGATCTATAGGCTCCCTACTAAAAGGCAACAGTGATTCCTGCAACCATATGATATGTTAGGGAAGCTATTCAGACTAAGTCTTACAATTCAGTATTCTGAACACTAATGCCATGTTACATGCCTGCTACATACCTACGTACCTGGTCGCAGAGGTTGATTCATGGCCAAAGTCCCACACCTCTGTGATTTTCTTTTGCAGTTCTGGCCACTTGTCATAGTGGGAAAAGAAGGATCTGTTCTCGCTGTGACTGCATCTCCCGGAGGACTGGTGAAAACATGGAGGCTCCGATTGCAAAACACTCTTTGCACCCTTATGGCCCTCACCTGTTTTGCCAAGTTCCCTGTGGATGCTTCCTGTTAGAGAAGCTGAGGGGAAAATGTAGCTCTGGAAAAAATGGAAGTCACCTGTATCGGCATTAGTTAAGTAGGAAACTGGATTTATGAGGAATCCTGATATGTCCAATAGAATCTAAATACACTATGTAAAAAATTTCAGGAGATAAAGTAAAAAAAATTATGAACATAATTTGCAACAATATACAGTTAGTTCTGCAATAAGGCTTGTTTTGAAATTGCAAATTTGTTCCAACAGAATTGATATATTAGGGAACAATTTGAGCATAATGCAAATTTCACGTTTGCTTTATGCCAGCTTTTTGGTGAGAAATACTAGGTGAGCACTGAAAACTGGCCCCAGCTGAACCAACTGTGGAGAAATTGACAAAATACACACAAGCACGTATCTCAACTTCATTTCACTTCCTGTGTTATGACTCAGTTAGGAGCCATGTTCATGCCCGTTTCCCGTCACAACTTTCTGCCCGATTTCAGATCACTTCCCTCCATCACTTCACCCTCTGACATGACTTCCACAAGAAAAATCCAGGTCCTTTTCAAGGTACATTGCCATACTGTTGTAGAATCTAAGTAGTACTAGTATTAGTAGGTATTACTCAAATATGTAACGCATATAAAACCATGCTACCATTTTTATTGTTTCTCTCTTTTAAAAATTTTGTGTGCCCCTAATGAGGTTTTTGAGTGCTTGCCCCAACCCTGTTTTTCCTCAAAGCTACCATTTTCTGTGAAGAATGATGAATTTAGAATCATGTCACCTTATAAAAGAACTAACTATAAATCAGATTTCATTGTTTTATTAAAGATCCAAGAAAGGGCAGAGGACAGAATCAATAACATTTTAGTTGACAAAATGAAACAAATGCTCTTATGTATCAGGCTGGGTAGAAACAATCAGTTCATGTGATAATCCTCTTGGCATTTTAGAGCACAATGGGCTCCCTTCTCACCACACCCCAATTCAGCTCAGATAGGACATCATCTCCTCCAGCAAACCCTTTAAAATCTCTAAAATAGATCCCAGTCTGTATTAGATGCATCCACTGTGTCTCATATGTTTCCAAGCTGCCGGTTCATACCTTTGGCACAGGCCCCATCACATCACATTGCAATTCTGCTTACTTGTTATTCTCATTCACCAGCCTGTAAGCTCTTTAGTGCCATCTTTGCACCTGCATTTGGATTCTAAGCGTGCTGTCACATCATGTCTAGCACAGAGGCCATGCCCGGCAAATGTTTGTGAAGGAAGACTAAAGGAGCGTCCAGTTATTTGTATCACTCATAGCCTTGAGCAATGCTTTACAGAAAGCAGGCACTCAGCATTGTTGAATACATGAAAGAAAAGCAAACAGCAAAAAGAGGTGCACTTATTTAGAGACAGGAAACCAGTGAGCAGAGTAGTCACTTGAAACTGTCAAATAAAGCCTTAATATTAATAATGTAAATTTGTCTTTACAGATGAATAAGAAAGGAAGATGACTACAATATTTTAGAGCCACAATAGAACTGTTAAATTCCTCAAGAGGTTGTCTGGCTCAGTTCTAACATCAAGCAGGTCAATTCTTAAGCCTTCCAACCAGGTGGGTGTTCATTCCATTTTACACATCTTCAAAGATTATATTCTATCTCTTGGTAACCTTAGAAAATGTTTACTGATATTTTATAATCAAGACATCCCTTCCAATGTAAAAACAAGCTCTATATTTCAGTAGTTTAAACTAATTTTCTTTTGTCCTTTCTTCTGTAGGGATAGAGAACTGGTCTGCTTTCTTAGGACCGACCTCGATATACTATAAGACATTTATTAGTCATCTGTTAGCTTTCTACTTTCCTGCCTAAGCAACCAAATGCCTTTAATCTTCCCCCACATGACCTATTTTACGTCCCATTAAGCATTTTTGTTTTTCTTCTATAGACCTTTTCCAATCTCCACATTTCCTTCTCAAATGAGGAAATTCAATGTTGACAAAAGAGCTTCATAAAACAAAGGATTGATTTCTAACTCCCTAATCTCAGTATCATGGGTACTCTATCACATGCTTTGCTCTTACCACCCGTTGGTCCTCGTGCACTCCCAGAACGCGCAGTTTCGAGGAGGGCCTGGCACCCACACTCTTTCTGTCGACAGTTGCTCAGAGATACCCTGAGCACATACTGCACCTTCTGTTATGTTCCTACCAGCTCCCTGAACTAGAGCTTTTTGGGGCGTGGAGCTGGTTCCAGGTGGGCCTCATCTTGATTTTCTGTGGTTCTGGCCACAAAGGAGATACGTGTGCATTTTGCAGGGCAAAGCTGGCCCCTGTGGTCTGGTTTCAGGGTGGGCACCACTCTGCTGATTGACTTTGAGCTCAGTCTTTTTCTTGTCCTCTCTGTGCTTGAACAACCTTCCTTCCTCTGCTGGCAGTGTAGTTTGCTTTTCTCTCTCAGGATATAACCTTGAATGAGTTCCATATTTTTGAAATGTGATTTATATAATTTATTAAGAGCATTTTAAATTCTAGTTCTAGCTTTCCAAGCATTCGTAGCCCCTGTTAGCTCAGTGTAATCTCCAAACTTAATCAGTATGCCTTTTATTCTGTCACCCAGGAAATAATGAAAATGCAGAACAGAATCTAACATGGGTACCAGAACTGAATCCTTAAGAGCTTCAATTAATAAGCCTTTACAGCCTATAGGACTGTAGAGGGTAAACTCCTAAATTTCCTTTTTTTTAAAAAATAGGTTTACCTAATTGTGATTGTCTTGGGATCTACTTAGATAAAAATCTTCATATTTATTGATAAAGGGAAGTAATATATGAGATGGAATTAAAGGTAATAGTATAGTGATAATGACTCTATCCATTGCTTCCATTTAGCCTGTATGGGTTCATATTTTAGCACAGAAGGAAATTATACCACTTTGGGTAGATTTGCTATTTGAAAAACAGAACAATAAAATTATAAATGAGGCTCTGTAATGATGCTCCTTTTTATACTGGTTATTGTCACTGTGGAACTTGAAAATAAATCCATACCTAATCAATTAACCATTAAAAGTGTAAAGTGTAAAGATTTCTAAGTCAATATAAGAAACTCAAGGTAGAGACTTGATCAATCTAGGTAACTGTGATAGTGATATTATCATGATATGAAGTTGCTGAATGATTCAACAAAACACTTGAGAGTAACTGCAGAGAAAGGCAAAAACTAGTGAGATGTAACTAAAATTAAATGTATTCAGCTAAAAAGGTTGTTAGCTTCTACATTTCAAACTAGATAACCTACTTATATAGTTAAAAATGAGTAAAGTAATTATGTCAATAGTTGTAAAGACTTTCTTCACTGGTAATTTTTAACTAGATAAGTAAATTTAATTTCCATTCAAAAATATCTGATCCCAGAACAATTTTCATCAGACATTTCTGTCACTGTTGCTGCAATCTCCAAAAGATATAAACAGTAGATCTATAGACAATTAACAATAACATCCTTAAAGGGTAGTGTTCGTTGGTTAACTGAAGCATTTACTGACTGAAAATTTGAAAATTTTCCTAATTTCTTTTAGTTCTAGGTTCATTTTTTAAATATTAGGTTGTTTTGTGCTACTGTTTGTTAGATGTTTACAAAACTGCATGCACAGAAATGAGTCAAGGAAGAATTATAAAAATGATCATGTTAGACTCAGAATTATGGAATATTTGATAAAGGGAGATCTGCTATTAACAGAAAAAGGAAAATATATCAAAAAAGGAAAAAAATCTGAGCTGTGAGGTTCAGCAAAGAGTTAGTGAACTGACCTTGAAACTGTATTGCATAAACATACAATTCTCTCCCATTTAGTTTTCTGCTGGCATATGCACTCTGTCTGCATATAATGTTAATGCATCATTTATTTATATCAAAAGCTTACCCTAGACAACCGTCCTAAAAATATAGTAAGATAACAGTCTTTGTTCTGGGAGTAAAGAACTGAGAACGTTCTCATTCTTAAACTATGCCATTTTATAAAATCAGTTCTCAGATATTCAATGTCTCTTCATTGAGCTATGGATTGCCTATAAATATCCTGAAATACTTCTCTTCTTCCTTCCTTTTTTCATGTATTGGCTCTGACTGCTCATTAGCACATCCAGGACAAGACAGGCTGGGTGACGCAAATCTATCAGTTTAGAAGCCTTGCCAAAAACTTGCGGAAATTCACTTCCTTATAGTAATCTTATTTGTCATTAAGTTCTTGAAATATATTTAATTAGTAGGTTTAAGTCCAAGGTCAAGTAAACAGATCACATAATATCATAATACACAATTTCACTTCCAATATCTTGTCAGCTTATAATGTATTCTTATTAAATATCATATGATTTTAAAAATTTTATAAAGTATTCAAGATAAAAGATGTAGGTGAAATTTTTTTTAATTTATATGTAAAAAATTGTCTTGGAACAACCTGTTTCATTAAAGAGAACTTGAAAAAAATGTGTCATTGCCTGAGATCTGGATTTTTTTAATTACAGTATTTTTCACTATAATGGCATTAGGACTGGTGGAATTTGACTTATGAATTGAAATGTGTAGGATGAACTTACTGCTTTCTTATTAGGTAATAAACAAAGACTTTTCATGATACACATAGATGGAAAGATAGATCATGCTCTTGGATTGGAAGAATCAATACTGTCAAAATGATTTTACTGGAGTTCCCATCATGGCTCAGCAGAAACGAATCTGACTAGCATCCATGAGGACACGGGCTTGATCCCTGGCATTGCTCAGTAGGTTAAAGATCCAGCGTTGCTGTGAGCAATGGTGTAGGTCACAGACATGACTCAGATCTGGTGTTGCTGGGGCTGTGGCATATGCCACTGGCTACAGCTCCGATTCAACCCCTAGGCTGGGAACCTCCATATGCCACGCATACGGCCCTAAAAAAGACAAAAAAAAAAAAAAAAGGATTTTTACTACCCAAGGCAATCTACTGATTTAATGCAATTCCTATCAAATTTCCAATAGCATTTTTCACAGAACTAGAACAAAAAAATTTAAAATTTGGATAGAAACACAAAATACTTCAAACAGCAAAATAATCTCAAAAAGAAAATTGGAACTGGAGGAATCAGGCTCCCAGACTTCAGACTATACTACAAATCTACAGCAATAAGAAACAGTATAGTACTGGCAGAAATATCGATCAGTGGAACAGCATAGAAGGCCCTGAGATAAACACACATACCTATGGTTAACTAATCTATGACAAAGGAGGAAAGAACATATGATAGAAAAAAGACAGTCTCTTCAATAAGTGGTGCTGGGAAAACTGGACAGGAAAAGAATGAAATTAGAACATTCTCTAACACCATACACAAAAATAAACTCGAAATGGGTTAAAGACCTAAACATAAGGCTGGATAATATAAAACTCCTAGAGGAAAACATAGAACACTCTTTGACATAAATCCCAGCAATAAATCTTGTTTGATCTACCTCCTAGAATAATGACAATAAAAACAAAAGTAAATCAATGGGACCTAATTAAACTCAAGAGCATCTGCAAAGCAAAAGAAATTATAAAAGAAACCAAAAAAACAACCCACTATGGAGAATAATATGGGAGAAAATCTTTGCAAATGAAGCAACCACCAAGGGATTAACCTCCAAAATATACAAAATCTCAAGTATATGTATATATATCTGATAAAAAAGGGCAGAAAACCTAAATAGACATTTCCCCAAAGAAGACAGACAGATGACCAAAAAGCACATGAAAAGATGCTCAACATTGCTAATTGTTAGAGAAATTCAAACCAAAACTACACTGACGTATCACCTCATACCAGTCAGAATGGCCATCATCATCAAAAAGTCTGCAAGCAATAAATGCTGGAGTGCATATAGAGAAAAGGAAACCCTCCTATACCACTGGTATAAATGTAAATTGGTAGAACCACTATGGAGAATAGTATGGAGGTTCTTTAAAAAATTAAATATAGAACCACCATATGACCCAGCAATTCTACTCCTGGGCATATATCTTAAGAAACCCATAATTCAAAGAGATACATGCACCCCTATGTTCACTGTAGCACTATTTATAATAGCCAAGATATGGAAACAACCTAAATGTCCATCAGCAGAGAAATGGATAAAGAAGATGTGATGCATATATACACTGAAATATTACCCAGCCATAAAAAATCATGAAATAATGCCATTTGAGGCAACATGGATGGACCTAGAGTTTATCGTACTAAGTGAAGTAAGCCAAAGACAAAAATCATGATATCACTTATATGTAAAATATAATAAAAGTGAGACAAAAGAACCTATTTATAAAGTAGAAACAGATTTCAAAATCAAACTTAGGGTTACCAAAGGGAAAACTGTAGGGGGGGAGAGGTAAACTGAGAGGATGAGATTAACGTATACACATTACTCTATAAAAAATAAATAACAAGGACCCACTCTATAGCACAGGAAGGTCTACTCAGTGTTCTGTCATAACTTACATGGGATAAAAGAATGGATATGTGTACATGTATACAAATTCACTATGCTGCAAACCTGAAGCCAAGACAAAATTGCAAATCAGCTAGACCCCAATAAAATTTTTTTCAAAAAGAATTCTAGAAATCCAATGAAAAAAGCATGCATGGAATCTGAATCAATTTAGACTCAAATTTGACAGCTCATTTTTGTTACAATGATATTGAAGTTTTTAAAATAATAAGTTTATAAATAATACCAATGATCCCATTTGTAAGGTTCAATGAGGAGTCTTGCTCTTACTAAATTTCTCTGATTTTCTTAGTTTAATTGTCAGATTTTTGCAGAAAGAAATTTAAATATGGTTGACATAATATAAGTAACAAAGTTTCGTGGGGGAAATGTTTAATATTCTATCATGAAGATAATTACACTAGTAGTAGGCATGTTTTAAAATGGCTGCATAGTATCAAATGAAGCTAAATATTAGCTTACACCAGTCCTTTGCTTTACAATACATTTAACAAAAGGTAAGAATGGTTATGTTTGTATGTCTGAATGCTGGTGATGCTGATCTTTCCCCCTACAATTTCTATATTTTTCAAATATTTGACTATGAATAGATATCATGTTTACAGACCAAAAAGAAAGGTATTAAGTATAAAAAAGTTTAAAAGCCAAATACAAATGTGAGAAGGCTGGAAGATTTCTGCTAGCATTCTCCAAGAGATCATAAATCTCCAGATGTTATATACGATACAAGCTGACTTCTCTCAGGGTTGATATATGGCCACTTGGAAGAATTATGACTTTATTTTAAAAATCTATCTTATCTTCACTGGTTACAAGTGTAAAGAACATTTTTAAGTATTAAAGAAACAGAAGAATCTAGGACTCTCTATCTGCAAATTTTCTTCTCATTGCTAAATTTCCCTTAAACCAACAATTATGGAAGTTGATACAAGAATGTCTGAAATATGGGGAAAGAAGATATTTGAATGTTCATGCTTATTTGAAGCTAATGCATAGTATTCAGTCAACAAAGAATTACTGGGTAAATTGTTAATTTTACATAGTACTAGATATTGCACAAAAATGAAGAAAAAAAGACCTATCATTTCCTTCTCAGGGCTCGTGGTGTATAAACTCAAAGACTGGGTGGGGGTGACCTTGGCGTCAGGGATCTGAGGGCAGGAGGCGCCTGCCTGTGATTTCCCTTGATTGTAAAGTATGAGCTTTCAGTGTGACTATTTGGGGACACCCATTCCAGACAACAATTAAGAAACAACCATGAGAGATAAGATATGAGTAGAAGAAGAAACACATTTTATTTGAAAAAAAAATGCTTTAATAACATTTTTTTCTCTCTTACTTTTAGAGACATTTCATGTTTTGGAAAGCAAGTGGAGGGGAGGGGCAAGAAAAGACAGTAAAAGAGTTCATGGAACAGACTTCAATAGAAGTAAATAGTGTTTAAACTGAGGTCTCGAGCTATAACATCTAGAGATAAAACAACTGATTCTAGTCTTGCCGGGGGAAATTTTAAGTATTAGGATACAGTATGCAAATGAGAGAGATTTTAAATCCACATTCACCCCCATTCCCTTCCCTCTTTCCAAGTTCATGACCACTGGGGATTGACTACAGAAGGAGGTTGTAAATTTCAAGAATGTCTGCTATTTAAGTACCAAATTAAAGTTAAAAAATGCCTAATCTTCATTACTATTATAGGACAAAGAATGTATAGTTGGATGTAGGCAGGCTAAGTAAGTCTTATTTGCATATTATACTAAATTATTCATTGGAGATAATCTTTCCAAGCAGGTTTACTAAGAATCTTAATATACTGTTTAGTAAAAATGAGGTTTTTTTGGGGGGATATACTGTGCATATCCCAAATATCTTTTAAAAATGAGAAGCAACTGTGATTATTTCTGAGTTATCATTTATTTTCTGGGTTATCATTTATTTTGTGTATAATTTTCTGTATTTTCCAAATGATACACACACACACACACGAGTGCCCTACTGTAATGTTAGGTGCTTTAAATTTATTACTTTAAATTTTCAATGATCTTACAAGGTGGGTGATATCACCTCTAATTTACAGATTAAAAAAAAAAAAAGCAAAAAACCCTGAGGCTCAGAGAAGGTTAGTTTTGCTTAAGTTCACACATAGATAATTAAGTGTCAGAGATCATATTTTTTTTTAAAGAAAAAATACCACAGAACACACAGGTCAGGCTTTTTTAAAAGGAAAAATACTACTAAACAGAAATGAACTGCTTATTATATTGTAAGGAGCATTTAGGGGCTTTGGATATAACCTTGACGATACTTTATAACCACTACCTGAGCATCTTCACCTGAACTTCATGGTCACCCCCTGAACTAGCGCCATGGAAGCAGGATTAACGAGTTCTACATGGACGTACACACGTTCATTTCTCTGGGCAGGAGGTTCATACCTTTCATTAAATAATGATTAGATAAAGTGCATGTTCAAAAGAGAAAGACAGCACCTAGGTTGTTCTTTCAATAAATGGAAGTCATATTCCTTGATGCTTGGATTCATTAAAGACAGCAGGATGATTAAAGAAGGGGCTGGAGAGCTTGGGTGTGAAGTGGGGGCAGAGGCAGGCGACTGGGTGTGAAGTGGGGGCAGAGGCAGGCGAGGAAGCCCATTGGAGTGGAAGGCCGTGATTCTTAAACTTCAGCAGGATCAGAATCACCCTGAGAGCTTGCTAAACCACAGATTTCTGACCCCATGCCCAGGGTTTCTGATTCAGCTGGCTGTAGCGGGGTCTGAGAATTTGCATTTCTGACAAGTTTCCAGGTAACGCTGATGCTGCTGGATAGGGAACCATGCATAAGGGTTGAGGCATAAGCTCTGAGGCTCAATGGTTTAAATCCTTGGTTTACTACTTACTTGTGTGGGATCCTTGCCAAGTTACTTAACCATTCTCTATCTCAGTTTTCTAATCTGTAAAGTAGGGATGATTATACTTAATGAAATTAAAAGGGATAATGCATGTAAAGTGCTTATTCCAGTGCGTGACATATTAAGATATATAATAAAGTTGCACATTTACACACACACACACACACACACACACACGCACGCACTTAAACAAAACTATGTAATACAGAAACAACTCCCATAGGTTAGGACAATATGTTAAATCAAAGCAACTTGGGTATTATATAGTTTTAATTGTCTTTCAGATAAATAATCCCCTTTCAAATTATCGAGTCGAGCTAATCATATCATTGCTATTCCCTTAAATTTGCAGCATTTCAGTCACAGCAGGCTAAGGGAATCCATGGTAACCACACAAAGTAAACATCCACCTACCCATTAGTGCCAGCAATTATTTGGCATTTGTTATGTTAGTTAAACTGTGTAATGGTGTGTGAGAAATCAGTTTCTGCTTCCTTGACCCTTTGGAAAGCTGGTTTTCCAACCCAGCATGCCTTGCTGAGACTCCAGAGTCTGACAGCTGGGACTTCAGTCACTGATTCTCTCACAAGCCTCTTCTGGAAATGAGGCAGCAAACATTGTGGTCTCCTCTAAAAGAGTAAGAATCTATTATAGGGGCTTGATTATTGATAATGACCATTTCTATTTTGGGGCTAACAGCTAACTAAGGGCTTTTATTGTTCACTTTAACAAGTATTCATCATGAACCCTGAACTGCCCTTCAGAGAACATTAATTTTAGATGCATGGGATACACGAGAACACAATGAAAGGATTATTTTCATGCCTTTGGATTTCAAGAAATGTATCCTGTTTACTTAAACTGAAGATATACAAATAAAAGGAAAAGAGATGAAAAAAATGAAGAAATAACCTTTAAAACAAGAAGTTTTAAATATAAATATATCTTCACGCTCTCCTTAATTTTAACCTTAATTTTAAAGATATTATATACTTAAAACTACACAGAAATTTTACTTAATAAAATAATATTTTTAAGTTGACAGATATTTATTATGTCACCTTAGTAAAATATCCTGTATTAAATTCTGGAAGAGATACAAAAGTAAGTGCTTGACAATTATTTGGATAAAGGTGAGATGAGAAATGATCGTGAGGAGAAAAGGGAAGGCATTTGGGGCCTGGGCAAGGTCACAGGGACTGGACTGAGGGTGAGTATGAGTTCAAGCTGGAGAGAAGCAGGAGATAAGGTGAATAAGAGACCTGGGGGATGGAAACGAATTCTATGGATCTCATCATCCTGTTGACAACCAAAGGCCTTCTTAGCCAGAATCCTGAAGCCGTCACAGCAATTTTTTTCTTTACTGTTTCTGCACCCCTGTGTTAGTCACAGATACACCTAAGAAGATGTTGACAAGGAGCTTGTTGAGAAGGTCAGTAGTCTTCTCTGTGTCCATAGGGATAAAGATCTGGCTGAGGGAGTAACCCCTTGCTAAGAGAAGAACCAAAAAAAGGAAATCGGCTGAGTCAGGGCAGGAAAAGGAGAAGGAAGAGGACTAACTGGGTCATTCCTCACCTACTCCACTGAGCTTTAAATATCCCACTGGTCTAATGAACATCTGCTCTACTCCAGTCAGAAGAAAGCACATTCTCTTTGAAGAAATCTGGGTTGGCAGTGATGGAGTCTGTATTAAAGCATAATACAAAATGGCACCAGAGCAGGGGACATTATGCAAGAAAAAAAAGTCCTCCTTGATATTCTTGCCAGCCTGTGAAAGGGAGCAAAACCAATGAATAAACATAGTGAATAAAAAAAAAATTATTCTTGAGCCGTCCCCAGATGACTTTTTTTATTCCATCATGTTGGTTGACCTCTTCCACTATTTTCCTTCACTAAGGCCAAAAATACAATGCCTCTCTATGGATAAAGTTGTTTGCATATAACGTTATTACAGAAAGACATACAAAGAGATCTGAACCACATCTGATGATAAAAATGTTAAACTTGACTCCTTGTTCATTGTGTAACATTTCTAATATAGTTTTAGAACAACACAGAGTGCAGTCCTAACTTTAATGATAACTTCATGATGAGAGTTTCATATTCTATTCTTTAGGTGAAAAAAAGAGACAAGAATGAACCTTGAGCACAAGGGTAAAATACATTTGAAAATATGTACTCTCCACTTAAAGTCAGAGAGATTCTCATCTTTAACTGGTATGCAGATAATACATAAACGAATTTTCTTTGACTTGTGAACACAAAAGCTTAAAAGAATATTTGCACTTTAAGGTACATCAGGGCATACTTTACAGAATTACAGTACTGGGCCATTAATATTGACTTTATCAATACAAAAGATTTCTACATTAGGATGTCAAGGAAATGAACTAGGTTCATATGAAAATCAATCCTTCAGCATTCAGTTATGTAACTATGAAGTGAGTACTCTTTTATAATTCTTTCCCTCGGTGCGTCAGTGAACTTGCCATGAAAACAACACTTTCATTTCAAAATGAAACTTTACTCTGCTGAGAACCTGAGGAAAAACGCATCAGTTTGTTCAGGGTGCACCGGCAACACTTCATTTATGCAGAATTTAGGTTAATGGATAGGACTCACAGACAAGGGTTCTATAAACCATTTTGCTGAGCATACGTCCTGATTAGAATGTCATGTTACGAAATGGAGTGCAATCTGTCTTCATGTCATATTTAATAGATTTTTAGTAAATAGCCCACAAGTGCTCCTTCTAACAGGTGATGAATTATATTAATGCCCTGTTGTACTTTCATAATTAAGGTCTGGCAGGATTTCCATTATAATCAAGACTCCTCCAAGGGAGGGAACAAAAGCAGTGGCTTTCATGTTTCCTGGCCCTGACTACAGTGCTCTCCCTCGTGCTCCGCTGGCACTTGGGCTCTTGAGGAACATACTTATGAGGCCAGTCTCAGAAAAAAGTTTAGGAAGTTGGCTGTTTAATTATCAGCAACCTCCATTTTTATCAAGTCATTCCCTTTCCTTTCCTAGCTTACTCGCCCATGGCTTCTCGCCTTTCTTACTCTTATGAGTCCTATTCTCCTTCATTGACCTGATGACTTCTCTTTGATTCCCTTCCCTTTCCCAGAATTGGTTGCTGCCCTGCTGTTTGTTCTGCAAGAAACCTACAGCCTCTGAGGTCCACCCCAAAGTAGCACTTCTAGTTGTCACAACAGTAAAGCCACAGGATGAGGCCAGAGCCTGGAAAGGACTGGAAGCGGACCCTGGCATGTTCCCCAGGTTATTTTGTGTGGAACCTATCATATCCCACCCACATTAACACATATAAGAAATGGAAAGGGAAGGGATTGGGCAGCGCAGGGCAAAACAAAAGGAGAGCACAGGAAAAAAAGGAAGACAATGATAAAGAAGATGGAAGGGTGTTCTGGATGGATTTAACCTGCTTTGAAGTGAACAAAAGAAATTGAGGACCTAAAGAGAAGAAACGGAGCAGCCTATGCTGCTCATCCGACATAAGGGATTTTTTAAAGTTTTGTTATTTCCAACACAAGGCAAACTGTGTGGTCTTGTGAGCAAGCACAGTCTTGGGGATTTGTACAAGTGAGGCTTTTGAGTCTCAGCTTTTCCCTTTGTGAGCTGATTGCATCACACTGGACAAGTCACCCAGGGACAATGACATTAACTTCCCAGAGCTGTTATGAAAACATGCTTAGATTTTTAAAACATTTTCAAAGAGGGAATTCCCATCGTGGTTCAGCAAAAAACGAATCTGATTAGCATCTATGAGGATGCAGGCTTGATCCCTGGCCTCGCTCAGTAGGTTAAGGATCCGGCATTGCCATGAGCTGCAGTATAGGTCACAGATGCAGCTCGGATCTGGTGTTGCTGTGGCGTAGGCCAGAGTCTACAGCTCTGATTCGACCCCTAGCCAGGGCACTCCCATATGCCGTGGAAGTGGTCTTAAAAAGACAAAAAAATTTTTTTTCAAAGATTCCCAGTCATATTTCTTTCTCCTATTATGAACTTTCAAGCTGTTTAATTTTATAAATTTGTAACATAAGTTGTACTTAATTCTTAGTAAAATTCAGACATAGTATATTAATTATTAACAAGTGATCACACATTAGTAGAATGACGATATTAACAAAAGTCTACTCCCTCATCCTTTGAGGTACCCAGAGGTACTCTGGAGCTACTTCCAGGGTTTAGGAAGCTAGCCACCCAAATTCAGTTCCCAGGTGGCCCGAGTTCCTAGTACCCACTTGCTGTACCACACACTGCATCCTTCTAATGACCTTTGCCTTTGCTCAGATCTGAGCAAGATTTTGTTTCTTGCAATCAAAGTATCTTAAAACAGCTGAATCAAAGTTAAATAAAAATTTTAAATGGTTATCACACCATCTAACTTCCCACCTGTTTTGCACTGGGGTTATATGATCATGGAGAGGAAAATAATTTGTTATGCTTTTAAGGTGGCTAAAAGATATTTAAATATTGAGAAACACTATTCATAAAATTAATATTCATTTTAGCATACACTGAGAATATTATGCATAGAATCCCCATATATGCATTTTGGGACAAAAAGAAGAAAGTGATTTTCTTGCTGAAGTTGTATACAGTTTTCTAAAGTAAAAACTTTACACTAACCTTTTGTAGAGAATCAGAATGAATTAGTATGGTGTATACGATAACCTACTATGTCATCATGCCAGAAGTTTGACCAATTCCTTTTTATGGAAGTTTGAAAATGCCAAGTTCATTTTTAAACCCATGGCTAGTTTCATCTACTTTAAACCAAAAGTGACAAAATAGGAATTGACTGGGGGGAAAATTCTGCAATCCACTGTTCTTAATATTTGATAATCCATGTGAAGCAGGTTTACCACAAACCGCTGTGACAGAACAAAGATGACAGATAAACTCCTGTGACCAAATTAATTGGAAATAGATGCCTCAGTCTTGTGATCCTATTTCAGTTTTTGAAAGAATTATATGCACCTTCAGAGCATGCCACGTCTAAGGATGATTAGTCCTTGTACCGCTGGCATCAGGCTGATATGGCATGTTGCCAAGTGTCTCCAGAGAAAGCTAAAATGTTCAGTGGAGGTGGTGCAGACCGTGTAGCTATTCCAGGATTACTTCAGAGAACATTCTGGCTTTTCTGTTGAAAGCTTGTCAGAGTTTGATACCTATTCTCTTTGTGCCTCGGATGTGTGTTTTCAGACTGCCCTAAGTGGACCTTCTTAAACAGGTCTCTTGAGTTTTTTGTTTTTTGTTTTTCACTCAGTCATACTGCTAAGAAACATAATATAATTTCAGGCATTTTTATCAGGCCACCTATATCCACATATCTTTTCCCACCTTTATTATGATTTATACATGTCAATATGATCTTGTATTCAACTATGGCAACTAATTCCAAAGAGAATTCTCAACGTTTTCCTTTTGTCTGAAAACAGCAACACTATGTAAGAGGTAAATGGTCAACCATCAATACCTCTGCGCTGGCCAACACATAGCCAAATATTAAGTGCAGCCAAAAATGATATTAATAATATGATTAAATATCATACAAATTGCTAATTATAAACACATCATAATTTCTCTGGGATTTGCTTCAAAATAATTCTGCGTGTGGGAAGAGAGGAGAGTAGGTGAGAATATAGATGAAACATTGTTAGCTGTCTATTGGTAACTGCTGAAGTTGTGTAATAGGTACTTAGGGTTTCATTATTGTTTTTTGTAGAGACTTTTGTGAATGTTTGCAATTTTCCATGATAAAAACATCTTAAAAGAAAAAAACTAGCAGCTTTAGAAGGTTATAAAATTATCTAATGTGGCTGAAATAAATTTACTTTACAGAATAGAAATGCAATCTACTGAATCATCTGTATTGAATCTACCTTACCAAGTAACCACAATAAATTTATGAGATAAAATATATCTGTAGCTGGAGTAAATATTTCAATGTCTAATAAAGATATATGTTTTTTTATACTGATAAATCTACTTCTTGCCTTGCCAAACCAACTATAACTAAGATAATACAGGGAAACCTGAAATAATCATTTTATAGTGAATTTTCTTGTTGGCATGTTTAACTTCTAATCACAAAAGATATCACTGCTCTCAAATCAACCTTCTTAGGACTAAGAAAAATTAAAAGATTAAACGCCTAGAAAAAAGCAGTTTATTCCAAAATTAGAACAACATAAACCTAACGCTAATTTAGATATATTTATCATTTTATCTGCAATGTGAATGAGGTTGGATGAAGTATCCCTACTTACATTAAAAGAACTCAAACCTCAATATTCTGTCTTCATAGCATTCTGGACATAACAGGAATACACACTGAAATCAAGTAAACTATTTAAGACAGACCTAAATCACTTAGAATAGTCTATTAAATTACATTTTGTTGGAATTATTTCGACAGCTTGATCATTACTCTCATTAAAAAATAAAGCAAATTATAAATTAACAAACTAAACTTTTTAGTTAATAAAGTGACACTTTTTAAAATGTGCAGCCCTCTTTATAATGACAGCTTTGAAAACTATCAGTCACTCAAAATTTAATAATATATTTCAATAATCACATTTGAGGATGGAAACATCTAACAAATAATAAAATGTTAACCTTACTGTAAGATCAATTGTGGGAAAATTCTGTTTATATGGTTGAGCAATATTTTTTCTAATATAAAATCTACTAGATTTTCCAAATGTCTCCACAAATTTATTGACATCTAAGGTTGGAAATTACTAATAAACTCAGGCCAAAAAAGTCCCACAATTGAAACTTTAACACATTTTTTTAGCAATAGCATTTACAAAAGGATCACTTGATATGATCTTCTCCTTTGAGGAGAGATAAGAAAACACAGAAGTGGGAATTTTAAATATGTTATAGCTCATACATTCTAGATATTTTGCCTGTAGAATACTTGGTTTTTGAAAAAAAAAGTGGCATTGAAAGAAACATTTTCTGAGAAATACATAAAAGCCAAACCATACAAACAGTGTAGATTTTCAGCTACTTATATCTGCTATTGCTTAATTTTTTAACCAGCACTCATCTTCTCTTAAATCTCTTCACAATGGTCAGACAATTAAGTAAAAAAAAATTTTTTTTCCTCCAGGTGCTAAGACCTATCCTACTTATAAAAAAATTTTCATTTTAAAATAATAAAAATAATTGGAGTTCCTAGTGTGGCTTAGCAGTAATGAACCCAATTAGTATATGCGGGTTCAATCCCTCACTGGGTTAAGGATCCTGCACTGAGCTGCGGTGTAGGCCACAGATGCAGCTTGCAATCCCGTTTTTGCTGTTGCTGTGGCTGTGATGCAGGCTGGCAGCTACAAATATGATTCGATCCCTAGCCTGGGAACGTCCATATGCCACAGGTGTGGCCCTAAAAAGCAAATAATAATAATAAATAAATATAATCAATTACTGAATGAAATCTACTATAAGCCAGGTGGTTTCTATAAATTCTTTCATGTCCTCTTTCCTCAGTACTTCAGTTTGTTTTCAGGTGAGAAAAAAGGCTCACGTAAATTTATAGCTCAAGAACACACAGCTAAGAAGACAGTAGTAGTGACTTGGCCTGAGGCCTGCTCATGCTCTCTGCATATTGTGTTTCTAGAAAACAAAACCTGTCTTCAGTGGGCATTTTGTTATTGTTTTTAAGTAATGTCAACAATAAAGATATGCAAAGCCAAGAAATCTAGCATAATTTAGCACATGTTAAATAGATATTCTGCAACATCGCTGGGGATGGGAAAAATTAGAAAATAGGTTTCAGTGTCCTTAGGAATGAATGAAAAGGTCTGGTCAGGCCAGGCAATGACTAAATATATACCCATTTTAACGATAAAGAGAATACTTTGATAGTGCTTAATTCATCATGGAAACAATTGATGCTGATAGCTGAGAGAATTATTTTCTAAATTAATTAGATCTCTTTATATAAATATTAGCTAAAAGGAAACACTGTTGGACATATACATGTTTGAACACAAACAAAAATGATAAATTACAATCACCAACACAAACTTGCATATGATCATGTTTAATGCACAGTGCCAATTTTAATATATTCCTTCTTTTTCTAAAAGAAAAATAATTAAAAAATTTAAGATCAAATGACAAAAAATTCAAATGTCTTCTTCATAATAAATGTAGTATATAATATAGCTACCACATCCTTAATTCTATGATTAATCTGGAATCAAGTAACTTTATATCTGAGAGTCTAGCAAGATATCACCTTTCAACTCATTACCACTTTTTTCAACTGCAGAAATAGATTAATCTGAGAACTTACTGGTCAAACACTTTTCCTCCACTTTTGCAACTTAAAAAAATTTTCAATCATTTTCCCTAGAAGATGTCATACAGGGTGCTAATGCTTTCGTAAGCACAATCAACACCTTTATAGCACTGAAAAATAGATATGAGTTGAATACATAGGCTGCTACAAATAGTCCTTTTCTAAGTAGTTTAGTTTAAGGAGTAGTATTCTTGCAGAGAATCAAAGAAATGATCTGATAAAAATAGAGCAATGCATTTAAATTAAAGATCATTTACTATACATAGATGAAATATCAAACACAAATGTAGTACCGTTGATAATAGATTAAATTTGGGTGTTAGTCTTTTATGTAAAAATTTTGTTTAAGTGGATTAAAAAAATAAAATTTCTCAACTCAACTTTTCAGTACTCAAATACAGTACTATATTTGAATTTTTTATCCATTAATTGAATGTAAAAATGAAAAACAGCTTGATGATCTGATCTTTTGTCTCATGTAATGTAGGTAACTGCCCAGCTGAAATTTAAGCTAAATTTTCTCTTAGACAGCAATGAAATCTGAAAAGGAAAGAATTTTGTGCAAAGACGTCAACTCTCAATTGTACTTGATAATAAAGAGAATAAACTCAAATAGCTATGTAACTTTATATCCTGTCTATGTGACCCATGGGGGTGTTGTCATCTGAACAACTAAATAAGAGCGTATTTGATGAATTTGGAGTTTATAAAATTTCTAGATAAATAATAAGGACATGCTGTGACTGCCTGAATTAAGTTCACAGATTCCCCCTAGTGAAACTCTTCATGGATCTCTACTCAAAAAGAACCACCATGATGGGCTCCAAGAGAAAGCTTCGAAATTCATTTCTGTTCCTCTCCTAACCCCTCTTCGTTTCTCTCCAGGAAGAGGTGTGTGATTCTGACACTGGATTCCAGGATCATAATTAAGCAGAATTATCTTAAGGATGAAACTTTCTAAAGAGACATGAGCTTTTCATCACCTGCTGTGGTGGTTGCTTTCTTCATGCAACCTTTCCTGAGGTTCCACTCAGCACCCTCCCTACCATGCCTTTTCCTTCCACATGGGCGCCCAGAACTGGAGCTATTGCCCCAGGGAGAAAAAGTGTGCCAGTGTGCCTCTGTGCCATGACGGAAACTCTGAAATCCAAGTTTTTTTGTTTTTTTAATTTGAAAGAGGATCGTGTTCTCTGGAGCAGTGATAACTAAACCTAACTCACCATAAAATTCACCAGCAAAACACTAAGTAACATTAACAAAAAGCTCAGAGCTCTGTCTGCCACCCTCATACCCTCACCCCAATTCTGCCAAGGGTCAGATTTTGGTAGGCCTGATACAGGGATTGTAATTTGTATTCCCTTCTCCCCACAAAGCTACCTGGAAAATTTGAAGGTAGTACCAGGATTGGATGCACTCAGATCAGTCTGATCTTTAGATCATCATCAAGTCTCCAATTTCCACAGCTACCCTGATTTCATTCTTCTGGGGTGGCACCTGGAACCGATATTTTACAGTGCATACCCAAGTGTTTCTAAATACAGTCAGGAAGATGTACCCTGGGCCCCAGTTCAGTGCTTTACTGCTGAGCATATTATTACTAAACTGGATGTGATGTCTGTGCATCAGAGCCAAGACCATATGCCGTGGTCATTACTGGAAGACGTTACCTGAGCTTTTACTCTGCGTAAGCTACAGCACTGAGTGAAGACACAAACATAACTTGTTACATCCTAACTAGGGATGAAGCCAAGTTACGGATAAGAATACAAATTAAACTCCAGGCTGACAGCTGTGCTATATAACCTTCATCCACTTTCCTTCATCCACTTCCCCCTGAAGGCTGCTCTTTCAGATCCAAGTCTCTCTTACTACTTTATCTCGTTCCGGTTTTGGTATTTAGATACTGCTTATGCTGGGAGAAAAACAATCCTGCATAGTTTATCCATTATTTTACAATATCCTGTCATCAACTTGGAAAATGAGGAGTCATGTAATTTATTTTCAGGGGTACGTTCTATAAAACACACTTTAACATATCTAAGCACATCATTCCACTGTTCAGGGTAGGGAGAGTTAATCATAGTATTTAATGAAATAAAAACTAAATCAGAATTTCTTTCAAATGAAGTGAAAGAAGTGATGAAATATGACTACACCTGTTCACACCTAAAATACTGAGATAAAAATTATATACACACACAATGACTTTTAAAAATATAAAACTGAAGCAGGTATACAACCATATAGGCAGGTATATGAACATATAATGCTGGGATCTTCCTTATGACAAGAACTAGGAGGAACTAGGTACAAATCATCTCTCTTCATACAGTTTAATGCTCAATAGATCTAGTCAGACTAGGAAGAAATTAACTCTCGATTATGAAAATAGGACATATCACAAATATCCTGCACTAACATGGAAAGTATAGTACTAAGTACAGAGCACAGTGAAATCTTCTATTATAGTGCATCAGACAAGAATACTTTGTCTTCTTGAGACTGAAACTAGAATCCCAAAACTGTCAGCCTTGGGAAAGATGCATCGATAAAGCTCTGACTCTTCTAATTTCTCCTATTATTTTTTTAATGTTAAAAACCTTGCCATAATTAAGCAGATTTTGAAACAGGAAGAATTACTTATGTCAGTTCTAAGAGTGCTTTGGGAAGAAATTAAAAAAAACATTTATTATGCAAAATTTTCAACAAACACAAAAGTAAGATATATATATATATATATATATATATATATATATATATATGATAATGACCTTCCATGTATCTATTACCTAGCTTCAACAATTAACTCATAGGCAAAATTGTTTCATTTATACCCCTGCCTATACCCCCAGTCTAAACTGTGCACACTGACTGGACTGTTTTAATAAAGCAAAGGCCAAACAGCATGACATATCACTGGGGGTGGAGGCTGGGGTCGGCATTTCATCAAGTTATTAGCCAGCACCTGAATAACTGGGATTTTGTTTTCTTTTTTCAAAGCATAGCTCTTGTACATTTTTTCATTCCTAACATTTTTTTTCTTTTATGTCAATTATTTTATAAGCTTGCCTGGACCAAAAAAAAAAAAAAAGCTTATTTTAGACTGGCATGGCAAGGTGGCAGCTGACCACTCTTTATCCATGGGTATTTCTGATATATACTCTGGGGCTCTATCATACAGATCATCAGGTAAGAAATTATAGAGATACAGGGATTTACTAAACCCCCATTTGTAGATATGTTCTACACAAAGCTATTAAATGTGTAATTTTTCTGACATTTTTGATATATCAGGAAAGTTCAATGTCAGTGCAGCCTCCACTTTTACATCCATTTGACAAAGCAATAAATAGTGTAGGCAGATGCTTTTCACGTATCTAAAAGTCAAGGCCTGCATAAATAGGAACGTTTCCTGTATTTCTCTTTAACTGTATAATCAAATATATATTTTAATATATATTTTTCATAGGATGTTCCATTTTTACATGTAATATCTTCTTTTAATATAATGCTTATGTTGAAAAAGTGGGGAGGTATTACTGTTCTTCCAGGAATCTTCCTTTAAATTATACTCCTTTGTATTATGGCATTATCCTAAATAGTTAAGTTATGGCAATGTTAAAACAGAATGTGGAAACCAAAATTTATATCTGATAATGCCACAGCCAACAAATTTTTGAATATAGTCTGATCTACCAGATCAAGCTCACTTCACACTAACAGCCTTTAGCTCAAGAAAGCAGGATCCCTTCAGTGTCCCAGTCAGGCTGTGGTGCAGAGATTAAAGAGTAAAAATTAGCAAGCAGATACTTTCAAAGTTATATTAAAATTACATTCAAATTATCATTACGATTAATTCAGTATATTTTAAAATAAATTTTAAAGAGAAAAAAAGGAATAACTGAGAAGGCTTGGAAGAGACAGAATAACACTGATTCCTTAATAGAATAAACACTGATTCATAAAGCTGGCTTGTTTTTCTGACTATTCAAGAAGATTTCAAAATTGTTTCCAATAATGGCTAGTGACATGGTATCACAAAAAAATTGTTTGTAAAAAGAAAATCTTCCATTTTGACGCCAAATAATTCTGAATTTTTTAAAAATCATTAAAATGGTGTGTTTTCTTAAAATGGCATTGCTTTAACTCAGAATAAATTGTGGTAGGGTGAAATCTTTGCATGTGTGTGTTGTGTTGTGTGTGTGTGTGTGTGTGTGTGTGTGTGTATTAGCGCCCCTTCCTCCCTTTGAAGCCAGAGATAATTCATTTATGATTCATTTATCTTTAGGCTGAAGACTGTGTTTAAAATTGAATATTAAAAAACAAGCATAAAAGACAAAAGGCATACATACTATAAAACTTATTTAGATATTTTTATAAGTTATGTATGTTTAAAGAAAATGTTTTTTAAGCAGAGAAGGGAGCAAAATCAATCTATGCTGTTAGACAGAGTGACAGTGACTACCCTTGAGGTAGGTGACAACTAGAAAGGGTCATGGGGATGTGAGGACTGTAGTACTAGAAATGTTGTTTCTTGATCTGGATGCTGGTTATATGATGTATTCAGTTTGTGAGGATTCACTGAACTTATGTGTTCACTGTCACTATATTTTACATAGAAGTTTCTTCCAAAAGCAGAAAATGAATTAAAATGGTATTAGAGCATTTTCACACAGTATCACCCAGCATTTGCTGTTTCTGAATTTTATATATTAGTACATATTTTCACACATATAAAAATATATAGAAGTAGCTCTTCTAATTTCCAGTGGTGTACAAGACTAATTATTTCCTATTTAATCTGATTTATATAAAATGCACGTACTTTTGAGGAATCAGGAATAATTTTGAATGTGATTTAGCTTCCGTTAAGAGTAAAGATGGCTAAATAAACTTTTTAGTATAGAATACTTAATCTATATCAGGTGAAAAAAAGAACCAAAAATAAGGATATATTCCCCATCAGTTCCAGGAGGACTTGTTTTAGAGATTACAAGACTTCTCTTACTTTTAAGGGAAGAAAAAAATCACCTGTCCTTTAAGAGTTTGTACATACATATGGCTCAATGTAAACAAAAGCCTAATGAACTCAAACTTTTGAGGGGTTTATAAATTATTCAAGATCTTTAAAACAATTATTTTTTTGAAAACTGATATGAGTTGTAAGAAATGTAAGTAATCTGGTCTCACTTAAAGTTTAATTTAATAATATTATCAAATAAAAATAAACGATATTAAATAAATTAAATAAATAAGTAGTATTAAATCAATGAGCATTTAAATTAGTTCTGTGAAACTTAGTAAAAGGCATAAAAATGCTATTCTAAAAGAAGGTGAAAGTTTTGGATATGGAACCTGGAAAATGAAGAAATACAGATATGGAAAAATGCAGACATCAAAGGAGTCAAAAAATTGGAATTTGCGGCTGATGAAGTACAATGGGGTAGCTGAGTCTGGAAGGGTCAGCTCACCACAACAGATTTATTCTTTTAGCTACACAGACAAAAGAAGCTACGTAATTTTATGGTTATCTTATAACCAAAAACTCAACAACTTGAATCATGCTGAAATGCTCATAAATCATTACAAATTCTGAATGTTCTCATATCTGCCGAGTCTGGTCTTCACCTCTGTTTATGTGACACTACTCATTCTGTTGCCCAGGTTTCCTGTGCAAACTCTTCCTTCCTTCTTCCACCAGCCTTTAATCTTTGCCCCTCCAAACCCTTCCCTGATTACACTCTTGTATTCAATTATCTTTTTCATTTTCTGAATTTAAGCCAAGAACTTAAGTCTTATGTAAAAGGTGTTTTTTGAAAGAAACTCTCATTTTTTTCTGATGGAAAAAGTAAAGAAAGGATAAATCCTATCTACTACATTTTCCCACTGAATTTTCACAACAAATGAAGAGATAATTCACAGATGAAGAAACTGAGACTTAGGGAGAATAAGTAATTTGCTTGACTTTACACAGATATTAAGAAGCAAGATTGGGTCCTGAACTTGGGCCTGCTTGACTCCGAAGTAATAAAACCCCTGCTTTCAAGCAGATGGTGATTTGGGAAGAGAGAGAGAATTATATTTCACCATGATACCTCTCCTAGAAAATGGATTGCATCACTAACTTCACTGCTCCTAGCACATTACCTGACACAGATATAGATATAAAATATTAAAAAGAAGATGAAGAATTTGCACATGCTTGTACACACTGTCAGTGGCAGGACAAGGACTAGAAACTGTCTTCTGGCTCCTGTGCACCATGCTCCACTGAACACTCACCGCACAGCATTCAAGGGCGAAAGATTATTATCTAAGCAGGCAGCACATTGTAGTGGAAAGAGTACCAGAGTTAGGATCAGAGAGATGTGGGTTTAAATCTTTTCTCTACCATTAATTTATACCCTTAGGCAACATTTGCAAATATTCTGAGAGTATTTCCTTATCATTATAACAATAATAGATAGATATTGAAGGTCTATTATGTAAAGATTAAGAGATCCAGCGTATGTTAAATTACTAACAAAATACTCAGAGCTAGTCTCTCTGCTCCCTCCCAATTTATACGTAAGACTGAAATGCTGAACTCTGGTATTCTACTGACACTGCATCATTTCCAAGGGTTCATCATAAAGCACAGCCCAGAAATCAGATGGATGTCCTCTACAGGGGATCCACTCCACATGGGCTTCCGTGACCCCTCCAGGCATCCTAATGAGAGAACAGTGCTCCATGCTATTCATTACCCAAGAATATTAAGGAGATGGCATCTTGAAAACAATTTGAAGAATTCATTACCATATCAAATAATACAGGTTTCATTACAAGAGGGCAAGGAGTTATGAAGGAGATGGTTTCCTTTTTATTTCTGTCTGATTTGCTCCTATCTGTCTTCGAAGATATCAGATGAATAGTCTGCTTTATTTATAAATGATACTACAGCTGAGAACAAAGGACGAGATGATAAAAAGAAAGAAAAAGCCTCAGAAAGATGAAGAAGGATGTAACTTAAGGCCTATTAACTAGATGGATGAATTAACACCCTGAGTCACTAGGGCAATAAAATAAATAAAATCCGTTTTCAGCGACGGGTTGCATCTTTGCCACAAAAAAAGAAAGCGAAAGTCACACTGACATTCATTTTTCTCATACTTCACTAATTTAGAATGAATTCAGAAATGGAATTTTACATTAAAGATGGTTAATAGAGCCACATTCTCCAATATACTAGCCAGTAACCACGATAGCCATTAATGCACATAGCTAGTGAGAACTTGAAACATGGACAGTACAAACTGAGAAGCGCTGTAAAGGTAAAATGCACACCAGATTTCAAAGACTACATATTGAAAAAAATGTAAAAGGGCTCAGTAATAATATTTTTAACTGATTGCATGATGAAATGATATTTGGGATACACTGTATTTAATAATGCATTATTAAAAGGAATTTCACCAGTTCCTTTCCACTTTTTTCAATATACTACTAGAAAACTTTAAATTACATATGTAGTTCACATTTGTGGCTTGCATTACATTTGTACTGGACAGTGATGGCCTAGAATGAGAATCAAAGATATTTGATATTCAGGCAAGTGACAATATATGAGAAATACGCTCTTCAACTCAAACAAAAGGGGCTGAACTTCATTAAGGATTCTATTTGCAAGCCGTTTCTTGAGTCACAGATGTTGATGTGATTTTATACTACAGGTATTTAGCATGTGACATTGCTACCTGAAACATTTTTGTTCTTCAAGATTACGATCTATAAAGATTTAAAGAACTTGTTTTTAAACATACGGCTACTTAATTCTTAATATATATTATAAATAATAAATGTAGATTCTAATAAATAATAGAAATTCAAATTCTAAATGACAGATATCACTAGAATATGGAGCTCATACATATATATGTGTATATATATAGAATATATATATATATATATATATATATACACAAACACACACATATATTACTCAAAAAATGCATATATAAAACTTTGGAGGTCAGAAATCAAAGACAAAACCCCAAAGAAAACTGAGATTTGTCACTTCTTTTGTAAACTGCTCCGGTATCTTTCTGGTTCTTTGTCTCTTCACTGATCTCTTCTCAATGCAATTCATCCTCCACACGGCTGATAGAGTTCTGTTTTAGAAAATAAACTTGATTTTGTCACTTTCCTCCTCAAACACCTCCAATAACTCCCAACATTTATAGCGTAAAGTCTAAATTATTTAGCATTAAAGCTTGCCAACATCTCACTCCAAACTAACTTTCAACCCACCCTTATCTGAGAATTCTCCAATGCAGGTGAAAGGCTTGCCCTTTCCAATCATGCCACACTTGTTCATGGCTCTGCTGCCCCTGTCTCTCCCCTTGTCTGCAGGTGAGCTCTTCCTGCGTTCGGTGACATCTCCAGATGGCCTTTTCTATACTCTTCAGGCATCTGAAGGTTATAGAAGGATTTTATTATACATCCCTGTCATCATGTTACATTGCGCAGGTCTATGGCTCCAACCAAGACTAGGATGAAGATAAGAACCTTGGTATTTTACCTTTGTGTCCCTAGTATCTAGCACAATGACAGCATGAACTAGATGTTCAATAAATATTTATTGGTTGGAAGAATTACGGATTTTTCCTTCATCATCTTAGGCACTAGCCATGTAAGACTCATACTTTTGAAACATCTAACGATTTCCTACAACTCTATGGTCCCACCACAGCTTGGAACACTTTTTTTCCCCAAAACTTATCTACCTCTGGTTTTAGTTCTATCAGAATAATGTATATTTGTTTAAGAAAAAAACCCAGTAGCTTCATGCTGTATACTTCCGCATTTCCAAATCTTATTTCCTGAAATGAACTACTTCTGACTCCTTTGGGTGTTTCTTTTTATTCTTCCCTTCATTCTCACATTTCCCTAGCCTTGCTCTCAAGGAGGACATAGCCAAAAGAAGGCAGGTCTAACTCAACCTTCATGCTCACTAAAGTGCCTTGTAGGGTACTTTACACATAATAGATACTCAATAAATACTTGTTAGTTGATTAAATGAATAGATAAGTGATTATTCATGCTCTTTGGTGCTTGAGCACAAACTACTCAACAGCCTGAAGTAGAGATGCATTCATATACCACAGGCAAAGCAAAGAAACAAGCTGAAATGTGGTGCCAATTAAGAGAAGTAGAAAGGAGATAATGTATTGCAAGACAAGGTAGGTGAAAAACAGGAAATTCTCCAAACCAAAAGGTCAGGGTAGTCAATAACAGAAGTTAAGCAAAAGAGATTTAAATTCAGAAAAACTCAGACTTGCCTTCTAGCCAAATAACCTTGTGCAAATTATAGAACTTTCCCGGGTCTCAGTTTTCTTATCTATAAAATGGTGATAGTGCTCCCTGCTTTCCAGATTTGCCATAAGTGTATGGTGTGCTCTATAAACGAAAGCTGCTTTATTATTTCTGTGTATGTATATGGGAATAATAATAATAATAACAACGACATCACTCTGACAACCTTGAAGATGAGGCCAACTTCTGGCTTAACCAGAAGATTCTTACATACTTACTGCTGAGGCTTTCCCCAGGCTGGGGTACAAAGAAACGGTTACACTCGCTAATGGAAAGTATGTGGGGAGAACATGAGGACAGTTTCCTTCCATCAGCATTATTAAGGCTGAATTCTTCTCACATCTGTATGTTCATCACCTCTGTTGTTTGCTTGTTTGTTTCAGAGAGTGTACTGAGGAAAATCAGGTCTGTTCTTTAGATGGTGTACTCAGAAGCACAATGACAATATTTCAGATATGACAACGGATATGTGATTACTGCTAAAATTTAATACATATGCTTGATGGAAAAGTAAATTTCATAATATCCTATACTAATGTAATCTATACCCTGAATAAAAACTCTATCTTCAACTTTCTATTAAGGTAGATAAGCCAATAAAATCTCACTAGAGGATATCATATAGCAGAACCTTAAATTGCTCTCAATATTTCCGTGATGATTCAGTGCATTAATGATAAGTGATTGCTTAAAAGCATTTAAATCAACCTTACGCTCTTGAAATTTACCACAAAAAAAAACAATATCCACTTAGGAAGAACTTGCAAAAATGAGTTTGTTGTAAAGAAAAAGAGAAATATAGCATAATAAATTATTTTAAAGCATTTGGCCAGTGAAGTAACATCATCTACTAGGTGGAATATTAACATTCACAAAGTGCTTGTAGGTGACAGGTAATCACAAACACCTGTGCTCACTTCCATTTACCATGGACACATGGAATTATGAAATAAGTGATGCACATAATCATTAAACTTATCTACAAATATAAAACCTCAAAGGAAATAACAAATTAAAATGTTGTCCTCATAACCCTAAATAACTTAAGAGTAGAAGGAAGAAAAATTCTCTTCATATATGGTAGTAGACTTTTTTAGTTTTGCAATATTTATAACAACTGTAACTATTTACTAGCTATGGTCCAATTCAGAGAAAATAAAACTCCAAAGAGAGAAATAAAAATGGTATGTGTGGATATTTTTATGTTTTTAATGAAAGCATGACAAGCCAAAACCAAGTCTCCAAAATGGAACTAATTTCTAATTAAATGACTTCATCATCACAAAATTTTAGAGTTAATGCTCATTACAATAACAAAAATAGAATTTAAGTAATTGGAATTTAAATATCTGAGTAAATGAAAAATGCATTTCAACCTTATTCTTAGGCTAAAAGCACAGAAAAGAAATTAGTTTCTTTAGTTTAGCTCTCTTGGGATTAGCTCTCCTGTGTCCTAGAAAAAAAAAAAATAAACAAACTACAAACTAACAAAACATTCCCTTTCTGAACAGGGATATGACTTTTTGTTAACTTTCTAGATGTGTTCTCCTAAAATGGTTCTCCTAGGCAATGTTGCTTGTCGTATCAATGATCCCCTAATTGGCAGATGGCATCTGTCTGGTTTGAGAGAACTGTAAATACCTGATGGGGACATGACTGCTGAGATTCCCTCAGTACACTCATTCTTTTAAGTGAGCATGTAACTTTTAGGGACGTTAGATTCTATGCCTATTGACTGTTTCAAGAGGTGTTAGTTTTTGGGGTTTGAAGCTTCTAAGCCAGGGCAGCACCTGTACCCACGCTACATGGCTCTCGCTTCCTTGTACCTGAGCCTTCATTCGGTGGATGAAAGATGCTTCTCTGACTGTGGGATGAACTGGGGCATGGGCTGCTGTAAGGACTCCTATAGAATAGGACCACCTCTGGGACAAGCTGAGATTCCCATCCTTCATCCTTTCTAGCTGACTTTGATAGCTAAATGTCTAAATGTTTGGTTGAACCTAATACAACCTCATGGTAGGCGGGGTACTTAAACGTTTAACATTTTAGTATTTCTTTTGGTTTTAAGTCTATATGCAACCCAGGATAAATAACATATTGTTAAAGTCATGAATAAATTAATTTTCATAACATTTTAATTTACTTATTCATCCAAGAATGTTTTGGAAGGTTCATTGTAGCTGCTCTGTGATGGACTGTAAAGTAAGAAGACAACGGATAAGGGATATAATTAAGTGGCTTGTGCAGTTATCGTGGAGCTGCCTCAACTTGAGATACATTTTGAGGGTAGAGTTGACCTGGTTTGCTAATGGATGCTGAGGAGAGGTACGAAGAAAAGTGAGGCATCAGAGACACGTCAGTCTCAGCTGGAGTCACAAGGTGAATAGTGATGCCATTTGTGAGTCAGAGAAGACCAGCAGAGGTAACAAAGACATAGAAGACATGGTGGTGAAGAGTAAACAGCCTTCCACTCTGCATTTAGATTAACCCACTAAAAAGCAGGTACTTACTTAAGCCAGTGTGGGGAAATGATGCTTTTAGAATAGTGATAATAAGGATCCAGTTTTAAAATCAGCATTACATTTTTAATTCCTTTTATGGGAGGCAAGAACGAATAAAGAAAAAAAGGAGGAAAGGTGAAACACATCTTTAAGTGTGCAGCACATCAGGTGTTAAATTGAAACAACCCCAAAGTTCAACTTCCTTCACTGTTCAAGGAGAAAATCCTTTACTATGTACTCCAGGATAAAGGATTTGCAACTATATGGTGCTTGAGAAATATGCTGTTGCTGTAATTTAACTCACTGTATGTGGGCTTCAAGATGCACAGTGGCATTCCAAACCAACTTTTAAAGAAAATTGCATGGAATTTTCAAGACATCAGGAGTATTCTGAAAAGTTATGCAGAGAAAACGGATTTTTGATAGTTATGAATTACATTTAGTGCTGCCAGATTGCAGGGAACGCTCTTTTTGCCTCAGTATGGTTACAATCACTGTTGACAAAGTTTTAATTTAAAATTTTAAGGATTTAAAGGGAAGAATATAGGTCACTGAATTTTCATTCACTGTGTAAGGATTACTAGTGGCAGAAAGCAAGCTTTGTTAGTGAGCATCCAGTTTTGGTCCTGGAGTCCCTCTCTTCTACAGTGGTTGGGAATTGAGTATGTGTTAGCGAGAATAATTTAGCTCTCAGTCAGTCAATCGGTGGACTGAACACGCACAGTTAGAAACCTGCCTGGCACAGAACAGAACCTCAGTTTAGAAAATACTAAACACATTTGGGAGACAGACTGAAGTCCACACAAATCATATATTACAATCACAAGCTGGAAGGGATTCGATCTTTCCTAGCAGGTTGTAGATTTAGACAGATTTATAATACTCCGAAAATACTCTCTGCAGCTCCAAATTCTAATTCTAAAATTTTCAACTGGCTTCCTGAAGTTGAAAAAAAAGAGGTAAATATTTGTAGAGCCCACTGCATGTAAAAAAAGTGTTTTAAGAGCCTTGTGATACATCAGGAAAACTTAAGGAATTGTAGTAGGTGTCTAATTTAAATGTTGTATCTTAAAATAACTAATAGAAAAGTATATGCCATGTAGGCTATTAAAAATAAAGATATTTTCTTGAACAAAAAGTTAAAAATTCTATTTTTTCATAAATCTGAGAAAACAGCTTCCAAATCAACATTCATTCTATTTAACAAAAATATGAAGTGTGTGCTACCTGAGAGAAGCAGCATAATTACTGAAAAGCTTTTTCCACATAATTTACCTTTCTTCAAATTTTGTTTGTGGTGTGGGGTGGGGGGAATCTTTCTTCAGGTTTGTGCTGTGTTTGGTGCCCTCTTTGTCCTCACTGCCCCCAACTATAGAATCAGTAATTTCCTCCACTGATTGACTGATGAAGGTGATGGATAATATTGACATGGGTAGCACATACTCGCCTCTATTCCCTGAACTGAACTTGCTCCGGCCCCCAAAACAGTGTGGAAGCAAAAGATCATAACATAAATTTTAGGGGAATATGCATATGGAGAGTAGAGGACTGGCCTTCAGAAGAATGCATTTTGTAAGCATGTAAATAATTAATAACGGTATATTAGTAAGTACCACACAGCAAACTATGAAGAAGCCACAAATTATGTGCAGATTTCAGCATGCCTGCTACCCTCATCTCTCTTTCTGCCACTCAAGGAAATATTATCAGAATCCAAGTGAGTGAAAAGAAGAAGTCACTGAATCTGTTCTTATTTACAATTTTTTAGGAAGAAAATCATTTGCAAAACTTAATTGCAAGGTGTGTTGTGATGGCAAAGTTGAAAACGAATGCTTTAGAGGATTTCACCCAATTTCCTATGTAAACCAGAGCAGAAGGTATGATTCTCATAAAAAGCCAAGTACATTTGCCTCAACATAAAATAGGACTGATTGAATTTCAAACTCTTCATTTACTTTGTAGAGCTGAAATGTTAAGTTCCTTATGGCTGTTCAAAATTGGCTTGGCTCTTATTTATTATGATATATATGTAAATATATCATATATGTATGTTATTATGATATATGGGTGTTATTATCATTCATATCTATATATGTACATGTATATACACATATATATAAAACACAGCAGTCCCTCCTCATCTGTGGGGAATATGTTCCAAGACCCCCAGAAGATGCCTGAAACCCTGGAAAGCAGCAAACCCTATCCAAGTTTTCTCCTATACGCACACACCTATGATAAAGATTAACTTATAAATTAGGCACAATAAGAGAATATCCAAATTGCCAGCATCACTCACTACACTTGCTGTTTGGGGGCCATTATTACATAAAATAAGGGCTACTTGAACACAAGCACTGTGATACTCTAATAATTAATCTGAAAACCAAAAGTGCTATCAAGTGACTGATGAGTGAGTGGGGTGTGCAGCCTGGACGCACTGGGCAAAGGGATAATTCATCTCCCAGCTGCGATGGGACAGTGCAAGAGCTCATCATACTACTCAGAAAGGCACACAATTTAAAACTTACAAACTGCTTATTTCTGGAATTTTCTACGTAATATATTTGGGCCACAGTTGATCACGAGTAACTGATATCCACAAATAAGGGAGGAACTACATATTCTCCATTCATTTAAAAGAAGTTTCTGGTTACCACCATAGGATATAAATGATTTAAAATTTCAAATATATTTCCCTCAAGCAGGTTCCAAAAGTGTCATTCTAAATGGTTTTGTCTTGGTCATAAGTACTGTCTCAATCTCAGTACCACCAAGCAGCATCTCTGGACTTCGAATCTCCAAATCTGATTTTCCCAGACTGACTTTGGAAAGATTCTCAGACAGAGGGCAGGAAAGGGGTTGGATCCTATAAGGGAATTATTGTGATTTTAAATCTAAAAGAACAGAAGAATCCTTTATGAGAGGAAATGAAATATCTTCAAAGCAAAACTGCTTTCTTAGAGAAATTCCTAGAGCCATATGTGAGGAAATAGACAGTAGAAAGAAAAAAAAATGGTAAAGTTAACCTAAGAAAGAGATTGAGATGATTAAAATATATATACAGTTATCACTCAACAGACAGTACTTAGTTAAAAGATATATACAATTATCACTTATCAAATATGACAGCTTTCTACATATTTTATTTTCTGCTCTAAGAATTATTTACCATATAAAAGTATTTTGGCAAACAAAATTTACATTATATCAGTTTGAAGGCTATCCATGTAAAATATATATATTTTTAATATATATGCCTTTTTATGTACATGATATATATATACCATATATATGCCTTTTTAATATGTATATTATATATATAATAATAATAAAGTACCTTAACTCCCTGAAAACAGGGAGAATTTTCTTTTGTTTACTCCTTATTTCTAATTTGTAAAATATCCTTTTCTTAGCCCACACTCAGTCATTCTCAAATGAAAGACAAGTTGCTTGCAGGCATTCGGCATGCACTGCACACAGAGGAACATAGGCTGGATCAGCCATGTCAACTCAACACAATTGTTTGAAAAGTTGAAAAGTTCAAACTATTTATTTAATGTCATGCAGATAAACCCAAGAAAAAGAACACATTTGACAGATAAATTCTAATTGACTGAGTCTTAAAAAGTCAAGGGAATGTTTTAGGACAAGGGTTAAAATGAATAGTTTAATATTTAAGTTAAAACTAAGTTTGACTTAATTAGGTAATTAACCAAACTACGTTTTTTTTGCCTCAGGAGAACGTTCCCTCTACTATCTACCCTAAAGTAAAATCAGAAAGAGAATCTGTTTGATTCTCTTATTCTCAAAGATATGAGATGAAAGGAATATTAACCCCTTATTTCATAGATAATAAGATCAACATACGGGATTTGATGAGCTTGGGAAGGTTGCACCTTCTACCTTGAGAATAGTCCATTTTGTACCAAGAAAATCCATCAGTTTTCTACTCTGAGGCAATCACTGACAGCTCTAGTTCTTATCTATATTTTAGAGGGGAAGATGAACTAGAGCAGCATTTTTCAAACTGCTAGTTATTCTAGTAAGTGATGAAACAAGCACTTTACATGCAACATATATTTTTCACTGTAGAACAAGAAAACTTAAAAGCCCGTGAATGGGATTATTTATGTAACATCGTACAGTTTGAATACTTCTCTACTTATTTCCAAGTGGGTCCAAGAGGTCATATTTTAACATTTACCTAAAACATATGCAGAACATCAGAGACAAAGAAAGAAGAAAATCCCAGAAAATTAATAGGGTAGCTAAAATGTAGAAGTACTTCTCCTTCCCAAGTTCCATTCCTAATTTATCCAAAAGCAGAAACTGGGTAGAATTAACAGAGTGTTGGATACAGATATATCTCAGTGACATTGCAGGTTTGGTTCCAGACTGTCACAATTAAGTGAATATTGCAATAAACTGAATGACACGAATTCTGTGGTTTCCTAGTGCATATGAAAGTTATGTTTATACTATACTGTAGTCTAGTAAGTGTGCAATAGCATTGTTTAAAAAAACTAATGTACATAACTTAATTAAAAATACTTCATTATTAAAAAATGCTAGCCATCATCTGAGCCTTCAGTGAGTCAGAGCAGCTATATAAAAGATTGCTGATCACAGATCATAATAAGAAATATAACAATAAAGGGAAAGTTTGAAATATTTTGAGAATTACCAAAATGTGACAGAGGCACAAAATGAGCAAATGCCAACAGACTTGTTTGACATAAGGTTGCCACAAACCTCCAATTTGTAAAAACTGTAATATCTACAAAGTGCAACAAAGCAAAGCAAAATAAAATGCTTGTATAAGGAACTAGACATTTCCAGTGTGTTGAGAATCCCTAAATGAGGATTCTCTGAAACTCAGCTGGGCTGATGTTGCTGAGTTGTAATGGAAAGGGTGGACTTCTGATGAGATCTATAATAGGTTTTAAGCTGGAGGAATAAAAGGCAGAAAGTACAGTGATATAAGATTCAGAGTGCAGCACAGACTTAGAAGCTAAAGTTTTTTAAAAGCCTAATTCATTCAAAGTTCTCCAGAAAAATGGCTGATGCCATGTCTCCAGCATGAAATGCGCAAGATGAGCCTGGTATGTTTTGATATAATCAGCCTATGTCAAATGGACATGGGAAACAATTTAAAGAAGCTTCTACTCCCAAAGACAAGACAATCTGAGTATCAATTTTAAAAATAACTAAATGGCTTATTGAGTCTATAATGATAAAGAAAAACAATAACTCATTATTGGTCATTTTTGGTGGATAATATAACTAAATTAGTATTTTGAAAACAGGTAAATAAGGAGAAAGAATCATGTATTATTCCTTCCTTTCCTATATAAACTGAACTCAAGTAAACCAAGAAATCAATAAAAGAGAGCTACTCTTAATATAATGAAGTCCTTGCTAATAAATAAAAAAGACAGAACTTCTGATAAGGCTTAATCCCATCGGTGTTACTGTGATATAATAATGTGAACCTAATGAATGAAAGACATACAGTAAATCAATTAATTTAATGTTTAATTCATATTTTGCTATGAATGTTGCTATCACTTTCTAATGGGAAACTTGGCACATGTTAGTTTTGTTCTGGTTTTTGAGTTGCTTTTTTTTTTCCCCAAATAAATCAGATGCCAAGGGTATTAAGTAGGCTAATTAATCAGTAAATAGTGAAGAAGATTTAGTCAAACACCCAGCTGGGGAGGACAAAATTATCTTAAAGGTAAGTTAAGTCCCAAAAGAACACTACTAGGTGGAAGAGATAAAGTTTAACACTTTAGAAGGAAGAGATGTAGCGGTTGAGTTTTTATTCCCTTTTTTATCCTACTTTTCTTGATACCTCAGAGGATGAGGAACACTGAAGGTAAAGAGCAAAAAGAAGGCAGAGCCACACTGAAGAAATTCAATTAGGAGATTCAATCTCTTAGGAGATCAAGAGTAGTAGTATCTCTGCCTCCTTCATAAGCTTTTGGTAATAATTCAGAAAGAGAGTGTAAGAAAAAATTTTAACTCATGAAGAATTATATACAGTTTTGAAATTATGAAGAAAACAATTGTTCAATATATGAATATACAGTGAATATCAATGAGTCTCTACCTTCCAGCTAGGGAATGTTTAATTATAGAATACAACTGATATTTGGTGTCAGCACAACAAAGTTATAGCGAATAAGTTCATTAAGCCTATTAAGTTCTATAACTATATAATTAGCTGCTCTGTGACATTTTTTTTTTAATACACAGATAGACTAATGCGGTATCATGGTATTCAGTTACATTGTTTAAGCTTTGACAACTGGGAAAATCCAAAAAAGCTTTGTAATAGTAAATACTTCTAAGCACATCACTGATCTCTGAGTGTTTACCCGAGATTGATCTAATATTGAATCCCTTCCATACTCTTACTCACAAACTGTGTGACCCTGAGGCTTTTCTGGTCTCAGTTTCCACATCTGTTAGCTTGAATGCTAACAGCACATATCTAAAGTGGGGTGTTAAGGGGATTAAGTGAATAATGCCCATAGAAAAGAGCCAATAAGTGTTAACTATCCTATTAATATTATTATGAAAATCTACACTTGACTTCTTTCAATTTAACTGGGTACTGATTAGTAGTTAGAAGCCAAAGTAGTGTTTCCTTTTATATATGTTAAGTGAAGTTGTTACCATGGGAATGGTGAATAAGACAGGAAAAGTAGAGATGAAAGTTGGAACTTACCCTGAATTTTCAACTAGAATATTTTCATAAGGTTTCTTCAAAATTTGCCCGTGTGTGCACGTAATCACTTTGGATGATTTCTGTTCTTTCTTTAGATTAACCAATGCATACAAACTCATCCATTCAGACACCTGTTCTTGCTCTATGCCTTTCCTAGGGCTGTACTACCTCAAATGCCCTTCCCTCTCTTATCTGTCCTCCTATGCTTCTTCCACCAAAAACCCTTCCGAAAGATTTCAATCTCTCATGATCTTGTCCTCCTTAGGCCCAACATTACATAGGGCTCATTTTTTTTTTTATTTGACATCATCACGTTGCTTACTTAACATGTTAGGAAATATTTTCACTGCTTTGATCTTCTTTCTCTGTGTGAGAGCACTTCTCACCCATCTCTGTATTCTCCACAGCACCCAACAAGCACACATACAGTAAACACTTTTTGAATGGAACAAGAATGGAACAGGTCCAGTATAAATCCAAGGATTAGAAAGAAATTTAAACATAATATAGGTCAGTTCCTTACCCATTGTGTCCATCTTTGCTTATTCTTTAAAAGAGACTGTTTTGGTTTGAATAACTCATAATAGAGAACTCACTACCACATAAAACATCTATTTACAAGTTTTAAATATTAGGAAATTGTTTCTTTTGGGATATTGGAAATCTATTATTATCACAGTTGTTCTGGTGTTTGTTGCAGTCCCCTTTAGATCTACTCATCACTGATATAAGACTTATTGATAACGATCGATAATGACTCCATTCATTCTACAGCACAGTTCAAGAAAAATAAATGCTTAGCCTGCATACTAAGCAATGAGGAATCCAAACAATGACTTTTTATGTGACTTGGAACAATCTGGTTTTTTTAATCTATGATAGGACTGTTTCATAAGATTAATTTTAAAAATAGTTAATTAAAATTAAAATCAAACATTCTATTTTAGGAATGCTAAAAGTAATTAAGAAAAGGAAAGTGGAAAAGAATATTTTAGTTAATTCAGGTAAATATAGAAATTTATTATTTAGTTGTAAAAATGAATAAACTGGTTTGGAGCAACATTAATGTACTTGGAGGTATAAGAAAGTTCAGAAATTGATCCATTTCTCTTTTAAACGTAAGTTAAAAGATTTAGCTTTAAAAAACTCATCATATATGAAGCCAGAGTTGGCCTTTGTACTAGTGTTATATAGTTGCAGTCTTAGGACGACCTAGGAAATAGCGAAGAAAGTCAACAATTTTCTTTGTTGTTGAGGAAAAAAAACATTTAGAAAAAGTTATGGTTAAATACCAAGTTTGGGGTGAAAAGTCATGACTGTTACTGAAAAGAAAGAAAAAAGATAACATAAGGATTGCTAAGTACAATAGCAGACATATAACCCAATAGTGAGGAATTCCAGGAATTAAATAAAGAATTAGAAGTGGAGAGAAATGACTTTTAAGATGGACATATAAACAAGGGGAATCTGCAACAAAAGAACATTTAGCAATTTAGTACTATTTTGTTAGAAACAATAAAAGCTATCTATATTTAAATGATAGAATGAAGAGAAAGCGTGAATAATCAACAGTAAACAATAAGGCATTCTTTTTGACTTGCAAATGGATTTTCTAAAGTTCTTCTCTGTCACTTTACAACTATTAGAGTTATTCCTGCTGACAAAAGGAGTTGAATCATACCCAGCAATCTCGGAGCAGTTTGAAATACAATTTGAAAATGAAACAAAACATAAAAGGAAAGAACCAAGATCTTATTTTTAAAAGGAACATCATTGTATGTAATGCATACCTAATAATATGAAAAATAAGATGATATAAGAGCAAAATTATTTTGGGTATAAGATTCTTTTCTTGAAGAATTTATCAGTGTTGGTTTAGCAAAAAAAAAAAAAAAAAAAATGAAGCACTCTTGATACTAGTTGTAACCCAGAGTACTTATTGGGATTCCTTTTTGTCTCTTCAGCATGCTGACTTTGATAATGTATCCTGGGTCCCAGTTGGGATTAACTAATAGCTAAAGAGGTCTGGTGTCCCAAGAAGAGGTAGGGAACGTACAACCTATTAATCTTTCAATAGCGTTAGAAGGTCAACAAGGCTGGGGTGAGGCACGGGTTAGACCAAAGCAAAGATTAATGTCAGCAGGCACTCCCTGCCATTCCGCTTGTCTGGAAGAAGGAGATGCATTACCTTTTTTTTTTTTTCTCCTCTTTTTTTAATAAGCAGGCCAGCCAGCCCTGCCCTTTGGCTCTCACTAGAAAGAAAGCTCCAGTAATGTAGAAACTACATCTCCTCCATGTAGCACAGGGCCCAGCACACAGTAGGTACAGAATCAATATTTGTTGACAGAACGAATATATATTATGTCTGTCATGTGACAGGCCAACGGAAGTTACATCTCACAGGATAACCACGGGACAATGACCTCCTTGTCTTGGAAGACCTTTTGCTCAGAACAACACAAAAGCTTTTGTAGCCCACTCTGGTGTTAGGTTGAAAAGTCCCAGATCAGACAGCAGAGCATGTGCAGGCAGAGTGAGGGGCAGCCAGAGGCTGTCCCAGGAGAGCCCCAGGGCCTGAGGGACTGACTGAGGAGAATGTGAGGAGAATGTGGAGGGGTCCAGAGTGAGCCTGTGGCTTGTCAGTGACCTTGGAGGCCCCAGACAGTGATGTCAATAGTTGAGTGTTTACAATCTTTAATTAAAAGGCTATTTGACAACTTGAGATGGGATATCCTCTAGAGTATACTTCAAGGGCCCTCAGGAGTGCTGAAGTTAACAGAAATGTGATAACAAAGCAAGAAGGAAACCTGGGTCCTTTTTACAACCGTCCCATGACATTGCTAACCTTCACTACGGAGGTGCCAACGGAGATAAGGGCTTTATTCATCCATCCCATTTATTATGCCATACTTTCTATGCCTTACCACCTGAATAAGACTGATTCCGACCTTCATAGGATTGAGTGATACAAGTTGATTTCTCCTTCTTGTCTTCCTTTTAATCCTAAGGATAAGCTTTTCTAAAGGAGGACAATTTTCAACAGAAAACTATTTGAAAGTGACCAGAAAGGTGGGTTGGAAATTATTAGGTGACAAATTATTATAGGAACACAGAAAAGCCTAAGCAGAGCCGAGAGAAAATTATCCAAACAAAAATGAAGGTAACAGAGAGAAGAGACAGGCAGGATATCTATGATAGGCAGACAAAATAAACATTTTAAACTTTTTGCTGTGTCTTTCTTTTTACTCCCTACTAATAAGCACCTGGTTTTGATGACTTAAATGTGGAAGTCAACTGGGCAGGTACAGACTAATATAGGTCAAACTTCTAAATAATGATTCCCACAAAAAGAAAGGCACCCTTAGAGGAGGAAGCAGGCTGATTCTTCTTCAGAAAAAGAGATGATGCTATAACAACCACCAATTAGTGAGTATCCACTATGTCACCAAGCTCAACACAGATGTTTTATATTCATTTTCACTACCTTTTATGTTTATGGTGTGTATTATCATGTGCTTAATAGATGACAAAACTAAGAGGTTAAGTCACTTACTCAAGGTCACAAAGGAAAGAAAAAGCAAATTCTAACCTAACTCTCTGATTCCTTAGTTTGAGTTTTCTTCCACGATATGGCCTATAACACTTATTTGTTTAGTGATAGAAGAGTGACAATATTAGATTCTCTTTAGGGAGCAATTTCCCAAGACTGTATTTTCCATTTAGCTGTGTCTGAAATATTGATTTGTTTATAATTGCTATTCTTTACCACAAAGATCTATGTTCAATTTGGGGAATAAGAAACCTATTAGAATGATAGTTTTCTTCATGACAACTATATCATATATCAATTAAAATGAACATAGCTTCATAACAGCCTAGCCAGGTGTTGCTAAGTACTATAATACCACATTCAACATCTGTGAGAATCTTGACAAAAATTACAAGTGGTAAGCCAGGCGAGCTGCTCTTTCTGAATCAATGCCTCCTGCAAAAAACTTCAAAAATTTCAGATACTGTATTGAGGGCATGTACAAACACAATACCATGGAAATGGAAAAAGGAGGTGAGAAGGAGACTAGCAAAGCAACAGAAAGGAGAATCAGGGAGTGGTCTCTTGAAGGATGAAATTCCCCCAGTATCAGGGTATACCTCAAATTTTACAATTTCTGCAACATGGATATACTACAGATTATAACACTAAGTGAGGTAGGTCAGAAGGAGAAAGACAAATACCATATGATAACACTTACATGTGGAATCTGAAATATGACATAAATGAACTTATCTATGAAACAGAAAAAGACTCAGAGACATAGAGAACAGATTTGTGGTTGCTAAGCGGGAAGGGAGAGAAGGGGGAGAGATGGAGAGGGAGGTTGAGATTAGCAGCTACAAACTACAACATAGAAGAGATAAACAATACAGTCCTACTGTATAGCACAAGAAACTAAATTCAATATCCTGTGATAAACCATAAACCAAAAGAATACATATGTATAACTGAGTCACTGTGCTGTGTAGCAGAAATTAACACAACACTGTAAGTATACTATACTTCAATAATATAAACTGTAAAAATTAATTTTAAAAAATTCACAATTTCTAAGTAGACTCAATAATCAAAAAATCCCACAGAAGATGTCTCTAATTATCCAGTTAAAGAAGGAAAAAAGGCATCTTAAAACTGATAATTAACGCAGGGCAAGGCATCACGGACAGCCTCCCCTAGCAGGGCAGTTACCTTCAATAACATGCAGTTTCCCTGGTTATAGTGAATAATCCCTTTTGCTGTCTTTTTGAAAAAAACTGTTCATGTGTTATTGGCATGATATCAAGGGAAAAAAGAGCTGAGCTGAGCATTCAGTAATTTCTTTTAATTTTATAATCAAGTAGCAATTATAGTACAATCTCATATTGACCTTTTCCCCCTCATCTTCAATTGTGTCCCAACATTCTGAAGGACAGAACCAACAGACACAGAGATTTTTCTTAGGAAAGAAGGAAGAGAGAGGAGGTGCGACAGAGAGTTTGGAAGCTAGCTAGAAGCACTGAGTATGGAAAAAAATGTGACAGATTTCTTGTCTCCATGGAGGAAGTCCTCAAAATTTTCATTTTTAGCTCCTCTCAACTGGACTAGATCAGTGGTTCTTAACTTTGACTGACATTAACGTCAGATTTTATTGCCAGGGCCCCACCTCTTAGAAATTCTGATTTAACTAGTCTTGTGTAAGGTTCAGGCATCAGAATGTATTAGAAGCTCCCCAGGTGATCCTAATGTGCATAGAGGGTTGAGAACCACTGACCTAAAAAACTCAGAGATATGAATACATGCAAACCACACGGGCAAAGTTTTAACATAATTTTCACCTCACCAGGAGGAAAAAAAATCCCCAAATTTTAAAACACCAGAACATGAGACTATCACTAAACAAAAGCAATAAACAGTAACAATAAACAACAGCAATGATAACAACAAAAACTTTTTCCAAGACCTTTCTTTCAGAGAAAGGAAAGGAAGCAGAAGGATTCTGTGTGAATCTTTTCTCTGTCCCCCTCCTATAGGAGAACAAATTTTCTCAGCAGTATACACAGTGCTAATCATTAGACTGGGTACCAGGTACACACAGGAGCGTGAAGTCAAATACTAGTTCCCTGATTTACAAATGAGGGACCAGCCTCAGAGATGGGAAGGAACTTTCCAAAGGCCAAAGAACAGACAAAAAACAAAGATAGAACTTGATCCCAGATTTGTCCCAAGTCCAAAGCTTTTTCTCTTTTTCATACCTTTTGGAACATTTTATTGCACTGGCTAACTTAACTAGTGCTGGAACACAGTGTAATTTTAGCAGTACTTTCCATTGCAGGAACTTATTCAAGGGAATTCATTCAGTCAAAAGAATTTAATCCATAGCTCTCTTGGCTATTAACAATCTGATATTGGCAGCAAAGAGGTAAAAGGGAGAAATCTAAGACTGGATGGACTGGTAGGAGACCTTGAATGCCAAGTTAAGACTCTGGAATGAATGACTGTTGTGGTTAATTAACAAATCTGCAAGTATTGAGGATATGCCAGGTGTTGGGCAAAGAGAACTCGCTAAGGCCTAGACAATAAATAGGAAGACAATGGAGATTTTAGACTTACTGCATCCAAGTGGCAACCTAATAGGTCGAACCAGAAAACAAACTACCAGGGGGAAAAAGAAATATTGAAACACTTCTTCCTCATGGTATAATTAGGAAAAAACCAACAACCCAGAAACATTATGGATAAATCCATGTAAGATATTTGCCATTCTCAAACAATGAACTCTGAAACAAAATTAGGATTATTTTTAAGCTAGATCTTTTCATGTATTTTTTTAATTATAGCTTTCGTAAGAGTTCTTTCAAAGGATAAATTTAGTAGCTGATAAAACACAACTCTCTAACCCAGGGCAGATGGTCAGTCTGACATCCTAGGATTGGAATCATTTATTTGCTATGTCAGCGTTAACAACAAAAAAAAAAACCTTAATGGATTGTTAGTTTTCCTCAAGGTAGAAAGCATATTCTCCAATTTAAAGGAATAAATTTAAAAATCAGAAAAGAGAAGAGGAAACCATTTTAGTTTCTCATAAAGCCAAATTTCGTTAAAACTCTAGATTAAATATGCAAATTAATAGGAAAAACTATATAAAGCTGAACAAGGAAGAAAAAGCTAGGTTATCTGTCTTTATTACTCCATAAGGATGATTTCATACTTTTCATATTTTTAAAAAACAACTTGCTTTTCTCTATTTTAAAGGGATAATTAAAATAATTTAAAATCTTACAAACAAATGTATATACTTTACTTCCTATATAGCTATAAGTCTCATGATTTCTTGATTTAGGGGATATGATCAGAGTTAGTACAGGGAAAAATAAATAGTCTGTGTGAGAGAGTAGCTTTGGATTTCTTTTAAAAAAGCTTTCAAAGATTTTTTACCATTTTGTTCTTGAAAATGATTAGGACAATGGCTCATTACATACCGTAATCTGTGATTTTACAGGACACCAAATACAGCTCTTTCAGGTTTTGTCCCTCCTTTGCGATGACCTCCACACACCTGAAATACACACACAAAAAGTGGTGAGTTATACTAATGGCTTTCAGGTTAAATTAGCAAGAGTTTGACCACAACTATATCAGGAAGAGCTGATGAATGCACAGCTCTCTTCTTTCACCAAACTTCTTTCAAGGTGTTTCCGGAAAGGGTATTATATTCTCTGTTTTAAACTCAAGTTCTCTAACACCTAAATGACTTAAATACATTTATGAGTAATGTATTTTTAAAACCAAAGCAATGAAAAAGATATTCCTATAAGGATAGTGTTATGTTTGATAATAAAAGGTAAGTATATATGTGCTATATAATAAATCTGCATTTACATAATAAAATAACTATATTGAAAATAGAATATACATGAATGTCATTAAAAGTGGATGGTAATAATGCATATGGTTCAATTATTAATGACAGAGTTTGATAACACTGAAGTACCCATTTTGTGAAATTTTTTTCAATATAAAAATGTTTTAAAAATTTGTAACATGCTGTTTGAAGATGAAAGAAAAATCTGTACACATAAAAACTTTTAAATCTTTTCCTTTAAAATATTTTACTCTTAACATTTTAAGTGAATTCTTGAATATCTATAGGCCATTTTAAAAATATAGATACAGATATGCAAGATTTAAAGTCTTTTCTGATTTAAGTTAAAAGGGTTTTGAATGGTGCACTCTGCTCTAATAGCCTTAGTGGAATATGTAACACAGAATTGAATGAACATTGAAAATCATGATTAACAATGCTATTCACCTGGTGGCTCAGTCCCCAATAATATCAGAAAAACCTACAGAGTCATACTGACACATAGACAAAACAGTTAAATAAAAGGGTAAAAGCAAAAAGGGTCATTAACCTTTTCAAGGAAGTAAGGATCAAGTAATTTGATACCTATGTGTATAATCCATCAAAAAATTACTGAGTATCCATCTTTGTCTTTTAGATATTTTATCTGCTGTCTGGCTTATTTGTAGGTATCTTCATAAAATGTCAGGAAATTTTTTATAATTTTACCTCACAGAATTCATTACTGAAGGTTAAATTAGTTATAGAGAAGACATATTCTTCTTTTAAAAATATTTTTATAGAATATTGTTTTAATGGAATGATAAACATTTCTGAGTTCCTCAGAATAACTGAATAAACATTCTTTTTTACTATTTTTTAAAAAAAGATTTATGATAAAATTGGATAAGCTCTTCATGGCTACAAGAGGAAACTTAAAAGAGTAACAATGTAATTACGATTGATACAGCTTATTATGCAGGGAAATTCTTAAACTTAATTCCATGTCATCTGGCTTCAATGTAACATTTAAATAAAGTCATGAAAAAGGAAAAGTAAAAGCATACATGAAACACTACAGGCAACAATCATGTTTTACACATGACTTTAAATACTAATTTTCACATACTAAGGGGGAAAAAAGGCCCTAGATAATTGTAATATCATAAAGAGTTAATAAAAAAGTCTACTTTCTACCATATTAAAGATACATAGCTCTCTGTTCTCTCCCACCAACTACCAAAAAGTTAGCAAATTCACATTTTGTATGATTAGCATAAAATACAGTAAGTTAGTGTAGAAATAATGTTCATGACATTTGTTTTTTTCTCAGGGTCTTTTCAGATAGTTCAAAACACCTAAACTTATATATGATTATGGAAAAACTCTAAACAAATACAATATCCTATTTGTATTCCTGTAACTTGATTCTATATTAGATAGGCCACAAGCACACAGGAACATTAAAGACACACAGAGCAGACAACAGATAGCAAATAATATAAATTGATTTCACTGTACTAGCCAGATCAAATGCTATTTCATAGGTAGGCAACAAGAACCAGTATGCACATAAAATAAGATAATCAATCACTGGATGAAAACTGTCCTAAAACTGATGAAAGGCCAGCAGCATCAGGTTTCCTCTCTACCTGACAGAGAAAAGTTATTAGGAATAGATATCACAAATATATTTAGTTTACTCAAAAGGCAACAGCCAAGAGAAAACACATGACTAAGAAATAAATAGCATATATTTTTAAGACTTAAAAAAAAAAGGAAAGAGAGAAAACTACCAGAGAAAAGTATAGAGTTCCCACTGTGGTACAGTGGGTTGAGAATCAGACTGCAGTGGTTCAGGTCATAGCAGAGGCACGGGTTCAATCCCTGGCCCGGTGCAGTAGGGTAAGGATCCAGTGTTGCCACAGCTAAGGTTTAGATTGCTGCTGAGGCTCAGATTCAGTCTCTGGCTCTAGAACTTCCATATACAGCAGGTACAGACATAAAAAGAGAAAGAGAGAGAGAGAGGGAGGGAGAGAGGGGGGGGGAGAGAGAGAGAGAGAGAAGCACTTTGCTGATATAAAGGATCATCTAGGACTTTTGCTCAGTTTTTGAAAGTTCAGTTATGTAAAGTTTTCTAAATACTTTTAATTACCCTGTAATGATAGCCAGTGTGCTGGAGGTTATGCACACATAGAACTATTCTTCAAATAGTAATTCATGGAGGAAAAAAAAATTATTCCTTGGAAAATTTTTAGCAAAATTTATGTTTTAAAATTTAAATATCACATCTTTCATGGATGTGCTATCTGAGAAGAGAATCCCCATGTTCTGTAACCCTGGACTGAAACTCAATATCATATTAAAACACAAAATTGAGTGGGTTGAGATAAATAGGTAAAACAGCTATTGTTTTGAGTTGAAAATGGAAGCAGTTTGTATTATCCTGTTACTGCAAATTGGTGGAAATGGAACACACATCGGGTCCCTGGTTAGCCTCTGGAGCCCTGTGATTATTCTAGGTCTAGGTTTCCAAGCAGCCTGCAGTGACAGTATATCATGGTGAGAGACCATGGCTGGAGAAGGTTCTTTCCTTCTGAAACTTTTAGAGTCCATTCTAGAGTTTCTTTACAGGAAGTACCCTAATACAATACAAGTCTGTGGCCCACATTTCTTTCAAATAATTCTACTCTGTTTTAAGAATTTTGGTTCTGGTCATGACTTTTAATGTATTACATCAGAGCATTTCCCAGTTGACTGCATGCAAGCAACAAACAAGGTGATAAAGCATCATTATTGTTTAAATTTTTTGACTACAAATATTCATGTAAGTTTTTAAAGGGGTATTTTAAAATGGTACCCCCAAAGAGAGAAATGCTTGCAAAGTCACAGTCTCTAAATGAGAAGGAGGGAGAAAGAACCAAAGACAACGTTTAAAACCTTTGCTTCTCTGGCCTCTCTCCTAATTGCAGATATCAAAGAGGAGACTAGTCATTACTCTCAGTGATACATTATAGTTTTGTCCCTAGGAGTAAGTCATGAGTCTCTATAATCAGAATCCAGAATTCAGATTTTTCCCATTCATCCGCCTGTCCCTATTCCCACTATCCCTAAGGATAAAATCTCAGAAAACCATACAACCAGTATTCTCTATGGGTCAGTGCATGCAAAGATTTCCCATTTCATGCATGACAACCTAAGGAATTATCAACCCTGGGAAAAGGACAATCTCCTTGGTGAAAGTAATAATCTTTAAGATCAAGAACAAACTCAGTACAGGAATACGGCAAAGTGGGGAAACGCAGAAGAACATCAAATAGTGTTAAAGTAGCCCGTGAACAACAAACACAAGCCTGCTAAACCATCTTTCCAGATTCTGAGAAACAAAGGGAGCCATGTCTTAACAAGAGAGAATAAAGAATCAGAAGACACACATTCTAGTCTTACCTCCATGAAACCGGTGAACAACCCCTACTTCTTCAGAGCCCACATTATCATTTTTTCCAAAAATGAGGGCCTATATGAAAAGTTTCTCCAAATCAAACATCCTAAGTTCATTTAAATACATTTTAGTTCATTCTGAATTGCCTCCCCTCAGATTATTTTCTTGCTTTTATGTTTTGGCAGGGTTCTGAAGAGAATTTTAAAAAATGCAACCATTGTAAATTCTTGAGTAACAGCTGCTGAGTACATATATATAAACTCCTTTAGAATACTGAAAAGGGCCAGAAAACCTGGTCCAAAGTATCCAAAGCATCCAGAATTATTTTTTATAATAATGTGATTTTATGCTCACTTGCTTTTGATAATGTTCTAAAATCCACCCGAAACATTTGAAGAATATGAAAAGCAACAAAAAGTTATTTTGGTGAGCAATACAGGATTTTTTTTTCCAGAAGACATTACTTAGTTTCAGTGGAGAGAAAAATCTGTTTCCTTAGCAATAGATTCCTAATCACCTGATTTATGTGAAGGGGAAAGGTTAATGAATTAAGCTGTGTAAGCTTCAAGACTATCAAAGGAATTCAAAACAGCCTTGAATTATGGAAAACAATGGCCCATTCTACATACATACCAAATTTTTATGTTTTTTGTCTCCTACTCAAAAGCTGGAACATGGCATTAGTGACAATTGAAAAGAACTAATGAGGAAATATGACTACATTGCTTGCAAGAGGAGTGTCCTAGGAGACCTTGTTACTGTTCGTGATGTGCTTCAAACCCAAAAGAAGCTAATTGGAGCTGCCAGACACTGGTTTGCAAATCTCACTTTAAAGGACAGGCTCAATCACCTTAGAGGTGTGAAAAGAAATGTCCCCATTAGAGATGCATTAGTATGTGGCTTGGTGAATTTCTAAATAAACTTTAGGATGTTCTTTCCTAAGTCACTTTTATATTTGAATAATAGATGTATCTTCAAGCAGAAGAAAAATGAAATAAGACAAAAACGACCCTACAGATTTAAAACAAAAAGTATGAATAGTGCGGTAAAGTAATTGGCAAAATAAGCGCAACAGGGAGATAGGTATGTTTAAGGCTGAATAAACATGTAGAGCAAACCTTAAAACTCCTGAAATACAAAAACATCATAAAAGTGATCTATTTGGGGGTTTTAGAAATAGAACTTCATTTTCATTATTTTTTTGAAACTAGACAGGCCAACACGCCACCCTGTGTTATACAGATTATATAAGTGGATAAAGGCATATGAGGCTGCAACACACACACACTCACACACACACACACACACACACAGTAGAAAAGGAATAAAAAGGATTTACAAGATCTAAAGAGTGCAACAAGGGGCTATCTTGGTCCAGTTCTGTGCTATGAAAGCTCATCCTGACTAACTTATATATGGGTCATTTAAATGATAGCAAAGGTCACCAAAACACAATTTGGCATCTTACAGAAAGAATAATGATATTTGATTGATTTTTCTAAAGCCTCAAATCAAGTTTCACTGAAGAATAATCCAATCCCAGTGCAGCAAATGAATGGACATGATTTACAGGTATACCCTGCTTTCAGAAAGTGCTCTATAGAAAAGATTTCCATGTACAAAAAGAGATAAATTTACAGTTAAATATTTACAAAATGAATCAATTCAAGAATTTACTAATAGTACCTTTCCCTTTATAAGTGAAAATAGTTTCATTTATGAACATTCCATTCACAGGTACTCTTTCTAATAACAGGGCACTTTAATCTTACAAGCATATAATAATTTTTATCTTTAACTTAAACACATGTACATAGAGACAAATGAAACTCTAGTTTGAGAAAGTAATACATGGCATCAAAGTGATATGCTGAACACCCTTCGTATTTTATGGTACACGTTCTTGTAAATGTTGCTTATTCTATCCTTTTAACAGCACAGTATCAAGTCTACACTTAAGCCAATTTTCATGTAACCATCTAAAGATAATCTTGTAGAAGAGATGTTCACAGCAAGGGAGATTTTCTTTTTTTAACGTTGACTTGTAATTAAAACGCTAAAGCGTTTGCTTAAAGTATATTCTTACTCTGTACCACAGGGGCAAACATGTGGAATGACATGCAAAATGTTCACCAGCTCCACCAGTTAACAACAATTATCTTGGGACAGTCATTAAATTCTCACTTACCAAATGCTATTCTCTGGAAAGCCAATATCTGATTAATGAATCTAAGATTAATTTAGGCATTTGCTACTTAAACAGTGGAAAACTGATACCCATTTTGTCACAAAGAGGTAGTGAAAGGTTACAAAATGAGAAGAGCAGTTTGTTTGTTTTTTAATGAGACATGCCACAATAAGTGGTCTGTAAACTGTTACTGAAATTTAAGTTCTTTGGGTTTTCATCTTTGCTAACTGAGTTGTCACATTTTCGAGTGAGATGGAACAGACTGCTAGATATCTGCTGATTCTTTCTGGACGATTCTTCCCCTGAATACCTCTAGCATTAGGTAGGTTTCCTAACTAGAGAGTAAGTGCGATCAGCACTGAAAAAGAAGTAATACAATAGCAATATAATATTTTTTAACATATTTAGGAGTGACCACCACAAACCAGCTCTTATGGAAACGTTTTGTTTCTATCTTCATTTATATGGCAAAACATGTTTTAATGTAATTTGAATGCTTCTTAGAGAAACTTAAAAAATATTTTTCAGGTAGAATGAAGCCTGCAATACTTCTTTTAAACGCACATTTTCTTTAAGCTACTAAGAAAGAAAGTGGTTAAATGCTTTTCCAACGTGAGGGGGCGGGGGAGAGGAAATCAAACTAACACATTTGGATAAATTTGACTCTGCCTTTAATATTTCAAATACATTTATCCAAAAGCCGTGTTTTTAATTTTAGCTATTGTTTCGTCCTTTTACCACAGCTACACTAAATCATTACATAATAACCTGAACTTTTTCTAAGCTTGCCTCAAAATATGCAAGAAGCAGAAAAAAGTTTCTGAGCTTTTTCGTATTTATTTATTTCAACAAGATTTTATTACGTGCAAACTATGCATTAGAAATGTTAAAAGATCTAATCAGAAAGCTACATAATTATACAATAATTGACATAATACTTATAATCTTGATAGATCAGCATATTTTAAGATAGAGAGCAGAAGAGATTTTATTATCCTACATGTGACAAAAATTTACTGTGTGGAAGAAAAAGCTTTAAAAATAAATAAATAAACCAGGAATATAAAAACATAAAACTGTAGCCCAGTTAAGTGAGTTCTGATTCATCAGAGGCCATTCCTTTTCTTAAAAAAAAACTGTCGGGCAAAATATATCATATATTTTAAGCTCATCTTTAATTTAAAATGGATAAGACAAAACTAATTTAGTGAACTATAAAAGCTTCTAGAAGATGAGATTTCAGGCCTCATTCAGGAAAGGGTTAAGTACTTCCTAACCAGAAGACACCACAAGTCGGCTTTGTAGTGACTAATTGCCTCTTTAACCTCTGTACTCAGGGAGCTGGCCTGTGCTTCAATACCAGTTTTGTGATAGAGCCAAAGACTGATGTTCAACAGAGACCTTCCATGACCTGTGTAGCCAAGGAGTTAACTCAGACAAGATGCTGACAAAAGGTTTCCTTCTCACTTGGGAAGGCACAGAATCTCTTTTTGGATAAAGCCAAATTCTCAGAAGACTGTAAAACACAGCAGGTAAAGACAGTTTATGAAAGTCAAAAGAATGGTTTCACTTTAGCTAATAAGATTCTGAACATCCCAAAGTATCACACAAAATTCTGAGTAACTGGTTTTAGCAATTTGAAAAACGTATGTATTTATTTTAAAATGCAATGAAGAGGCCACCTAATTTGATACCTTTGCAAGCTTATAATTAGATAGCTGTAATAAGACACAAAGCAAACAGGTCAACAGCCTCCATTCCAAACATTTCCTACATGCGTCAAGCATTCATATTCAGGAAGCCTGCACTCTGTCATTAATTTTTAAGCTTAGCAAATTTCTAACTCGCTCAAAGCCAATCAAAGAATTTTTACAGGTGATTTTAAATACAATTTTTAAAAAAACTAATTCATCTTTTAAATGGGAGAAGTGAATGGTGAAGGCTTCTTATTAATTTCTAAAAACGAAGGTATGAGGAAGGAGCTCTAGATTAGGGAGTGGGGAAGGAGCACGGAGTGGGGAAGGGACAGGCAGTGGAAAGAAAGTAACCCACATATTCATTCATAAAGAAGAAAGGAGAAAGATCACACTCCTTGATGAAGACAAGGACACTACATAAATTTGACCTTACTGATGATTAGCTAGATTAAACTCTGAACCCTTTGAGGCTTAGGGATCATCATTCCTGAATTTATAAAAGCTACTTCCCAAGCTCTGGGACTGCCTTTGATTTATTCCTATTTTCTCCCATATCATTACATATTAATGTTCATTTCAGAGGTAAGATAATCTTTGCTCTAACATTTATAGGAAAGAGAAGCAGCAGGTCACATTTAGTTATTTTGGTACATCATGTTTACACAAAGAGATAACTTTATCTTAGAAAAAATAACACACTTCCTTAAAAATAGAAAAAGAAAGAAATAGTTCATATATTTCTAAAAATGACAATAAGGGGCATTAACTGAGAATCCTTTTATGAAAAGCATGCCATTTACACTTTTAATATCCCATAGGAAGGATGACAACTTTTTTTCAGTTAATTTTTATTTTTCTGAAGGATAGAAAAACAAAGTCCTTCACATTTTCTTCTTAAATCATACTCAAGTAAATGCAATAGAATAAGATTTTTATATTTCAGAGAAAGGCAACTGAACCTTACTTAGCTTTATCAGGCCAGTTCAATGATTCCTTACCCTACAAATCTATTTGCCTATAGGATTCTTTAACTCTTTAATCCATCAATGATAAGAACTGATTATCACTATTAATTTATATTCAATGCGGTATGTAGTACAGATGTGTGCCGTAAATAAATACATAAATATAATTCTTTACAAATACATTTCCCTTCCCAATCAACAAACATCTAATCATTGTATATCAACAAATTATCTCAGGCAAAAAATATCCAACTGTTGCAAATGAACTTGGTAAAGGAATTTTAGCAGCCTAGCTCCTGAATTGCTATAATCACTAAAATGCAGTTCACTTTGCTTGGACTAGTCCTCAGCCTATTTCCTACAAAGGGCAAACAAACACACCTCTCTGTTCTTGGGGAGAGTGGTGGAAAGCTAACGAAACCAGTGCTAAGACTGATAGAAACCATAGGGGGGAAGCATCACCCATTTTCTCCTTGCAGAGAGTGGCAAAAGCAAGACAGTAAGTAAGCATGGAGCAGGAAGACAGCACATTTCACTATTTGTTTCAGACAGCAGGTACCTTGCAGGAAACATCATACCTGACAGCCAGCAGGAACACCCAACACTGCCAATCCCAGTCCTCAGTTGCATGTTATTTTAAAAGGGAAATCAGAATGAACAGCTCATCTCTGGCACATTTCTAAACTGCTCTGTTGCTGATTATTACAGTTACTGTTCTGCCTGCACAATCAACAAACCATGTAGCAAAATGTGGTAATAATATTAATATTTCTGCTCCACACAGAAAACATGTCTCTCAAGTACCCAGGTAAATAAGAAATACATCCTGGTATTCTGAGGAGGAAGCAGGATTGAGAGTTAAGGCATTGTTTTCAAAGGTCATTAGTGGAATAAGGAGGCAAGAGCAATGCCAGGTATTTGAAAGGGAAGTCATGTAAATGTGTTTGGAGTTAGCTGATGAGTTTTCTGTTTCTATGGATCCTGAGAGTACTGAGAGTATCGTGAGTGCTGCCCCGGTAATGATAGAACTGTATTTAAAAAAAAAAAAAGTTAGAAAACAAATTCCTTCTTATGATCTGTTATTAAAAGGCAACTACATGTTCATCAGACACACAACACACTAAGGTCATTTAGCAAAATTTGGGCTTTTGGGAAAATTAACAACAATTCAATGCCACATCACACTTGGAAAAAAGTGAAAGAAAATATAAACGGTATAAGCAAGTCAGTTAACTGTAATATATATTCAGAGATGCTTTCATTAAAATAGTGGTTTGACATAAGGTTGTACAAAGAATATTGTGATGAGGAAAAAGAAAACAATCTACACAATATATAAGACTAGCTATATAATATAACATGTATATATGTAACATATGTAACAATATATTCACATATTTCATAATCACTAAGGAGCCTAAGTTTATTTTACCTGTTTACTTATAGCCAGCTTTATTTCCCTAGAAACACATACAAAACTATAAAACACATATTTCCAAGAAACAAAGAAGGTAGAACATATGGAAAGGAAAATAATAAAGTCAGGGATATACTCACTCTGAAGGAATTCATACAGTTCATACTGAAAAGCTTCTAGAAGCAGAGTAAGATTTTGGAATAAGCTTTCAATGAATCAAAGTAAAGAGGGAAGTATGATTATTTCTAAGATTCATAATATCAATGAGTTTTTAAGAATCTGATATTCAAAAGAAGCTACAAAACACTAGACAGGCTTGACATAGTTCTGGGGAAAGCCTTAAGTTTTTAAAAAGTATTAATATTCTCTCTTCCTGCTTCTTAACACCACTATGGAGTTAATTCATAAAAAAAATAGCCTCTCAAAAAAGTTAAAAATTTAAAATTATATTGAACATGATTGATAATATAACACAACAATAAATTAGGTATGTCATTTAGCTGTATCAAAATTATACTAAATTGTAATGCTTCACGTGCAAAATCAATCAGTTTCAGATAATGGAAGTAAACTTCAGATGCTCACTGTCAAAGTTGTTTTGTGTGTGTGTGTGTGTGTGTGTGTGTGTGTGTAGAAGACACAGTCCAGGGGTTGGGAATATATTTCAACTTCTCTAAGTCTTTTGTGTAAAATGGAAATTACAATATCTACCTCCAAGGATTTTTGTAAAGATTACATCTCATAATGTTTATAAAGGTGCTTTTAGTTATTCAACAAACATTTACTAACCCTACTATGCCACTAACTATACAGATACAACGATAGATAAGACAAGTGTCTCCCAAAGGGAATGCACAATCTTGTCAATCTTAACATCCTCCACAAAAATAAGACAAGGGTATTTCAAACAGTATAGAATTTCCTAAAGTATGTTTCTCAGAAAACTAGCACTTAGGGGCTTTAATAGTTGACACCTGAAAGAAAGAAACATATGCTCCAATAAGCTCATGTTAAGTCAAATCCAAATTTTTCCTTAGTAAATATAAATAATGTAAAGCATAGAGGACAGAACCAGGCACAGAGTAAGCAATTAAATGTTACTTGTTATTATTTAGACCCTAGCACGGAATTTGGAACATTAAAAACTGCCTGTAAGAGGCTGAGCAGTGGCCCCCAAAGATATTAAGTCATAATGCACTTACAGTCCATAAATGTTATATATATATATACACACATATACTTTATACTTTTTAATGGAAAAAGAATCTTTACAGATGTAATTAAATTAAAGATCTGAGATGGAGAGATTATCCTAGATTATCTTGGTGAGCCCTAAATACAATCACGAGGGTACTTACAAGAGAGAGGCAGAGGGAGAACTGACACAGAGAAGAGACAGCAATATTACCCCAGAGGCAGAGACTGGAGCAACATGGCCAGAAGCTAAGGAATATTGGTAGCCACCAGTAGCCAGAAAGAAAAGGAATGGATTCTTCCCTCCAGATGGAGACACCTTGATTTTGGCCCAGAGAAACTGATTTTTGATATCTAACTTCTGTAACTGTGAGAGATAAATATTTGTTACTTTAAAGCTACCAAGTTTGTGGTAATTTGTTAAAGTAGCCACAGGAAATGAATACAATGCCTAATAAATGGTGTTAAACTTTCATTTCTCAAGGGTAAAAACCTAGGAGTGGAATGGCTAAACCATCGAGTATTAATAGCATGTACATAGGAGATGAATGGATCTCCTTCCAAAGCTGTTATACCATTTTACATGCCCATCAACACTTATATGAATTGTAGTTTCTTCAAACCCAATGAGAAGTTATGAGACTTTTAGCTATTCAAGTGAGTGTGTTATAAAGACCAGCTGTACCTTAAAAAATTCAAAGATTCCATCACAATAACAATTATATTATTTTATCTTTTAATAAAATACACAATAATAGATAACTGGAAACAGTGAATATTATAAAATTAATTTGTTTTTAGAATTTTTTAATACACATGATATAAAAGTACATATATATGACATAATTTATTCATTAAACAGGCATTACTTGCTCCAGACTTCTTGCAATTGACTTTTGGCCCAGATGTAACATCCCATCTGCTGGTTCTTTGGGATATCATCATGGGATATCTAATTCAATTTCTTTTATCATTTTTATTCTAAGCAACCTAACTATCCAACGATAACCAGATAATTTCAGGAAATGGATCTCAGTCATTCCTTAGCTTTCGACATCATATGTTGCGTTCCACATTATCTCTCATGTTGTACTAAAAGTTAAAAACCACTTTAAAATCAGCCCCAAACTATGATTCTATGATCTCCTCTATAATCATCAAGCATTTCATTTAAGTTCCTACCCTAACTGAATATTTGGAAAAAGACATTACATAATGTTCTGACTTAAAAGGTAGACTGCTTACCCAGTCACCAAGCACATTTTTTAAAATGTGCTTCCAGTAACTGGATTAGGAGTTTTGGCATTAATCAGCAAAAAAAAACACCCGGATACCATGGACCTCTCAGCAGAGAGTTCCCCAATCAAGGGGAAAAAAATAATGGAATTTCCTTTCTTTTATTGTTACCAATTATCTAAGAGAATTTTCCAATTTTAAGTACCATGTAGTCTGCTGATTTTCATAGCTACATATACTGCACATTAAATAAAAGCCTTCACTGAAACGTGCTGAAAACCATGGAAATGAACATAAAGATGCTTAGTACTGCTGAAGAGATAAGGTCAATGTTTTTCTCTAATCCTAAGTAAACACTGAACAAAACAGATCAAAGAAAATTTGACCTGATAGTTCACCTTTTTTCACTTCATCCTAAATTTTGTTTTTGTCTCACGTAAAATGATTCACCTATGATCTACATGATTTGTGTTAAGAAACCAAACATCAGAAATTTAAAGAAATCTTTGTAAACAGGGCTCTCATATAGGATCAAGGAAAGAGTAAAAAATCTCTTAAAGCATTCAGTTGAGGATCAAAAGACACAAAAGTTCATAAACAGCCATATTAAGATTGTCAAGCACAGTATGGGTTTCTATACTTGATGATATCTATTAGATTTGAATGATCTTTTTGATATATACTATAAAAATAATGAAAATATTAACATGATGCATATTACTACAAGTCTCACATGACCCAAGTCTGGTATTCAATGAGAGGAAAAGATATTATACCTTTATTTCACAAATATATAAAAACATTGTAAGCATTATATAACTATTATATTATTTTTCAAAAGATTAATAGTTAAAAATGGAAAGTACCAAGGAATAATTTCAAAATTATTGACTGTATGAAAGCTTTTAAAAGTCATTTTTTATTTTTATATTATGTAATTATGCTATGTAACTTTTACAACATTCAACCTAATTCTTCTTAAAGTAAATTCTAAACACTGGTTGGAATCAGTATCTATAAAACCCTACAAAGGGAGAATAAATGCATGCTTATTGAAAAAATTAATACAGAGCCCAAAATCTATGAGTTTGGAAATCTCTCTTAATAGCTAGTACAGCCAATGTCAGGCATTAATTAAAAAGGGGCATCCATAATTACCTGGAGGAGAAAAAGTTGTAATGGCCAGCAGGTTGTGTATTCATACAAAGTGGTTACGGCCACATTTGTTATTGGTCAAGTCTAGCTTCCAAAATCCATGCCAAGTCACCCTGAGTCTGGTCCTCAGCCAAACACCTAACACCTTTATACTTAGATTCTTACATTTATTAGTTTATTTAGGCCAGATTAAGGTGTGGAGAGGACATAAATCCTGGAGAGAAATATGATTCCTCTTCCATCTGTAATTTCATAATTTAAAAATCCACTAAACTATACAATTCATGAAAGAAAAACCAAAGCCTAATTATATATATATATATATTTTTTATTTATTTATTTATTTTTTTTCAGATTGTTTATGCTGTCCTTGTAATAGTGATATGCTAAGCAGGTGCTTGGTATGCTTAGTGGTAATCCAGTAGAATGCCTGACTCTGTACCAACCGAATGGTACTTCACTCAGAACACTCTAGGCCCCCTTTCCATCAATCAAGATGATTTTGCTATATTTGGGGGGTTCAAATTTTCTATTTCTTTCAGTGTAGCTTGAAACCCTATTGATTTCTTGTTCAAAAATTCTACATAAGTCTATCTGACTTGGTCCACTAAACATAATTATTACATAGATATTTTCTTAAAACACTAAACTTTTCATGCACGCAAAACTTAGCAGAGTTATAAATAGGCATCCTGGCCATAGCTGTGTGGCTAGTCAGTGTTTTAAAACATTTGACTATGAATGTTTTTCTAGTTTTAATAGTCCTGTGTTCTCTAGTTGTAATAGTCCCCACTATTTCCTAATGTTATATTTGACCCATTTATTCATTAACATTGTATCTTTGGCCTTCATAAAAACTGAAGTTTGCAACCTCTGAAAATACCACCTACATCACATCCACATGGGAAAGCCCTTAATTCGGACCTAAGCAGTGGACTCTTCTCAGACTGACAGTTACTCTTGACTCCTAGTTTTCTCTTCCTCTGTTGTGACCACTGTATGAAATATACCTCATCATCCTGACCTGACTTCCAGTATGGCTGGACATGGGGCCTATGTTTCATTGATCTTTGATGAGATGCTCAAGAGAGGTTCTTCGAATGAAGGAGTGAAGGATTGATGCAAGCTGATTAGACAAGCCATGCTGTTGTATATACTTAGAATTCTGAATAAAAATAATAAATGAACCATCTTTATTAAGCATATGTCAACAAAGCAGAACATTATTTTTAGGCACAAGGAATGGATTACTTGCATAACTGCAAAAATAAAAATATATACATAAAGTGTGTGTGTATATATATATGTATATATGTGTGTATATACATATATACACACATATATACATAAAGATCCAGTATTAACAAAATATAGAGGGCTTTAAAAGGAGAAAAAGTGTACATGAAGATAGGCAGATTTAAAAATATAAATAATAGGATAAGAATGGAAATAAAGTGGATTCTGTTGAACATCTCCTACAATAGATAAGCCAAACTGATTGAGCAGAAACTATGATATTCATTCTTATGTAAGCAAAGGAAACAAACACTATGATAATCTTTTAAATGCTATAGCTATTGAAAATTACAAATTGTCATTAATTTCAAGGAACTCACCTTATATTTCTTGATGTAGCAAAATAAATATTTACCTGAGGGAAGTAAACTTACTTTCTATGAAAAGTTCCACTAGAGGAAAAGGAAAATATCACAATTTGTTGATGTGAGAGTAAATATCACAGTAAGAAAATAAACATGGGTTTTACAAGGTATTAGCTTCAAAGAAGGTCGTTGTGGTAAACAACATGGTTCAAAAGTACTTTTTATTTAAAATATACTCTAACATTTATTTGCTTATAGAATTAAGATAGCATGTTTACTGGAGAGGTCTGGTACACGAGAAATCTCACTGCCTTCCAGAGGCAGAATGGCAGGATGCTCTGGAGCACAGGCTCATCAGTCTCAGTGCCAGGGACGAGACAAAGACCAGATATGGGAACCTTAACAAGTTACTTCACCTCCCTGTGCCTCATTTTCCTTATTCATACAGTAGGTATAATATGAACATCTACTTCAAAGGGCTTTTGAAAGAATTAAAATAAACGATATATGTAAAGTGTTTAGAACAGTGCCTTACACAAATTAAATGATACATATCTTAGTTATTATTACTTTAAGTTTTCTGTTATCTCTAGACAACATATGCCACCTGATAAGACATACCCAGCACTACCTGTGCAGCATACTGCCTACAACCAGGAGCCTAACGTTAATCTAGACTCTAATTTATCTATTTATAGACAACATGGGGGATGAGCAGGTAGCAAAACATATTGAATGGCACCATAGAAAAAAGCTAAATCCAAGGTGTAAAAAATTTTGCAGGACAAACAATTCATGCTCTCCAACAAATGAATACCATGCAAATGAGGGAGAGTGGTATTATATTTTATAAGAGACTAAATGCAGTATGTGACCTAGTTTGGATCCTAATTCAAATAAATAAGTTGGAAAAAGACTCTAAGAAATTATTGTTATGTTTGTTAGTTAAAGAACAGTATTGTATATGCACATTAAAAAAAAAAAACTTCATCTGTTAGAGATAATTGAAGTATTTGCAAATACTTGCCCATAATTTAATTTACATTCCTCCAGGACACTCAGAAAATTAAGTATAGAACAGCTGTATGATCCAGCAATCCCCTCCTGGGCATATATCCAGACCAAGAATTCACTGAAAAAGATACATGCATGCCTATGTTCTTTGCAACACTCTTCACAATAGCCAAGACATGGAAACAACCTAAATGCCCAACGACAGATGAATGGATTAGGAAAATGTGGTATATATACACAATGGAATACTACCTAGCCATGAAAAAGAACAAAGTAACGCCATTTGCAGCAACATGAATGGAACTAGAGAGTATCATACGAAGTGAAGTAAGTTAGAAGTAGAAAAACAAATACCGTATGATATCATTTATATCTGGAACCTAATATACCTCACAAGTGAATCTATTCACAGAAAAGAAACAAACTCATGGACCTGGAAAACAGACTCGTGATTGCCAAGAGGGAGATGGATGGAGTAGGAGGGACTGGAATTCTGGGGTTAGTAACTATTGCATTTGGAATGGGTAAGAAATGAGTTTCTGCTGTATAGCCCAAGAAACTATATCTGATCACTTGTGATGGAACACGGTGGAGGACAATGTGAAAAAAAGAATGTATATATATGTATAACTGGGTCCCTTTGCTGTACAGTAGAAATTGACAGAACATTGTAAATCAACTATAATAAAAAAAATTTAAAAAGAAACATTTAAATTAAAAAATTGTTTATGGTTATGCTTGTACAGCTCTGTGGATACATTAAAAATCCTTTAATTATAAAAATAAATAAATAAATTACTCCAAGGAAAACTAAGTTTGGGGAAATCAATAAATGAAATAGGAATGGCAAAATGTTGGTAATTATTGAGTTAGGGAGTTCATTACATGATTCTCTCTATATGTGTTTGAAATGTTTCACAATAAACATTATATTTTAAAAATTCATTATCTTGTGGATTTCATACTTATACCTCAAATTCGTTTATGCCAATCATATTTGTTATTCTGATTGCGCAATTTAATTAAATGCATGTAAAATGAAATGAATTAAATGAAATGTAATTAAATGAAATGTAAAACTTAAAAAGATATTTTCATGAAACTACTAAATGCTTCATATATATTTTAGAAAAACAACTCACTAAAAATGCCTTTGGATTAGGTATGAAATGATTTTAAAAGTTTAGGGGAATCAGATTTCTTTTACAGCCATAATGGTATGAGACTAAAAATCAAGAACAACAACAACAAAAAAACCCCTGCAAAATCCACAAACAACTGGAGTCTGAACAACACGCTACTAAACAACCAATGTCTCACTGAATAAATCAAAGAATACCTTTAAACAAAAGAGAAAGGAAACACAAAAATCCAAAATCTATGAGATGTAGCAAGAGCAGTTTTCGAAGAAAATTTTATAGCAATACAAGCTTACATCAGGAAACAAAAAAAAATCTCAAATAAATAATCTAACCTTATATAAAAAGGAATGGCTCAGTGTAAATGAATCTTACTAGTATCCATGAGGATACAGATTCGATCCCTGGCCTCGGTCAGTGGGTTAAGGATCTGGCATTGCCATGAGCTATGGTGTAGGTCACAGACACAGCTCAGATCTGGCATTGCTATGGCTGTGGCATAGGCTGGCGACCACAGCTCCAGTTCAGCCCCTAGCCTGGGAACCTCCACATGCCACAGTTGCCGCCCTAAAAAAAGACACATGCACACACACACACACACACACACACACAAAGACAAAAAAAGAACTAAAGGAAAAATGAACAACTAAAAGTTAATAGAAGGAAATAATTACAAAGATCAAATAGAGGGTAAAAAATAGAAAAGATTAATGAAATTAAGAGCTTTTTTTTTAAAAAGAAGGTCAAAATTGATAAGCACTTAGCTAGAAAACTGATAAGCATTTAGCAAGGAAAAAAGGAGGGTCCAAATAAAATCAGAAATGAAAGTTACAACTGACATCACAAATACAAAGGATCATAAGAAACTATTGTGGGCAATTATATGCCAACAAAATGGACAACCTAGAAGAAACTGATAAATTCCTGGAAATGTATAATCTTCCAAGACTAGAGCAGGAAGAAATAGAAAATATGCAAAGGCTGATTAACAGTAATGAAACTGAATAAGTTACAAAAAAACTCCCAAAAAATAAAAATCTAGGACTAGATGGCTTCACAGGTGAATTCTATCCCACATTTAGAGAAGAGTTAATACTTATCCTTCTCAAACTATTACAAAAGATTGAAGAGAAAGAAATGCTTTTGAAGTAATTTCACAAAGCCAGCTTTCTGAAGGAAGAAATGCTTTCAAAGTAATTTCACAATTTCATCACACTGATACCAAAATCAGACAAAGACACCACAGAAAAGAAAACAAAGAAAAGCACAGGCCAATATCCTTGATGAACTCAGATGCAAAAATCCTCAACAAAATATTAGCAAACTTAATTTACAATGCTCTAAAAGGATCATACTCCATGATCAAGTGGAATTATGTCAGGTATGCAAGGATAGTTCAATGTTCACAAACCAGTCAATGTGATACACAACATTAACAAACTGCTCATCTCAGTAGAGAAAGAAAAAAACCTTTGGAGTTCCTGTCATGGCTCAGTGGTTAACGAATCTGACTAGGAACCATGAGATTGCGGGTTCGATCCCTGGCCTTGCTCAGTGGGTTAAGGATCCAACATTGCCATGAGCTGTGTTGTAGGTTGCAGACACGGCTCAGATTCCGTGTTGCTGTGGCTGTGGCATAGGCCAGCAGCTATAGCTCCTGTTAGACCCCTAGCCTGGGAACCTCCATGTGCCGCGGGTGTGGCCCTAGATAAGGCAAAAAGACAAAAAAGAAAGAAAGAAAGAAAGAAAGAAACTTTTACAAATCTCAACATCCATTTATGATAAAACAAAAACTCCCAATAAGCGGATAAAGAGGGAATATTCCTCAGCATAATACAGGCCATATATGACAAACCCACAGCTAACATCAGCTAAGAGCAAAAAGCTGAAAGTATTTTCTCTAATATCAGCAATAAAACAAGGTTGCCTACTCTTGCCACTTTTATTCAACACAATATTGGAAGTCCTAGCAACAGCAATGAGACAAGAAAAACAAAGGAATCCAAATTGGAAAGAAGTAAAACTGTCACTGTTTGCAGATAACATGATATTATACATAGAAAATCCTAAAGATGCCACTGAAAAATTATGAGAATAAATGAATTCAGTAAAGTTGTAATATACCAAATTAAAATATAGAAATTCCAGAGTTTATTAGTGTATAAAACAACAAACTATCAGAAATAGAAATGAATAAAACAGTCATACTAACAATAGCATCTGAAAGAATAACATACCAAGGAATGAATCTAAGAAGGTAAAAGACTTGTGCTCTAAAACTATAAGACACTGATGAAAGGAAACTGAAGACAATACAAACAAATGTGTTCCTGAATTAGAAAAATTAATATTGTAAAAATGACCATATTACCCAAGGCAATCTACCAATTCAATATAATCTCTATCAAAGTACCAGTGGCATTTTTCACAGAATGAGAATAATTCCAAAATTTGTATGGAAACACCAAAGAACCAGATATCCAAAGCCATCTTGAGAAAGAAGAACAAAGCTGGAAGTGTCATGTTCCCTAATTTCAAATTATGCTATAAAGTTACAGTAATCAGAAATAGCATGGTATTGGTATAAAAATAAACACATAAATTGAGGGAACAGAATGGGGAGCACAGAAATAAGCCTACACTTATATGGCTAATTAATCTATTCTAAGGAGGCTAGAATATGAAATGGGGAAAAAAAGTCTTTTCAATAAATGGTGTTGGTAAAACTGGACAGCTATATGCAAAAGAATGAAACTGGAATACTTTCTCACAACATATAAAAATTAAACTTAAAATGCATAAAACACTTATATGGAATATCTCAAATCATAAAACTCCTAGAAGAAAACAGACAGTATGGCTTTGACATCAGTCTTAGAAATATTTTTTTTTTGCTCTATTTCCTCAGGGAAGGAGAACTGAAGAAAAAATTAACAAATAGGACTACATAAAACTAAAAAGCTTTTGTACAGTGAAGGAAACTATCAACAAGACAGGAAGGTCCCTTATTGAATAAGAGAAGACAGTTGCAAATGATATGTCCAATAATGGGTTAATATTCAAAATATACAAAAACCCCATATATTCAATATCAAAAAACAAACAACGTGATTTAAAAATGGGTATAGGACCTAAAAGACATTTTTTTTCCAAAAAAGACAGACATATGGCCAACAGACACATGAAAAGATGCTTGACATCACTAATCATCAGGGAAATGCAAGCCAAAACCACAATGAGATACACCTCACGCCTGTCACAATAATGATAAAATGACAAATAACAAACATAGAGAATGTGGAGGAAAGGCAACCCTCGTGCACAGCTGATGGGAATGTACACTGGTGAAGCCACTATGGAAAACAGTATGAAGGTTACTCAAAAAATTGAAAATAAAACTGCTATATGATTCAGCAATTCCGCTTCTGGGTATTTAGTTAAAGAAAACAAGAACATGAATTCAAAAAGATACATGCACCCAATGTTCAATTCAGTGCTATTTACAATAGCCAAGTGGAAATGACGTAAAAGTCCATCAACAGAGCATATGGATAAAGAAGATGTGGTATATATACATACAATGGAATATTACTCAGCCATTAAATAAATCTTGTCATTTGTGATAACATCGATGGATATACAGGGTGTTATGCTAAGTGAAATAAAAACAAATAACATATGTTCTCATTTATACAAAGCAAAAGCATAGATATAGAAAATAAACAGGTAGTTGCCAGACAGGAGGGGAGGGAGAGGTGAAGGGGATTAAGAAGTACAAATCTTCTGTTATATAATAAATAAAGCAATGAAGATAATATATAGCATGAGGAATATAGTCAATAATAATTTACTAACTTTGGATATAGACAGATGTTTACTAGACATAGTGATTATTTCATAATATATATTAATGTCATTAATTAAGCAAGTAAATGTAAAAACTTAAAAAAATAAAATGTTTAAGGGAAAGCCTATAAAATTTAGAAGGATTCTACTTATATTGTTTCGCAAGTGTCTTTCTCACCCCACTTTAACATGCTGAAAACTGGAAATCACTGATAATGCAATTGGGCTGTGGTTTAAGGAAGAAAAGTGAAATTCCCATCAGCATGCTCTTATACAAATTAAATGCTGTAGTCCTTCAGCAGAAGACTCATGAATAAATGGACATTTCCATAAGTTTAATTTACACAAATTCCTTGAAGATTTTATTTTATAATCCTCCTGCCTTAACTCTTTCAATAAACAAATGCTAATCTCCATCAGAGCAGAAAAAAAAGGGACTTCCACTAAGTTACAAGTTTGCTTCACTGCTTTTTTTTTGGCGGGGGGCGGGCTGCCCCACTGCATATGGAGTTCCCGGGCCAGGGATCCGATCTGAGTCAGTGATGGCAATGCCAGATCCTTGACCCACTGTGTGTTAAGGCCATACATCCTTGAGAAAAATATGGTTCTTTTTCTATTTGTAACTTCGTAATAATAATTTAAAAATCCCCTAAATTGTAGAATTCATGTAAGGCCAAAGCCTAATTACATATTTTTCAGATTGTTTATGCTGTCCTTGTAGCGCTGATACCTAAGCGTGTGCTTAACGGTAATCCAGGAGAATGCCTGACTCCATATCAACCAGATGCTACTTCATTGGGAATACTCTGTGCCCCTGTTTATGGATCAAAATGATTTTGCTACATTTTGAGGGTTCAAATTTTCTATTGCTTTCAGTGTAGCTTGAAATCCTAGATATTGACTTCTGGTCCCAAAATTCTAAATTAGTCCATGTGACTTGGTTCAGTAAGTCAGATAGATCCTAACCCACAGTGCCAGGCCTGGGATCAAACCCGTGTCCCAGGGCTCCAGAGCCACCACCAATCCTGCTGTGCCACAGCAGGAACTCTGCTTCATTGTTCTTTAACAGAACATTTGGACCTCTCTTTTAGTTACCAGAGTCCAAAGGTTACTTAGGTTTTAAAATTCTGTTCAAAATATTATTTCAACTATTTAATTGATTAATTTGCAATATATTAAAGTGATATAAACTGAGAAAATGATACGATGTTTTACAGTTTGAGTAATGAAAATCAAATGGCCCAACTATGGCCTCAATAAACATAATCTAGAAGTTAAAAGCTTTTCCAAATTGCAAAAAGCCATGTTTTGCATTTGACCAAAGACAAAGTATACAATAAAATGTACTGATATCAGCTAGACTTGGTAAATACTAAGTAAATGTACTGATATCAACTAGACTTAGTAAATAGCTGTGACAATTTATTTATTTATATTATCCCTATTTGACAAAAGATTTAGCAGTAGCTTAAAATGAAAGGAAATGTTCATTTTAGCTAGTTGTAACAAAAAGATGATTTTGAATTTTGCTCTTAAAGGAAAAACAATGCTTACAATAGAGCTCCTTCCAAAAGACAAGTTATGTTAAATATTCAAAGTCACTATTATTATGTCCTAGAATTTAAATATCTTTTCTGTTAAAAATTATCTTTCTCCATTAATACAGCTGAATATTAAGAGCATAATTCTGAGTCTGAGTCACACAAACTTTGGGGACAATAGTACAATCACAGAAAGCTACCCCAAATCCTGGTCTTTGTGTTCTAATAAACTAGAGCAGAAAAAAAAATGAATCTCAATAAAAAAAAAATTTTGCTATAGATTTGATTTAAATAGAGCCCCTTCTCAAAGCTGCTGGAAAAACGTGACAAAGCAACAAATCAGCATAAAGTGAATATATAATTAATGCCTAAAGCCCCAAGCCAGACTTATTCATCATCCTAATTTTAAAATGACATTGTTTGGTTGTTTATTTAAAAATATTAAAACTGTTGAAGCACAAAACTTTTTATCTTGGGAAACAAACGAGAAAACTTAATATATTATACTTTCTCTAAACCAAACTTCCAAAATAATAAATTTAAATACTTAGGTATAACAAAACCTTGAATTATGAATAAGCACTTAGAAATCAGACCAATGTCTCTTTTAAAACCAGTGGACTGTATGAGCACCCTTTGAGGAGCCACCCCAAAATAGACACTGCTATGAGTCTCTGATCACTTGGAGCATGCTACTCTCACTCTAAGAGCAGCTAATTTATAAAAAAGCTAACAGTGGACTTAGTTGTCAACTTTAATACCTTGTAGAGGGGAAACAGATACACATGTGGTAGCAACACAAATTAGCAAAACCATTCTGAAGTGTAGTCTGGTACATTTACCATTCATTCCTTCATTTACATACTTATGGGCCACTATATATACCTACAGATATACTGGATCCTAGTAATATGGAATGAACAAAAGTAAAAAAAATCTTTCAAATAATATGCCCTATGAACCAGAAATTCTATTACTGCAAACACAAACAGGATAGGTTAAATAAGTTATGGTATCCAGATGCAGATATTTAATAAGATGATACATATTTTCCTTGACATGTAAAGATTGCAAAAAATAGTGTTAAAAAAAGAAAGGAACAAAGCAGAGTAACAATGTGATTCTTTCTACATGATTATTTTATATTTCTTACTTGCTCTTAAATTGGCTTGGATTCAATATCTTTCTTTGAAAACAATAACTGTCAAATGATCTGTGGAATAAGGTAATAATATCTGAGGCTTTGTGGGTGTAAGATTTTTACCATAAAAGTTGAAAAACAGACATTAAATATGTAAGAATATAAAGGAAAAGTACAAACTTGGAAATGTAGGAGTGATATTACCTAGGTATTTTGGGCAATAAAGCAGCTATAAAAAATTGTAATGTATCAGTAAATGTGAAGCATTAGAGCACAGAATTTGGAATCTGAGACTGCGGCTCAACTCTGGTCTCATCTCCTGATGTATGACCAAGGACCAGGTTATTTAACCTCTGTGGCCTATTGTCTTCATAATAAAAGGGAGGTCATGACTGCATAGGATGATTATAACGATAAAATTGTATACATACAGTGCTTCGTATTCATAAATGCTCAGTTATTTTAATTGCTAGCATGATTAAATACTTCTAAGTCAGAAAATATACATTTATGAAGTATTTTAAGATTTTTTTTAGTATTTTATATTAAAGTCTCAACCTGAGAATGTTCCTCCTTCCAACAAAGGAGGTTCATGTTTAACCAACTTTCATTACTGGATGCTAAGAAGAAAGGATTTCTCATGCCATGGTGTCAATATAGTGCTGTGCCCAGAAATAGAACTTAATGTATAGAAATTCATGAACTCATATACTCTCCAATGGAGTCCTAGAAAAATACCTATGAAGCATCTTTGCCATTATTTACAGTATGAAAACTGACAGATCTTTGGTCTACAGTCTTTGGAACTGTCACCGCTTTAAGCATATCCTAGATGGTACACAATGTTAACAATGATTTACATGTTTTGAAATCCTTTCTTCAATACAATTTTAAGGCTTTTTCTGTCTACACACTTAACTCCTACAGGAAATTACAAAATGCCCACCTGGCTCTTGGCACTTGGAAAGTGAATTATGAATAGATAGCTACAAGACAGAATAAGCAGCAAGGGATTTAGAGACATTCTTGGTAATCTAGACCTCTCTCCTAAATTATCCAGCAAGGAAATGGAGATTTATCAAGAAAGACAGGTAAGCTATCTACTACCCAAAAGCATTTTGCAAACGTCTTCAAAACCATTAGTCTATTCCAAGAGGTCAGATACACAAATGAAAAACTTAGGCAAAAAAGTGTTTGACGTAATATAAGATAAACATAATACGTGTCTCACAATAAATTTAAAATCTAGTTTTTCTTAAAAAGGCCTAAGCTCTTTGTACTAAACTATCAAAATTTCCCAACAGAAATTAATTTCAAAAGAAAATCCTTTAAAATAACTTGAACAAAATTTTAATGCCAGTCATATCTTTGCATTGTGAAACTAAAAGATTTAATAATGACATATCTTGAATGTGATAGAAGAAATCAACAGTACGATTTTCAAGTAAGAGTTTACAGAGTAGTTTCCCATAGTTCTAAAATGTGGTTTTCATGTCAAAAACAGATTTTTCACATCTTTCTCATTTAAGGGTCCCAAAGACTTATAAATTTTTAACTTCATCTCCCCAAGCTCTATAAATTCTTTTTGTAGACTTTTTGATGCGTGGATTTGATCTATATATTATTCAGCTAAAAATTAAACACACAATCTTCAAAAACTCTAAATCTTTTACAGTTGTGCAGTTGAAGATGAAAGAACTTGTATACAAATGTTTAAAAGTATATAAACCTTCCTATGTAAGATGGAAAACAAGAGACTCAGTACTTTTTCTTAAATATGTCCTAAGGGATTTTATTAGAATACTATGCTCTTTCAGAAATTCCATTACAATAGATGTTGTGTTGGAAACAAAAACTTTCTTCCATTGTCAGACTAAAAGTCAATAATAATTTTACCACTATTAAAAATATGGAATGTTAACTGGTACTTTAAAAAGTCTTTTGAAATTAATTACAGACCTATTACCTCAGTTAGTACTTCAAAACACCATATAAGGTGGCTTTATCTTCACTTGATGAGTGAGGGGACTGAGTTACAGAGACATTAAGTCCTGGGGCCAACAATATTATATGTTGAATTAGTAATGAGTTAGTAATGGAATGAGACCAGATTATTCACTTCTAGATCTAGGACCTCTCTGCCAGAAAATGAAAGAAATAAAGCAGCTAACATCAGTGAGCACTCAATAGCAGGGAATTTGCCAAATATTTACTTATTTAATTATGTAAAATATAAATCCGTTCTACAATTTTTACCACCTCAATTTTTACTATGTAGAACAATAGCTCAGTCTGATAGTTAGATTCAATAAGCGGTAGATTTAATTTGAGGTCAGTATGATTACAATTACAAAGTTCATGTGATTTTCCTAAGAGAAAAAACTGAAAATTAAGATAAGCATTCCTTTCCTCCATGGGCACTTGTCTTCTATGAGAAAGGAGAGAGGGGAATGAATTCAAAACACCAGGTAAATCTGGAAAAGGTCTGTAGATGCTTAGTTTTTAGAAATTCCTACACTTCTGCCTAACCCTGAACGTGTAACCCAAAGAGTCGAGGTGCTTTTGCAGAAGTTGCTCCTGGAGGCTCAAGCAAACTAGAAGAGCGGATTTTAGGAAGCAGACCACTTGCTATATCTGATGATAGATTAGTTGAATATGGCTGTGGATAGAGAGAAGACAGACAAAAACACTGCTTCTTAGAGTGTAGAGACTTTCCACACATAAAAAAGGGGAGGCCACTCAAATCAGCTGGAAAAACAATACAGTATGGAACCTTCAGATCGGGGAGTCACAATACATACAAAGCACAGAAAAAGCTCTGATGACAAAGGCCTGTTTCTCTTTACTTGACCAAGAGTTTCCCAAGTGTAAGACCTATTAATATTCTAGGGAACAACTTCAGATATTTCAGACTTGATTCTGAAAATAATCAATGAGTATGATACACACTGTGTTTTTTTTGTCTTAGTTTGATTACTGCATAGTGAAATCTTTAGGGTATCATCCACCAAGTACAGACCTATACTGTATTATTCTAAAGGTACAGACAAGAAATGGCCCCAGGGCAGATGAGACTAAATGGTGTAATCTCTGGATATTAGACCCCGCAGGGCCTTAAGGGTCTTATCATCCCTTCATTTACATATAAAGAAGCAAAAGTCCAGAAGGACTGAGATCCTACTCCAGGATCCTAGGACCTTAGAAAGTGGCCGCACTGCTGATGAGAGATGGCCTCTCCTCACCAGGGCAGGAGGGCAAGTCAGAGGCTCCCCAGCCACCAGAGCTTGGTATTCTCTGCTGGTCTGGCCCAGGACCACCAAGTAGAAGGCTACGGAGTAGGAGCTGTGGGTACCACAGAATACTGCCTCGAGATGCTGTTGTTCTGCCTTCTTGCTTTGCAGTTTTGAACTTGAAATGTTTGCAGCAGGAGTATGGGACAGGTGTCTGACACCCTAAGAAGTTTGTTTCTAAGCTAATATACCCAACAATTTTACCCCAGTTCCTGTACTGACAGGCATTTACAACACCCAAAGATATTTCTAAATTTTATAAGGACAATTCGGGGGGAAAAGTTAAGTAATTTTCATGATATCTACAGAGGGAGTGATTTTAAAGTGGTTTTCTACAGGAAATATATATATATATATATATTTCCATATATATATATATATATATATATATGGAATTGTTAGGGAAAATGACTCTGGCTAGGATTGTCAGTGTCGAAAGTGAGACACGGGCACAAGGAGATCTCGGCAACATTCTTTACTTTTGCAGAAGGGCGCAAATTCTCAAAAAGCGCATGAAAGAGGGAAGATACCCCCTCTTTATCCCTAACACAGGTGGTATACCTGTTCCCCTTCTCATTGGTCAGGTCAGGGCACACATTCTTCTTGGCTGGCTAATTTAAAAAAAAATTGTTACTGGGACAAGAGGGAAAGGGGAGGGGTGAAGGAGGGTGTCTCACAGGAAGCAGGAACAAAATGGACTAACCAAGACTTCCTTTGATAGTAAAGACATGTTGATTCTCACAGAATTCAGTAGGAAATTCTAAGTTTCTATATATGGAGTAATACTATGCTAAGTATGTATCTGCATTTTATCTAAATACATATCTCTATACCTGGATGTGTGTAAATAAAGACATATCACGGCTAAAAAATATACTGATTAGTATTAGTAAATTCTGCTTCATGCATTTTTCAGTTAAATGGAAATGAGAGTTTCTACTAGAGTTGATTCAGTAATGATATTATTTACAAATTTAATCTGTTTGCATTATAAATGGTAAAGAGGTACAGTGAAGTCAAGTGGGTGTTCCTCTGTTGTTCAGCCAATCTGCTATTTGATACCTTGGTTCTCGGCTACCCATCACTGATACGAGTGTACTGGACACTGAGCACTTTTTGATATACTTTTTCCACCTGGTAAAAGTGTCACATGCCAGCAAGTTCAGTAATCCCTTACTTAGCAGTACTTTATCTGGCCACTAGTCTCTCACTATCTAGTTAGGCTTCTGAAAATCCTTTTCAGAAATCTATCTTCCCAAAGCCCCACTCATCACAGAAAGCAACAACCTCCAACCTCTACATTTAAATCTCTAAATTCCACCATCGTTCTCTCAGAGTCACAGCCTTCCTTGGTTTTAATTTTTCTCGTTCCATCACCGCCCCTATACCTCATGCCTCCCTTCTCAACATAAGTCAGACTTCCAGCCTCCTTTCACCCTTCACCCCACACGCATGCAATAAACCAGTCTGAATAACACCACCAAAAGTGGAGATGAGAAACAGACGTTCTGAGTCTCTGAGTCCTCATTCCTCTGATTTTTTACATCCCCAAAGCCCTGCCTCACAGATCCAGTCAGTCAGTGCAAGGCAAGTTGAGAATCACAGACCTACCTCCAGACATCCTCAGAACAAGACGGTCTTTTTCAATTGGCTATTTTCTGTTAATCTCTTACTCATGCTTTTACAACTAATAATCCACATCTGAATTAGCACAGTTGAGATCATTCATATCTTTGGCAAAAAGAGAGAAAATACGAGAGAGCGACTAAATGAGAATCAGCCTTTCCTGCTGCACTGACTAGAACTCAGCCATAGGCTGCCCTTTCTCTGGCCCTCTCAACCACAGCCACAAAACTCTTGAAAGTCTGAAGCTGAAAACACTTTCTTTCCATTTTAGTTACTTACATAATTTTACTGTTTAATAGCATTAAATGAATGGTCAGGATAGGATCATTTTTGTTATGTCACCATTTTCCCTAACGGGGCCATGACAAGAACGTGCTAGTACCAATTTTTACTCTCCAGAACCGTGTTACTCTTCAAGCACAGCATATCAATTGATATCCAGGTCAAGAAATCCTGAGATTTTCACAGCTATATATTTAATTAAAATCATGACTTTCATTGTTGCAGGTGTGGGCTTCCTACAGTCATTTAAGCTCTCTAGGCTTCATTTTTCCTACTTAAAAAAAAAAAAAAAAACCAGGGAAAACAGTCCTTATGCATAAAACACTCTGAGTTCCCCAGATGAAAGCCCAAATGTATAAGTGTGATGCGTGTTTATTGCCTCTTCTCTGATGAAAAGTGGCAGCCTTCTGCTTGAAATGGGATTAGGAATTCTGACTGTAAGAGAGAAGAGAGAGGCACAAATGAGTAACAAGCAGTCAGAATAAATAAAATTGAAAAGATGGAGAGCACTCCTTTTACAAAAGGAACAACAGTTGTGAAACTTGTGGTTTAATTTGGTATGCTTTCCACTTTTAAAAAATTGGGCTCAACTGCATGTATAATGAGCTACAAGCAGAAGGTACATTCAGTAGTACATGAATAAAAAATGACCTTTTCATTTGCTCTTCTATAGCTTGGCATTCCTATATTATTAAAATATAATGTATGAAAGATTAAGTACGCATATTAGCATACAGACATCGTGCCTATGTGGCCATGCATATGAGGGCTATCCAACATAAAGATAGAAATCCATCTATATAAAATTCATATTTTTAAGAGTACAGATATCAAGTAAAAAGAATACAAACTTTTCTAACAATGAAGTAGGCTATTCCATCAGGGTTGGAAAAGAAAGGAATAAGGAGAGAATCACTAAAAAGAGCCACAAATAATCACAGCTACCCAGTAGCTAGGAGTGAACTGGATTCTCTGCTATAGGAAACATGAAATAGATGAACTCCCTAGTTGAATGAAACTTCATATTCTCAATCTAGGATTTAAAATACTATGGTAATTTTCAGACCAACATATTGGGGGACAATAAACCATTTATTAAATATTTTTCTTGTATTCCTTTCTATGGTTTATTTTCCTCTCTCATTTTTTCTTCTTAACATATATAAATTTATAGTATATTAAGAGAATATGCAAAGAAGTCATTTTAAAGACATAAAATTATCAAATTTCCCAAGGACAAGGCTTTCCTCTCACTTCATTATTATGTAAGCAATACAGCTTCATAAAAGAAAATTTGGACCTGGGAAAGTGAAATGAGAAAAAAAGAAAAATAATCCTATGAGTCTAATGCAGTCAGCAGTCACTTATATATTTCCTTTTACTGTTTTCCAATACCTAGCTTTTTTTGTTTGTGCGTGTGTCTGTTTATCTTTCTTGCATCTCATATACTGTTATAGTAGAGACACAATGATACATCATGCTCTTTTCAGTTACTTTGTCAAGAAGAATGTTATACAGCATGTATGTTTCTATTTAAAGTTCATTTTTTTCTTTCAAAAAATTGCTTTATCTATCACAACAGAAATTTGACATTCCCCAGAACTTTGTCATTTGTTGTACAGACTGTTCCTTGATGGCGTGACAAATGTCGGTGATGGTCTTATTTAGAGCATTCCAAGAAAAGTAGATGCCATGGCACACTCATATCTCAACCGAGAGAAGGGCCAGAATTCTCCTAGTTACCTACCTAAGAATGTGGCCTCATATCTCAGTTATAGGAAAGTCCTAGGTGAGATTAAGTATAAAGTAAAAGCTATTCAGTAACCTTAGCTTAACTGGGTTTTTTAAGACCTGAACTGTCAATCTCTCTCCTTGGCAGTTCTTCCACCCTCTGGGCCCCTCAGCCTACTGCTGTTAACGTGTAAGGAAATAAGAAGCCCAGTCTTTGAACTACTATTTCCAATTTGTCAGATTCACTAGTGAAGGATCTGTGTGTGTACCTTTTAAGTCTGTATGGGAGAGAAATTCCTTTCTATTTCAATTCACTAAAATGAATAAAATTCTTCCTTATGTTTAAGAAAATTGGGTAAGATGGAAAGCACACAATGAGGAAGACTAAATTGAAAATTTGGGGGTGGGAGGAGCCAAACTTTACTTTTTAAATGATGTGAAATCAAAATAGACATTTATAAGAGATATATCTTGTTTTCTCTGTCATTCTCTTGGATGAAAAACAATAGAGTTTTTTTTTTTTCTAAAAGTTTGTTAGGAATAAAACTTATCTACTGATGCATTATTTCTCAATTTCTTTTCATATTATCTCTCAGAGATAAATGGCAATAACAAAGACATATTAAAATGACACTAAGAACAGCTTTTTATAGTTTTAATTATTTTTTCCTTTTTGGCAATAAAAATGATGTGGTATCTTTGCATGTGTTATATACTGAGAAGCCATAGTACTGTTTAAAGATTCATAATTGTGGAGATAATTTTTACTTGATGTTTTAAATATGAAATAGATTGCTTCTGGCCCTAAGATCATGACCCTGTTTATTAATACATATTGCAGGCACACTTATATTTATGTCAGTCACTTACTGTGCTTTTTATTCTATTCTGAGGTATTCTGCATAGAGATAATATTCTTTTATGAGTCCATCAAGTTTCACTTTCTGAGAAATAATTTCACAATTTGTAATGGAGATAATGAGCACTCATTTTCCCACTTCTCTTGGGATCTGAGCTCAGCCTAGTCTATGAAGTAAAAGCTGAAATGTGGAAACAAAAATCCAAGAGAGGGAGACCCTGGGTGTGCAGTGAATGACACATGCCTCCAGCTGGGTTACAGTTGTGGGGAAGAGGGGGAACCTGCAGTGCCCAGCAGAGCCTGGAAAGGTTCTCAGGGGCGACACCTCATCTGGGTCCTTGCAGTCGGGATCTGGTCAAATTCCTATATAATTCTCATTTATTAATTTAGAATGACACGTTACTGCAATGCAAGCTGGATCTCTGGCCTTGTCAGATTAGTACACTCTCACCCACAAAGAAACTTGTAGTACAGCGTTTGTTAGATCTAGAGGGCCTGGTGATTTTATCTCGGGGTTCCTAAGCTCAACCTGTTGAGAGCAGTCTTCCTTCGTACAACTTCCTCGTGTCAGAGGTTCTCAACCAGGCTGCTTCTTTTTCATTTCAACTTTTTAAAACTAATTTTAATTTTAAACATTCTAGCTACTTTTAGGAGTTCCTGTTGTGGCACAGCAGAACCGAATCCAACTAGTATCCATCAGGATGCAGGTTCGATCCCTGACCTTGCTCAGTGGGTCAGGTATCCGGCATTGCCTTGAGCTGTGGTGTATGCCACAGATGTGGCTCGGATACTGCATTTCTGTGTCTGTGGCATAGGCTGGCAGTTGTAGCTCCAATTTGACCCCTTGACTGGGAACCTCCATATGCCCTGAGTGTGGCCCTAAAAAGCAAAAAAAAAAGAAAGAAAGAAAGAAAAAAAAGCCAGACCAAAACCAAAACATTCTAACTACTTTTAGGCAAGCATTACACTGAAATGATACAAAAGTAAGATAGTGAAAATGAAATCTACCTTTTTCTTCTATTTCAGATGCTCAGTCTCTTTCCCTAGAGGCCAGGTATCCTACTAGTAGTTTCTTGAGTTGCCTTCCAGAGATAATCTATGCATTTACAAATATGTGCCATATGTGTGTGCATACATATATGTGTCTTTTATATATATGCATATACATATACACACATATACATATGTATGTGTATATATGCTATTTGTCTTCCTATAAATACCATAAGCTGTTTCAGCATTTTATTTTTAAACTTTCCATATACAGAACTTCCTAGTTTTAAAATGTACATTGGACATACAAATAACACATCCAGTCATAAGCATCCTTCCATATTATTTCTCACATGTGAGAGTTCATCTGTTAGATAAATACCTTGAAATGGAAATCTGGGTTAAAAAGTATTGGCATTTTTAATTTGGAAAGTACTGCCAATTTTTGTCATGTTTTATAATGGTTAAAGCTTGGAATGCAAAAACACAACATAGCAATTAGCTCCTTGCATGTTCTGACCACAGGATGATTTACTCCAAATTTTTACAGACGGGAAAAACAATTCAAATCTAATAAAATCTGTTTCTAGTTTCTCTCTTGTTCTCAAAGGTAATAATTCAAGATGTATAATTGATTAGTGAACCCTAGAAAACAGGCCATCAATTACGTGAGTAAACTGCCCAGTAGTCGGGAAAGCAAGAAAAATAACTGGATCAAACATAAAAGAATTTTTTCTTCTTTTTAGGGCCACACCCACGGCAAATGGAAGTTCCCAGGCTAGGGGTTGAATCAGAGCTGCACCTTCAGGCCGACACCACAGCTACAGCAATACAGGATCCAAGCCACATCTGTGACCTACACCACAGCTCATGGCAATGCCAGATCCTTAACCCACTGGGTGAGGCCAGGTATCAAACCCACATTCTCATGGATACTAGTCGGGTTTGTTACTGCTAAGCCACAACAGGAACTCCAAAAGAAAGGATTTTAAACTTTGGGCTTAAAAGGGTCCCCTTTTCTAGTAAATTTGGAGTTTTATGGCAAAATTCCTCTCAAGCAAGAAGTGATGACAAAAGGAAGGGAAAGAGTGAGAAAAACTACCAAGATGGTCTGAACTGGAAATCTTAAAGTTACCAATAGAGTCTCATATGAGCAAGGAACGGGTTGTCAAAAGAAAAGCTGAGGGTACCTGGGCTAGAAAGGTGTCCTGAAATTACTGGGAACTATTGAAGAATAGGCTTCTGGCTGGAATTTTCACTGATACCATTTCCGATAAGGACTTCATCCAAATGGCAAGAAAAGAGGAAAAGAAACTGGGCAGACTAGGTTATGAAACTTCAGTCTCCAAACCCAAAAAGTCTTTATTGAGGACGAGAGATACTATGACATTGATTAAAAGGAAGATTATGAAACCTTAAAGATCATTAACAGTCTTCCAACTAATGCTGTTAGTAACTAGGTCACTATGCTGCGCTAAAGAAAAAAAACATTTTCAATATCCAAAATACGATAACCATTAATGTTAATTTGTGTAACATAAAGACGACAGACATTGACTATCTTTTAAAAGTTTGGGATATATACTTTGCACGGCCTGAGGCATGTATATGACTCCTGATGCCTTATCAAAAGACAAAACAAAAGGATTGATCATAATAATTATAATTTCCATTCTTTTTTCTTTTTTGTCATTTTAGGGCCGCACTCACGGCATATGGAGGTCCCAGGCTAGGGGTCTAATCAGAGATGTAGCTGCCGGCCGACGCCGCAGCCACAGCAATGCAGGATCCGAGCCGCGTCTGCAACCTACACCACAGCTCACAGCAATGCCAGATCCTTAACCCACTGAGCGACGTCAGGGATCGAACCTGCAACCTCATGGTTCCTAGTTGGATTCGTTAAACACTGAGCCACGACGGGAACTCCTATAATTTCCATTCTAAAATGACTTCAAATAATTTATATAAGCCTAGAGAACCATAATATACTCTTCTGAATTACCTATATATTAATTTTCCTGAATAAAGTAGAATATAAAATGCGTTTTAAACATACAACTTGCATCTAAAATTTAAGGATAGTGTCAAAATATTAGTGTTCTTTTCATTATGTATCATTTTGGAAGGCAAGCAATTACAAATTTCCTCCATTTTATTAACTTGTTTACAAACTTGCATATTTTCACAAGGCTATCATTTATTTTATAATTACAATGTTTACTTGAAGTGGGACTTTAAAATTTCTCACTTTTATTCTCCGTTATTCAAAACACAACAAATATGCCTTTAGAGTTTGTTTTTCTAATATATAAAAATGAATGAGATAATTATATCTGAAAGTAAATAAAGCATTTAGATCTTGAAAATGAGCACCGGGCATTGAAATGTAAAAGCTAAGGTAAAAGTTTAAAGCAAAAATATATTTTACAAATGAAATTATTTAATCTTCTGAAAATGAGTTATTTTTATCTTATATACACAATAAAACAAAGATCACAGTATCATATAACTCTGAATCTACACTGTTTATTTATTTATTTATTTATTGTCCTTTCTTTTTTTTTTTTTTTTTGGTCTTATCTAGGGCCACACCTGCGGCATATGGAGGTTCCCAGGCTAGGGGTCTAACAGGAGCTGTAGCTGCCGGCCTTCGCCACAGCCACAGCAACGCAGGATCTGAGCCGCGTCTGCAACCTACACCACAGCTCACGGCAACGCCGGATCCTTAACCCACCGAGCAAGGCCAGGGATCAAACCCGCAACCTCATGGTTCCTAGTCGGATTCGTTAACCACTGATCCACGACAGGAACTCCTACACTATGTTTTAAATAGAGGTCTTAAAAGACATGATCTAGACTACATCTCATTTTTGTTGAATGAATATTCTAAAAGAAATTTGATGGAAATCATTAATAATTAAAATAACAGAAATGTTTGTATCATTATTATAACAACATGGATTTTTATGTGCTAACTATATGGTATATTTGACTCATAAAATAGGTAATACCTACCTCATATCATTTTATTGTTGTTATATGTTCTTTTTTTTCTTTTTGTCTTTTTAGGGCCACAGTCACAGCATATGGAGGGTCCCAGGCTAGGGGTCGAATCAGGGCTGTAGCCACTGGCCTACATCACAGCCACAGCAACGCCAGATCTGAGCTGCATCTGCGACCTACACCACAGCTCATGGCAACACCAGATCCTTAACCCACTGGGGGAGGCCAGGGATCAAACCTGCATCCTCATGGATGCTAGTCAGATTCATTTCCACTGAGCCATGATTGGAACTCCTATATGTCCTTCTTTTATCTTCTTTCCAGGAACATATATATCATTGTACTCCTATTAGTAAGTACCGACCCTCATAAATATTAGTTCACTAAATGATCATTCAGTGACTACCGAATGAATCAGCTGACTATAACTCTCAATTTTCAGCTAAAACATGTTAAAGCACTCCTACAGTAAGTGACAAAATGAGAAAAAGTACTATTATACATAAGGAGAAAACAAAAACTTAAAGGAATAATGATATTTACTAAGATGTTTGTTTCTGTCATCTGTAAGCTTGAGGGCCTCCAGATTGTATGAGGCCCTTCCAAGACCTGGGAAGGGTCCTAGCTTTGCAGTCACACAGTCATAAGTTTTCATAAGATATTTTAAGTCATTTAGAATACTGCACATTTAAAACCTATTTTTTAATGATTTTTACTTTTTCCATTATAGTTGGTTTACAGTGTTCTTTCAATTTCCTACTGTACAGCAAAGTGACCGAGTCATACATACATATATACATTCTTTTTCTCACATTATCCTCCATCATGCTCCATCATAAGTGACTAGATATAGTTCCCAGTGCTATACAGCAGGATCTCATTGCTTATCCATTCCAAAGGCAACAGTTTGCATCTATTAAGCACAAATTCCCAATCCATCCCACTCCCTCCCCTGGCCTAATTTTTAATTGTAATTTGGTGTTTGATTTCTTAAGAGGTGGAGGGAAAGTTATAAAAGCAGCAAGCTCTGCAAACTTGGATCTGCTCCTCCATAGCTTCCCACTGCACTGAGCATACCTCAATGCAGGAAGTGAAAGCAAACCAGCATTTGGACAAGTAACAAAAATTTAGCTTACATTTATGAAAACCTGTCAATTCTTGTTGAAAAAATCAAAATAGGACCAATTCTACGTTACAGGTTAGTACATTACTCTGAAATACAGTTTATCATCTAACAAATCATGGGGCAGGAATTCAATTAGGTATCAGTAGATTTTCTCAAACTGTAGTTTTCTTCCCTGGTAATTATGCTTGTACACTCACTGACAGTTAACAGCTGCTCTACTACTTCACTTACTTTGCTTCATGTGTTGACATTTCACATTTACTCCTATTTTTAGATAGCCTAAGGTACTTGAAGAAAACAGACACTTTGATATTACTTTTTCAATTCTTTGTTTCATTCAGCATGTAAAAAACATCATACAGTTGTTTCTGCCTGTGTGATCCAATATGTCTCATTGAAAAATGTGCCACAATTACAATACACATATAACATTCAAGTTTCAGTTAAATATTTTGACATACTTATTCTACCAAAATATCAAAAGTCAACTATCATGAAAGCACTATGAAATACTTTGAGTCAATGATGGTTTTGTTAAAGCTAGCAAAAAATAAAGTTCTCTTTACACCAATAAAATATAAATACTTCTAATTGCTAACAGACTTTTTTTTTGACAAGTGTTATCCCCAAATGAATGTTTACAACTGATGCTGAGTAATGGATGCCTGGAAAATGGCATTCATTTACAATGGAAACACTGACACAGTTTTAACAAAAAATGTCAAACGTATATATCGCTGTTAGGTTAATGGGGTGATTAGAATATGTTTGGCCTTAGAATGATGTAAGAAAATACTTTAAGAACATCTGATTCTGCTGAAAACAAAACCGTTAACATTTTTGTTAAAACAAATGCCTGAAGCTGTTGAGTACGAAATAACTTACACACACACACACACACACACACACACACACAAACAAGCACTACAGGAAGAATATTTTGATCCTTTTCACAGGACGTTTTGTTGTTCAAGGGACAGAAGCTAAGAGAGATAAAAAACTACATGGAGAGCTCGCCCTAAAATTTACAACTGAATCATTTTTACTACAACCATTACATCATTTGCTTTCTTTTCTTATATTAAGCTATATCCACATCAATTAAGCAAATTTGTATTTTTGTTTTCTTTTTGGCTATGCTGTGGCATGCGGAAGTTCTCAAGGCCAGGGATCAGTTGACACCACAGCAGTGAACTGAGTTGTTGCAGTGACAATGCCAGATCCTTAACCCTCTGTGCCACAAGGGAATTTCAGCAATTTTATGTTTTTAAAAGTGGACACTAAAGATTTAAGAGAAGACTTAACGGTTTAACCTACAGTAAGGCTATTCTAGAATGCTTATTTTATTCTGAAAATAGGAAAATTTTAAGGACATGACTTTTTTAAGCCAAAGATGATACGGAATATGAATGATGAATTGTACAGAGAAAGAATAATAAAAAATCATTTCTAAAGGATAATCTTATGTTATCTCTGTTACTGTGTTTCCATGTATATGCATCATGCCAATAGTAGGTATAGACAGTAGGTATAAATAGAAAATAAGAACTCATAGGAGAAAGTTACAAAGGAAATTATCCTCATTAAAAAGCTATTTTCCACAACCTGTAAGTCAGAAAATCACAGTGGTAAATTAAAATTCCTGCTGAACCACTAAGAAAAGGAATTTTATTTTATTTTTCCTGCTCCTTCCCCTCACCTCAACCCAGTGGTTAGAGTCGGTAAAGAAAGCTGTATTCCTTTTCTTGGTTTCAAAGGGTGTCATGCCCCACACAGCTGGAGGAAGAAATGAGAGCTGACGACTCCATACATATATCTTCCTAATTTCAAAACCTCTCTCATACAAATGCCTGAAACCAAGTTCTATAATGCTGATAAATGATTTTTTTCACTGTACATTCTAGACTGTTAGATATAATTATTTTGAAGTTAGACAGCACTCCAGTGGTCAAATGACAAAACCAATCTGTGGAATGATTATTACAAAGAGAAGTACTCATCTAAGTCAGTTGCTTGATTCTTCTTCTTGCTGCCTAAGATATTTCTTTGGACACCCTGCACCTATTTCACATGAAAATATTATGCATTAAAACAGCAGATGAGGTAGAATTATTTCTCCTTATAACTGATTTGTAAATGAATCTACCAATGTTGGAAATCTCATCTTAAATTACTATGTTCACTGTGTCACTCCATTATGCCCAATTAGGCCCTGCAAAGCGAAATTCTGCGAAAGATTCAATAACACATCTAATCTAAAGGCTCGGATCAGGTTAATGGTGGTTTCTTTCAGGACTGTATTCATCTTCACAAAATGTGGATGTCTAAAAAACACCCTGTTAGGTTCAGAGACATTAACTTTTAAAGACACTTAACAGTTCTTCCCTATTACTAAAAAATCTAATCTTACATGCTAGTAAATGCAAAGAGCTTTTCATGATAGCATGAAGAAACTGCCCTAAAATGAAAACTGAAAAACCTCATTGTTTTTAAGTCACCAAACAAGGTTTATTTAATAAGGGTGTACTTTATCACTACAAATGCTTTCAACACAACTCACAAGATGCATCTGCTTTTCCTACTGTCATTTCTATTGCATAAATCTGAACAGTACTCATTAGTGTAAACTCATTAGGGTAAACCAAACCTCAGTTGCAAGGATCTCAGCATTTCCAAAAACATAAAGATATCCAAGTTAATGTCACTTAATTAAAAATATATAGTTTGCTCTGGACAGTCTTCACCAACCCTGGTCTTTATTTTCTGGACTAGTGAGATTAAGATAATTTAGGGTTGAATAGCTCTAGAGTGCAGCAAAGCATAAAGGCCTTCTAAAATAGAGAGGCCCAAATCCAGAATACCTACTACCATGTAACTACCACTGGGAAATGCAATTTTAATTTGCAACAGGATTTGAAGAAAACTCTTTGGCATAAATAAAAGTGAATCCTTAAAGAAAAAGAAAAAAGTGCAGTAGTTTTGCAGATGAAGCAGATAAGGGATTGTCACAACACTTTCCCTTTAAAACCAACCAAAAGCAGTTTCTTGATGGGGAAGGAGTTCTCTGAGATAATTAGAATCCAAAGCACCTTGAGATAAAGTTTCACAAAATAATCAATTTGGGAAAACACTATGTTACTGAGATATAAATGGCACTACCATCCATAGATGGCTCAGTCATCTCCCTGATATTCCCAAGGTGTAACTCTTGATTTGATTGCCAAAACTTACATTTTAATATCCTGTTTCAAAAGTAGGAATACAGGTATTAAGATTTTCATGATTCTATTATACTCAATCTCTCTGTATGAAGTTTTCAGGTAAAAGACAATGGAGCAAGTCTGTAAGAAGAAGCGCCTGCTTCAGGACTCAATAACACATGAAAAACAAAACTCCATTTGTGTCACATATCTCAGGTGTAGGCTTGAAACTAGACAGAAAATTTCATCTCGTTGGCATCTCCACTTGTGAGGATGACTTAACTGAATACATTCGTCTTTGTGCCAAATCTCAGTCCAGATCCAAAGTGACTCCAAACCTGATTCCAGGTCACCTTTCTCATCTACAACACCTGTAAGCCCGGGGTGCTGAGAATCATTGTGCCTTCTTCTAAAATTGCCCTGTTGTCACAGAGGCAGTAGCTTTGAACCCATGCTTCTCAAGCTTAATCTCTTCAGTTCCACCGTGATGTTGTGATGCATAATAAGAAACACATATTTGGTCTTCCATCCTTTTTTCTGGCACGTAGCTCCTAAAATCCTTAGAATTTCCAAAGCACTGAGAAACAGAAATGTGTCTTTTGTTATGTTAATGATGTGGTTTTGGACGCCATTTAAGGAGAGGACTGATTGCCAGGAGAACCGACCCTGTCATTAGAGGACTGGAGGTTTGGAATTTTCTGTCCTCACCTCTTTTCCGCACCACCTCTGGGAGGGTAAAGGAGCTAGGGGTTAAATCGATGATTTAGTCAATAGTACCTATGTAAAGAAGCCTCCATAAAAATCCAAAAGGATTATGTTTGTAGAGCTTCTGGGTTGGTGAACACATAGGGATTTGGAGAAAGTGGCACATCCAGAGAGCATAGAAACTTCTTGCCTTTTCCTCACACCTGTCCAATGCACTCTTCCATCTGGCTGTTCCAGAGTTATGTTCTTTTATAATAAACCAGTAATCTAGTAAGTAAAATGTTTCTTTGAGTTCTGTGAGCAGAACTTACCCACGTCATTCCAGACCTGAGCATCTTTTTCTTCTTACTCTACTCCCCCAATCTCGGTCAGTCTCTCTTTCTCAATGCTCAAGTTTCTCCAATTCTAAAAGGAACTTCCCCTATTCTCTTTTACCCTTAAGTCATTATTGCATTTTGCTTTCCCTTCATGAAAACGGTCCAAATCATTTAAACTTGCTGTCCCTTCTGTCTCATCTTTCATTTACTCATTGGTCCATTATAATCTAGTTTCTATGCCATACATGTTCGATTACACCTCCGTCAAAACTGCCGAAGTCACAGAAGTTCCTAAATCAAAGGTCTAGCTCAAGATGTCATCTTTAAAAGCTTCAACAATATCTGATTTTGCCAAATACCCCATGCATGAAGCCGTCTTCACTCTGGCACAATCACATTTGCTCTTTCTCTATCCTCCTAATTGTGTCTTACATCTATTACAGGTTTCCTCAGCTCCTTTGAATTGGGGTAGCTCACTTGCTCCAAGTGATGGGTAAGTCACTCTTCCTGAATAACTCCCAAATGCATCCTGGGCCCTGATCTTTATCACTAATCTTCACGCCTGCAACACTTGTCTAGATAGACTTCAGCTGAGATTTAGCATGTCTAAAACCAGTCATCATCTATATCCTCCACACCTTATCTTACCCAACTAAATTTTGAGCTCACTTGACAATGTAAACAGTTAAGTAAGAACACCAAAAGAATTCTTATTAACACTCCCAAATCCTTACAATGTATGGTATAAATGAGAAACTTATTACTACAAAGTCAAGGGCAAGCAGAAGCAAGTCAAGAACGGTTACAAAGTCATGATCTGCAGAAACATTCCTAGGGAGAATGAGGAAGTTCTCAGCCATGTCTTGATCTTAACCCATAAGTCCTTCCTCCATTAACTCTTCTGCATAAGAAACATTTCCGATATCTAGAGGCAGGCTAAGGGGCACTCAATCTTCTTGACATGAAATATGTTGTTTTTAGCAGAAAAATGTTATAGAGCTAATAAATGAGTAAACGGATCACACCTGAAGTGAAAAAGATAAAGGTACATGGTATCACATCCATAAAACTATTGAAATACATGTGCTTATTTTAGGATAGCTTTTTTTAAATTTATTTACTTACACACATTTTTGTTTCAGGAAAAATACTTTTAGTCCTATGTCAAGTTACAGAAGTTGAAATGCCAGTAAGGCTATATTTTAAGGCTATTTCATAGCAATAGTTGCTTAAATGGCAGAGTAAAAATAACAAAAGTTAAAAACTGAAAAACTCTGTGTATATACTCCTACAATAAATAACATCAAATCCAGGGGCAAACCAAACTTAATGGATAAAGACTGAACAGTATTGGTTTTGAAATTCAGAACTAAAGTGGGTATAAGGAGTTGGGGGAGACAACAGTATTTTAAATAACTATTAGTACCTTGCTTACTTTCTAAAATATCTGTTAAGATTTGAAACAGACAAAATGAAAGAAAATTTTACTCATTAAGAAAATTACTTTCAATTATAAGGCATTGTCTATAGGAACCTAAACTGAAGTCAAAACCTACCATGAAAAAGAACACATATGAGGAAATGAATGATGACCAAGACTGAAAAATAAAAAACTAACCTGTTCTATCTGGAAGGCTCAGCAGATGAAGATGAGAAAATATAACAAGGCTTTATAGCATAAACTAGTTTTCCTAAATATCTACCATGTTAAGGTCCTTTTAATGGAAAGCATTCAGTGCTATATTTACACAGCATTTTCTATACTTGCAGTAACACAGAATAATGTTAATAAAATTTTTACTAAGGATTAGGTCAATCTTATGAAACCAAGCTCCAGGAGTTTTAGATAGGAAAGAAGAAAAAAAAGGTGTGGGGTGGGGAGGTGACACTATTACAGTTTCATGTTATTGGAAATATTATTGGAAAACTTGTATAATATGATAAAAATGTATAGCTTTTATATGCCTTATAATAAGCCATTGTATGACCAGATCATGCAAAATCAAAATCTAAATTTTTTTCTTGCCAGAAAAGGAGTAGGACACTGATAGCTATATAGTTGCTCATTCGTTCATTCTTCATCTAACAGTCACCTATTACCTATTAAAAGGCCGGGCTCTGTGCAAAGCAAGAATAAGGACTGCATCTCTCCTCATAGAAACAAATGCTGAGAAACCTGGTGAGTGTGATCGCAGAGGTTTGTGGGGGTGCTATGGAAACCTAGGGGAGACTCTCTAACCCAGCAGGTTTCTTTTGTTTAACATGAAAGAAACCACAATTAGCAGCAGGTTTGAATTAAAATGCCAATAGGCTGGGTTCCACACAAGAGGAAGATGCATTCAGAATGACTGGAAGCAGAGATACTCAAGTTCTACTTTCTCTGAGTTTTTCCATTTCTCTCTAAACACTGGCATCATTCTTTGGGAATCACTTTCTCCATAACTCAGAACCACAGCTGAGGAAGCTCTGGGTTGATACGTTCCCAGGCTTTGCACTGGACTGGGGAGCTTGAGCTATGTTTATAGTAGATCCGGAATAATCTCTCAGCAAGCTGTCAGGAACACCACCTTCGAGGTTTGAAGCCAAACCCATTAGATGTCTTAGAAGATAATGAAATGTGAACACAAAGGTCAAACGGTGAGTCCTGGTTCGGTAGGAAGTACACTTCCAGGGCATGCTTACTGGAAAGCTGGGTGCTTCCTAGTGAGGTTGGTGGGAAACTTGTACTGAGCCCCTTAACTAGTTGCTGCAAAATAATTTGTATAATGATGTGGCAGAGTGATCCCCAAATTCTCTCCATAAGGGTCCTTGTTAGAGTTTTGGGCATGTTCTTGAAATAGGAAGTATCAGGATATAATCGCTGACCCCTGATTAAAAATAAAAATATAATAATGTATTCACTGTTTGATGTGATGGAAGCCACAGGGTGGAGTTTCAATGCTATTAAAGACAAGACATTCCCTACCCGCGTTTTAATTCTCAGCATTATATGAGAACCAGAGAAAATCATTAAACTCTCCTAAAACTCAAAAATTCCATCATTATTAACCTCTGCTTGAAAAAGTTTAATGTGTAATTATAGACTCACTGGGAAAACAAACAAACAAACAAAAAAACCTGTATGGTTATTTTGTGGGTGCTAGCACTGAGGTTTGAAGGATTATCTCACAGCGGTTTAGAAGTGGCAAACTTGCAGTTGTATTTCTGGTAGCATCAAGCAGGCTGGTCTCCTGTTTACTACCCAGCAATTGCAATGGGCCTCATTTCCACAACAATTACTTAGAAGTAACTCCTTTGAAATGCATTGTGTGATTAATTGACTTGGCTTCAGGAATGCAATGTTGTTTCTACATTGTTGTTCACTTCAACCTAATGCCCCCTAGAGCACAGATCCAATTAAGAAACCAGGCAGGGAGGCAGATATTAAGCACACTATTTCTATATCACACAGCACTTTCCTACAGGATGGAACACCACCACCTACTGTCTGCAGGCACTTGATTTATTCAGTGCATCCCTGTGACACTGGGGGTCTGGGTGATGGAAATGAATAGGATTTAAAGTAAATATCTTGGAGAAAAATTAAAACAGGATAAATTTAACTTATTAAGAGACACTTTAAGACAAAAGCCTAACTACAGCTAAAATTTACTTTCTCATAGAAATACAAAGGATAATGATCCTGCTTATGGATTATTCCGGTATACAGTGAGAGCTGAATATTCCTCAGCAATTAGATATTTCCTCCCAAATTGGCATGGGGAAACAATCCTCAAGCTTTAACGAGCACTTGCACATCCCATTCTTTTAAGGAGAAATCATCCACTTTGTGAGTAGAGGCAAGATCTGGAATTAGCAGTCACATACCAAATGCCCACGTGTGTACACAGCCTTTGCAGTTTGAGAAGCTAGGGACCAACCCACTAATACTGCCTCGTCTAAGATAAAACGCATGGGACAGTAACAAATAGGGCCTTATTTGTTATAGTCATATAATTATAATCACATCTTCAGAGAGTACGCAGGCTTTGCTTGGCAAATAACGTCCAAGTCACTCCCCAGGCCCCACTCCATCTGAAGTCATCCAGCTTTCCTTTTCTTCCCCCACCCCCCACCCCGATCCAAGTAAATTTCCACTCTGCCTACCTAGCTAAACTCCAGTACCTTCTGGGCTGCAAGTCATCAAGAAGAAAAAGCTTAAGCTCAACTAACAGTTCCATAAACAGCTTGAGGATAAAGGCTTCCTGGCAGAGCAGATCTGCAGTGTTGTTACCAGCTCAGGGCTCCAGTGGGTGAGAAAAATGGGATTAGGAAGCACACAGGTTTAACCATAATTCCACCTCTGTCCCTATTCTCTAACTTTGGGAAAGTTACTCCGTGTCTCCGAGGCAGTTACATATTTACCTACAAGGACATGTGGAAAGTAACAAGGATGACAGAAGATTTCTCAAAAGTCCCTTCTGGTACCAAAGCACTAATGCTGTAGTGAGGAAAGAGCAGTGGTTCAACCTGAAGCTACAGGCAGAGAATGTCTGATTCAAACCTCAGCTGGGTCATTTCCCAGCAATAAATACCTGGTTTCTCATCTCTAAAATGGTGATGTATCTCATAGCATTGTGATGAAAATTAAATTACTCAACACTGTTAATAAATGCCTAGAATAATGCCTGACACCTATCAAATGTATGTATTAGTTGTTCTCATTGTCATTCTAAAATTTTCCAACCACATATAGATGTACAGGGGCCATCTGATTTGCTGCCTCTCTTTTAAAGTAGACAAAATTTTACAGAGTAGCAATCTCTTCCACTTATTTCAAGTTTCCCTATTTCCTGGAAAAACTCTTTAATAGCCTGAAATGTGCATAAGAACACAAGCTTCAATGACAGCCCAGAGTAATCCGTGAGTTCCTTTTTTGTGAAACAGCAAATAATAATGATGATGATGAAAAAAAAATGTAAATAAGAGCATAATCATTTGGTATCTTGTCCCTTTTGGAGAATTTATTTCCCAGTCTTTTTTTTATTTTTATTTTTTTTTATATTTTCCAGTCTTAGATGGACAGACTGAACAATGCTGTGATAAGGTCATCTTTGGCCACAAGTGGTAAGAAAAGATGGTGAAACTAAAGAGAAAATAGTTGAATTCTTGTAATATCTAGGGATAAGAGAAGCCTTTCAGTAGTACCTTGATAATAAAATTTATTTAAGAAATGGTGTCAGAGTTCCCATTGTGGCTCAAAGGAAACAAATCTAACCAGCATCCATGAGGATGCAGGTTCCATCCTTGGCCTCACTCAGTGGGCTAAGGATCCAGTATTGCTGTGGTGTAGGTTTCAGACGCGACTTGGATCTGGCATTGCTGTGGCTATGGTGTAGGCTGGCAGCTACAGCTCTGATTCGATCCCTGGCCTGGGAACCTCCATATGCATATGGCCCTAAAGTAAAAAAGACCAAAAAGAAAAAAAATAGTGTCAATCAGCTACCTGCATTTATTTAGGAAGGCAAACTTATGCATCAGCATTGTGAAAACTTTATGGAATTAATGCCTTATTTTGTTTTTGTCCATGTCTGAAAAAGGCAGAAAAAACATAAGAGAAAACAATGAAAAATATAACCTCCAAAAAAAATCAATATTTAAGAAGGTAAAAAATATGAAAAATCTTTAAATGGTGAAAAACATCCACCTAATGACTGTTTTTGGAAAAGGAAAATAAAGCAAGAAAGACTAGACCCTTCTCACGGCTTCTCTTCCTCTGTCTCTGTCTCTCTGTCTCTCTCTCTCTCACACACACACATGCACACAAACACACACACACACATGCACACACACACACAGAGTGAAGATAGCAACTATTCTGATCATACATATAGGAATACACATTTTCCATTTCTTCCCTAGCCCCAGGTACACTCACAAAACACTGCTCTGCTCTCCAGGATTTTCCCACTTGAGAAACAAAGCATCAGTCTCAGGGTTTATGAAAGCATTAAACTATAGATAGCTTAAAGTGTACAGGAAATGTAAATGTTCTCTATTAAAACAGAAGTGAGCGTGACTGAAACTATATATATGGCACAACTGCACTGAAACTGAGCAGGCAGCCATATACAGGGTCCTGGGCCTTGATTCCTGGCCAAGTCTCTACACTTTGGATAGCAGCACTCAGCACCATCAGGATGAGGGATTTGCTCCACACCTCAGGTAGGAAAAGGAAAAAAGCAACTTTGAAAATGGAAAACAGTTTCAGACTGATTTTCATAAGAAAGGTGGGAAACTCACTGTTTAATCGTTTCTACTTAGCAAAGAATTTATCTTTCATATTCTTATAAAGTGGCTTTCTTCTGTGTTATCAATAAAAACTAACACTGACCTTCCTCCTGGAAGGTTAAACTTCTAGCTTCTGTTTGAAACGCTAGAGTGCCTTTTCTCAGAAGAAATGCTACATATACGTGCCGCGAGCAATGAAAAAGAATACACCATCTCTCCGACCCTTCATTAGTCAGAGAAGCTTGGCAACAGCAATGCTACTTGTATACGGTCTCTGCATGAAAAACTGTTTTCAAAGATAACCTTGCCAAGGGCTATATCTTGGCAAAAAGAAGCAAACTTTACTTTTCTACCAATCGGTTTGCTCTGCATGAGAAACAGGTGTTAAGGTATGAAACGGGGCTCCAAGCAGTAGCAGACTAAAAGCTCACCCCAAATAAGTTTCATCTGGAAAAAAACACAACTCTGAGATAATAAGCCTGCAGGGCCGACATGTTTTTGCAAAATGCAAATCATGAAAACTGGTTAAAGGATTAAATGCTCTTTTGCAAAAATGACCATGGAGATTATAATCATTAATTAAAATCATGTAAATAATTTTCTGAAAGAACTCTCCCTTTTATCTCATAGGTTTCAAACAGCCTAATGGTAAAAAGGTTTAGTCTCAGAAGAGATTCTCTAATTAAAACTAGAAATCTGGTATAATTAATAAGTGTCAGTCTGCAATCTCGATCACTTTAGTAAAGGGAGAGAACTCAAATGCTGATATTTTATAAAAACGCCAATAAAATCTCCAAGAAAATGAAGTTTTTATAGAGTCTACTTCCCATCTATACAATAGGTGTCCCAGATGGGCCTAGGAACTTGTTAAGTGAATAAATATTTTAACACTTACAACTCCTATATGCTAGTTTTACTCATTTTTCTTTCTCTTCGGAGTTCCAACTTGACCCACAAGTCAGATTTTGGTGATTTAACTGGGGTTTACAGCTCTGAGTTTTCTAAGCTCTTTGATTCTTTCACCCCCTCATCCCATGCCCACCATTATTATCTCCACCCAGAGGTGAACCAGTGAAAAAGAGACGATGAAACTCAAACATATCAATTACGAATGTTGATTACATGGTCTTGCATAGTCCCTCCATCCTCCTTCCCTGCATTGGATGCTCCAGCTCTATGACAGCTTCAGTGTTGACAAGTTTAATTTATCTCCCGAGTAATACCTCAAAGAACAAGTAGAACTGGGTTTTCAGGAACTAAGCTTCCGTGTATATCACCTGGCCTGTAGTCAGGTACACACAGGTAAGGAAAAACAATTAGTACTACCAGACAACAGCAGAGTCAGGGACATTTATCAAAAACCTACGTGTCATTTGTTGATGCTCGCCCCCCCCCCCTTTTCAATAGCCCCTGACTTCTCCTAGGAATCCATGGGGTTCTAGAAATAGACTGTCCCTGGCTCCAGGAATAGGCCGCTGAACCTTGCCTAAGAGCCTCCTGGACTGAGCTCCCACGGTCCAGACAGGGTGGTCCCAGTACTGCTGAAGCTCTGCATGGCCCCACCAGATGCTTGCTTCTGCTCTGGCCCAGGTGGTACATGTGGGCCCCGGGTTCTATGCTACCACCGGAGAAGTCAGCCAGCAGGAAAGCCTTCGTTCCACTGAGCATAACCAACTCAAGAGAATCCAAAGAATGAAGCTGGAGCTGCTAGATTAAAGACACTGAAGCCCAGCCACCCACTGGGCCTCTGTTTACATGAGCCAATAAAGTCCCTGAACTTTTGAATGAGTGCAAATGGTTGTTTCTGCTTTTAACACAAAGAATCCAAAGCCATATTAATGTATACAAGGTATTCAACTCAAGTACATGGAAAGTACATGGAAAATTTTAAGATAGTGTCAGAGATGAAATGTGCTGCTCCAATCCCTTGTCAAGCAAGGCTTGCTGCCAAATATGTGTTGGGGTCAGCACTGGCCTGGGCTGCTGAACTGGGCTGGAGGGCCAATCTCAGCTGCAGAGAGCCGGCTCACCCAAGCAGCAGCCTGCAGCAGTGGCTGAGCAAGGGAGATCCCCAAACCCATCCGTTTCAGCCCTAAGCAGGACACTTGGACAGCCAAAGCTAGCTCTAGTACGCACTACAGGACTGGCCCAGGCCAAGGCCCGGCTGCGCCAGTATCACAGTTTGAATCTCCCCTCTGCCCCATCCTCCCTTCACACTTCCTTTCACAGCAGCTGATCCCTAATAAACATCCTAGAAGCCAACCTCCATCCCAATGTCTGCTTCCAAGGAACCCAACAGTGTCAACTTTCACATTATAACATGTTATAACAAATAAGAAAAGAGTACAAAAACATATACATACACAAGATCGTGTGTGTGTGTGTGTGTGTGTGTGTGTGTGTGTGAGAAACTGCATGAGAAAGATTCTCATGAAATCCCTATAAACAAAACGCATAACATAGATTTTCTTCTGCCCTACCCACCCCTCTGCTTTCCCAACCTTTCTTTGATAATACAATTTCCTTCAGCCACACACAGGAATCCTGGTAAAGGAGAAAGGCATTATTTAACAAATTGGAGTAATACAATTAAGGTGGCAGGGGAAAAAAACTGACAAGGCCTATGGGCAAGGTGATATTTCCCAAGAGTCACCAGTTTTGCTTTTTTTCAAGGTCACTTTGAATGTTGCAACAACAACCTTTTTCTCATTATTGCCCTTTTTTATTAAAGGGGATTTGCTGTATAATCTGGGTAAGATTTAAGCATTTAGGTAACATGTTTTCAATCAAAATTTGCTGTGAAGTGCATTTCTTTTAAGTGAATCCATTTTTTAATTAACTGCCATTGTAAAGTTGGAAATCAATTGAACAATAAAAAGGCTACACCTGGGAAGGCAGATTTTTCTTTAAAACTAATATAGTTAAAAGTATAAATAACTACCATTAAACAACAATTTGGGAATTCTATTCTCATTGCCTCATCATAATATTTCTTGCTCCGGTCATCAAAAATGTTCATATCCCAAAAGCCCTATGGACACTCATACATTCCTTTTTGTTGACGTCTTTGGTCATTCCCCTGACACTTCTCTTCCTTTGACTTCTATCACACAACATTCTTTTTATGTACCCTCCCCCACCACACACACCCCAAACACCCACCGCATATGGAAGTTCCCAAGCCAGGGATCAAAGCTGGGCTGCAGCTGTGACCTATGTCACAGCTGTAGCAATGCTGGATCCTTAACCCATTGCACCAGGCTTGGGATCCAACCTATGCCTCAGTAGCGACCTGAGCAGCTGCAGAGACAATGCTGGATCCTTAATCTGCTACACAACAGCAGGAACGCCAACACTTGTATTATTCTCACTTTGCTGCTTATACTCTGTAGGTTCCAGGCTCATTCTATTCTACCCGGTCATCAAAAGACACTCTTTAATGCTTGGTCTAAGGCTCTCTTCCCTTCTCACTCTTAAGCAATCCCTGGGGTTCACAGCCATACCCATGGTTTTCTACAGCAGCACCTCTCCACAGATTACTAATGTAGATACAGAGACAACTCCCAGAACATTTCAGATGAAGGCTGCAAAGGTGCCTCCAATTCCACACACCAAAGATTTAACTCTTGACCGCACTTCTCCCAGGTAGTCCATCTCAGAGAATGGTACTACCATTGACCCTGTACTAAAAAACCCAAACCAGAGTCTCAGTGACATCTCCCTCTCCTTCACTGTCTCTCCATGTCCAAATCCATCATCAAGTCCTGTTAGTTCTATCTCCAAATGTCTCATGTGTCAGGATAAATTCTTCTTTTTATTTATTTTTTTTTCAACCATTCGAATGTAAAAAAACAGTTCTAGCTCATGGGCCATACAAATACAGATGGCTCATCAGATTTGAGCTACAGGCTGTGGTGTGATGACCGAGGTCTTGAAAGAAACAAACGGCACGCCTTAATTATGTATTACATAAGGGTATTTTAAGAGGTTCTCAAATATATATGGTTCTATTTTATCTCCTGGGTTGTTAGCCATTAACATAACACACATGCACATACCCTTTTTATGCATGCTAAAATAACCAATAAATTAACTTGCACCACCAGTTTTGGGTTTCTCCTCCATTTAGGGAGGAGGGTTCTGTTTAAAAGAATCTCTTCTCTTGCCATTTTGATGAAAACAAAGATCATCACAATGTAACAAAACAAACTAATGAAACCAAATAAAACCTTCCATATACAATCACTTGTCTGTGTGAATCCAGATTTTTCTCTGAAATGTACAACCTGAACAAAATACAGAAATAGATTGAAAGCTGAGAAGCTGAGGCCAAGACTATTGCAAATGCTGTGCAAACACATAATTTAAAACTAATAACAGTATTAGTAAAAGTAGGTAACATTTGTTGAGTCCTTACTATACAACAGCCCCTTGGCTTTTTGAATTACTTCCTGCATAAATATTATATACATTTGAATTTGTATGACAAAATTATTATTAAAAAAAATTTAACCTGTTTTCCATGTTGGCATTTTGTATATGATTTCATTTTGAAAAGATCTGTTTTGACCTTATTTTTCCTTTTATATGCCCCCTGCTTTGGCATTTTAATGCATGTTCTTGTTAGAATTTGCTACTCTGCTGTTTGTTTTATGTGAATCTCCTTTCTCCTATAGTTAGGCTGTTAAAGACACTCCTTGAGGACAGGCTTCAGACCTTATGCCTTTACATCTCTCACTCCCTACATACAAAACAAATATCCCACATACTCCCCAAAAACAGTGTTCAGCTCACAGCAGGCCCTAAGAAATGGACTGCTGCTTATAAAAGTGAATTTTTAACTTTATCTGTGAACTCCTTAAATCTCCATGTGTTTAAAACACATTTCAGTTAAACTAAGGTGTGTGTAAGAATTCTTGTAAATATTTAATTGTCCTGTAATCTGCTAAGCTAAGAAAAACTGTGACTTCAGACATCAAGTATTTTCTAGTTCCATGTTACTTTACATGCTAAAATTTATCTGAATGTGCCAACAAAAACTAACTAGTGTCTTTTGGGGATTAAAGATCAGAGTATCTGCGGAGCCTCCAGTTTGTATGTGTGGACCAGTCCACATCTGGACTATTTCTAATCACCTGTCACGTGCCGAGGAAAGGTGAATGCAATGACAGTAGCCAAAGGACACCAACACTCTGCTGTGAGACACTAGAGGGTGAGGATGGAACTAGGTGGGCCTATATTTACACAAATAAGAAATTTCCAAAATTTGGAGGTGTGTTCATTGCCAAGAAATGTTTATAGGTCTCATTAAAGGCTTTTTCCTGAAATGAGTACACAAACAGGCCTTTTCAATTAAATACCAGAGGGACAAATATTTCTCAAGGGGAAGAGAATGAAAATACGCAGTTGAGATTTGTGCATAATATTAAGATGTACTATATATTTTAGAAAATTAAGGGATTTTGTTTTGTTTCAAAGAAAGCAAGGACAATGAATTGAAGGGCTAACTGTGGTATGTGTGCAATTCCCAAATTAAATAAATATATAATCAATCTGTGAGATACTCGCCCAGGGAACCAGCAATGGAAAGGAGAATAAAATATTTCTAAACCATTTACTTAGACAAATAATAACATATTTAATTAAATTTTTAATCTTACACATACACAGACTTCACACCTTTTCCCTCCCCTCTCCCTCTCCCCGCTTCCTAATACGGTGCATCATACATACTTCCAAGTATATGACTATGGAGAGTCAATTAAAATTCAATTTTTATAATTTATTAAAATTGGTAACTATTTCCCTATTGAAAAAAAAATCCCCTTTTCTGTATTTTAAATGTCATAATATGCTCTTATGATAATGATCCCATTAAAAAATCTTAACTCACTTTAAAACAGTAAAATGCAGTTGTTAGGGCATATAGTTAGCTCCCCTCAGACTTACTGCCTATTTGAGTTTTATAAGAAAACTCAGTCCTGCATCTTGCCCGCCTCCCCAGCTTCTCTCCCATCTTGTCAGTAACTTACTGAGGAAAAGCAAAACTTTATAAGGAAGCAAAGTTGAATCCACTGATATGGAGCATTAAAATGATTACTAAAGATTAAAAAAATTAACGATTTTAAAAAAATGATTACTAGAAGATTTCCTTTGAATTTTTAATAAGTAACTCCATCTTGAAAGTCTCCAAAAGCTAAAAAGGTAATTTACACTGCTAGATACTCCCTAAGGGTCACTAATGAAAAAATACTATAGCACAAAGTGTTTAACATCTTAGCTTCTTAGAAGAACTTTCTTTACTACTCATTCAAGTTCACAATCCTGCACTGACAGATTTTAACATCTTTTGATGTAGTAATTTCACTGCATTTATATTTGCAAAGATTATATGCAGACCTGAGAGAGAGTTAAGTGGGTAGATCTGTCTAAGGATAATGACAATAGAATAAGATTTAAAAATTTTAACTCAGTAGGGTGTGTATGTTTTATTCTAATGCCTAACTTGATTTCAAGATGTAAGTAAATGTATGATAATGTAGAAAGAAGTAGAGCATGATTTTTAAAAATCAAATCTATTAAGTGCTTAGAAAGTCACAAATTCAGGATGCTGGAGCCAGAACAAAACCTACGTGTACTACAATTCTTAATTTTAGATGTCCATATTCTTCTCCTTTGTAGTTCCTCAATTACTCAATGTTCTAAAATAGCAGCATAAAATCTACGGTTTAAACATCAAAATTTGTACTTGCACATAGTATTCCCTCTGAAGCTTGCAAGTTAAGAGCCTTGGGCTCTTAAAATGATTACTAGAGCACAGATTAAAAAAAAGCAGAATCTGTGGCACTTAGCTGAGCCGAACTTGAGTCATTACTTTGTGCAAATTAAGCTCCCTGCGACCAGTTAGTTTGTTAATCTAGAAGCAAGGGCAAAACACCAGGGAAAAGCTCTTTGTCACAAACATGTTACAAAATCATCTTTCTGATAAAATGGATAAAATTAATTATGTATCTCTGTGTGTTTTACAACCAGAAACTTGTCCAGACTGTGGTAAATTCAGCAATTCTATAGGGGAGAGGCTACTATTATATGATCAAATTTCCTTAATACAGATGCCAGCAGGACAAGTATATAATGCTATGCAAACAGTGTATGCTATTTGGAGGAGAAAAAAAAACAAAAAAAAAACAGGAAACCTCTCCCTACTCACTCATTTATTTTTCTCCTATATCTTTAAAGAATACCAAAACTATTTCTAAACTCCATTCTGTTCATTTACATGGACAATAAACATTTAGAAATTTCCCTTTCATGTATAAAAATGTGTCTGTGGTGTAACACAAACAAAAGCTGCCAATGTGCTCCTCTATTTTAAATTACAAAAAGACCTTTCTCCCATATATGGTCTTTTTGTAATTGAAAATATATTTCTTTCAAAATCTGTAAGGGCTCACATATTCTGTTCTGAAAACATTACTGTTTAAACCATTTCTGGGGACTAATTATTACGTGATTTACTAGGATTAGAAAACTTATGGAAGCAGAAGTGAAAATAAAGATGATTTTAAAAGCCTAAATTTTGAAAGGCTCATAGCAAAATTGATAGAAACAAGGGTATGAAAAAATAAACCAGTAAGTGACCTTCTGTGATAAATCAACTGAATATTTTTCTCGGCGTGCTCATTTCTTATGCATTTTATCAGAACATTTCAAAACTGGTAGGGAACCAATGCTACCAGTCATCACACCAAGGGAAAAAACTTGCTCCTCTGGCCAAATATGATAAGTGATACACTTTGCTTTTCTATTTCATATATAAGTGAGTTCCTTTTAGAATGTGTCATTTATGACATTCATTTAAAAATCATAACATATCACTGTGTTTACATTTAGGGCAGGAGGACAAGTATTTTTCTTCCTATTAAGTATGTTACATGTGCTCAGAATCCTACTTTTAAAGATTTCTAAGCAACTTTTATAAATACCATCAGATGGCAAAGCTGTTTACCTACAATATGAAAATGAAGACAGAACTGGGAACAGAAATCAGTGGGAACTTAAGACACTTTGTCATGTAATATGTGGTGTTTATTTAACCTTTACCATACTGTTAAGAAGAAGGAGAGAGGATGGTATTTGTACCCATTATGTTGGAAAACTCAAGATGCATAAAATTATTTTAGTAAGCTATAAATAAAGAATCTGGAGAAGATTCCATCAGCCTTCACCAGATATAAAACATAGAATAAATCCAGTGAGGAGCAATTCAAATTAACAAGATGTTATCTAACATCTAACTGATTTGATAATTTCCTGATAACTGAGGTCATTTTTCTGTTCAACAGATCTTTTGTTTTTTGTCTTTTGAGGGCTGAACCTGTGGCATATGGAGGTTCCCAGGCTGGGAGGTCCAATCGGAGCTGCAGGTGCCGGCCAACACCACAGCTACAGCAACGTGGGATCCTAGCCACTCTGCAACCTATGCTGTAGCTCATGGCAATGCCAGATCCTCAACTCACTGAGTGAGGCCAGGGTTTGAACCAGTATCCGTGTGAATACTAGTTGGGTTCATTACCGCTGAGCCACAACAAGAACTCCCATCAACAAATCAATATTTGTGTGTTAAGAATATTTATGTATAATTTATCACTGCTAATATTAGGTCTTGGGTAATAAATGGCAAATGTATTTACATTTTACAGTGAGGGCCAATGTGAAGGTAGATGGCATCATTCATAGAGTTTTCATCTTTAAATCAGATGTCAAAACGAAATGACATAAAATCAGTTGTTCAAAAAGAACTGGGAATTCTATGAAGATAACTGTCTTCTTAGAAATGAGAAAAACTAATAAATCAATTTCCCAGACAGGTAAAATCAATGCTGAACACAGACATGCTGTCTATGCCAAAACACAGCTTTAAAAATATAGACAGAATTGTTGTTTCAAAGTTTAAAATTCTGAAGAGCTGAAAATGCTCTGGATTCGTTTAAATAGGATGATTACCATATCAATCTAGTTATCTTCCTAGATATAGACTTGGTATTTTAAAAAGGTTTTGCTTGTTAGCAATTTCATAATGTTAAAGAGTACAAAAACCACGATCGATTACTGCAGCACAAATATCCTATCTGATTTTGTATATAAATGCTAGTTATCCTTTGCATATGTACACCAATTTATTTAGGCATGGAGAACCCACATATGAAATACTAGCAAGATGATTTTTCAACTCAGTAAGAAACCATTGATTCATTATCAATAACAAAGCTCCTGTGCAAATGGAAAATACAGAGTTTTTCAGACATGAGCAGAAACAGCCTTTAATTTAGACAGTTACTAACACCTTAGTGTTACAAGGCCCATTTTCTCCAGAATGCCTTGTGGCAGTTCAAAATGAACACCAAATTTCTGGGCAAAACTTTTATCCCAAAAGACCACCAGAAAATGTGCTTATGTTACCCTTAAGGGAGAGATTGTGATAGAGTAAGGGAAGGAGACTAAGGTCAAGCTTTCTTATATCCACATATTGGCCCAGATTCAGAAATCAGATTATCTAGGAGTAAACTCTTGGAAGAACAAGTCTGGCATCAAGCAGACAGAGACAACAAAATGGTTTTCCCTTATTTGGGGAATAGGGGATGTGCCTGGATGGCCTGTCAGTACAGAAGAAAAAAGATCAGGAAGTAAGGAGGTGTCTGGACAAGCAGGGGGTCAGTTAAAGTTCTGAGTTACGGCAGGCCCCACAGCAATGGCTGGAAGGCCGGCAGAAGCATGCCAAACCCAACAGTTCTGCTCAAGTTTCACAATGGAAGTTAAGGAGCCCCGTGGAATGCACAGGGGAAAGACAGCCAGCCTATGGTGTGTCAATGATGAGGGAGTGGCATGGATTAAATGCGCCTCTATGGAATCCTCAGCCAGCTCACTGATGTGTCAGCAGAATCAAAGTACATATGTCATTTGGATAAAACCCTACCCCTAGGAATGTGAGGCGTGGCTTTAAGATTTTAGTTTTTAACACAAAGAACTAAGCAATTCATCTGTGAGTGAAGGGCTCTCTGTGACATTCTAATCCCAGGGTAAAGACCATATCTCCAGAGGTGCCCTTCTTGACCCCCCAATATCTCTCTCCATCATATGAAGCTGGTCTATCCAAATGACATTTTATACTATCTGATAGGCTTTTTTTTACTAATTTATCTGACCCATGGCCTCTAAAACAAAAGTTACATGAAAGCAGGAAACTTGCTTACCTTACTGATCACTGGATCTCCCAGACACTCAGTAAAGTCTTAGTAGACACTGAATGAATATTTGTCAACAAACAAACTGAAAAGTATATGGTCAGATGAATGAGAACATAGTTACTTCAGTAAGCCCTCAATATATGTTTGATGATTGATTGTATTCCTTAAAGACCAGAAGTTTAATCCAGACTAACACGTACAACAGACAAGATTTTCATCAACTATCTATAAAAGTTCACGATGATATAGCAGACACATTTTTTTAAAGGCTTTGTTTTGATCTCTGAACATTCACCTACTGCCCATTTTAATTTGGAGCTAACCTGTCACAGAAATCTGTATTTTAAAAAATATTTCTCAAACAGATTGCTGTCAAACATTTCAAACTGAAGAAAATAACGACTTTTTAAAAAAGGGAATAGAAGCAGGAAAAGACTGTAAACATGAATATATGAAGGATGCAGCATTATTCAAAGAATAGATGACCAGTTATCTAGACTCTTAAGTACTTTACTCAGGGAAATGTTGAGAGCAGCACCAGATCAAAACAGAGACAGTGAAGACTCAACGTGCTGTCCTGAGAGTTATTAGCATCTCCCTGATGTTTCTTTTGCCACTGACTCCAAATTTCACAGCCCCGCTGGAGTAAAGCTTCCCCACCAGGAACCCACCAAGATAAGTCTATTCCCTAACAAGGCAATACTAGACACAAAGCTTCAAAACCTGAACTCTAATGCAGTTGGTAAGTGACCAAACTAAGCCAAACAAAAAGGAAGTATGAAATAGTTTACGTGATATGATAGACACTGGCATACTCATCAATTGCTTTTGGTACATAGAACATCTTTCATTCTCTTAACCGATACTCTGTTACTGAAATTCTTCCATGTCTACAATTACATGACAAATCATCATAATAAAAATGCAACCATTCTCTCAGTTACCTTATAGAGAATAGGTTATGCCAAGCATGGGTTTACTGTCTGAACTGCAATATATTAATGTTTTAGAAGAGTGTTCATCTGGGGATAATCAATATTGGAGATTAACAATCCTAATTACCTCAAGAACGCTAGCATTTTAGTGAACGCACTTTTTGCAGTAAGATTGCTATATCCATATTCACCATTAGCATTCTAAATATAATCACTAAAGGAAAAACTATTACTTACACTCAGAGTATTGTTTGCATATCTGAAAACTTAAAAGATTTTTAAGGTATCTTCAATTTCTGGACTTTCTTTAGTAAGAAAACATTTCATTCAATGAAGCCATCATTTAAAACCACCAGAAATTATTTAACTTTCCATTATGGAAGACTGAAAATAAGTTTTAAAAAAGGAGAGGAAATAATATAATGAACATTCATGTATGCACCTCTGCAGGTCAACAATGATCAACTCATGGCCAGCCCTCTGTCATTTATGTGCTAACATATGTCTCCACCTTCCCCTCCCCACTTCTAATTACTTTTAAGTGACTCACAGAAATTACATTATTATATGTATACTTCAAGATACACTTCTGAAAGATCCTCGGATTTTTAATATGTACAAAATGCAGGTTTTTCATGGTTTTATTAGCATGTTTATACTCTGCTAGGAGGCTGGTTTTATAACACAAAACTAAAATATGCTTTAAAAGGAATCTTAGGAAGCTTTTCTTGATAATTTATAAAACCAACAGCGGTTTTAACCCAGCTAAAATATGTTTTTATTCCTGGCTTCTTCAGGTACCTTCTGGCAGGCTCTGATTACAAAATTTTTATTTTGTTTTTAAGGAGAAAAATTAGAAAGGAAAAGCAAGTTATAATGTCATAGTTTTAATCAATCACTAGAGCTTAATTTTTTTCCTCCTTTCTTTGCTTTCAAGGCGAAAATACTCATAAGAAGATCAATTCATTCTTGGAATTTAGATGTACTGAGACAAATTTAGACATTTCCCTACAAATACAGATGGAGCTGTAAACATAAAAGATCAGAACATCAGAAATTCCATAGCAAAAATCTGTGGTAAATTACCACAGCTTTCAGAGGGAAGACATTTATGGGGGGGGGGGAGAAAACAGTGAATGTCTATAGTACTCTCTAGCTTAAAGAGTTTGTTCTTCAAGTCTTTGATGTGAATTTCGGAGAACTACCAAATAAAAGGGTAAGGCTATGTCATTTCTACACCAGCCACTTGTTTTTGGGCATGCTAGGAGGAGAGGCGTTTAAGAACCTCCTCAGAACTTTGCTTTCAAAGTTTAATTATGAATGGAATAGCATAGCAGGAAGACAGAGAATTTCAATGTGTGTACATAAACCTCTGTCCACAGGCCAAGATTTTATTTCCAAAAGGACACAGGGCCTTCTCATTGAACAATGCCCTGGTTAGCTCATCATACCGACACGGAGCTTGTGCCAGGACATTAAGCCTTTCGATGTTCCACTATTCATTACTCCCTGATGCTTGCCAAGGACCAGACCGAGCCCATTCAGTATAAACTTAGTGCTGGGCCCAATCAAAGGAGTTCAAGGAAAACATGAACAAGTGTTTTGTATGCAGAATCCAGCCGCTGGCAATGTCTATTAATGTAACACTGTTCCCAGCTAATTCTTCTCATTTAGGAAATGGCTTTTGAACTAAATTGAGTTACCTCTCCACTGTATTTTAACATTAACTGACACAAAAAGGAGAAAATGTTGATAATTAGTCATTTTTAAATATATGTCGTGACAGTTATTTTCCAAGCAGTCTTCTCCCACGCTTTGCAACGGCACATGGGCAGGGAAACTGGACAAGAAGGACGCACTTTTAATCATCATCTATACTGATCTATTGTTTTTATTTTAATTAACTTTTTTTTCAAAACCACTAAAAACACAGAATTGAATGTACAAAGGATGCCACTTCAGTAGGGAAAAATAATAATGATGTACTTTATAGAAAGTTCAAAATAGACATCACAGAAGCAAAGAACTCTTAAGAAAATGGTGTATTTGATAGAGACCTGTGTGACTGGTTTTACCAGTTACCAGGGCAGCTGTGCTCCAGGGCTGGGGGCGTCCATTAACTGCAGAATGTGAGTGGCAGGGACTCAAATGAGATGAGCTGAATCAGTATCCGCAGCCTCTCCTCAAGGAATGAGGATGAAACACAGCTTTCTCCCTTCAACACCAAGAATGAGTGGCTATTACAAATGAAAGGGTTTCTGTCTCCAAAAAGCGAGTCTCGTGAAAATGGAATATGGAAGGTACAGGGACATTAGAGATGCTGATTCCCCCCAAAAATACTCATAAATGACATGTACTATTTTTACACAGTAAAATTTTTAGTGCCAAATCAGTCTCAAATTAGGAAAATAATTACAAGTTTTTTTTTTTTTTTAATGGTCTTTTTAGGGTCACACCCATGGCATATGGAAGTTCCCAGGCTAGGGGTCGAACCAGAGCTGTAGTTGCTGGCCTACACCACAGCTCAGAGCAATGCCAGATCTTTAAACCACTGAGCGGGGCCAGGGATCGAACCTGAGTCCTCATGGATTCTAGTCAGGTTCGTTACAGCTGAGCCACAGAGGGAACTCCCAATTTATTACAAGCTTTAATTTCTATTTGATGGCTTTATTTCCAGCAAATGTTTAGAACTGAGGAAACAAAATCAAGAATGTGGTGATTAAGGAAATAAAAGATGAATCAGACATGGCAGAATTCTAATACTGATTTCAACCACTAACTGGGAACTTGGACAAATTACTTAATCTTTCTTAGCCACAGGTTCCCTTATTTGTAAAACAGAAATAGTGCCTACATTGCTGCTTTGAATTTGGAGCGTGTATAGTGATGGGATCTTTCCACTTCAGCTTAGTCCACTCTGCTGATCAGAATCCCCCCAGTCCAAAGCTACTGTCTTACTGCTGGCCCTCTTGGTTTTGTTCTCCTTTAAGTTCATCACTGTACATATTTAGAACCAACAACAAAAAATACAAGATAAAAAATCTTCATGAGAAGACAATTCTGCAAACACAGCCCAGGCGTCATTTCCCCCTGTGTGTCACTAATGCTTAATTGACTAAAGAAGTCCTGGCAGAAGAAATATTTAAATCACATTGTTTATAAGATTAGAAATCTTACGACAAAGCAGTTTTCTCATGACATTTTTTTTTTCTGCTAATAACATTTACTATTCTAAATACTGTAACGTCAAGACTTGAAAGAAAATAAAAGAGGAAATATTGACTTGTTGGAAAAGGTGATAAACACCTTTGGAAAATGTGATAAACACCTCAGTGAAGCCAATCAGAGGAGAAGAAAAGATATTTGCTGTCAGAATTACTGGTATTTTGCAAATATGTATAACATCTTGGAAAGCTGTAGGACTATTTAATTTTTCTGTCTTGAAAGGTTTTATGTGAGCTGGCTAATCTGTCCAAACTCTGCAGTTAATCAGTCCTTACTCTGCTTAAAACCATCAGCTGTGAATTCACTAGGATAGAATTTGGAAAGTAATCAGAGCAAAAAAGACACATTTCCCCAGCTTTACACAATTATGCAGAAGGTAACCTGTATTCAGTAATTCAATTTCTAAAACTTCAGAAAACCTCCCGCAGCTTACAATTTTAAGCTGCAGCCATTTTGCTTTCTGGCAGCATGAAGAACATTCAAACAGCGTTACTTAAACACACACACGCACACACAAGGCTGGGCCATTGCCTCTGCTTCAGAAACAGTGTATTTGTTTTGCTGTTGTTGTTGCTGTTTATTTTTTTATTTTTTTATTTTTATTTTTTTGCCTTTTGTCATTTTTTTTTTTTTATGGCCGCGGGTTTATGGCCGCACCCGCGGCATGTGGAGGTTCCCAGGCTTGGGGTCTAATCGGAGCTGTGGCCACTGGCCTGCGCCGCAGCCACAGCAACGCAGGATCCGAGCCGCGTCTGCAACCTACACCACAGCTCACGGCAACGCCGGATCGTTAACCCACTGAGCAAGGGCAGGGATCGAACCCGCAAC
>PVHT020004020.1:27935518-28049258 GCA_004024745.2 Catagonus wagneri
TATCATGAATAATGCCATTCTAAACATTTGTTCTTATGTGGGCATATATTTTCATTTCTTAGAGAAATGAAAATATATGCCCACATAGAGAAATGAAAATATATGCCCACATAGAGAAATGAAAATATATGCCCACATAGAGAAATGAAAATATATGCCCACATAGAGAAATGAAAATATATGCCCACATAGAGAAATGAAAATATATGCCCACATAAGAACAAATGTTTAGAATGGCATTATTCATGATAAAGAAAAAGCAGAAACAACTCAAAGGTCCATCAACTAATAAATGGATAAACAAAATGCGGTGTATATATATATATATATATATATATATATATATATATATATATATTCATTCAATGGAATATTATTTGGCAATAAAAACGAATGAAGTACAAATAAAGCTATAGCATGGAAGAGCACTGAAAACTTGGTGTTAAGTGAAAGAAGCCACACCCCAAAGGGTGCATATGATATTATTCCATTGATATGAAATATCAAGAAGAGGCAAATCTGTGGAGACAGAGAGCAGACTTGCGGGTAAAGGGAGTAAAGGAAAGTGATTGCATTTGGTTATAGAGCGTTTTGGGGGGGGGCTAAGGAAGCTATCCCACAATTAGATTGTGGTGATGGTTGTACAACTCTGTGAATATAATAAATACTACTTTAAGATGGTGAATTTCACTGCATGTGACATGTACCTCGCAAAAAAGCTGTTATTTTTAAGTTAAAAAATGAAAAAAAGAAAAATTTAAAAATAGAAAATATTACAAAAATAAATCATATAGTTTTCTTTCCTAACTACCTCCTAATTTTAAACACAATTGTTAAAAGTATATTATTTGGAATCTTTTGTTAAGTGGGTAAAGAAATGAAAGTTTTTAAACTACGATTCAGTTTCCTCTGAAGCTAGAAAACGTCATTTCACTCAGCTCCCTTAAAACCTCACTCTTTTCACTCCAGAAGTCTTCAAGACATGAGAAATAAAAAGGTGAATCAGAGAATTCAAACTGTCTTTATAAAATACTTCATTTGAATGGAATGTGCATAGAGGGATAAGGCAAAAGATATTTTTAAAGGAACAGATGACACGTACGTAAAGTAAATACATCTCTTGGGAGCCATAAGGACTTTGATAGGTCAGGTTAGGCACCCACTTCCTTAGAGTTGACTCACGTAAGCCCTTCCCACGTCTTCTTTCTCCTCATCTCTGACGTCAGGTATCCTCCTAACGGATGCCTGCCAACAAACACTCTTATTTGATTCTGATTTTGTTGAAACTGAATTAATTACATACTATGCTAAATTTTTTTCTAGACTTTTCTCTAAAGTTTTTCTAAAACTTAAAAATCTATGCTGTAAAATGTATATAACATTCTCCTGCTTCCTTTGATTTGACATATGTGCTTATTCCTATTGAGATGTATGGTGTAGAGTGAGAGCAGAACAGCAGAGCTAGGCTTTCCCAGGTTCTAATCCTGGCTCTGCTACTCATTAGCTATAATGAACCAAAGGTAAGTCACTTGACCTCTCTGGGGTCGGGTTCCTCATCTTAAAATAGGAAAGTAATAGTACCCTCCTTTTGAGCTCCTCTGAGGATTAAACAAGTTAATATATGTAAAGCACTTTGATCAGTTCCGTGTACATATAAAACATGAGCACAGCCAAAAAAATAGTTAATTCTTTAGTAATGCAAACCGGAAGAGTCTACAGTCCCTTCCTTAATGTGCAGCTTACACTAGAGTAAGCCCTAACTCAGCTGGGTACCCAGGCTCACAGAGCACAGGACAAGCTCTCCTCCACTGAAACCACCCTGTGGATCCATTATCAAAGATAAGAAGGGGTGCTGGGTCCTTCACTACAGAAAGATGATAATACGCACCAAAGATAACCCTGATAGTAAATGAGTTATTTTAATTCCCAGTGTTCCTTTTTACTATCTACTTATTGCCTCCATTTTCTATCCTGTTCCTGATTTATAAAAACCTTTTCAAAGTATTTCTTTCTCCCTCTAAAATTACATGTGGCTGTCAGTCATTCAATGCTGTACTAAAGAAAGGTCACTTGCGATGGAAAGGAGGAATCAGTCTTAAAGAAACTGACCTCCAATCTTGAGTATGGGCTTCCTCCTCCACCCCCAAAAAATATGATGAAAATTTCTCCAGTCCTTGTAGTGATACAATAATGTGTTTGATATCCAGAATATTGCCTCCTTGCCTAAATATAGGATGGTCTTATCTTAGTTTTCTCAATAGAAAGAAATGGAAAGGACAGTGGACCAGAAAAAGAGTTTAATGATTTTTTTTTTTGGACCTAATCAAGGTTCTGAAACACAACCAGCTTTAGAAAAGTATTCAACACTTTGGTAATTCCACCTGAGCTGCAGTGTAGAGTGGCTACATAAGTTGTTATGTGGACCAACACAGGTCATCAAGAGAGGACATTCTCGTCTCTTTTCTTCCCACATGTAATCCCGCAGCTCTTGCTTTTGGCACTAGCCTTAAACTATATGCTAATCTCCACTGTTATCATGCAGGTCCACACGGCATCATTCCTTACCTAAGCTATTTTAATACCACCCAGCTAACTTCTCTGCTTCCATCCTTTCCCTGGTACTGCCTATTCACTATTCATCAGCCAGCATGATTATTTTAAACCATAAATGAGATCATGCCATTCTCACTCAAAACCTGCCAATGGCTTTTCACCATATTTAAAAATCCAGACCTCTGCACATGACCAAAAGGCCCCACATAATCTGCCTGCCAGCTAGCATTCCAACATTTTTTCCTGACTCTCCTTCCTTCACTGAGTTTGCTCTGGCTATACTGCCCTCCTTTCTGTTTCTCAAACACATCATCGTGGTTCTGCTTCAAGGACTTTGTGCTTGATAATTCCTCAATGATTCACTGGCTTTCTTCCTGACTTCACTCAAGCCTTTGCTACAGGGCCAGCTCCCCAGTGAGGCAGGCTCTCACCAGCATAGAGAAAACTGAAAAAAAAAAGAAAAAAGAAAAAAAAACAATTCCAGGTACATATCCTACTCCCTAAATCGAATTAAGCTACTGTACTTTTCTTACCAACATCTCACGTAAAGAATATCTCTACTTATTCATTATCTTTCCCTCCTACTGGAATGTAACTCCATGAAGGCAGGGTTTGTCTGTTTTGTTCACAGTTATAACATCAGTGTCAAGAACAGGTAGCTCACATCGTGGCTCAGTGGAAACAAATCCAACTAGTAACCGTGAGGTTGCAGGTTCAATCCCTGGCCTCGCTGAGTGGGTTAAGGATCTGGCGTTGCTGTGAGCTGTGGTGTAGGCTGCAGATGCGGCTTGGATCCCGCATTGCCATGGTTGTGGTGTAGGCCAGCAGCTGTAACTCCAACTGGACCCCTAGCCTGGGAACCTCCATATGCCGCGGGTATGGTCCTAAAAGGAAACACACACACACACACACACACACACACACACACAAAACAGGAAGCTCAGCAAGCATGTGTTGAATAAACAGACAATCAGATGAACCTCAGTGAAAGTCCTTAGAAAATGATGAAATATGAACTTTTTGGATATAGGAATCATCATTGTACCTTTATAGCTGAGCACCAAGTAAGTTTGAAGAATAAATTCATGAATGAATGCACCAAGTTAAGTTTGAAGATGGATGGATTCACAAATGAATGAAGTCATTGTGTTTAAGGATAATCAGGTTCAGCTAAGTCTGCTTATTTGAATAAAGATATAAGTAACTATTACTAAAGATTTTTAAAATTTCCTTGGGCTTTTTTATTATACATATAAAAAAATGTGTTAACCCTCGCCACTTTTTCAGTACTAAGTAGGACACTCCTTAGAGATCCTGGATTTGTGTCTTTACTTAAAAGAAGACAAACTGGCAATGCACCATTAGATCTGGTTCCCAGGTGGACCAAAAATTCACACCCTTAGACAAAGTCCTATTGGGAAAGTAGAAAAGGAAAGTAGGCATGGAAAACACCTGAGGTTTGCAAAAATAAAACAAAGGGTGATGGAGAAAATGGAATACTGGCCAGGGCTCCAGAATTCCCAAACATGCAGTCTTATAAACTTTCATTTTTTTTAGGGCTGCACCTGCGGCATACGGAGGTTCCCAGGCTAGGGGTCAAATTGGAGCTGTAGCCACTGGCCTACACCACAGCCACAGCAACATCAGATCCAAGCTGTATCTGCGACCTACACTACAGCTCACGGCAATGCCGTACCCTTAACCCACTGAGTGAGGCCAGGGATTGAACCTGCATCCTCATGGATGCTAGTCAGATTCATTTCTGCTGAGCCAAAATGGGAACTCCAACTTTCATTATTTTATTGCATGTGCTTAAGGTAAACAATGTATACCAATACAAGAGTAGTACCTGTTTAAGATGTTTTGTGATTTTTTGATAGTAACACTACATTTTATCTGAATCACCTTGCACACATCAAATACATTAAGTCCAAAGAAGGTGGAGGGTGGGGGAACAGGCAGAGGTGGGAGGTAGAATATACCCACTAGGTTAAAATCAGAGAAAGAATTCCTCCCCACCCACCCCCCTTTTTTTTTCTTGTCTTTTCTAGGGCCACACTTGCAGCATATGGAGATTCCCAAGCTAGGGGTCTAACAGGAGCTGTAGCTGCCGGCCGTCGCCACAGCCACAGCAACGTGGGATCTGAGCCGTGTCTGCAGCCTACACCACAGCTCACAGCAACACCGGATCCTTAACCCACTGAGCAAGGCCAGGGATTGAACCTGCAACCTCATGGTTCCTAGTGGGATTCATTAACCACTGAGCCACGACAGGAACTCCCCTTTTCTTTACAATGAAGATTTCCTTTTATTTTATTGGCCATGCCCATGACATGCAGAACTTTCCAGGCCAGGGATCAAACCTGTGCCACAGGATGGACAATGCCGGGTCCTCAACCACTAGGCCACCAGGGAACTCTGAATATTGCCTTTTAAAAGTCTGTAATATGACAGAGTCAAATGCCTTTATTCTCTTCTAGCTTAAGGGTCAATAAACTAATGAACACCACAGTTTACAGACACTAAAGTATGGTTGTGGTTCGTCACCAAAGTCCTGGATGGGATGGGTGGCCCGACCTTACTCTGGCTCCGTGACCAGCCTAGCAAAGCTCTCAGTGCTCTGTCAGCTCTCGTCTTACCCCCTTGCTTAAAAATATGAGAAACCCACTGGATTCAAGAATACCTGAGCAGAACCCAGAGCATAATTTTTAATTAATCTCCTGTAAGATACTCTCTTCAAGTCTAATTTGAAAGAAATTCTTCACTAATATAACCTATTTATTTAGTGTCATGAACTAAAATATTTGTTTTCAAATGTAGAATTTCTGATATTTCTTAACTGGATATTAAGAGAAATAATTACAGTGCATTACAGCTATGACACTCAAAAAAGCAAATAGGAGTTCCCTGGTTGGTAGCCTAGCAGGTTAAGGATCCAGCATTGTGACTGCTGTGGCGAGGGTTCGACTCCTGGCCTGGAAATTCCACATGCTGCAGACAATGGAACAAATGAATTAATACATGTATCATAAACAAAACTGCCACTTGACTGTAGGAATTAAGTTTTTACCTAATGGGCCCTTTCTCACATTTATAAGTAAAGTTTACTGCTTGAAAGTAGTTTCCTATTTAGAGCCCTCCTTTCCACACAGAGGAAAAACAGCCTTTACAAGATTTCAATTTTCAAGTGCTGAGTAATACGGAATTTTTTTAAAGTATTCTTTATTTTAATATTTAAGAATTAGTTGTTTTTGATAATCATCATTTGTTCATCCTACTGTGTATGCTTTCTTTCCTCGTAGTACGTTGGCATAATTAAAAAAAAAAAAAAGCATATTTGTGCCTGAAAAAATCATACTACCATTTACTGTACCTTAAGCAAAAGTGCCACACACTTTAATTAAGATAGCATTTTATATATTACCTTGATTCTAATTAGTGGTTCAAATAAAATATGCTAACAGTTAATAAACAGGGGTCTAAGCCTCCTTCTCCCTCCTGCCAATACTCCAGAAGAGAGTCCCTATTACCAGCACCGCGTCTCTTTCATCAGGACAATGGCAACAAGAAATCTTCAACAAGTGCTGGCCTGACCCTTTTTCTTTTTCTACAGATCCAGCTGAGCATCAAAAACTGCTTGAAATTCAGCAATCACATTTCTCACTGTTCCAGAATGACCTATTTCGCACTAGAATGAACCAGTGAATTCATACATATAAATAACTATCTGCAGACGCTGCTTTTCAAAATATGAACAGGAATAAGCCAAAAAAAAAAAACAAAACTGGGGGGGGAAATTTATTTGAACTGATATTTTTCAACTGTTTGATATGACAATTAGAAACAAAGCAGGTCTACATAACAGCTATTGATGCCACATTTCAAGTTTTAGAAATTGTCAAAAAATAATATTCATGAGAGGGTAGGCTACCCTAAGTTAACTTTTTCTTAAAACATAAATCATATTTTATTGTGTATTTAAGCTATCTTTTTCACAGAACTAAGAAAAAAACTATGTTAACATGTTTCTATAAATTTGCTGCAATATCCTTCATCCACAAGTATTTATTGAATGCTATTGTGTATAAGATCTAATTATACGCTACATCCTGCAGACACAGTGTTCTAAGACCTTCTGATCTCCAGAAAGAGCCTTTCCCATTCTTACAATCTTTCAGTCAGTGGATAAAAAAATTGTACATGCCAGCTCTCTCCACTAGAATAGGGATCATGCTTTATTCATTTCCCTATTCCAAGTGACTAACAGAATCCTATCACAGAATGAACTCTCATTGAATATTTGTCAAATGGATTGATTACTTAGTCCCAGCCCTTGAGAAGTTTACAGAAGTTTAGGCAGTGGTCACAGAGAACCCAGCACAGACTCACATTAGAATTGTGTCCTGAACCTAGGGCCCCATGGCATATCCTGAGCTGACCAAACGATTCTGATTTTTCAGGCTCTGATTAAGTGACCAAGAATCTTAAATAAATTAAATCAAAGGTTAAAGGTTTTTTAAATATTATAACAATACAATTTCAATGGATTCTCAAGCTTCTGCTTCTAGTCCTAATGGGAACCAGATTTACGCTCCTACCGCAGAACATCACTGAGCTGGACAACACATATCAAACACCCGTATTCAGACACTGAACAACAGGCAATGCACGACAGTGATCTCTGAAGGAAGGGAATCGAGCAAGTGAGCTCACTGCTTAGAAAGCCTCCAGATCACTGCATGGGGAAGGAGATCCCCAACAGAGCTCAACAGTCTGGCTTATTAGTTCAAGAGTCAGAATTCAGAGTTCCAGAACACCAAGGTAGCCAGAATCTGCGAGGTAGAGTACCAGAAAGGAGGGGGCTACACAGAAAGAGCAAGTGAGCAAGCTCTGTAGACAAGCACAGGAGCCCAGTCCAGTCTTGGACTGAATACTGATCTGATTCTGCCTAAAAGAAAACTATTGAAGCCAGAGAAAAAAATCATCATTCAGTAGTAAGTGAAACAATGTCTGGAGCTCACAGAGGCCTGGAACTACTTGAGGTTTCTATTAGCCAGGATAGAAATACCTGCTAATCCCCAGGGCATCAACTCAAGGCCTCAAATGGGCAATGCCTCACTAGTGTAGCCATATTAACCCTTGACTAAAGCTGTCTGGATCCACCTAACAAAGTTTAAAAGCAAGCCACAAATGATGAAGCACAGATGCTTGTAACTTTGTTCATCCCAGAACAAAGTCCAGATATATTTAAAGGAATACCAAAAAAAAAAAAAAATTAAATTAAAAAAATCAGTACCCAACAACCTAATATTCACAATGTCTGGCATCCAATCAAAATTGCCAGGCATGAAAAGGAGGAGGAAGACACAGCCCATAACTAGGAAAAAATAAATCAATAAAATAAAAAGAAATGGCATAGATGACAGAATTAGTGAACAAGGATATTTAAAAGCAGGTATTATAAATGTACTGCTACTCAAGAAGGAGAAGGAAAACATGAATATGATCAGAAGAGAACTAGAAGATATCAAAAGACCCAAATTAAACTTCTAGAAATGAAATGGTATGCTGATATGCTTCGAGGTGAAAATATTTTATATTTAACAAATATTACATTTTACTAAATCTTTAACTTCTTTCCCTGACTTCCTCAGACATTTAAAATCTAAAATAGGGACCAAGCCAGGGTATGTAATTAAATTACACTTCACTGGTTCGAAACTTTTTCTTAATCTGTTATTCAAAGTCCTGATCTTTCTAATATTGTTCATTCTCCTCCCCATTTACAGACAGAATGTTATTTCTCTAAAATTACATAGCAAACAGTGATGCAGTTGAAGGCACTTGAGATTTTTGTCAATACTTCACCCTATCTTTTTCATACTTTTGCTCTTATCTAGACTTCTGTCCTCCAGATGTGTCAGCATTGTAGGAAGGGCATGTCATCAGGAGACACCAGTTCCCACCTGGGCTCTGCCTCTGTGAAAGGACCTCAAGGGCATGTGGCCTTTTAAGTCCAATGGGTCAGATGGACATATGCCATGCTACTCCTGCAGTGGGTGAATATGTGTAAACTGAGAGGGGAGCACAGGATAAGAGAGGGAACAATCCCCCTTTCATATATTGCATCCCTCCTAGTCCTGGATATCTAGTTTAAAAACTTTCGGATTATCTCCACTAGTCACCTCCAGTGAAAGATTTACTTACTCATTTATTGACAAGTATTTATTGAGTCTTCCGCTATATGCCAGATATGGGGGTGAGGTACTGGGGACATAACGGTGGATGTCACAGCATGTCTGCAATCTAGAAGGGCATAGATGAATGAAGAACTCTAAAAGGGAAGACGGGGATGGGGAACCACACACCACCTCTCATTAAAGTAGTTGTGACCTAGTGTTTATTAGTATCAAACATGAATCTATGCTGATATACTCTGGTAATCAGAGAAATATTACTGCTTTGCCCTAATCCAGGTCCTCTATATAGGCTAATTTACTGCTACTAATGTCAGAAGTTTACCAAAGAACACTTGTCACTAATAATCACAGTAACTTTAAAATGATTAAAAGTGAACACAGAACAAAGTCAATAACTATTGCAGGTAATATAAGTGTGTTGGGTAAATTCTATTTCCTTAAATTTTGCATTCAATATATCAAATATAGGATGAAATATGAATGGGGGTAGTATCTACGAATCATTCCAATAAAACAAATGAGAAATACTGGCAAATGGAAAGAAAAAAATACTACTGAGATGTCTTTCTCAGGGGCAGGAATACTACCGAAGGACTCTCATGACAGACACAAAGACACTATCAAAAATTGATGTCTCTGACAAATGTCACCTTAGAAGTACACTCCTCACATTAAAATGATCCAATTCTAGGGATGGCTATTTTAAAATCCTCCTTTCTTGAAGGAAAGAAAGACCTGAAAAGTCTGTCCCCAGAATCTCTATACAACAAGTCCTTCTGCCTTGAAATAATCCCTGAACACTACACCTGAAATAGCCGTCCTAGGAATATAGCCGTGTAAGCTATTCTTCAGAAAACTGGTTTTTCGAAAGAAAGAGTACAAGAGAATTAAGGCATAAATAATTAAGAAATACAGGCTTGGACTTCTTCTGTTTTTTAGAACTTTTACAACTAGAAGGTATTTTAATTATGAGTCATTTAAACAATACGAGGTTTGAGTCATTTAAACAACAATCCTATATATGTATTTTTTTCATTTACAGAAATAGACCTATGGCAAGATCTATTTGGATTACACAGCAGTGCTATCTATGAAGGTCATAAAGCTAATATTGGTTACCATTATCTGTAATAAATAAACAGAAAACACTCTCCAGGAGTTTACACACTGTTCAATGAATATAACACGTACAGATATTACATACGCCGATTCCTAAAACTTCACAATTGTTTATGGATTTACTGTGCATACTGAAAATGTGTTTACTCCTAAAGTACTTTGGATTTGTTAGAATCTTAGTGAACACATTTCATTCAATTCCCTCTAAGTTGTTGTCTCTGGCTTCTAAATAATTATAAATTCAGTATGACATTAAGCATAAATCATCATTTATTTTAATTGAGCGTTATCATTATTGAAAGACAATTAGGTACACATCACTAAATGTCTGATTGAAACAAATTAGGCAAGAAAATAATTTTATAGCCAATAATAAGAAATAAAGTTGTTGTATGTTCAGTTGCCCCACATTCTTTGTTTGCGATGGTGTAGGACATTACATGACTTTTATATTCTTAACTGTGGCCATTTGTTTTTGAAACTATGTATATCAAAAAGACATTCAAATGGGCAAAATTTACCCTGATACTGAATGAAGCACACAAATGCTTGGCACATTGCAAAATGTTTCAAGCTTGGTTGGCTTTTCAATGCCTGAAAAGGGAATTAGAGATAAGCCACTGAATGCTAATCACACTGTTGCATCTACTCAACACATTTAAATGCGTAGGGTGAACGTATTTATCATTGGCTTGTGATGCTACATCATTTTTAAATATTGCTCTCCAGCTGCTGGATAGAATTTCATGTCCTCAGTCCAGAAAACCAAGGTAAATGACAAATACGTTGCATATTTCTTTTCTTACCTGGAATATTCACAGAGTGCCTCTAATACTAGAAATGTAGTCTAAAAAAACACAGCCATTTCAATATGATGTACACTTTTTTAAGTGTATACAAGAGTACAATCCCCAAGCAATTTTTTAAATGAATGCATCAACCACATGAAAATTGGGCAAATTCAAGACATGTTAGAAAAAAACTGAGAAATACATGTCCAGGTGCAGTAACCTTCTAGAACAGGAAAGTGTTCAAGTTATATAAACAAAAATGTTTGTTGTTCCAAGTTCCCATGGTAAAATCAGTAAGTTCTTTCTAGGGGGAAAAAAAACAAAAACAAAAACAAAAACAAAAACAAAAAAAAACAGAAGAAGCATGTTCTTTATTTCAAAACCTAAGTCAGTTTTTAAAATACGAGAATTTACTGTGTATGTAGGCTGAAAATATATTTACATTAAACTTTTTTCTTTAAAATGCATATATTATCTTATACAAAAGTCCTTAATTTCTAGAATCAGCCTCATTTTTTTTTTTTTCCTTTTTAGGGCTGCACTTGCAGAAGTTCCTGGGCTAGGGGTTGAACAGTAGCTATAGCTGCAGGCCTACACCACAGCCAGAGCAAAGCCAGATCCTTAGCCCACTGAGTGAGGCCAGGGTTTGAACCGACATCTTCATGGATACTAGTTGGGTTCTTAACCCACTGAGCCGTAATGGAAACTCAGAACTGGCCTCATTCTTAGAACTCATTTCTATATGCGGTGGGAATGACTGGGGCAAACTGGAAAGCACAGCCCATCCAGACGTAGTGGCCAATATTCAACTCAGGTTGCAGAGGGAGAAGTGGGAATGCAGATGGATTTCCACATCTTCCAATTTTTAGGAAAAAAAGAACAGAAAATCTCCCAACTTAAACATTTTTGCAACTAACTCAAAGTTGAGCAACTGCTTCTCTGAGTAGTCCTACAAAATGACCCGCATATATAGACTGTGTCAATAATGAGTGAGTGAGCCAGATGGAAAGGAGTAATCAGAACTATGGGAGAGAGAGAAGGCCCCAGGACAGCATCTCATTTGGCCCCCGGTTTTCAGACAGGTAAGACAGTCTCTAGTTTAAAAGCTGAGGCAGTCAAATCTCAAAAAGATTAAAACGAACTTGTTCAGAGTCACACTGAAATTAAATAACATAACACAGGTTGATCACCTTCCACAACTGCTTTTTGTTTGTTTTGAAGCTAAACAACCATTGGCTTAGAAATTTTACTGAATAAGGACTGGCTTGAAAAAAGACAAAAAAAAAAAACCTAAAAAAAAAACCCAAAAATCAGAGGTTTTGAAATGAGGAAGGCAATGAAGAAAACCTCCTTCAAAAGAATGTAGTAAACCAGAAAGAGCACAGAAGGTAAAGAGAGAAGTCCTGAAGTCACAGAGGCACTCCGTAAAGACCTGGGCCTGACATCAGCGACATGACTCCAGAAGGGAGGTCTAGGAGAAAGACAAGGAATTGAGTGCAGAACCAAGTCAGGTAATGAGAGATTAACAATAACCCACAAAGGGGTAAAGAATAACATCAATCCAAACTGGACAATTAAAAATAGAAAAAAAAAAGGAAAGAAATGGAGGGAGGGAGGAAGGAAAGAAGGAAGGAAGGAAGGAAGAAAGGGAGAAAGAAAGAGACAGAGAGAGAAGGAGGGAGGAAGAAAGAAATAAGGAAGCAAGGAAGGAAGGAAGGAAAGAAGGAAGGAAGGAAAGAAAGAGAGAAAGAAAGAAGAAAGAATGGGATGAAAAATGCGGGACACATTTTTCAAGAAAAAGTCATGGGCACAAAAAAATCTCCTCACTAAAAAGCAGCTGAGACAGATCCCCATGGGGAAGAACACCCAGGTTTTCAATTCCCCTTGCAGTCGTCAGCCCTGAGTTCTCAGCTTCAACCAGGCTGGGATGAAGGTTCTCTGTACTTGGTCTAGTGAGAGACCCTGCAACCTTTAAGAGGGAAGGGATGCATATGAAAACAATGAAGTAAGGAGTTCCTGTCGTGGCTCAGTGGTTAAGGAACCCGACTAGCATCCATTAGGACATGGGTTCGATCCCTGGCCTTGCTTAATGGATTAAGGATCCAGCGTTGCCGTGAGCTGTGTTGTAGGTCGCAGACACGGCTAAGATCGCAAGTTACTGTACCTGTGGCTGTGGTGTAGGCCAGTGGCTATAGCTCCGACTGGACCCCTAGCTTGAGAAGCTCCATATGCCATGGGTGCGGCCCTAAAAAGACAAAAATAATAATAATAATAATGAAGTGGATCAAGATGATAGTTCATATACTTTTGCTAGGGCTAGGAATGTTTTGCCTGCTATTTACGGTATTTGAAACATTTCAGAGAATCTGACACATTACGAAATTTTAGGCTTGTAATTTTTATTGAAAATATTTAAAAGAAGTTGGCCAATAGTAAGCTTGAGATTTGAATTTGAAATATTTAAGGATAATTTTATTGACTAAGTTTACCCTGAGTGTTTAAAACCAACTGACCATACATACATTAGGTTATTTAGGTTTTCAATTTGTAAGTGGCATTTAAGTGCTTAAGAAGATTTCTGTCAGGTTACCTTGCTAAAGGTTTAAAGTGCTTAGGAAAATTAAGCATCTTTTTGAATGGGGGTTATCATGTGAAATGTCTAAAGGGATTTAATCAAGTTTGAAAATGGTGTGAAACATTTAGGAGAATTTAGTCTGTCAAATTTATAAGCTAATTGATTATTAATCAAGGAAAAATTAAAGTAAGTGTTTAAATATAACTTGAAATTACTTGCTTTAAAAAAGACAAGATTTGTAAACTGGGCTTAACGGCTTATAAAAACGCAGCTTTAAGATTATAAACTTTTAAAAGATGAGTATTAATTAAAGACACATGGAAATCTGAGTATTCCTTTGAAATATAAATGACCCATAAAGATTAAAAGCCCAGTGTCAATGGAGATGACATTAACTTTCCAATCAAGAAATTTTTTGTAATACCTTGAGATATTAATATTATCCTATAAAGAAAAAACATCTATAGTTGAAAAAAAGAAAAGCTCAGGAAGGAGCCATTAACTACATACCTCTCTTGAAACTTTATAGTGAGTGCACATTATTAAAGGTTTTGAGACATTTCCCTGCATAAAGAAATGTTTTGTTTGGGTTTTTTTTTTTTAATACATGAGTTTATTTAATGCTTATTAACGAATGCAGAATTGGAGAAGGTGCTCCATGGAACACATTTTGGGAAACCCAACATTAGATAGTTGTGGAAAACTCCCTCAAGGATTCTTTGACAGCAGAAGAAATGAAAAGGCAGTTATAGGATCCATTTCCATTATTTGGTAACATCACACTACAGCTGGCAAGATGGCTGTCTTAATGAAATGGAATAGTTTTGTCTCAGGAGAGGTTCATGTATTCTCAGAGTTCAAAACGACTGTTTACGCTTTGCTGAGTATTACACTTGAGCCTCTTCTTTTCTTTAATCCCCATCCATATACACGATTTTTCACTATGATCTATATTTGAACGGCTCCAAAAATCTCTATCTCCAGTCCTGATTTCCATCTTGAGATTCAGATCAAACTTTTAAGTATCTAAGGAACATCTCTGCTTGGGTGACCATGTTAAATTCAAATTCAACATGTCCAAAACTGAGTTCATTCCCTTCCACCCCAAATTTGTTCATATTCCATTTTTCCACAATTTAGTAACAGCATCCCACCCACCCAGATGCCCAAGCCAAAAACTGAATTCTAGAGTCCCCCATGTCCCTCATGACGCCTGTATATCACTGAGACCTGTATGACTCTCAGGTTTATCCTTTCCTTTCCATTCTGCTTTTTACTAATGATGTTCATGATGTCATGATTTTCCCCCCTGGACCACTACAATAGTCTTCTATCTGCCTGCCCTGCTTCTGACCTCCCTCTGATCCTTTGTATGCGACTGTTTTGTTTTGTTTTCTTTTGTTTTTCAGTATCAACCATTCAAATGCCTTCCCATCATCTGTATATAATAAATTCCTATATATATATATCAAATTCCTGGGCTATCCATGGTCCCTTATGTTCTGCCTCCTGTTTACCTCTTTAAACCACTTTCTCACTATGGCCTTCACACTTACCCTGTGTTTTAGACACTTTCAGCTTCCTGCACTTCCTAGTATAGGCCAGGACCCTTCAAATCCCTCTGTCTTTTGTGGTTTTCTCATCTGCAAAGACTTTGCTATTCTTTCAAAAAACTCCTCACATCCATTTAGATTCAAATGAAATGTCACCTCCTCCTGGGAGCCTCCCCTGTCTTTGGTATACTTCTCTTTCTGTGCCTAATCACTACATTTTATTCATATATACAAAAAGCACTCATTTCAAATTCCTGCAATTCTTTGCTTTCTATAGCCACCTTGGCCATTAAGACTGAGGTGACATGCATTATTTATTAGGTGTTTTTTTTTTAATTTTAAATATCTAGTAATATACCTAAATCGAGTCAATACTTCTTAAAATAAGGTTTTAAAATTCTAAGTTTGTAATTTGACCATTTGCTTCCTTGCCTTATTCTAAATCTCCTAGAAACTCCAGAAATGCCCATCTCACATCCTTGTCTATTCCCAGAAATACCCATCTCACACCCTTGTCTATTTCTAACTGTAAACCATAAATACCTCCTTCTATCTTCCACGACTAAAGCACAAAATACACAGATATTTCAAAATATCTTACTTTTAACATAGGTCTCTCTTGATCACAAATCCATATTCCTGGAGGATGTGAGGATCTGAAGGGCTTGGGCTGATTCTGCTGACAGTATCTGACACCTCAGTGTCTCTTCCACTAAGGGGAAAATTGACTCCATTCAAAAAATATTTACGAGCAACCACTAAAGTAAAAGTCACTCTGCTAGGAGAGATGTAGCCCCACTAGGAAAATTCCAGTTTTCCCCTAGCTGGCAAAAACTACTCATGACAGGCAGCCTTCCATCCATTTGGACCCTACTTAAACACTCTAGGATTTATAGCACAATTTACTATCCACAAGAGATCTTTCCTAGCCACGTTCTGTGATTTGTTCTTTGTGGTTAAATACAACTTAGACATTAGGTTAGAACTCAGGATATAAGGTTTTATTCATTGTTTCTTTCTACTTGTTTCTCAGCTTCATGGCTCCAGGTTCTTCCTTGCCTAAGGAACAGGAACACCGCTTCCTGTTTTATTTCTGTTGTTGCCAACACAACCTAGTGCAGTGCTCTGCATACATTACAAACTCAAAACACACACAGTTTCTAAAAGGCAATATTCCAAGATTATGATTTTCTCGATTCATGTATTAATATCTTTCATCTCACAAGTCACTGAGTTAACACACTTTTTGTAACCAAGTTACTAGAAAGTCAGGCTTGGATAAAAGCAAAAGAGGATGTCAGTACCTTATTAAAAATATAAATAAATGTGAGAGAATGTGCCATTTCAATAGCCTCTTATCACTCTTGTTAAGTGCCCCAGGTGAGGACTGCACAGGGTCAGATGGGAAGCTCCCACCTGACCCTGGCGTGGATAATCATGTCCCGAGGTTGTGCAACGGGAATGCCACTAGTCCCAGATCAACAAGCTCATTCTATTCATAGCCTGGAATAAATTAGGCACTTCAGGGAGTAGAAACTGCTATTCTCCTCAGGAGGAACCAGGGCTGTATGAGCAGGTCAAAGTACCTGCCTTGGGCATGTCAGGTGCCCAGCCAGCTGTGAAGTTCTTCCCAGCCTTGCTCAGTTGGAAGCAGCATAATAGGGCCCATTGTTAACACTGAGAAAATCAGGAGCCTCAACTTGAGAAAGACTGCATTTCCCATATCTCCAAAACTCAATGAAGAAAGCTCTGGAATGTAGACCTTTAGGATTAATGAAATGGCAGCATTCATATCTTTGTTAGAAAATTAAATGGGTGCACCTAATATTCTAATGAGAGATGGCTGTACAGTACCTTGTTACATCAATTACATACTTTGCAGAAGTTTCTGTGTAATGAGAATACAAACCAGCTTGCTGTATTCATTTCAGGTTTATTTAGTCTCCTACTTTTAATAATAACAAAAATCCTTGATCATTTCTCTTTGTTTTGAAATAATTCCAGAGAACAAGATTTAATAAAAATTTACCCGTGACTGGATTTCCATGGTCTAGAACTTGATGAAATTCAGAAGGTGTTCCCAAATAGTGGTTTCTGCCACCCAGTGGCTCTGGGCACTGCTCAGTCAAGCTCTGACATTAGACTTGCTTGGTACTGTGCATTCACCACTGAGTTGCTGTAGGGTTCACATCTGTTACATTGGTGCTATTAGCGTTGACTTTACAATTAACATTATCTACCCCTCGTCCCATTCCAAAAGCTAGGTGCTAAGTGAAGGGAACTTTACTTGAGAGCTGCACCTAACTTCATTATGAGTAATATAAATCCCCTGCAGAAAAGGATGAGGGCAGAAAATTTCCCTTTCCAGCTCCTTAGCCTTTTTGGAACAAAGGGATCAGTCTATAGGCTAAATAAAGCTAGTTTAAATCAGGTAGCAAATCACAACTTATTATCCAAGTTTGATGAAAAAGGTGGCTTATATGAAGATGAAAGTTCTATGAAAAATTCCACTGTGTTTCATCTCACCTTCCTAAGAAATGGTATTTCAGATTTAAGTACATCTATAAAAACACAGGTATTTCATGGAAGAGGAAAAAAAAGTCAAAAGAAGGTAAAACTGCCATGACACAGGTAAAAGAAGAACTCCATGTACTTAAAGGTATATGTGCATGTTATTAACAATTACAACCATTAAGTTCCTATATCATGGAGAGAAAAAACTTACTAGTTTATTGTCTGATTCAAAACTGTCACTAAAGGGTGGTGAAATATTATTCTCTGAATTATAAGTCAAATTTTGAAAGTATGTTAGGCCTTCAGAATAAAAACACCAACAATAACAATAGCAAACTCTTATTAGGTATTAAGTAGGTACCCTCTATAACATTTATAGATAATTTTATATAATTTGTATAACTTCCATATAATACCAACTAATATATATACCAACTAATATATATACCAACTAATACCAACTAATATATATATACATATATAAAATACCAACTAATAAATACCAACTAATATATCTATATACATATATATATACAGATATGCATATATACACACATATAAATTATATACACACACATATATTATACATACACATATAAATATATACATATATATTATATATATACTATATTATATATACACACATATATAATATATATACACATATATATATATTTGATCCTCACAAAAATCCTATGAGGTAGATAGGTCATTTCCATTTCAAACATGAGTAAACTGAGGCACACAGAGGTTATATACCTTGCTAATAAGTCAAATAACTAATAAGCAACAAAGCCAGTTTTCAAATTCAGATAGTCTGGCTCCTGAGTTCATGTTCTTAATCACTATGCTATATTTGATAGAAAAATGGATTTTAATTTTTTGTGAAAGCATCATAAATTAGGTCCATTGTTAGGAAAGGCAAAGGTAAGCACTTGCAGTGTTTTCTAATAAATCCATTTATGAATTTCCCTTAAAATGTGCACCTAATTTTTACTACCATAAGTGGGAGGTGCCTACATCCAGGAGGAAAGAAACAAATAACCTCTAGGGAGGAATATCTAAAATCAGAAAATCAACATTCAAGGATTTAAAACTACCTGCCCATTTGTATTCAAATAAAAGAAGACCTCTGAGTACCATACAGTCAAAGTCGGTGAAGCAAGCGCAAATGACTCTCCATAGTGTTGAGTGCATTATCTGTCAGCAAAAGGCTTTATAGAAAACACCCATGAGGAGCTGCCCAGAGAGCTCTGCTCCAGCTGCTTCCCAGGGCATGCTCTCATTCCCCCAGGCTTTCAGAAAAGCACGTGCAAGGAAACAGCTAGCTCCCATGGTCACCCCTGGTTATTGGCGGGGCTATCGCATTCATTACCCTACCATTCAGTTCATTAGAACACCTGCTTCTAATACTGCCAACACATGACCCTAATCTAGGCTGCGGAATTTGAATATTATTTCTCATCTTCTAGTTGATTTTTACTCTCTATTCTTTTGCTGCATATAAGATTTCCTACTTCCTCATGCTGCATCTTTTAGGAAAGAGGGGGGCTCCTTGCTGTGTGTATGTGCTTGCTGAGTTTTATACCTTTTTCTTTTTTTAACTGCCACCACACAGTTTTGGCAAAAGCTTCCACAGGAAAGTCAAGATTCTGTAGGAATTACTCAAATATCTCTATTTTTAATACAGCTTTCTCCTGGGAGAAGTGCATTAGCCTGTTAATTTCTCTCAACCTCATCTTTTTTTTCCCCCCCAGCAAAGATCCAAAAAATAACATCAAGCACTCTGAAAATAATTGAAGGAGGCTACCTAAAGATCAGCAATCATGTGTGTATGCCAATTCCTAAAGAGGAATCTTAAAATAAACATCACTGAGGGACTGAACATATGCAGCTACTATGTTTACATTTCCATTGATCACTTTAATGTAAACAAATTACATTTTGCTGTTTTTGTAGTACTGAATTTTTAGTAAAGACGTATCACCGAGTCTTATCCTTGGAGCTTACTTTCCAGAATGAAAGAAAAAAAACCCGGCAGTCTAAGTGAAAGCAAACACTAGTTTCATTCTATTTCAGCACACCTCAAACTGTCGTTTCATTGTCACCTTTCGTTAGCTGAGGCTCTTATTCCTGTGTCTCTTCTACATACCAACAAGGAAAAAATAAATCACTGCAAAACACAGGATTTCCTAGACCCTGCTATTGGGTCAAGAGGACACAAAACCAAGAACCTACACTTGGAAATAGTCCAAATCATTATCTTCACATACAAAACAATATCACATTATTCTTAGAAGACACTCACAAAATGAACTGAAATTCCTGTGTACCCTGGGCTGTGAGTTCTTCTCTTGAATTTCAAAGACAGTCTTTTCTGAAACTGTATTAAAGCATGCACTGAGTTTGAGTTGATGACTGTCAATTTATTTGAGGTAAAGAATCACTTCACGCTCCTGATGCTGACATTACTAAACTGACTAGACAAAGGAAGATAAACACTGGATTTGCTTACGCTTACTTTAGTCTACGGTTTAAAAGTTTTGCCCAGCTTCACCAAATAAGACCTATAAAGTCATCCTATACACTGCAAATTTCAGATCATCTAGAGGTTAAGCTAAGCTGATAGGAGAAAGGTATTTATATTCTTGAAATAAATACATATTAATCACAGTAATTTCCAAAGTTATGAGATATCTCTGAAAAGACTTTAAGTGATGCAGGAAAACGTAATTTTGGTCCCATTCCTGCTACTTTCTAGGTCTTTGACCTTGGCATATTTCTTAATTCTGCTAGGCCTGAGTTTCTTCATATGTAAAATAAGAAGACTGGCCCAGACAAACTCTATGGTGCTTTAAAATTTTAAACTCAAAACTTAAGCAAATTTATCTGACTTTTAAAGAACAAACAAAATTACCGGTACTTAAGCCCTGGAATGACTAAATTGGCCTATTACAACAATATGCAGTGGTAGTGAAAACATTTCACTTTGGCTCAAAATGCGATTCTACTTTAATAAGAGTGCTACCCAGCTAGTAAGCAAATACCTGTACATTGAAAATATTTTTACAGCAAGCATAAACAGTTTGACAGTAATTTGTATCATTCTCACGGGAAAATAACTTCTCCAATCTCATCTTTCTAGTCTATGTAGCAGTGCCAATTTATAGGCATATAAAATTCGAAATCTCTTCTGTGCATCAATTATAACTTACGCAGCTCCCTGAGCAGCATTTAAAAAGCAAAGAAGTGCAAACAATATTCTGCTTGCTGACATAGTAAAAAATTTAGCTAACATAGCTTTGGAACTTCACAATTTAACTGCAATCAAATATCCCCTTTTTGAGAAAGAAAAATGACTAGGGCAAAATACAAAACTCTACCTCTGAAATTATCTAACTAATTACCCAAAGAAAAGAGATGTAGGTTGGAAACCTGACCAATAATATTTTCCTTGCTATCAAATACTAGAAGCAATAAAATCCTACCATTTTATTTTTTAAAAGGAATGTATTTAAATTTATAGACATACATATCTAAGTGATACACCAAGGGAAAATGTAATGCAACATAAAGAGAGTAAATATCAAAGCCTTTTCTATTTGTACTATGCAGAAAAATAACAAGATTAATGTACATAAAAATAAACTTAAAGAACTTAAAAGTTCTGCATGAGTTCTAGAAAAATCAAAAGTAGGTCAGGGTCAAAACTGAAGAAAATGAGAAAGACTTAACATCAATTAGAATTTAGGTTAGACAGAAATGAGAACTTCCTGAATGAAAGACTTTGGATTTATACCTATGCCTACGAGTAAATATAAGAGTCTTTGGGAGGGGAGTCGGTAATGGCATTTTATGATATCTTTTTAAAACGGCAGGTTTAAAAATCACAGTTTTGATCAACAGTGATAGCTTTGGTTGGCTGTGTCAATGGATATTTTGGCTGACATTTGCATATAATTTTCACTGTGTTACCAGAACTATGTTACAGTTTGTGTGTGGGAGGGAGGGGATCCTTTCTAAGCTGGATGAGTTTGTGGTATGATCATTCAAATAATATCCAAACTCCAAAAGGAGCTAGAAAAGCTTTCCTTAGTCTATATATGTTCTTCCATTTTCCTGAGACATGTAACCAAGTGAAACACAAAACCTGTATATCCTCACAACCCAAAGAGCCCAAAAGAGTCAACACAAATGCTGAAAGCCCACGAGCCTAAAAATCCTATTTTGCAACTCCTTAATTTTAGGTTGCCCTGATGGAGTGAAGCTTTGGGAAATTTTCTCTAGAGCAATCACGAGAGATGCAGAGGTAAGTAGTTTCTGGGTCAGCTGTAGACCAAAGATAGTACTCGAGTACCCTGCTAATAGGACATGGCTTAACTAAAACAGCATAATTTAGCCTCTAATTTGATCAGTTTAAAAATCAGATAGAAAAAAAAAATTGGGCCCTAGGCTAGAATGTGGCATAGGAGATATCAGCCCAAGGGCACATTTTCTTAGAAACTATTTTAGAGGTTTTGTAGTAAAATTAGATTAGGTTCACTCACTTCTCTCTCTTTTCATTTAAGATTCAGTTTCTTTTGTTAAACCACTAAGCATTTTTTTAAATTTTGTCTGCTCAAGTAATAGACCTGAAAATTCCATCCAATTCAAATCAGACTACTTTTACTTCAGATTAAAAATGATTTTATTAACATTCTAGACAGCTAAAAGCCTAGGAGAAACTGCCAGTTTATATTTTTACCAAAGTCATAGTTTTATTTCATACATATGTGAATGTATCATTATTTCTTAGAGCAAAGATATAGCATGGGTCAACTGAGGGCCTGTTTTCTAAAAGAAGGGTCAGATGAAAAAGCTTACTGTCTTTAAAGCTATCAAGGCACAATATTTTAGATAACCAGGGTTACTCTGTTCCATTGCTCACTGGAAGACATGTTCAGGGCAGAAAATCTCAGTGGTCACTGAAGAGGAGATTGTAACATCACACAAATTCCATTCAAAGTCACCAGAAGTCTGTTTTTGTCCTGTCTTGGCATCTCTGTATTACTCTGTTTGTTGTTGTTTGACTTGTACCAAGAGGAATAAGGAGAAAGAAATAAATATAAAATTAAGAAGTCATTTTTGGCTAAGAAATAATTATAAATTTGGAAGATTCAGACATGTATGTCTTTGTAGAAGCAGCTTTCAAACTGGCTGTCATCTTGGAGCTCACTTCGTGGCTCAGTGGTTAACGAATCTGACTAAGAACCATGAGGTTGCGGGTTCGATCCCTGACCGTGCTCAGTGGGTTAAGGATCCGGCATTGCCGTGAGCTGTGGTTGCAGACGTGGCTCGGATCCCACGTTGCAGTGGCTGTGGCGAAGGCCAGCAGCTACAGCTCCTGTTAGAACCCTAGCCTGGGAACCTCTATATGCTGCGGGTACGGCTCTAGATAAGGCAAAAAGACAAAAACAAACAAACAAACAAACAAACAAAACAAAACTGTCTGTCATCTTGACTACAGCACAAAGTGAGGCCATGGTGAGTCTTCAGTGATAAATTCTGATGCAAAACGACAATGATGACTCATACCAAACCGCTGTCATTGTCCTTTCCAAGACGTAATACGAAGGAAAATTGTGTAACAAAGCTGTGCAGGCACAAGGAGGTTGTGCAGTTTGATTCCCTTTTTGAAACTGCCATCAATGCTCACCCTACCCATGTAAATAAAACGTAGAGTCAGCATAACTGATAGAACTTTGGTTATTGACACAGAACACTTGTTTCCTTGGAGAAAGGGAGGTGCTTCGCGAAGATGATGAGGACAGATGTGCTAAGAAACATAAGCCACTAGGAAGAAGAAATTCTGTGGCAGGTCATTGTTTCTCACACACACACACACACACACACACACACACACAACAACAACAACAACAACTTTAACAGATTTTAAAAATTCTGTTTCAAAAAACTATGTGTAGTATAATACAAACTAGACAGAGATCACAGTTTTTAGTATTTTTAAAAATTCCCTTTCTTAGTGCCAACTATGTTTAATGAAATCAACCTAACAAAAAACGAGCATGGATTAAAAACTGATTTTTAAATATGCTATATAGAAAATCATGTAAATATTGAAAACTTTAAATAATAAGCCCACCTGACATTTTAAAATCAGAATTGCAAGTTTTCATGAAACAATATTTTTTCTGCTTTCTCTACTTATTTCTCTGCTTTCTCTCCATTAACCAGAAAATCTAATCATCATCCAGTCATAATTTTTTGCTTTCACTGGATTTTTGTCTGTTGTGGGAAGGAGGGGCAACGTTTCATGCTTTTCTGGTGTTGTTTCCTTTAAAAGTAAAGGTCAGTTGTGCTGCAGAGGGTTCTTTAGTCAACTAGCCTGGGTCAGCTTCCATGCTAAAAATACTATTACAATTAGAAAGAAGGCCGTGAAATAGATGAAAGTGAAAGGGTTAATACACCAATAATAATTTATTATTAAAATGCTCTGTGATACAAAGAAACTCTCTGATAAAAACAACAATCAAAAAAGCTTCCTTTTACCACAACACTTCCAATGGCTTGTCATGATAGCCGATTAAAATAACAAAATCAACAAGAGTCAACAATGCACAGTGGAAAATTATATGAAGATCCATAGCACAATTTTTTTCAAGCACTTTAAAATTTTAATGAGATATAGATCGTGCAACACTAGCTAAAGAAAGTAACTGGGATACACCGGGGACTACAGCTTCCAATGTATATTTCTGCAGAGAATGCCAACGGTAAGGAAAATAACCTTTTCAATATTATATATGACTTCAGCAGAAACATCTGGATATTTAAATATTTGCAATATAAAAACAAGCTCAACCAAGTTCAATTATTACATTTATGTTCATAGTATTGTAGGAATTCATTTCCCCATCTAGCTATTTAAATGAAATTTTCTGGTTGATGTGATTTTTAAGTAGATGTGATACCAATTGCTACTGAGAATTGCAGTCTCAGAGAACTGCATCAAACAGATTGACTTAAAAATGCACTCAAGTCTTGATTATTGTTAGCAGAAAATCTGAACTTAAGTATTTTCTTTCAACTGTAAGCAATCAATCTACCTATACTGCATCCTAACGGAGCACATGAGTTAAGAAAGAGAACACTGCAAGAAAGGGTCTTTCAGCACGGTCTTTTCCTGAAGTAGGATTTTACCAATTTGTTCTGTGGTTGTATAGGCTGTCAGGTATTATGAAATCCATGCAATGTATTCACCAGTTGTCAGTCACAGGATGACAGTATTGTAAATTAAGGGGATGCATCTTCAAGAAGAGTTGCATACACATATTTCTAAGGAATCTATTTGCAGTCTGATTTATGCTCTTAAAATAGACAACCTACTACTCTCTGTTGAAAAGCCTCACAGGTATGAAATTGTCTAACTGAATATCATTTTCCTTTATAATCAAAGTAGGCTCCCATTTAGCTTCAATCACTTTGCAGTTTTAACCTTAATATTTTCTATACAGTGAAAAGGAGTCAAAAGACTTCATGAACAGTTTTGAATAGCATTACTTATTTAAATATGTCTCTACTGAGATGAAAATTACTGAATAAAAATATGTCACAGGAGTTGCATAACTCCTGAGAATATATTAATAGCATTCCTTAAAGCAGTAATTCATTACCATGATAGATTGCTAAAATTCATTCTAAAACCTAGCTAGAACAAAGATTTTTCAAAATAAAAATCTGGTACTCTAAAATCTTTAAAATTTAAAATAATATTAAATTATCATTTTTGGATATGTTTTTTAAGAGACTGTTGCATAGCCTTTTATCTAAATAAAAAATGTCTTTTAGTCACATTTGCTTAATAATCTAATAAAAATGATCAGGCCATGTGAGAATTGATAAACGTTCTGATAAATCTATCTAAACCATTCTATTTTTCATCAATTTTAACTGAAATAATAATATTTTAACAGGAGAAAAATTGTTTTAAAGGAAGGATATTTGTATATAAACTATTTTTATTTTTCACATTCCCTTCCAGACTTTGACTTACTTACATCATTATATAATCATGAATATATAATAAATGTAATTAACTTTTAATATATAATTTTTAGTATAGGTAAAAAAAGAAATATTAAAAGGGTTTTGTGAAGTCAAACTGAGATTTGGAATAGGAAAGAAATGAAATTGCCATTCTAATGCAAGAATCACAAATCTTTAAAGTTAGCAGAACATCACATACCTTAGTAATCAAGAAGCTGTAGGTGGGAGTCGAAAAGAAAAAATATATTCATAAATATTTGGATATAGTTACATAATTTTGCAAGATGCTCTTTAAGCTACAGTGAGATGATTGTATGTCAATGTCATTATTAGGCCTATGGATGGGAAGTCAAGGGCTTATACTATATGTGAATTCGATTTATATGGATAAAGGAAAGAAAAAATGTTTTCTGTTCAGGATTTTATTCTAAGAGGTTATATGTAAAAACCTAGAACAAATTCATTTGTAAAGACTGCCCTTCTGAACGCTGAAAATTTCTCAATTATTTTCTATTGTTACCTTAAGAGGCCCATTTATCAACTTCCAGGGTGTAAAGTGTTAAAGTCTGCTTTAATATCCCATTGTATTTTTCTTTTTTTGTCTTTTTAAGTCTGCACTAGTGGCATATGGAGGTTACCAGGCTAGGGGTCCAACTGGCGCTGTGGCCAAAGGCCTAGGCCAGAACCACAGCAAGGTGGGATCCGAGCCACGTTATGACCTACACCATAGCTCACGGCAACGCAGGATCCTTAACCCACTGAGCAAGGCAGGGATCAAACCCACGTTCTCATGGATGCTAGTTGGGTTCGTTAAATGCAGAGCCATGACGGGAACTCCCCATTGCATTTTTTTTTGTAAACTTTATATAGTCTGTCAATTGTGTTCCAACTACATAAGATTTATAACACTCAAAGACGGCCACAACCACGTTAGCCAGGTGTCTGAGAGTAGGATGACTCTTACACATTCAATTAATAGCCCCATATTGTTGTGACCTAACCTTTAAAGTTACAATCCTCATTTATAACATATAATTCTCACTTAGACTTTGTTTCCAATAAATGAAGGTAGATTTAAGTAATCATTTTCTTCAGATTTTTCAAGTCTTTCCAAACCTTCAAATTTTAGCAAAATAGCAAAACTCAAGAGACATACTATCCACATAAACTCTGTGCAGTTCTTGACTCTGCTACTGACATAAATAACGTATTTCAAACAGGAATAGGAATGATCTGGTAGGTTTAGATCTACTCCTGTTTTATGTCTATTCTGACACAAACTTCTTGGTTCAAGTTATTTCTGATTCCAGTAAATTATTACTTCCTGCTTACATTAAAAGATTCCTTGAGCAGCTAAAGAATCTTAAATAATACATGTGTTTCCTTGACTATTTGCCATTGGATGTTCTGAATCCTATTACAAGTAAATCCATGACTGGTAATAATATTTTGCTTTAAGTGTGATTTGGGAAAGATTTGTAAGCATCCCAAAAATTTAGGTATCAAAATCACAAATGAAGAGACCCCCTCAGAGTTCTCATTAATAGGGTGACTATAAATGATTTAAAATTGTGGAGAGGCAGATGCTGCTATGGAAAGACAACTTACACAAGCATTATTGGTTTTAATAATGAGAATCCACACCTTTGAAGGAAAATCCTAATAAAACATTCCATTAGGAAAAAAAAGTGGGGGGGGAGAAGATATCCTCCTTACGAGCTAATCACCACTGTGAATTCCCTTATATTCTCAGAGCAGCAAGAGACCACATTTTCATCAAAATATAAATCCTCACTACAGAGGGAATTTAGAACACTGACTGGTTAGTAAAAAAGAAGTAATATTACACTATTTGTTATAATTATGAATGCTAACTATTATATAGCCATCATAATTATGGTTCCATTATAACCTCTAATTTTCTCTTATAATATCCAAGTTATCTCAATAAATGTCAAGGCTGAATTTTAGGAATTTTTTCATGAAATCATTTTAGGTCTTTGGAATAACTGGCACACACATTTACACATATAATCATACTCAAACTAGTATTCTACTAGAAGTATAACCATGTGTTTTTCCAAAGAGAATTATTTTATATTAACTTTGACTGAAGGAAGTCCCTTTTAAGAAATGCAAAAGTGTAAATAATTTACACAGAGCTCTGAAAATTCAAATTGATCTCATATACAGTTAATAATAACCAACAGACTGAAATCTGTGTACTGTTCTTAATGTTAAATATGAAAGAATGAAAAATCCTAGTTAATACACAACTGATTATTCTTTATTAATGGATATTAGCCAGAGTGAACACATATTATTTGTGTGTTCTTTTAAATGAATAAACTTATATGTTGTATTCATAACAGATATTCAAAAGTTATACAAATAATGTTTTCTCTTTAAGAATTACTTTAGAGGGACTTCATTTTCTAATTAATTCAATTGGCAAATTTAAAAAGTTTACACTTCTGTAGCCTTTCATTCAAGCAAACAGTGATCCATAAAATATCTTTACCTTCATTATTACTTCCCTTTAACAAAATTTTAATTAACTATTTAGCAATGATAGTCTTACTGTATAAAAAGTAATCCGATTTCCTAGGGCAGTCTGCAAGAACATCATCAAAAACCATTTAAGTTTACTTTGCTGGACCTCACCCACACCCCATAATTCCAAATATGCATAGAACGTCTCCCATTGGAGGCCCTGTTTAGATTACCTCAAACTCAGCATATAAACATGGAACCAAAAGAAAGAACTATTGCATGTATAAAGATGTTGCCTACAGGATTATTAGCAGTGGGGAAAATTAGAAATAATTTTAATAAATTTTCCCTTCAAAGAGGAAAATATAAGTGATTAAGTAAACTGTGATAAATATCCACTCAGAGGCATATTTTGATTAGTCATGAATATGATCACTCTGAAGACTTCAGAGGAATATGGAGGCAAACATTAGTGAAACTGTACAAGAACTATGATTACAATTTAAAAAGCACTGTTGGAGCTCCTGCTGTGACGCAATGGGATTGGCAACATCTTGGGTGCACTGGGACGCAGGTTCAGTCCCCAACCAGCACAGTGGGTTAAGGATCCAGAGTTGCCACAGTTGCAACCTAGGTGGCAACTGCAGCTCAGATCTGATCCCTGACCTGGGAACTCCATATGCCGTGGGGCAGTCAAAAAGAAAAAAAAGGGGGCACTATTAATAAAGAGTTGGGGAAACATTAAAAACCATGAAATTATTAAACTTTAAACTTTTCCCATAAACTATGTCTTCTCTGAATTACCCTCTCTCTGTCTATCCATATTTAAAATTTTTACATTAAGTTTGGTTCTTTTTTGAGGGGTCACCAACTAGTACTATGCCTGGGGGAAGTGGTCACCACTGAGATTTTATTATACTATATATATATATTTTTTAATTTATTGGAGTATAGTTGATTTACAATGTTATATTAGATTCAAGTTTATAGCAAGGTGAATCAGTTATACATACACATATATCTATTCTTTTCCCACACAGGTTATTACAGAACATTGGGTAGACCTTCCCTATTTTATATATAGTAGTGTGCCTGTGTTAATTTCATCTCCAGTGGTCACTGCAGCACTATTTACAATAGCCAATACATGGAAAACAACCTAAATGTCCATCAAGAGATGAATGGGTAATGAAAATGTGGTACTTATGTACAATGGAATATTATTCATCCATAAAAAGAACAAAATAATGCCATTCGCAGTAACATGGATGGACCTAGAGATTATCATATTAAGTGGAGTAAGTCAGACAAAGACAAATATCATATATTGCTTATATGTAGAATCTAATACAAATGATACAAAAGAACTTATTTATAAAACAGAAACAAACTCAGAGATTTCCAAATCAAACTTAGGGTTACTGAAGGGGAAACTGTGGTGGGGAGTGAAAAATTGGGAGGATGGCATTAACACATACTATATTACATTTTAATATTTCTTAATAGTTTGTTTTAAATTTTACCTGCCAAGTTAGTCTGATTTACGTAATAGCAATAAAAAGTTATTTGAAATTATAAGAGAAATCTAAATTTTCTACTTTTTCTCCATTCATTCATTCTTTCGTGCATTCATTCAAAGCGTAAACAAACAGCCTATTCTAGAGAATGAAATTTTAAGTCTCCTAGGGGTAGCACTGAATTCCCAGTGCCAATTGCAGTGTCAGTTATCCAGACAACATGTATGGAGATTTGATGGAAGAGAGGGAGAAAGAAAGAAATGGAAGGGTAAGGAGAAAGAAAGGAAAAGGGGGTGGTCTGTATATAACAAATGAAAATAAGGGAAAGAAGAGGAAGAGAAGAAAGAAGAGTGAAAAATGCTTAGGTATTAGAGTCAAATAAATATCTCAGCTTGAATGCTGTCTATTCTTACTGGTTGAATGCATTTAAATTTTTATGTTCCCTTTTCCTTAGCTGTTAAAATGAGAGTCAAATGAGTTGGCAACTGTAAAAGGTTTAGTAGAAGTCTAATACTGATAATAGGTACTTAGTAAATACTGGCTGCCCTATTGATGGCTCCATATACTTTGAAGAATATATATTTTTAAATCATTTCTAATGTCCTAGTACTATGAAGTTAAGCACTGTCAGTAAACATTGGCTGCCTTTATTAGCCATTTGGAAATATATAACCATTATTTAGAAAAGCCCAAAGATCTAACTTCATTTTTTCCAAAAATGGCAAAAAAACAATAAAAAGCAATCTTAAGACTAAGTTTAATGGCAAACAACTCTAGTATTTGTTACATGACCATAAGAGTCCACTAAAGGAAATTATATGTAAGGAAAAAAACCTTGTATTTCACCTCAAAATTAGAATCGGAGGCAAATATATGAACACATATGTGGTAATAAATATAGAAAATGTATCAGCAAAGTCAAAGAGCAAATCCTTTTTTTTTTTGTTTTAAGGAATCATTTTATAATGAAAATAACCCCTTCTTAAATTTGTCTTATTTTTAATTTTATAACTTAATACATCAGGTTTTCTTAAACTGGGGCGTACTTGTGTGTCTACCCATAAATTTAAAAGTAACAGATAGATGTAATTTCAGAAAATTACAAATAAAAAATGCAACTAATTTTTCCCTCAAACCACACAGCTGAACTGTCGCCACTCTTTCTAAGATAATAGCAGAGTTCTCTTTCCAAGGAGTGCCTGGCACAGCACAATGAAGAAAAGTACAATTGTATCCACAGAGGCACCACAGGAGACTAACATTGTGACAAGGGTAAATACTGGAAGTTCTCCATGAAGGAGTAGATTTTTAAACCATACATATATGTAAGATGTGTACTGTATTGATGCATCCATTGATTTCCAATTTTAATTCCAACAGCTTCCTGGTTCCTGAAGTCACCCACAGGTTGGCAGCTTCTTTGAAATTCTCAGATCATGATTCCTTACCCTCCCAACTTCTTCTACACATTAAGCCTCCACTGGATTTCCTCCTCTTTCTCATGCTTATTGACAAAAAACAAACAAACAAAAAACAAAAAAAAAACCAAACCCTGCTATGAATCTAGAAAAGTATTTCATGAATTTATATTTTAATAATCACAGCATTATCTATATAAATTTTTTGCTGTTATATGTTTAGATAGAAAATATTACAGCTTTCTCTTACAGTCCAGAACAATGCTTTGTGATGAGAAAAATACAGATTTAAAAAGATCAGCAACCACCTAATATACTCCACATATTTAGTGGCAGCTTCAGAATCTCATTAGAAAAGGGGTTTGGGGGTGTCAAACCCCCAATGGGAGGAGGAGTATCTACGGAAATCATCTCACCAGTGTGTTTATACAACTGGCTCATAGCTTTTACATGATATGTGTTCATTTGGCATAGATTCAGAGAAAGCTGGTGGTGGTTCTGAGGGGAGCTAAGACCACCACAAACCACTCCTTGAAACAGCTCCTTCATGTTTAAAAAGAGGGTTTCAATGAGCAGTAGGAGCGAAGGTGGGAGTCAAGAGAACACTTACTCATGATGTGCTATTTTTATTCCTGATAATTTTACCCTGACATTCAAAAGGGTAAGAATTACACAGGCATCTGGATCTTGGTGAGAAAAGGAACTTGGCTAACTTCACGGATCCTTGAGATTCAAACCATGACTGCAAGAGACTGGGGTCTCAGCTAATGCCTTAAGCACTCACCAGTAGTGAAGTGAACAAATGTAGGTTTTTTGACTGTCTTCTCCTTGACAATTCTTTATACTCTAAAAAATTTCCTTCTGACTAAACAGCAAGGAACTTAGCTACATGTGGTATTTTGAGAAAACCAGAGACAGGGGGGTAAAAAACTTTATTTTGTAGGTGACATTTGCATTTGTCATTTTTTTGTCTTAGTTTTGGATTTGGGGTTTATCTGGATCAGGGGTAGAAAAATAAGATAGTTATTTCCTCTTTAGTCAATCACTTTAATCTCTGATCTCTTAGAAAAAGAAATATTTAGATTAATATTTTAGGAGGCAGCAGGATAGAGACAAAGAAGTTCTAAAATATTCACTTTTTCCTCTCACACCATCCAGTTGTCAAAGCCTCAACGCAATTCTTTGTAAGCATGGCAAAGGATAAGGTAGTTGAATCATCAACGTGCAACAATTGGTATTTCAAAATAAGGAAGAAAAAAGTAAGATTACTTTTGAAGAAAACATTTTGTTTGTATCTCTGTGTCTAGGTACACATGTGTGCTGTATATAAGAAAAAGAAAAATACTACAGCTAAGTTAAATCTCTTACATTTGAATATGCAAAGACTCCCTTCAATCTATTTAGGAGCTTAACTCTAGAACTAATTCAGATCACTACTGGCTAATGTTTCTTGAATCATTTATTTCCTCTAAGTTTCTTTTACTCTCACAAAAAGGAAAATGGGCATTTAAACTTGCTCAACGTAAAAAAAAAAAAAAAAAGTGTTCCTATATCAGATCCAAAACCACTAAGTTGAAGTGATAGCAAGTTTCAGTAACATGTCTCTTGGTATGCTGTAATCAAGTCTAAACAATGGTATTTCATGTCCTAAAGTGGGCTGTGGATATAAGAACTTGCCCAGCTAAGCAATATGGCATGAAGGACTACCATCAAAGAAGTAGCTACAAAAATTGCTGCAGCCAATCGATGCAAACATATACAGTGTAGTATTTAGTAGTACAATGCTCATGCCAAATATATATATAAATACATAAAACTGATTCCTTATAAGAAAAGTTTATAATGATATGAAATTTGCACTGTGAATAGGGTGCAAAATTTAGAGGACTTGATAATGCCAGAAGTTTCTGTGAGTGGTTATTAGGAATGTGGTCTAAACTCAGGGGGAAGCCTCATGTTTCTAAATTAGCCTGAAAAAAAATTATTTTGATCATTCCACTTTTTCTTAATATAGCACAGAAAGAAAAGTTAATAAATCCAGGATGGCTGATGTTGTTTTGATATCAGGTTTTAACTTATTTTAAAACTATAACTTAAAATTATATAATACAAAAGAAATATATATAGCCAAAGAAAGAAAAGGTAACATTTACTTTAAATTCCAAGCAACTGATTTTGGTGATCGGATAACATCATCTAATCTTTTAAACAAAAAAATAACAAAAATTACACAACAAGAATCCCCAGAAATTCCACATTAACTTGTAGTATTATAAAAGTTGCCCTTAACTGAACCCTCTATGAGCTAAATACATCTCCTTTATGATGAAAATCATGTTAAATCAAGAAATATTGAAAAATCGTGAAATGTCTGTCATTTTTAAGGAAGGATAATTACATTCAGTGTAATTTTTTATAAGTGTACTCTATGGACACTGGCTGTCTGCACGTGATACAACCTAAGGCTGTTTTGTGTGGTGGGAGAGAATGAGGATCAGCCACTTCTGTCCTGCAATACGTGGAAAAGCCCCCTCCCTGCTCTTTGCCTCCACATGGGGACCTGTGGCTCCTCATCTTCTCATCACTCACATTCACAAAATTAGGAACATCATCCATAACCTCTGTATCCTTAAAAACTTATCATGAGAACAAAGTGGCATGGCTCTTTTTGAAAAAGCTGCCATAGACAACTGCACACCAATGAGAATATGTAATTATTCTAGAACTTATCACTGCCCAAAAAATGTCTGCTTCAGAAAATGCAGTAACCAAAATTTCTGGAGAGGTATCCTAGTAGCGCCTCTCTTCCTCAAATTAAATAGTCTAACACGGCCACTTACGCATTTATTGTATATGGTATCTGTTGAACAGTGTGAAACTTCAAATGACAGAGAAAAAAGCAGTTAGCACAGTTAACTTTAGGTCCAGTAAGAAATGGATGAGTTGCTAAGAAATACACTACCTATGCTTAGACTACTGATAACATCGGTACAACCCTTCCAAGATAAACATACCACAGCTATTAAAACTATGAGTGCTTACTACTTGAATTTTAAGTACTTTGTCTTATTTCTGTAGAGTCTTCGGGCTTTTTTTTTTTTTTTCACTTCCCACAAACATTCTCAGGACTAGGATGTTTATCTACAAAGATCATTTAAAGATTCAAAGTCAAAAGGACAAGACTGCTGGCAAGATAATGTATTATTATTAAGGAACTTGTCCAGAGTTGCTTTTTTAAAAAAGACTCTATCTAATTGGGGGAAAGGGTCTTATGAGCAAAAGTGAAAAGAGGTCAGGCATACAGATTATGATTTGGACTGCAAACACTAAGATTATGAACATTTACAGAAAACCTTTACTTCTTTTCCATTCTATCTTCCTGATATGTCTGGCTAATTTTTTATTAGCTTTACTCTAAATATGCCTTATCCATAGAACGTAAGCATAGAGACTAAAATAAAATTTAAAACTCTCAATTTTTTTTTAAATTCATTGGTAAAAGATTTTGTGTGGGCTTTGGGATTGTATGCAATTTATGCTTTCCTGATAATCCAATGTCTAGTGTAACTGGGTTGGATATCAAACAGCTAAGTAAATACCTCCTCTTGAATTGCAAAGGTAAGACAGAGGAACTGCTATGGGGAGAAGAGGCAAAGAGAAGTAACAGATAAAGTTTTATTCTTCCTCTCTTTAACTCATGGCCTTCACATGGAGGAGGTAATGAGCTATCCATGCACCTATTACCAGTTTTTATTCATGCCATTATTATTTATTTACTGCTGATTTAGTTTCTAATTTGTGCCAGGCAACAGGGAGACACTGGAAATACACAGATGAATAAGACAGTCCCTGAATTCACAGGACTCAAAAGTGTCTGGAAAAAAAACATGCTTTCTGTGACAGCTGCTTTATAGACAAGGTTTGGGAAAAGAGGCTACTAGAACAGGCAGGCAGAGGAGACATGGTTGCCCAACTTAAAGGGGGAAAAGAGCTCGGGCAAGTTTTGGAGATGGTCACGCAAGAGCTAGAATCTGAGGTAAGAATGTCTCAGATTTACTAATGCATTAGGAATAAGCGTGTATCTCTCTTCAAAGGATATCACTCATCAAGGAAGAAATTTGTAGTCTTACAGGACCAATTTAGAAATCTTTAGCCTTCAGATTAAATGATTTGATTGAAATAAGGAAGCTTCCAGGCATAAAACAGACGCTGGAAGAATTAAGATCATGTCCTACTTAGAGTGTATGTGAATGTGTGAGTGTGTGTGTTGAGTGTGTGTGTGTACATGTTGGAGAAAGTGGGGAGAGAAAGGGTGTGTGCAGTGATCTAGGGTTTAAATGGGGATATTATGAATTGAAAACAATAAATAAGAAATGAATTCTGTCCTTTTAGCACCTGAAGTACAGCATTTATTAATTTTAGAATTCACAGAGTTACTGACTCTACACTGTCATCTACAAATATGAATTTATGGAATTTGATAGCTGTCTTACATCATTCTAGGTTCACAGCAGCTTCAGATTCAGTTTCAATCAATATTTTTTCAGTTTTCATAACTGGGCTGCGGAATTCTGCTGGAGGAAGTACAACAACTGTGTGGACTAGTGCCACTACAAATTTATGGTTTCCAAGCTCTCAAAACCGCTCAGCAATTTCTACATTCTGCTGGTCAGCTCCCTCTGCCACTTCTGTAGCAGATTTTCCAAATTTTAGCTCTGGTCCCAAGGGCCTTCCCCAATTCCTTCACTGCCTCAGGCTTTTATCTCAGAACTTGTTTGGCTTCAAATAACAATTAGGGTCCATCAAGCATGTAACTCATTCAACTTCTACTCCACAAACCCTACAAATGTTTAATAGTATCCATCCCCTACTCTCAGAACTAGAGGAAATCAATCTCTCCTTCTCAAGGTTAATTCCTCCTGACATTCCCTTATCCCTAACCACATCCCCTGAATTCCTCTTAGATCTCCTTCCACGAATTTGCCGCTCCACTCACTTAAATATCTCTCTATCTCTTAACATGTTTGTTTCAGCCTCTCAACAAGTTCAAGTCTAAGCCACCTTAAAAAGAGAAAAAAAGGTAAACCATACTCCTCAATCTACTATTACCTGGGTTTTGCTTCCTATCAACTTTACTAAACCAGCTTTCCCTAAAGTCGGCAAGATCCTCCCAAATTCTAAATCCAAAGGCCTTTCCATAGTCTTTTACTATTTCTAAGGTATCTGACACCTTCGTCTTGAAATTTTCTCTTCCTTTGGTTTCAAGTAAAAACTCTGCCTATTTTTCTGATTCCTTTTTCATTTTCTCTGGAGTTTCATCTTTTTCTCCCCACCTGTTATCCATGGTGTTCGCTGAGGTTACATCTTGATCGTTATACTAAGTAATCTTAGGAAAGCACATCCATACCCAAGGCTCCTCTAACAGCTACCGAAAGGTACTGACATCTCCCAAAATATGGCTCTGATTTCTCTCCCAAGTTCTACCCATTGGATTCAGTAGTGATGTAGATATAAACTCTAGGATATCCCACAAAAATTCACCTTATTCAGTGAATGGCACCACCCAATTACATGCACAAGAAACTTGAGCCAACCCCTTTTTCATTCCCCACATTAAATCAGATGGCAAGACTTATTAATTCCATCTACTCATTGGTAAACTTATTTTCCCTAATACTTTCTCCCTATTCCTGACTTAAGTCTAGGAGTCATCATCTCTTACCTGGACCAACCAAATTGTCTACTTTCATCAATTTTCCTGAACTGTAATCTTGAACTTCTCATTTTGTCCTAACATGGAAATGTGATGATGTCACTTCTCTAGTCAGTCTTCTTCAGGGTGGCCCTGTCTGCTTCTTTTGTTTCATCTTCTACCCTTTATGCTCTAGGAACAATGAACTACCTCTATTCCTCCAGACACAGTGTTCCCTCCTGTGGTCTAGTTCTGTCTACCCAGAGTGGCTTATTTACCTGGCAGAATAGCCCAGCTACTTGACAAAGGTCCACTCAGCTTCTAGGTCACAGGTCAAGTGTTCCTGCCTTCTTAGTGTCAACAACCCTTAGATTGCCTCCCCTGACCTCCTACCCTTGACACAAACACAGACCTGGCAGTCTCTCACATTCTTTTTCCTTTTGTCAAAATGACTGCTATGATAATAGTCCTTTCCACACTACATTCTGATGTGCTGAATGTCTGCTTGTCCATTATTCTATGAATAGAGCCAGGCCAAGTTTGCTTTGCTTTGTAACTCCAGCATCTCAAATCATGCCCAGGCCATTTAGGAACCAATCAATATTTTCATAATGAAAAAAGGCACTGGTCCTTCCTCTTTCCATATACCTACATAAATTCTATTTCTAAAAACAGATCTGATCAGGTGACTCCTCTAATTAATCTGAAGACAATGGAACCCTCGGAAGGATTTCCAAATACCTCCAAATGGCATCTAAGTCACTACATGACCTACTTGAAACTTCTTTGCATCTCCACAATCACTTTCAACTCCTTCACCCTCAAATCAGACATTCCAGCAATTTCCTACTATTTGTGGTTTTATGCCTCCAGGCCTGCACACATGAGTACCATATTCCTCCAGTGTCCCCACCTCATCTTTCAAGTCATTATGTTTGCATGAAAGCATTCAGTGTCTAGGCATCACACTTCCATGAAACATTACTGACCTCACCATTCATCTCAGGCTGAGTTGATTCACTTGCCCTCTGGTGTACTTTAACATAGCTCAATATTTTCCATTTACCTCATGCACTTTAATTATTTGTTTAAAAGTTTGTTTCTCCTACCACAATGTCAGCTCTTACAGAGCAGGAGCTGTTACATTTACCTTTAAACCTCCGACACATAAAATTCTGTTTCACGTGCTAGCAGAATGAGTAAGAAGACAAGCATGTAAAAATACAAAAATACAAACACATTCTAAATTACTTAAGTTGGCATTAATCTGTCTACACTTAAAATATTCTCTCCCTCTATTCTTATCATTTTTGCACTGGCACTTTAGAAACTATAAGAAGCTATGCTCTAATTATAATTATTTTGAATTCAGTGTTATACTTCCCCTGTAATCTTTTCTGCAAACAGTAATTTTTCAAAGACTGTTTGGGGAATTTTTTTCCCACTCTATTTCCAGCAAAAGGAAATTCTTAAAAAGTGTTTAATGAGCTTAATCTGTACAGACCCAATATAATATAGTAAACAGTAAATCAGTTGGGCTCAAATTTCCAGATGCTCCTTATTATTCTCTTAAATCAATTCAAAGCAGCAGTACCCTAGCATTTACAAGAGAACCTCTGTCCTAAAATGATGTTTGTTTATAAATATATATCAATTTGTTAACCGATTCTTCCCCTGGAGCCTAGATAGGTAATACTAATAAGTAATAATAATCACTGCATTTAAAAACTAATTGGGAGGGACAGGATCAAGATGGCAGAGGAATAAGAGGTGACACTCACCTTCTTCCACCAATACACACACACACACACACACACACACACACACATCTACATGTAGAACAATTAGCAGAGAACGTCTACCAAGAAGAAGAGAGAAAGAACTCAAATAACCAAAGTAAGAAATGAAAAAGGAGAAATCTCAACAGATACTGCAGAAATACAAAAATCCCTAAGAGAATACCATGAACAATTACATGCCAACAAATTTGACAACCTAGAAGAAATGGACAACTTCTGGAGAAATACAGCCCACCAAAACTGAATCAAGAAGAAACAGATCAACTGAACAGACCAATCACTAGAAATGATATTGAATATGTAATAAAAAAAAAATACTCCCTACAAACAAAGTCCAGGACCAGATGGCTTCACAGGTAATTCTACAACCATACAAAGAAGAATTTATACCCATCCTTCTTAAACTTTTCCAAAAGGTTGAAGAAGGAGGAACAGTCCCAAAGATATTCTATGAAGCCACCATCACCCTAATACCAAAACCAAAGAGACTACTGAAAAAGAAAATTATAGGCCAATATCTCTGAGGAATAAAGACTCAAAAATCCTCAACAAAATTTTAGCCAACCAAATCCAACAGCACGTGAAAAAGATTATACACCATGACCAAGTGGGATTCATCCCAAGTTCACAAAGATGGTTCAAGATACGCAAATCAATCAATGTCATACACCATAGTCAAAAACCACATGATCATCTCAGTAGGTGTAGAAAAAGCATTTGACAAAATCCAACATTCATGCATGAAAAAACTCTTACCAAAGTGGGTATAGAAGGAACATACATTAATGTAATAAAAGCCACATATAACAAACCCATAGCCAATATAATACTCAACAAAGAAAAGCTGAAGGCCTACCAACGAAAATCTAGAACAAGACAAGGAAGCCCATTCTCACTACTTTTTACTCAACGCAGTATTGGAAGTCCTAGCCACAGCAAGCAGAAGAAAAGAAAAAAAAAGGAAAAGAAATAACATCTATCCAAATTGGAAGAGAAGAAGTAAAACTGTTATCCTATGCAGATGACATGATATTATATATAGAAAATCCTAAGGACTCCACACAAAAACTATTCGAACTGATGAATGAACTCATCAAAATAGCAGGATACAAGATTAACATTCAGAAATCAGTTGCATTTCTGTATACTAACAATGAAATATTAGAAAAGGAATATAAAAATACAATATCTTTTAAAATTGCACCTAAATAAATTAAATACCTAGGAATAAACCTGACCAAGGAGGTGAAGACTTATATGCTGAGAACTATAAAACATTAATCAAGGAAATTAAAGAGGATTCAAAGAAATGGAAAGCTATCTCATGCTCCCTGGTTGGGAGAATTAATGTTGTTAACATGGCCATACTACCCAAAGCAATCTACTATCAAAGATTCAATGCAATCCCTATCAAATTACCCATGACATTTTTCATAGAACTAGAACAAACAATCCAAAAATTTACATGGAACCATAAAAGACCCAAAATTGCCAAAGCAATCCTGAGGGACAAAAACCAAGCAGGAGGCATAACTCTCCCAGACTTCAGGCAATATCACAAAGCTACAGTAATCAAAACTGTGTGGTACTGGTACAAAAACAGACATACCAACCAATGGAACAGAACAGAGAATCCAGAAATAAATCTGGACACCTATATCTTAGACAAAGGAGGCAAGAATATAAAATGGGAAAAAGACAATCTCTTCAGCAAATGTTACTGGGGAAACTGGACAGCTGCATGTAAATCAATGAAACTGTAACACATCCTCACACCATGCACAAAAATAAAGTCAAAATGGCTTAAAGACTTAAACATAAGACACCATAAAACTACTAGAAGTCAACATAGGCAAAACATTCTCTGCCATCAACCATACAAATGTTTTCTTAGGTCAGTATCCCAAAGCAATAGAAATAAAAACAAAAATAAACCAAGGGGATCTAATCAAACTCAAAAGCTTCTGCACAGCAAAGGAACCATAAAAAAGCAAAAGACCACTATAGAAATGGAGACAAGAGTTTCAAATGATGCAACCAACAAGGGCTTAATCTCCAAAGTATACAAACAACTCAATAGCAAAAAACATAAAGCCCAACTGAAAAATGGGCAGAAGAACTGAAGAGACATTTCTCTAAAGAAGACATATGGATGGCCAACAGGCACATGAAAAAAAAAATGCTCAACATCACTAATTATTAGAGAAATGCAAATCAAAACTACAATGAGGTTCTACTTCACACGGGTCAGAATAGGCATCATCAGTAAGTCTACAAATAACAAATGCTGCAGAAGGTGTTGAAAAAGGGGAACCCTCCTACACTGTTGGTGGGAATGTAAATTAGTCCAACCACTATGGAAAACATTATGGAAGTACCTCAGAAAACTAAAAATGGCACTACTATATGATCTAGCAATCCCACTGATGGGCATATATCCAGACAAAACTTTCATTGAAAAAGACACATGCACCTCCGTGTTCACTGCAGCACTATTCACAACAGCCAAGACATGGAAACAACTTACATGTCCATCAACAGATGAATGGATTAAGAAGATGTGTTACATATACAATGGAATACTATTCAGCCATAGAAAAAACAAAATAATACCATTTGCAGCTAAATGGATGGAACTAGAGACTCTCATACTAAGTGAGGTGAGTCAGAAAGAGAAAGACAAATACCATATGATACCACTTATATGTGGAATCTAATACATGGCACAAATGAACCTATCTTTAGAAAAAAAACAAACTCATGGACATGGAGAACAGACCTGTGGTTGCCAAGGGGGGAGGTGAGTGGGATAGACTGGGAGTTTGGGGTTAGTAGACGCAAACTATTGCATTTGGAGTGGATAAGCAATAAGAGCCTGCTGTATAGTACAGGGAACTATACCTAATCACTTGTGATGGAACATGATGGAGGACAATGTGAGAAAAAGAAGGTTATATATATATAACTGGGTCACTTTGCTTAAGCTCAAACAATATAAAAGTTTGTAAAAAGCAAATAAACAAACAAACAAAACACCTAATTGGAAACACAGAAAACAGTAAGAACAAAATGTTGATAAGCAACTGGACAAGATTTCTTCTAAACTGTAAAAAGCCCTTACATGACGAATTTCAATGATTAAAGAAGAAATGTATGACTTTACAGGTACTATCACAGAGCTAGATAGGATTCAGCTTTGAAAAATACTCTTCAGAGAGTTCCCATCGTGACTCAGCGGGTTCCTGACTAGTATTTAAGAGGATGCGGGTTCAGTCCCTGGCCTTGCTCAGTGGGTTAAAGATCTGGTGTTGCCGTGAGCTGTGGTGTAGGTCGCAGACCCAGCTCGGATCCCAAGTTGCTGTGGCTTTGGCAAGGCCATCAGCTATGGTTTTGATTCAGCCACCAATCCAAGAACTTCCATATGTCCTGGGTGCGGCCTTAAAAGTAAACAGAGAGAGAGACAGAGAAATAGATAGATAGATAGATAGATAATCTTCAATAAATGAACATTTTTCTAGTGTGTGTTACCAGAAGGACAGCGTTCACATATACATGAAAAGAACATGCTATTAATGCATTTAATCATTCTTGCAGTATTTTATAAAGCATATGAAATGCCACCCCAGGCATCTCTTCATCCTAGACTGTCTACAACAGACATTCATTCACAGTGGAACATCCAGCCTTCTGACTACATCCTGATCTCTTCTGCCTCTGCTTTTACCAACATCTGCATCTAAAACACCTCCATCCTCATTTATGTATGTGAATATCTGAGTATATTTTGAAGCCTAGACAGCTCTAACAAAACCACATCCAATAAACCTTTGCTGAGCCTCTCAACTGAAGTGGCTGCTCTTTATATCTATGACTGTGCATTTTTTCATGAAAAAAAAATTTTTTTAAAGGCTGCTATCTTAGATGGATACTCCTGTCTGTGGATGCTTCTGCAGTTTATCTCTATGCGAATGTGGGAGAATCGACTCTATTTTGGCGGGAAAAATGCAACTTACATTCTTTAACTCTTTAAAGTCCCAGGAAGCTAGTGAAGAGACTTTCATTTTTCAAAAACGTGAGCAAATGGGGAAAAAAGTTATGACTGAAAAATTATAGAGATGTTAAAACATTTCACCTGTGGCTTTCAAAACATAGACTAGCAATGCACGTCTCTGAGATGACAAAACCAAGGATGTGTGATATCCCTGGAAACCTGTTTTATAATTTGTTGGTATTTCCAACACATTCAGACTAAATTAAAAAGAATCAAAAATTAAAATTTTTTTTTTATTTGAACCATTTCTCAAAAGGAAACTCTACTTCATCAGATTAATGTAATCTAATCCATGTTGTCATACTCTTATGCCCTCAAAAGTTAATGCACGTGCTATTAAGGAAAGTGATCCTTAAAAGGTGTTTAATAAGCTAATCCTATATGAATCCAAAATGATACAATCGATGTTAAATCATTTGGGCTTAAATTTATGTACTCTCCATGGACCAATATAAATATACTAGAATTACTTCTAACATAAAAAGGGTCTCATTTAATCATCTGTCAACTGGAGAAAGCAATTTCCCACAGCTAAAACTATTTAAAAATCTGATATAAGAATAAAATTATATTAAAATATAGTGATACATGAATTTGACAACTCGCCAAGGACAGATACGAACTTCTGCAGATTTCTCTTTCAAAGATATATCAAGCATTCCAACATTTCTAATCATTGTATAGTTGATTGCTATTGGCAAAAAAACTGTAGTAACTCTGTACTGCCAATGTATTATAAACTATTTCCTAAACATTACACATACAGTACGTCTAATACATTTTGCATATTTTTTCTTATCAGATGCTTTCTTAACCCAAATAATCTATGAAATTCTCAAACTAAATTAAATCATAATAGGAATGAAACTGACAAATCTTTCAGTTGGCCTGTTTTACCTGGAGTAACTGATAAAATAGAGCTCATGACTCTAAATCTCCATATATATTAAAAATAAACATGTTTAATATTTAAGTAATTTAGTCTCAACAATAATTTTGTAAACTTTATATATTTAAAAATACAAATGTGATAGAAAAGCATAATAACACTTTAAACATACTGTTTTTGAATTATGTATTTTCAATCCAAAACCACCAGAGCCAAGAAATTAATGGCATTAAATAGTGAAAACAACTGTTTCATTATCAGCTTCACAAAGGCTTTTTTTTTAATAGTACAATAGGACACAAGTTTTCCTGTACTTTGATAAATTGTAATTTATGGCACAAGCCAATGATTATTTGTGAAACATAATTTATGATTTAAAAACATGCATGAAGTTTACTTGACAGATCGTTTTCTAATACTGACATTGTACATTAAGACATAATTGTAGGATAAATACATCAAGAACAAAACTATCAACTTATAAAAGCAGATGAGTAGGAATCACCTGGCAGCAAGCAGACTCCTTTTTTAAAAGACCACCAGAATCTCAGATGCCCTCTCTCAGAACTGTCAAAGGTAGACAGAACTTTGAAGTTCATATAATCCAACTTCAGATGGGTCAAGGTAAGTTCCACTTATCTCCCCACCAAACCAGCTTATTTTAAAATTTCCCTAATTAAACACATGGTAACTCCATTAAACACTAACGCATCAGTTTCCTTCATTCTCCCACTACTTTCATTTCACTAACACAAAAGTTAAGAGGTGTCTAACAATGTTTATTACTGTGAGGAAGTCAAGGATATGAAACAGGTTATATTTTTTATTTTTTTTTTATTTTATTTATTTATTTATTTATTTTTAAGAGCCGCACCTGTGGCATATGGAAGTGCTGAGACTAGGGATTGAATTTGAGCTACTGCTGCCAGCCTACACCATAGCCACAGCAACATGGGATACCACCTGCATCTGCAACCTACACCACAGCTCACAGCAATGCCAATCCTTAACCCAGTGAGCGAGGCCAGGGATCGAACCCACATCCTCACAGATGCTAGTCAGGTTCATTACCGCTAAGCCACAACAGGAACTTCCAAGTTATATTTTTTAGATGCAGTTCTGCAAATAAGTAAAGTGACTTACCAGATGTAGGGAACTACTCTAAAAAAAACAGAGAGGTCAGCTTTAAAGGGCTATTTAAAATCAGAACTTTAGGTGCCTCGGTTTCCAAAGACCATTTTTAAAGGACAAAGAAAGAACCTCTACAGAATTATAGTACTACATCTCTGTTGCCTTACCAAAACGTTATTTACAATTTGGAGACAATCATTATCAACACGGAGAAAGAAATGCACAAAGATAGCAGCAGTAAGAATAAGCTATTAAGCCTCTTATCACCAAAGCAACCAGAATCTTAAAATCTGAATTAAATTGTCACCTCTTTGGCACACACAAAAAAAAGGGATTTACAAATCCCATTTAAGTGAGGATTATTTTAATTCATGCCCTCTAAAATAACTCTGGAGTTACTTTCAGTTTGTTATCATTGCAGCAAGACACAGGAACAGGAGTTGCTCTCTTCCAGCTCAGTTCCTGGTATGCCATGCCTCATCCTCCAGTCCATGTGGCTAGGACAATCCACTTCACTGCCTTAGAGAAGGAATCTCAGGAAAACAATCATCAAATTCTCCTTCGAGTTTCATAAACCCAGGCTTTTGAGTTGCAATAACTTGGTTTTTAAGCTTCGAAGGCTATAAAGACTTGTTACAAACTCATGCCATCAACCAAAGATCTAGAAAACTACTGGAGAGTCAGTTATTCCTGCCACTCCCAATACTATAATTTCCCTACAAGAAAATGAAGCCTGATGAAGGATCCAGGATGAAACGGGAACCAAATAAATATCTGCTAAGGCAGCAACATCCTGCCCTCCCATTTGCTACACCCTCTCTCCTCTATCAGACTCCCACAGAATCACACCTGAAGGTACATAATGTCCAGTTCTCCCTGTTATTGGTGGTTACGACTGATTACTTGATTACAGTAATGTCTGTAGGATTACAGCTTTGTAAAGGTAACTTGTGCCCTTCACAATTAATAACCTTTGAGATTATAAAACTATATTTTCCCCAACAACGTTCACACAATGATTTTAGCATCATTGATTAATGTGACAACCTTAGTTTTTATGTGGGCTCCTTATTCCTTATAGTTGCTGTATTAACCAATCTGTTCTTCTCTGAATGCCTCTTAAAGGAACATACCATAAGGTTCTCTTGTGAAGCTTACAGTTTTAACGTAACAGTCTGCCTAAGTTCTCAATGTAAAATCCCCTTTTTTTCCTTTCTAAATCTTTTGAACTTTCTTACAGTAAGAGTTTCAAATATAGTATTTTACATAGTAGTTGCCTCATCGCTCACATTGGAGAAACTCTATCTGCTCGCCTTACTTTCTATAAAAAGAAAAAAATCATCAAAATATAAGCCGAACTAAACTTAGCCCATCAAACTTTAGCCCATCTGTCTCACTGGTTAATAAAGAAAATTCTCTTTGCTTCACAAAATTACAGGACAATCTGTCAATCAAACTCTTAGCTTGTCTCCTAAAAGATTCGTACCAGGTTGTCTGTCATATCTCCAACATTCTGTATTTGCTGTGGATCTTACTTTATCAGCTCTAATGAAGTGAGCTACATAGCAAGGTGAGATAAGGTTTCTATCAAAATCTTAATTCCCAAATCAGAAGTCAAGAGGGCAATCCTAGGGAAAGCAGAAGCATCTGTAGACACCCTAAAGAAACGTTGCTAAGACAGATAATTACGATAGTGGAACTTTCTGAGAAAGTAACTGTGACCTAGGCTCAAATATTACCCATAAAAATCAGAACTGATCTTTCTATTATGCAAAATGGAAAAACAACTTAAATAAGGACACCCATATGTTTCCACTTGCATATTTTTTTCCTCTGTGAGAAACCTGGGAGACTTTTAAAGTAAGTGATCAAGGGATGAACGATATGCGTTTCTGCCTCCAGTAATGAATCCAATATGCTCCAATAACACTCTTTATCCTCAGAAACTTTAATATCAAAGGTGAAAAAAAAGTGTCTGACTTAAATGATGCATTCTTCCACAGGGAAGCCTAAATGGTCAGCAGAAACCACAGTGAGAAGGAAATCTAGTCTCAACTTTGCCACAATGATCAGTTTCTTCGACTATGAGAAAAGAGGTTAGACTTGATGAGTTCTAAAGATTTTATATTCACGGTCATCTATGAACCTGAATATATAGGTGACTAAGATATAAAAACATGAGCAGATATTAAAAATAACTCTTTGTATTCTCTCAAAAGATTTAACCAGAAACATCAGATTTAAAGAGGCACCAAAAATACTTAGCAATCAGAAAAATTAAGTTTGATGCAACACTTAAAAAAAATAAAAATTAATGCAAAAATCCATGATAAACAAAATACCAAAATTTGAAACAAAGATAGTCATCATGGTTTTTTGTTTTATGATTCTGTATTAACTGTGCAAAAGGAACTGTCATTCCCAATCAGCTCCTAGGCCATGAGGCTGGCTATTCACCATCAGGAAGCTTTATAAAGGTTGAGCATGGTGGCCAACAGATGGGGCAATATTCTTTATCTACAGTCATACTTTTTTATAGAGCTTTTGTCAACCTTTTCCACTTGATACAAAATATGAGAGGCTACTTTGATAAGTGTACATAGGGACACACAGTTTTAAATATTTTTCTGAGGCTCTAATATAGCTCAGTAGGACACTGGATTTAAGACTCAGTCTTCAATGAATGAAACATCAACGTTTTGAAAAATAAATGCCTCTACTCCAGGAGCTTTCAGTCTCATAGAAATGAAGAGTCAGTTTTACAAAGAAGTACCATGGAGAAAAACAAAAATCCTGGAATTCAGGGAGATCAGAACTTCCTCTGTTCTGGGAAAGAGCAGTCGGAAAAGACCCCTGGAAATGGTATAGACTACTACATTTAGCAAATGAAAATATAAACATTGCATGAGACATATTCATACTAAAAAGTATTTGTTGTTTTTGATCTGAATTTCAGATTGAACCAGGCATCCTGTATTTTGTTTGGCAATCCTAAAGTGGTAGGTAGCATGTAAGTTGAATCTTGAAATGCATATCTACATAAGAAATTCCTATATTACATTTTGAAATTACTAGTGAACAAGTAGGAAGCATTCTGATACAAGACACTGAACTGAATTCAAATATAATTTTGGCACCAACTAGCTGGATAACACTAAATATGTTATTCCTGTGAACTTCAGTGTTTCCACTCAGTATACTTTATTTGCCCTACATACATTGCAGAGTTGGTAGGCTCAAAAAAACCTAACATTTCTGAAGATCTTTTTGGAGGGATAAGTATTAATGAAATCAAAATTTAAGATAAAGCATTCCTTTATTATGGAAGTCAACATCTACACTCCTGATCTAACAGGTGGTAACCCTACAGTTCATCCGCTTGATCCAGGGACCATCACAACTGTGACTAAGAGCTAGGAAATTTCACTGAAAAAATATCAAGGACTACACCTTGCCTTTTTAAACACAAAGCTTTAGTCCAAGTCAGGACCATCCTCTGATAAAGGGTAAAATTCACAAGAACACTCAGTTCCAGTAGTGACAGGACTATCTACAGATGGTTAATTACTGTGTAATCATGTATTTAAAACTGTCTTTAAAAATCCAAAGTGCTCAAACACCTGTGATACTGGTATCTATGTCTTCTACCTACGTGCCCAGGGCCCAGTCAGCACGTAAAATTTCCTTCTTGAAGGCAATGTTTCTTTCTCAGAGCTGTGCAGGAGCTCTTACATAGCCCTGAGGCCCACAGTGAAATCTACCAACTTGTACATCAGGTGAATGTCAGCCTAAGACCTATTACAAGTGATTTACTCTACTGTGCTCCATCTTCCACCAAACCAGAGATATGATCTTCAAATTTGGAAGACAAGATTGACTTCAAAATGGAAGAATGGGAGACAAGAGAGAGGAATAAGTAAGAGAAAGAGTTGGGAAAATTCAAGAGACATAAGAAAATGGCATAGAAAGGATTACAGATAATCTCAAAGATGAAATCAGAGAGGTGGGGTGGGCAGAAGGAGAGGAAAAAAGCTAAAGGACAATAATAAAGAAGATGGGGGAAAAAAAAGGAAGGGAAGTAAGAAGAGGAAATATGGAGATTTACCCAATCACTACCCTGGTGAACCAACACCAGAGAAATCAGGCAGGACCATAATACCCTTAGACTGCTCTGAAAGTGAGAAACCAAAGACTGGAATCCCCAGACCAGCGGTTTCCATAAATTTAAGCAATAAGTCAGAGATAAACAAGAAGTTAGGCCTCCCTTCACACTTAATAAGAAAATCAACCTAAATTTGTCACTTTCTTTTAAGTAGCTGGCAGTCAACTAATTTAACGAAACTAATATTCATGGAACAAAATCTATATACTTGATATCAATAGATAATTTCTGGAGAAATATACATTAATGTGGTTCTAGTTAAAAAGACCAATTTGTACACTATACTGTAGTACTACTACACTAAAGTTTGAAAAAAAAAAGAATAGTTTTAATGTTGCAGTTCTCACAACTTGGGGATTTAAAATTTTCTGGAGTAGACAAAGTATCAAAGCTTGTAGATAGCTTAGCATCTCCCTCTGAATCAATACCTATTGTTTGCTTTTCCTTACTTAGAGAAATTATAAATGTGTTGTTATAAAAACACTTGATATCAAGTTTTCATCTGTTCATAAAACAGGTTTTAAGAATTATTTTATGATGCTATATAAAAGGGAGTTTTTCTTAAAATACACTTCTAGCTTTACATATCAGAAAACAAAAAAATAATAGCAGCACTTCTGCTCTAATCTGAAGTTCCAAGAATAATAATTTGTTCTAACGTATATATTGGCACTTTTGCATGGCAAACAGACACCAAAAAATGTTTTAAATAGTAGAGACCGGTATAATTAGTTATATAAACGACTAAATAACAATCTTTGAAATTTAAATTACATCATTTTATTTTAAGCATTTTTGAAATGATCTGTTATTCAAATTTAAAAAACAAGAGTTTCAATAAATCTACTTTATATAATGAATTGACATAAGAGTTAGATCTAGCTGTTAGATATGCAAATATCCACCATTTGATAATACGCATCATGTAGTATTCGATTTTTCACTTCATGCACTCCTATGAATGGAACTGAACAAACTTGGAAAAAAAGAGTAAGCTAAGGACAACATACAAATGTGAGATAATTAAGGGAATTTTTTAAAATAAATAAATGAAGAGGGAAAGGCCTCTTTCCAAAATATTTTTCCATGTCATTAAAATATATTCTGTCAACAAAAATTCTAAAATTCTAAATCACTACTATAAAGTATGTTTTACATAGGTCTAGTCATAGAAATACACCAAGGTATCTCTGATAGAAAGGTTTGCTTTTTTAAGAAAAAAATTCTGCAACAAAACCCAATGCAACACTTTTTTTTATTTAAAAGATCACGTTTGCTGTGTTCTATAGAGTCTTAGGAACAGTCTAACAAAAACCAGTGAATTCAACTTTGATTTTTCTTACCAAAAAAAAAAAAAACCCTCTAAAAAGTATAGATGCTTTATTAGTTTCAGTACGCTATTACAAAATAATTATATGACACTGTTTGAGAAGAGCCAAAGAAATGCAGCTATCAAAGAAAAAGAAAAAGATAAAAGAAAAAAACTCTAAAAGCCAATAAGTTTATACTTGATAGGAACCAAAAATAAAAGTATAACTCAGTTTATCTTTTCAAATATTAATTATTAAGTAAAATGAATGCAACAGTTACTCCTATAACTCACCCTTCAACCCTGATTACCCAGATACAGGTTACTTTCCATTAATATTTTTTGCCATTTTGTTTCATTTAATAGATCTGCTTTTAAAAAGATGAGGGTAGAGAAAATTTACAGGAAAAGCAAGCAGTAGATTTTTTAAAATTAAGTTTTAAGTACTATAACCTGCCTCTTGAAATTTCACAAAATGCAATCAAATATATGAATAAATGAAAGGAAATAAAAGGCAAAATCTTAGAAAAGAGAGGGCAAATTTATCATTATTTTCAGATGGTCTGACTACTTTTAAGAGCCAAGAGAATCAACTATAAAAATACTAGAAACTATGCGAAATTAGAAAAATGGTCAATTACAAAATTTATATACAAAATATATGTTTAAAATGTACAAAAAGTATATTGTTTACCAATAACAACCAGTTAAAAAACATTAAATTGATACCATTCACTATAGCAATAAAATTACTGAACACATAAAACTAAATTTAATATAAAATACATAGGTCCTATTATTGAAAGTTTTTACAAAACTAAAAACATCAATAAAGAGAGGCTTAAGCAAATAGGAAGTCCTATTTTTATGATATTTAAAGATATCAGGAGTTCCCTTCGTGGCTCAGTGGTTAACGAATCCGACTAAGAACCATGAGGTTGCGGGTTCGATCCCTGGCCTTGCTCAGTGGGTTAAGTATCCAGCGTTGCCGTGAGCTGTGGTGTAGGTTGCAGACGCGGCTCGGATCCCGCGTTGCTGTGGCTGTGGCGAAGGCCGGCGGCTACAGCTCCTGTTAGACCCCTAGCCTGGGAACCTCCATATGCCGCAGGTGCGGCTCTACATAAAAGGCAAAAAGACAAAAAAAAAAAAAAAAAAGATATCAAACTCCACAAATGAAACTGTAACTGTAAAGCTATAATAACAACCCAACTTCAAATGATGTCTCTGTGTGTGTTGGGGGCAAGGGGGGTTGTTGCAGATGCAGTATTATTATTCAAGCATTAACAGAGAGAGAGACTGGGAGAGAAAAAGCAGAGCCAGGTACTATTCCAAGGTGACGTACAGACCAAAGATTAAAGACCATAAAATCAATTCGATCAAAACTTTGATTTCTAGGGAATGAGGAAAAAAGACATTGTGTAGAAAACTGCACTATTTCAGCCCCAGTTTGACTGAGAGCAAAGTAGGCTCAGTGGAGAGGTTAACTGTCATCGACCACAACATAGTCAGATTTGGACATTTAAGACAATAGCTCCTAAGAGATAAAACAAGAAAAGAAAGCCATGGTAATTCTACTGTTTTACATTTTTCTCCTGCATGTAGAAGACACTGAAAGAAGCAAATACAGCTAGAAGGAGCTTCAAAGGCCTGAAGGTATACCTTCAACCTTAATGGGACAAGGAAAAAGGAAAGGTGATAGGAAGGTCTCTAGCAACTAAGTAGTGGTATTTCAATTATTAATCCTATCTTCTAGATTTACAGTCACAGAGAATAAAGATCAGAATATCCTTGTTTAATATCACAGACAGTCTGAATAGAGAAATCTACTATGAAATACAATAAAGGTATTTTCTCATATCCTTCACAAGTCTCAGCCAGACAAACTCAACTTTCCCACCCTTCCTTTTCTTGATTCAAAACACTATGCAATTTTATTCAAAAAACTACTAAACCAAACCATTTACTTAGGAGGACAACCTTTCAGAATTGCAAAAATCTGGTGACATATGATACACCCCGCACAGCATATAAATATGAGATGAAATTAACACAAATATTTTTCAGTCATATTTTCTTGACTTGTACTCAATCCATGATGTGAAAAATCCTTCAATACCATATGAAAATACAGAAGTGAAAATAGCAATGACAAATCAACTTAAATCCCAGGATTATTTTCTTATTAAGATAGTAAAAGTTGGTAGATGCAGACTATTACATTTAGAATGGGTGGGCAATGAAGTACTACTGTACAGCACTGGGAATTGTGTCCAGTCTCTTGTGACAGAACATGATAGGGGATGACATGTGAAAAAGAATGTGTGTGTATGTATATATATATATATATATATATATATACACACACACACACATAAATATATACACACGCACACGCACACACACACACACACACACGCATTTATATGAATGACTGGGTGACTTGACTTTATTGCAGGGATTGGCACAATGCTCTAAATCAACTATAATTTTTTTAAAAAGTAATAAAAAAAGAAAGAGAATGTAAAAGGATAGTAAAAGTTTATAGATTTTTCTTATATCTAGACAAAATGTGATGGCAATGAGAATTCTAGTTAAGCAGTATATCCATATTAGTCACTGAAAAAAGTTAGAAAACCTAAATCACAACAAGTTACTTTATTTTTTCAAATAATTAAAAATCAAAGGGTCAACCGGGGACGGGGAAATGCCTATTCCTATTCATTATGGTGATCAGGTTTTATAACATCCAGATCCTAAAAGCCACAATGAAACACAGTGAAAGGGTGTACAATTAATATAAGTCACTTGCAATAATCTCTTCTCCACAGCACCAAAGGCCTTTAATAGGGTGAGTGTACTATAATACCAAGATTAGATTTATATATCCTAGAAAACGGTTACACACTGATGAACAGCATTAAATTGACATAATGGCTCTTAGCGGTTATAAACGCAGCTTTTTCCTACTTTAATTGGCAATGACTAGGCTGACCTTTTCTCTATAATTGTAAACTACAGTACAGTAATTAGACAAACCACTACTTACTTCTGAAACAAAGAGGAGAGGAAGAAAGCTCTCAGTCACTAGCTCTGAGAGTGCAGAGTAAAATGGAGTTGGTGTTCTACTGGGGAAAAATGAGCCACCAATAAGAAAAATAGTTTTTCATAAATTATGTTCTATGTTTACTTTAACATCCAAATTAAAGACAAAAATCCCAGAGGAAAGCCTTTTTTTCATATACTTAGAGGGACTTCCGCTACATGTGGATAAAAAAACAGTCCTGAAAACAAATCTGAAAGTCCAAGAAAAAAAAAAAAATTAAGATGTTATTTGGGACAGATGGAGGGAGGGCAGGAGCGAAGGGAAGGTTTACTCCCAAAGATCTAAAAATAATAATGAGAAAATCCCTACCTGCAGTCCTATAGGAATGCCTTGCTAATGCCCACACAATTCAGCAGGGAGGTGAGTGTCTTGCCAGGGGCCTTGATGAAAAGTCAGCTGCCAGTTGGTCGTCCCAGAGGACTCATGGCTGAGGCTAGAAAGGGGGCTGTTTCCCTTACCTATGAGCAACCAGCCCTTCTTCTACCCTATTTCTGGGTCTCAGGTGAAGGTCAGCCAGCCCCTAAGCTTTTTGCCTCCACAGTGGGAAACATTAGGTCCTTGAAAGAGAAGTGGAGAAGGAGATATCTTTTTCAGCAGCCCAGAATGTGCAGAACTGATTGCCTCTCTGCGAGAGCTTAGGGAGAGAATCATAGTAGGCTGAAAGAAAAAACAATGCAAACTCAACCAGTGGGTAAGTTCTTATCACAAGCAGCTACCCAGTAGCCTCCCAAGTCTCCAATGAAGTCAGACTCTTTCCCACCAGCTGTAGTGGTTGGCAAACAGTCACACCACTGAGCAATGATAAATTAACTCGGGACCCAGAATTATCTTCTCATTTGGACAGGAAAAGCTTACTCATTCTCCAACGCTTAAAATGGAGAATTTTAGTTCCAATGTTTAAAATACAATAGGAATTTTAGTTAAACAATATATCCCTGTTTGTCACTGAAAGTTAAGTTAGAAAATCTAAGTGAGAGCCACAGACCATCTTTCGTCAGCTACAGCAATGAAAGTTGGCATATAAACAGCAGTTTAAGGAATTCAATGTACAAAATGTCAAAATTCAGGTTACACAAAATGGAATATACAGTAATTAAAAACTATCTACTCGTGCCAATTGGAGACCATTAACTCCCTCAATTATAGGAATAGTAAATGTGGTTTCAGAGTGTGCTCAACAGAGTTAAAAGGAATGAATAGAAATGATGAAAATGAAAAGCAGCAAAAGTATTATACAATCATTCAGAAATCCCTGGATTATGTTAGAGGCAAGTATTGCTAATTATCACCTCCATGAAGAGAGGGAACATGATGGTTCTGCTCACTGCCCTACTCCAAATGCTTGGCGATGGTAAATGTTTAATAAATACCTGTTAAGTAAATAAATGATAAATAAAATCACACAAATTCTTGGATCACACAAGCAACTACATTTCATAATGTTTATCAGACACAAAACAGAGTCATGTGAATTCTGCTTTCCTGAAGTTCACCTGGGATGGAAAACTGTATTTTACTTACATGACACTGGACAGCTTACTTAATCTCTTGTGCCTTGGTTCCCTCATCTGAAAGATGGGAATAACAATAGTACCTACCTCATAGGGTTGTTAGAAATTTACTATATGTAAAGCACATAAAACAGTGGCTAGTAGAGTCAGTGCTATATAAGTGCTAGTGGTTTCTGCTATTACCCTGTAATGATATACAGGGAGGTTTTTAAAGTCCTAATGCTATTCACCGGTCGTACAAGTCTCTTCCCACCCCCAGGAGGCAGACACCACTTCTTATTCAACTACATATTGCCAGTACTAAGGACAGTGCCTAGCACATAATAAATGATTCCCCTCCAAAAAAAAAAGGAATACAAATTATATGGAATCCAACACATATTATAATATTACAAAAGTTCTCATCTAGATCAGAAAAAAAGTCATCTAGGCCTTTTATGATTTAGAGCATGAATTTCCTACACAATGAATTCAAATGTGACAAGCCTCTTCCTCTAACATTTGATAATATTTAATTAAGAGACGATTATAATGAAAGAGCTTAAAATATTTCATTTTTGCCAGGGCCCATCTTAGAGTCAACCTCTATTCCTTTATGATCTTCCTTACCATTTATTCATCATTCAGAAACTAAACTTTTGAGGGGAGATATGGCCTCGCCAATTCCATCAAGGAGCTGGCTGGACCCACACACAGGAAGAGCATGAGGTCTACTTTGTCCAGGAGGAGATGGACCCCAGCTTCCCCTTGCCCTGCACTTCAGCTGGTCCAACTTCAGATTCCATTGCTTCTTAGATATCAAAGCCCACAAAGTAGGAAAGACAATAGAAGGAATTTATGGAAAATTCATCGTTTATTCTGATCTCAGCAAAGCTGATAGTTGGAAGATATCAACTGAGGGATTTCTAAATGCATCACTTCCAAGCATAAGGAGATAAAGGGTCTTCGACGATGAAAGCAAGTCAAACCAAATTAATCCAGAGACTGGTATCCTTTTAAGATAAGAGAAATTTGAATACAGAGACACACATGGGACAGCATCACACAGTGAAGAAGATAGGGATTGGAGCAATGCAGCTGACAGCCAAGGAATGCCAAAGACTGCTGGCAACCATGAGAAGTGGGGAGGAGTCAAGGAATACGTCTTCCCTTGAACCTTCAGAGGAAGCATGGACTGCCAGCACCTTGATCTCAGACTTATAGCCTCTAGAGCTGAGAGAAAATGAATTCCTTTTGTTTGAAGTCAAAAAACAAAACAAAATAAAACCCTAAACTTTCAATCCTTTAAATGTATTAGTGTGACATCAATGGCAAGGAAAGTGGATAAGAAGGTTCAAACGACAATCAAATATTGAGAAATAGGCTATAGTGTCAATAGCGCAGGAAATTGAAACAATTTTTAAAATATGTACTGAAGATGTGGAGAACTACACATTGCTGAAAATGTATTCAGCATTACAAGCACACTTGTGTGTAAAATAGTGTCTTAGAACTCTAGAAAAGAATGGATTTGTTTTATTTATAAATTTAAAATTTTCTACCTAATTGCTTTAGTTCACCCTGAAATATTCCTTCCTTTGGTTTCAGAAAAATAAAGTCTCCATGGGTACCATGATGCAACATGCTGGATCATCATAACCTGGCAATAAACTATTTCCTAGAGCTCCCTTCTAACATTTGTAAGCAGTAAGTGATAGGTAAGAATGAGCTTTCCCCTGAGCACCTGGAAATAAGATGGCCCTCTAAATTAAACTATTAAATTGATTCAAAACAGAACAAATAAGCAAAGATACTAGTCAAAATAGCTCCCAGACCAAAACAAGAATTTGACATCACATCCTCATTACCATGACATCCATAGAAAGATACCAATCAGATAAAAGGTGACCACATAATTTATCACACAACCATGACATCAGCCCTGACACAAACCAGAACTGTGTGGCACCAATTGAGATATAAGATCACCCTAAATCACAAGAGGAGTTGGTCCTGTTGGAAGAAAATAATACAAAATGGTAGAGCAAACTTTGGTACTGCTCTTCTAAATATTACAATGGAAACCCCCTTTGATGAGTACAACACTTGGTAATTAATAATGTTTTAGTCCATGTCTGTTCTCATGATGTAGTATGTGTTGTTATTTAACTTGATTATGTAACTTTTTATAATTTATGCCTTATTTCTTTTGGTATATGGTGGGTCTTTTGGATCACTGAGATACCTGTGTCTTGAGTTTGTTTTCAAAGCTCACATTCCTACACTGTGTACTATAAACTGTAGAGAGAAATCAAATGCTCACTGACAGTAATAATAATTATTATTATTATGGATGGCATGCATTGAGTAGCTCACTATGTGACAGAAACCATCCTAAGTGCTTTACGTGTATAATCACATTTAAATCAGACAAAACTTTATGAAGTAAATACTACTGCAATCTTCATTTTACAGATAAGAAAATAAAACAGAAGGCGTTAAATAACTTGACTTGTGACAAACAAGTAGAAAGTGGCAGAACTAGGATTCAAATCCAGACTGTCTGGCTTCAGAGCCTGTGCTCATAACTATAACGCCATCACTGTCTCTTAGTGGGAAATACATGTGCCTAAATAACTTATCACAGGTCTTCTCAGTTATGTTAAAGTCATCTCTAAATGCTCCAAAATAGTTGATTATCACATCCAGAACTGGCAAAGGTATGGAGAAACAAACACTCTTCTCCAGAGATGTGGATTTATACATTGATATAACCTTCTATAGGAAATTAAGCAATATGTATTAAAAGTTTACATATATATCCTTAGATGTAGAAATTCCACTGCAAGAACTTTACCCTACGGAGACAAAAATTTAAAATAAACAAAGATATAGCTCAAAGAATGTTCATCATACAGTTATAAGCGTAAAAACTGGATATAATTAGAATGTCTATCAATGAGATAGATTAAGTAAATTTGCTAAAATCCTACCATAAATCCATGAGAAATGGTAACACTGATCTATATTTATTAAAATAAAAACAAATCCATAATACATTGTTGACATAAACAGACTGCAAAATAGTTCACACAGTGTTCCATGTCAACAATGGAAATGCTTAGATACTGAGATTTTATGTAGTCTTCATTTTTTTAATATTTACTATATTTACTAAAAACCTCCTTGTGTGTATGTTGTTGCATTGCCAAAGGGGGCATAAAAGAAATACAAGTGAGCACAATCCAGAGATGCTCCAGTCCATTCTAGGCCATGAAAGAAAACAAGTGTAGGTGGCAAATAAGTGGTGAGTAATGAAAGGTGAGGCAGAAGCTCGGCAAAGTGGGACGTAGCAGTCCAAGAGCCGAGGGGAAGTAGCATTCAGGCTCCATCTTCCCCACTAACAATGTGCGTGAACCCTGGACAAATCGCAGATGATCTCTGAGCCTCAGTTTCAAAACAGCACAATGAAGGTGTTACAGGGGCTGTTCTCAGTAGTCTTTTTAAACCCAAGGGTTTGTGGTTAAAATTTTCAGAAAGAAAAGGTAGGAATATGACAGCTCCTCAATTCCAGCTCCTCAGGTGGATTATTCTGCAGTTTACTAGTATGCACGTTAGTCAGTTTGTACTACATGTGAAATACCAAAGCCCAGAAAGAGAGAACAGCAATGAAAACCCACAAACACACTCTTAAAGAGTGTGTTTTACTCATTACTGGAAATACAATTATTCCTCAGAGTGGGATAGCACACTCACCTAAGGATGGAACCCATGCGAGACCCCTTACTATACCCATAAAAGCTCATTCCAAACTGGTGACAGTGCTCTTATAACATTTCACTTTCATACACACAAAAAAGTACAATATGATCCACCTGACATTGTGGTATTTATATTTCTGCTGACAAAAATCTAAGGAAAAGAGTCAAGTGAGACTCTTATGTTGCATTTCACTGTTATTCAGATATATCAATAATCAAATCTGGAGAGCTGCCAATAAAAAAAGAATAAACACCATTAGCATTTTAATAAACCTGCCAGCCACAGGGCTGGAAAAACAGAGCAAGACAGAGCAAAGGGAACTTGGCATGTACAGTCTTCCCCCTAGCACTCTGCCCCCTGGCAGTGTGCTGTGTCCTCCCCACTCCACTCCTGCAAAACACATGCTCCAAGCAGACATCTCTGCATCTGAAAACCTGTCATAGACCTGCCCAAGCTCTAAAGTTCAGGGCATATGTTTAAGTTTTTTTTTTCTTTTGAACTGAAAATAAATAATTTGACTTTTAAATACTTTCAGAAAGTGCTGATCTTTTAGTTATAAGATGCAATTTGAGTGTCAGGTAGCACGCGATTTAATACGGTAACTAAATAGACCCGAATGACAGATGAAGGAAAAAGTGGTAAGAAGATGGGAAGAAAACAAAAAAGAATTATGTACATGCAATAGATGAAGCCAACAGCCTGCAGGTAGAAGGCTGAGTTAATCATCCTCTGAAACTATTTCTGCATCAAACCCTATGATTCTTATAATACATCAAACTCAGAAGTACATATAAACACTCCAAGTAAACAGTTAACTTCCTTAATTTTCAGTCATTATTTTTCCTCAGCTAAACTAGAAATTAGAAAGTAAAAGCCCTGCTTCCTGGGATATCCTGAACTTTATTTAATTTCTTTTTCAGTCCATAAAATTATCTATATATGTGTGTATACAGATAATGTTAAAGTATATTGAGAAAAGTGTAACTTATTCAAATATATTTGGATGAAAACTGCAAGAGAAAAATATCTCACAAAAGTATGTAGCTATACAGTGAGGGATTTTACTCTATGGAAACATAAACAGGGATCACTTTAAAACATGTCTATTGATTAATCTGAAAACACTTCACCCACTTATTCTGAAAATAAAGACACATTTATGAAAATATGTAACAGTGAATACACACTGATGGTCTTATTTTCTTCAGAAAATTATGGACACTTCAGTGTTACCATGCAGTAAGTAATAAGTAACCTTCAGAATTTGCTAGTGTCTTTAAAATGTTTGATTTAAGACCTTTGCTGTCAGTTTGCAGGAAACCATGAGGCTACAATGATGATAAAGCATCGATGATGGATGGTACCACCCAAGCCACCATTCTAATAATGAACTAATGATTCATACTCAAGGTGCTTTTGAAACACGATTAAGCCTCCAAACATTTCACTAAGGTTCTCATTACCCCAATCTTATAAAAGAGATCTTAAATAAGTTTACCAAGGTTATATAGTGAATGGCAATGATAAAGTCTGGAAGAACAACAACACTAAAAACAACACAAAGGACCTCAGACTCATATAGTTCCCTGCAAGCCCTCTTCATTAGTATTGCAGAGAAGCCTTTCGGGGTAATTTATTTCATTGCTCTGAGTCTAACTGACCTTCTCTGGTAGCCACTGGCAAGTGTTTGCCAAAATGTCACTGACCAAAAACTCCATACAATGCCATGTATTATAAAATGAATATGTCAAGAATCAGATGAAAATGTCATCAGTGACACTGACAACAATAAAATAATACAGTCTACAGATTTAAGGAATGGAAGAAGATCCGAGTTAAAGGGGAAAAAATTACCTGAGTAAATGTCATCAATGAATACATTCACAAAAAAGTAAAACAGACCATGGCTTTAAGTACGGAAAGAACACAAAATAAAGGGAGAAAATTTCCTGAGAATCAGTGGGTCAGAAAGGGGAAAAAAGACTCCTTTTACAAAGGCTTGTGGGAAAACAATGATGTCTCATCCAGAAATCATCCTGTTATTCCTGGGGGAGACCAGGCAACACATCCAAGCACCTGGGAGAACTCTTCAGAGTTGAATCTCAAAGTCACTGTTTTTCTTATTTGCATGTTAAAATGAATGCCATAATTTGTGAATGTCAAAAGCAGTCACAGCAATTAAAATAGAGGTTAAACAAAGATTCCCTCCATGTTGCCCTTAAAACAGAAAGTCAGAGTTCACGTCGTGGCTGAGTGGTAATGAACCCCACTAGTATCCATGAAGATGCAGGTTTGATCCCTGACCTCACTCAGTGGGTTAAGGATCTGGCATTACCGTGAGCGGTGGTATAGGCCACAGATGCAGCTCGGATCCCATGTTGCTGTGGCTGTGGTGTAGGCTGGCAGCTGCAGCTCCAATTCCACCCCTAGCTGGCGAGCTTCCATATGCCACAGGTACAGCACTAAAGACAAAAACAAAACAAAACAAAACAAAAAAAATCAGAAGTTATTATGAAAGTTTCTGTGAAGTCTCTGAAAATAAGTTTCACTTGTACAAATACTTAAACTAACAACCCATTTGGATGTGTCTACTCTTCTGAAATTTTTTTTAAAGAGTGATGCCACCAAGAAAATCACTTGAACACTGAGACTTGATATAGTCATTTTAAATGGACCTAGCTTGCAAACGTGATTCTTAAAATAAATGACTACAGCTGAATACTGATGATTAGAATATGTTTTTGGTATATTCTGGAATTTTCATCTCTATATTATTGGCACTTTTAAACAATAGCTTTAATAGAACTTTCAAATAACACATGTATGCTTTTGTTTTGTTTTTTCGCTGCACCCATGGCATGCAGAAGTTCCTGGGCTAGGGAATGAACCCTCGCCAAGTCAGTCACCACTGTGATAAGGTCGGATCCTTAACCCACTGCAGCACAAGAGAATTCCATGTGTACACTTTGATTACCTGCCTGAGAATGAACTGCAATGAAGATTAACCATGGTCCAGGTTTAACCCTAGGCATTTTGTTTCACCTAAATGCCTGAAGAACACCATTCTCCCAACAATGAAGTGAAATCAATGCTATGGTGAGGGTTAAAAACAGAGAGGTGCACGTTAGGATCACCTGCTACTTTGAATTACTATCCCAGGTTCTCCCCCATACATACTCCCAAGCTCATCATTGTGGATCACCACAAATTCTTAATTCTTTACCAAGCAAGTGTGCACATACAGAACCTATTTAGAAGATTGAAATGCAGCATATGACTAACACTGACAAGTTAAACACTAGAAAAATACTGCCAGTGGGGAAAGAAACACAAGTAAAATATACATGCATACAATAAGCAACAACAGTTTGAAGTTATTTTGACTTTGTCCCTTTTTAATGTCTCCATTTCAAAATGGGAGACAACGATCAAGAAGCAGCAGTGTCTGTGTAGATGTCTACATGTCTGTCAGAGCCTGCCTGGTGATACTTTATACTTCTCCCCCTATAACAAGCCTCACTGTTACATGTTCCATTGTACTTGAAGATGGATGGCTGCCAAAGCCATCACCAAGAAAAAAAAAAAGCTCCTCTATAACATAATGATATATCAGTACTGGGAATAAATTTGTGAAAGAAAAATCCTGGACCCAAAAGACAAGATGGACATCTATTTAAAGATATAAATTACTAAACATTTCTAATTCCAATAAGACCATAATATCCAAAATATTAACTGCATGGTAAGTAATTAGTATTTCTTTGAAGACAGTTATTCCACAAAGGTTAACTTAAAAAAGTTACAGAAAACATTTTTTTTTTCAAATTCATTACTAAATTTAATGAAGAAAACCAGGGCATTGCCTTGACATATGTTGTCATCCCCTTTCCAAATAAATTGCGGCCACAAGGATATCATATTTCTCCAGGGTTTTTCTTTCCCTGTCTTCATTCACTTTTTGTTTGTTTGTTTGTTTGTTTTTAATCCATTAAGGTTAACGTTGTTAGACTAAAATTACATCCATGTACCTCACACATAAACCACATAATTCTCTGTTAGAGAATTCAGTGTGTGCCTCTTTAACTCTTCAATTACTTTTATAAAGCATTTTAAAAGGCTATGTCTACACTCATTAAAGGAACTTGACAATTTTGAATGACTTATTTTGATTTGCTCTATTTCTTGACCAACCTGAACAGTCCATTTTCCTCTTTTCCCTTGAACATAAGCCTATGTTTACTAGGTTTGATTGCCATCTAATCAATCAATGAATTTACTGAACTTCTGGTTAGGAACCCAGGATACAAAAAAATCAAAATTTCAAGATACATGTTTAATTCCTATGCTGTTATCAACGTCACCTTCTAAGAAATGTATAATCCATCTGAGTGTAAAGTACAGCTAAAAGAAAACAAAATGCAATCTCTTCTCTCTCCTCTTCCCAAATGCAAAATAAGATTCTCCAGATATATATTCATGCAAAAACAAAATATTCATCTCTGCGTGTGTAATACAACAACATATCAACATACTAAAATACCCCGGTCATTTGCTAATGAAAAAAAGAGAGAGATGAGTCAAAACCAAAAATAGGAATCCAGTTTAAAATCAAGTCAAAAGGAAAACAAATGAATATGTTATTTCCCAAATGAAACGGCTTCTCAAAATACCAATCATAAATCATGGAGAAAATGCTCTCAGCCTTTATTTAAACAGGTAATAAAACCCTAAGCCAGGTTGATTAGTGTGCTGCTACGGTAAGTGGTAATAACTACAGTACACATGTCAGAATCATCTACTAGTCTGAACTAGTTTATTCATGTATGGTTTTTAAGATGACAGCTAAAAATAAAAGATTTCAAAAAATGAAAGACTTTCACTTCTATTTGTGGAATTTTTGTCACTGTAGGTGTTAGTACCTGCTACTATTATGCCATAGAAGTTATGTCCTTACAGGACTTATTATTAGAAAACATAGACGTTGAAGGCAAACATAACAGCGATAAAGCCTCAGCCAAAACTCTTCTAAGAGGCAGTCTCCTCCTTTCCATTTCTCCCTAACTTGACAATTGGGTAGAAAAGGATCTATCCTGAATAATACAAAACACCAAGAACTGTTGCAAATGTATGTAAAATCAAGGTCTTATATTAGTGTATTTTTATTGTATTCACTCTCTATTCCTTTCAGATTCAAGGCCATAATGAAACCAGAAGGGCTCTCTTTTTTCCCCCACACATTGTTTAGGAGAATACTTAATATTAAATAGTAATACTAGAAACAGCAAATGGTGTTCTTTTATTGTAATATATATTTTAATCAATGATATTTATTTTATTATAAGGCTATTTAGCTAATATATACATATATATATATATATATATTCAATAGACTCTATCGGTAGGTTTAACTGCTTATTGCAACCAAATGTATTTTTTAACTTAGAATAAGCTTTTGGAGGCAGTTTGATAAATGAGACAGGTCAGGCAGTTCTGCAGGCAGTCCTGAGAGCTTTTACTAGCTGTGATCACCAGCAAGATCCTTTACGTTGCTGAGCCCTTTTTTTACCTCATCTATAAAATAGGACGTAATGATACCTTATGTCACAGACCTGATGTGATAATTAAACAGGACAGCAAATAAAACACTTTTGGCACCTTGCCTAACTTGATATAAAACTTTCAAAATACAGTAGCTACAAAGTCAGTGTCTCATTCACAATTTACTGAATAACAAACCATACCAAAACCCCCTTACAAGCTTAAAAAAAAAAAAAAAAAGCTCTTATTTGCTCACAACTTCATAGACCAGTACTTTGGACTGGGCTCAGCTGAGCAGTTCTGCTGGCTTCATTCACAGGACTGCAGTAATCCAAAGGCTTGACTGAGGCTGGATGGTCTAAGTGGCCTCACTCACATGTCTGATAAGTGGCACTGGCTGTTGGCTAGAGGTCTCTTTCCATGTGATCTTCATCTTCAGAGTCCACCCTGGGCTTCTTCGGGTGGGGAAGCTTCCAGAAAGGCAATAACAAAAGTTGCAAGGCCTCTTGAAGCCATAACTTGGAAGTCCCATAATATAATTTCCACTACATCCTATGAATTAGAGCATGTCACAAAGCCAGAGCAGGTGCATGGGGACAGAGAAACAGATGTAGGGATAGGCAATGTCCCATTGCACAAAAGCATGCATTTAGGGATGGGGAAAATGTGTGACTATAATTTGCAATCTTCTAAAGTTTGCAAAATAATGACAAACTTTTATAGTACCTACGCTGTCTTTCAATAACTATACATAATTGCAGAATTCATGTTTTAAAAAGAAGTACTGGCTTGAGTTTTCCCCAAACTAGAGTAACATTGTTCTACTGCTTCAATGACAGATTTCAAAAGAGCAACATCCAGACCTAGTGACTGATATCATCATTTAAGCTTGTTTCCCTGGGTTCCAAGAGTCCTCAACACTTTTCTACTTATTCTAATCATCACATTTCTTTTCATGTAATTTGATATTTTTACCTTCAATAAGAAGCTTTCTTTTTTTGTGATTTCTATTTTTTCCATTATAGTTGGTTTACAGTGTTTCATCAGTTTCCTACTGTACAGCAAAGTGCGCAAGGCACGCATACACATGCACATACACACAGACCTATATATATACACACACACACATACATACATTCTTTTTCTTATATTATCGTCCATTATGTTCCATCACAAGTGACAAGATACAGTTCCTTGTGCTATACAGCAGGACCTCATTGCTTATCCATTTCAAATGCAATAGTTTACATCTATTAACCCCAGAGTCCCAGGTCATCCCATTCCCTACCCCTCTCTTGGGAACCGCAAATTTGTTCTCCAAGTCCATGCGTTTCTTTTCTGTGGAAAGGTTCATTTGTGCCATATACTAGATTCCAGATATAAGTGACATCATATGGTATTTGCCTTTCTCTTTCTGACTTACTTCACTTAGTATGAGAGTCTCTAGAAGATTTCTGATTGCACATTCCACAACAAATAGCATCACCAAGAAATCCAGATTAAATATGTAGCACTTCTAGAAACTATGAAGTTTTGTAAAAGAAGTAAAGAAAAATATACCATTGTAAAAATAAATATGCTTTTGTTCTCCGTGAAAATGATCACCAGAGAAAAATACAGTTTTGTGATGCAGTTATTTAGCTAGGCTTAGAGATCTGTTCATACTGATTTAAGCAGAAATAAAAGAAAAACAAAGAAAATAATGTTTGTATCTACTAAGAAACAAAAAGCAGAATGCTGCTCTGGCATTCTTAAAATTTATCTTTAATTTATAGCACAAAATCTAATTTTAATGAATATCTTCCTAATTTGTTTGTCATGGCCATAGAAAGTTACAAAATGATAAAGGCTATCAAGATTTCCTTCAACATGTTTGTATCTAAACAATTCAAGAGCCACAGACTTTAATACATTACAATACAATACAACACAATACAATCTATTTATTTTGTATAATTTCATGCAGCAAACAAACTGCATGATAAGAACTGATCCTTGAGGAAGCAAAGAGCTACTTGCTGTTTGACAGTATGGTGAGCAGAGAAGCAGTGTGAGGAATGGCTAGGTCCCTCATTAATGACATTTCTTCATTTTCCAATGAAGAATTGATTCCTAATTTTGCCATTTTTTTTTTCAGCTGAGGATCTGTTACAACACTGCTTCATAAAGAAAGAGCCTGAAACTCAAGTAGTTTTCAATTTTAGATAAACCAGTGCTGCCAAAATCATAATTCTCAATAAAGGAAAACTTCAATAACATGAAATTGGCCTAATCTTGTTTTTAAGACATTTAAAAATCCTGATTATGTTATGAGAAGCCATATGAGAAGCCAAATACACATCTGTCTAGAGAACATGCCACTAGCCAGGGTCGGCTTTGGTGGTTAGATATTTCTCTTCCTATGTGAATAAGCCTCCTTGGTATTCATCATTGAAACTAGATAAATCTACGTGATAATTAGAGATTAAAGATAACTCCATGGTACAGTTCTCAAAAGGTAATCTACTCAACTTATTTTTAGAGGAAACCTAAATTAAAATACCTAAAGTATTTTGCTTTAATTACTTCTAAGTCCTATAAGGGTGACAGATATACTATATAGGTTCATCATATGGAATAGTTACCATTTTTGAAAAATAGTGACAATTCTAACATTCTTTAATTATATTGCTTACTAATCTTAATTGCCATGATTTCAAAAGACAGTTCCAAAGTGCATCTTGAACAAACAGAAAAGCAATTAGCCTAAATTAATTGCTTTGCTGATGTGATTTGCAGTAGGTATGCTTGGTGGTTTTGAAACTCCTGCCAGTGCTTTCACAAGTTGTTCTGATGATTTTTTTAGCCTATTTTTGCACCAGAGCAATTAACCAGATAATTGTTCTAATGTGAACCTGGCCTTAATCAGTATATTTAGGTTCATAGTGGCAATTAACCAAATATTAAACATACATTTAAAGAGCAGCACTTAAAAGTGCTACAAGAAAATTGAAAAAAAATTTGCAAATCTTTACTCATATATCCATACTTTTCATACCAAGAAACAGAAAAAAAAGCTGTAACTGTCTCCTCTGCTTCTTTTCAATTAATACAGAGTATCATTACAGATGAAAAGTAAATGAAGTTTCTGGGTCTTCATTTAAAAGTACTCCAAAGACTCTATTAAAAAGGAAAAACCAATGATTCCACACTAAAACCTGTGTGTTGTTCAAAAAATGAAGCTCTGGCTTTCAGATAAAAAGCATGCAATACATAAAGTAAGTTCTATCTGAATTCAGACAATGACATTAAGCCCTCACTTTATTAAGCATCAGCTATACTCTGAAATACATAAATCTGGAAGAAAGAGGGTATTTGAACCAACTGTCTGGATTTCAGCCAGAATTCAAGCCAAACTGAAAAACAGACTTAAACATCCTACAAAAGTAGCATTTATAATTCTCTCAGCACGTGGGTATTAAATTACTTCTCTGAGCTGGGCTCTATGCGAAGTGCCAGGAGCTGTGGTTGGGGCAGAGGGCCAAAGATGAAGACCACAGGTCCCTCTTACAAGGGGAGAGATTCATAAACAAAACATTACACAGCCATGCAGTAGAGTGATGTGCTATGGATTCAGCGACACAGTAACGTAATGCAGCACTTCATCACATCCACCATTATTATTTCATTTTTCTTTAAATATAAAGGAATTCCCATTCATTTTAAGGGAAATTATTAGCAGTGCAACTACCACTGTTAATGAAACAAGTTTCCTTTTTTCAGCCTCAGTAAGCAAGGAGTTATTTTGTACTACCTTAAGTTAGGTATTTTATCAGCTGAAGAATGATACACACAAAACCCTTCCGTCTTCATAAGGCCAAAAGGTACAAGCTGAAAGAACTCTGTCATTCTTCATGTCTCCATGTCTTCATGTACTCTTTTTTAATTTCTGAAAGGACTGTCACGCAGAAAATAGCCCAGGCACATACATGTCAGGTCTGCCATTTTTAATTATTAGCAATCAAGTTCCAGCAATTTCTCCTCTGGTTAAACATGTGTGTACCTATCTTCTAAAATATTTCTTTATGCCACTGTTCATAAAATATTTTAGGCTGAAGCAAAATATCTCGCACTAAATTAATAACTAATCACAGGAGATATTTATCATCTCAAGCCTTCTACAAGAAAATTGTCAGATTTAATCACCTTTCTCATATTTTCACTATTTACTGGGCTTCATTTATCATACATTTTAAAATGTTGACAAAAGTGAGTTATTTTAATTACCATTTCTGGTAGGGGATTAAGAATAAGACAACTCCTGGGGGTAGGGGAAAAGGCAGGAAGTCATAAATTTGTCCAGTCAATAAACTATTATCATTTTCATAAATAAATGAAGATTCTGTTCATTTTTGGCATCTTAAAATGGGTTTGAGGATAGGAAGCTTCCAAATTCATAAGTGCATAGCATTGCATTCACCATCATATAAATTAGGTTCCATTCTTTTCCATACTTTGATCATGAATTCTGATTTCTTAACATAAAACATAGGCTTTTTAATCCCACAAACTAAATGCTTAATATATATACTTACTCATCTTTATATTGTCTTACAAACAACAAAATCAGTAGTAGCATTTAGAATAGCAGAGCCAGGAATACCAATAATAAAAATTTTTTTAAAGCTCTCATTAATTATCATTATTTGTAGAAATGTTTATTTATGCATTATTGCTGAAAAACAAAGTAGGAATTAAAAATTACTATCATACATTGGATCTATTATAAAAATTCACTGTATTCTATAAGACAAAATATTGTGAACATAGAGAATCAATAAGAAAAACTCATCCACATCATATCCAGTTTCCATCCCATCTCCAGAAATGGAGCTAAAAGTCAAAGCAGGCTGACATAGAAGAGATATAGAAAATTTCATATAGATCTTCCCTTCAAGTGATTTTATTAGGTTAAATATTCTAGTGTTATATATCAATTAATATTTCATTAAAAGTGATATTTCAGAATTCCAAGTACGGAATGAACCAATCTCATAACCAATATCTCTATGTACCCAACAATGAAAAAGTTCCTTTAATTTGAATACACTAAGAATCTCACCTGAGGAGAGATGTACAAATCATTTTGCCAGAAAAACCCCTTTTGTAGAAAAACATCAACAGGTACTTGGAAAATCACATATACTAGGAAAACTACACAGATTAGTTATGGCAGTTATAATCTCTTTTACTCTGCAATGGTTGACATGTTACAACAGATACAGAATATTTACAGGTAAAATACTTGCAAAAAAGAAATGTGTGTCATCATTTGCTTAAATAAATACCTATTCAAAACTCACTTTGAAATTCTTTTTGATATCAAGGAAGACCCCAATGTGGTGTAAGACACAAAAATGGGCAATGCTTTCTACATTTCCTCATGGAACTTAGTAAGAAATGAAGAGTATTTATAAATAGGGTTGTGGAAAAAAACATGCCTTTTATTATAAAATTAGATGTTTTTTAAATCCACAGGTGTTTGCATGCTGTAAAATATCCGAAATTTTACTTTTCCGATATCCCATGAGAAAAAGAGAAGGAAACACTCTAATGATACTCAGAATGATCAAGCAGGGTCCGAGGTAGGATGACCATATAATTTATCACCTAAAGCAGGGCGCTCTGGACCACAGAAGGGAGCAGAGGCACAAATGCTAAATCTGACAGAATTCCAAAAAAAAAGCAACAGGATGGCACTGTCCTGAGCAAATCAGGAGGTTAGGTCACTCTAGGTCTGAGGCAGAATAAGATACTGGGAGACAGTGAGCTCGAGGTTTGAGCTTGAAGTGGGTTTGGAAGACACAGAAAAGTGGGACCTTAATTCTTTCATTTGAACATAGGGTTAATTTCTTCCTCAGGGTTGTCCTAAAGATTAAATGAAACATTATGTGTGAACACTTAGCACAGTGTACAGCACAGACTGTAATACATTGTAGCTATTATTAGCTGTTATTATCATTATCCTTGGTTCAAAAACAAAACAGAGAAAATACACACAGTGACCTCAGCAGCACTACAAAGAGCAATCATGGTTGTAAGGAGAGGGTCTAATAGATAGAAGGATACCAAACACATCATTGTTGAAGCTGGTTTGGGACCTGAATAGTAGTTACTCCAATATCATACTATTTTTCTAAGGATGGTCTTACAAATAGTTGTGAATATAAAAGAGGATACCAAACATATGCCAACCTCAAGCAAGTATCCCTAGCTCAGAGAGACTCCATTCTGTCCCTACAACCCTCCCAGGATTCAATAAAGTATATTCATTATTTTAGCAAAAGTATGAGTAAATATCATAGAACATACTCAAAACTACGTAGTAAATTATAGAAATGACTAAAATTCTGCTCGGCCACATTATTGGGCACCAGAAGTATGCAGACAGATTTCTCTGCATTCAGGAAGCAGGAGAAGACAGCTCTAAACACCATCACAGAGCTGCTTCAATGGGCAGCGTTATTTTTGCCATCTCTTTATTTCCAAGTTTTCATGCTTTTATAGGAGCAAACTGTTCAAACTTCACACTCAGTACTCCAAGGTGAAAAGTATTCCTCTCCTCCAGACCACTTAACTTTAATAGAAAACAAAATATTCTCAAACTCAAATTCAGCTATGCCTGCTGGATATAATGGATAGTTCTGTCCCCCTTGGGCAATCTTTAAACCTCAGTCTCTAAGAGAATTAGGTAATATTAGGGGATTGAAATGGAAATAAAATTCTAAGTCCACTGTGACATGACATTCACAGGAAGATGGTAGATTATCCACCCAGTCCTCCAACACTTATAAATACAATATATAGCATATGTTCACAAAACAATTCCTGGAAATAAAACACAATGGGCACTCAGCAAATATTTTATATCACCAACACCTGCTCAAATCCTCGCTGAACTTTATTTCTAAATGTCACCGTTTTTTATTGAATCAACGGAAATTTGAAAGAAGAAACAGAATAAACATCCAGAGAAGATCAAGGGAGTTAGAAAAATCTTTATAGAAAGCCTCATTGAGTTTTACACGAGCCAGGGTGCTGTCAGTCTCCCTGAAAGGGGTAGTGGAGTAAACTGTCATCCTACAACTGCCACCTGAGTGTACCTGAAAGACTAAAATGGACTATGCCTGAAAAAGAGAAGAAACAGTCAAGATTTTTCTTATCATGATAAACTAAGGAATCATGAATCAAATACTAAGAACTGCAAATGAATCCATTTTTAAATCACAAGCTTGAAGTTAGAGGTAGTTTAGTACACTAGTTCTACACTATTATTCAAGAACTGGTTATAACACTCTCTTTGAACACTAAATTGGAGTGAGTTCTCTATTTTGGAAGGCAGTCGATGAAATGAACATTTTAACTTATTTTAAGCTGAATTCTGTCTCCCTCTGTAACTTCGACCCGTCGTTCAAAGTTCTGAGGCCTGAAATAATGAAGAACTAATTTAGGTTAACTAATTAACTCTCCATTATCTGTTAATATATTTTATCAGACTCAATTTAAAAAGAACTATTTGATTTAAAGTAAGACTTCTTTACCTAAAAATCTCTACCTTCTGGATTTTAATAAAGGAGAACTCAATTTGTAGACAGGGTAGGGATAGGTATATAATATAAAAGAACAGATCGTGTTTGGTAGGAATAGTGGAGAAACTGGAGAATGGCCAAAGAGAAAAGCACATTACACACCCTGGAAAGACTGCTGACATGAGAAAAATGTGAGTCCAGTGTTGCCAGATTTGCAACTTTCTCAAAAGAAGGCCAAAATTCAGGATTTTTATGTGAACTACCTCAATTTTTTTAAAGTTGGCAACTAATTCAATTTTTTAAATATTATATAGGCCAAACAAAACAGCTTTGTGGACTAAACTCTACTGTGGCCCCCAAGTTTGCAATTTCAAAATAATGTTATCTAAAACTTTTATTTAAAGAGAAAATATTTATAGCTACTATTCTAAACACTAGTACATATAAAGCAAAATAGTAACATACTATAAATGTTATTTTATACTCGAAACTGGTCACGACAGCCTTAAGATTTAAAATTCCTCAAACTTTAGAGTGTCCACTGATGCGACAGCCCTCTTTACATAAATAAAAGATTCATACAGTAAATTAACCCCTTAAAAAAGGTGTCCTTAGTTATCCATGTTCAACAAATTTAATACATTCGATTTATTTTAAACTGCAAATTCGAAGAATAAATCTCTAGCAATGCAAGTTCAGCTAGCTGGCAACATAATTTGCTTTAACAACCATCCTGGCTTTTATTATGTTTTGTTATGTTAGCTGATGGATGCTTAGAGTATCTTTCTTTTGTATTGCTATATTCTATTGTTTTCCTAATTTATAAGCAAGCATGATCAACTGCCAATAAAAGAATCATATACTAGATAATGGGAATATAGGTTATATGACTGAACTTTGTTTTCAGGACTAATATTAAAAATTGAAAATATGGATGTTAATTCCCTATCTGATAGGCAATTTAAATAACAAAAAGAGCTTCTATAAAGGTCTTTTAAATCAGTTAGGTTTCATTTCATTCTTCTTGGCCATAAAAAAGCAACCAAACAAAAAACCCAAAATACCAAAAGAGCTGTTATAAGCTTATTACTATAAAGATGCTCAGGACCATTCAGTTTTTTATAAATCTGCTTTTGATATCCAAAGCATGCTGCTTCTGGACACGATACAAAACATACAAAAAATAAAGACCAAATTGAATGTGAAATGAGGAAAGACTTATATCAAATATAAATAAACATTCCAATAAACTTACAGTCAGAGAAAGTGGAGGAGACAAAATAACTAGATGTTTAATTTAAATCATTGATAGAAATAGTCTGTGTCCTCTTTTCATGAACCACTGGATTTTATTTGTATTCAAAAGCAATGGTAAATGTCAAATGACTACTAGACCACTCTTCTGAATATAAGAAAATACCATGCTGTTTAACTCTCTGAACACAAAAAGTGCTTTTAGAAAAACAAAGATAAAGAACAGCATGTCTTAATCACATAGATCAATTCAAGGACTACAAAATGCTAAAAGGTACCACTAGCTTAACAGTAAAGACCTTCAATTACTACATATTTTGAATTTTTGAACTTCAAAAAAAGTTTATTGATAAAATTTTTTTAAATCCAGGATAAATCTTATATCTGAAGATATGAGAAGCATACCAAAGTATATCTTCATGTGAGGAATCCTTTAATAATAAAGGATATATGGAACCAGCAGCATTAAACATAGATCCTTTTCATGGGTATTAAGTATAAAATAATATCTAAAGGTTCTATTGTACCTTTATTATGAAAGAAAACGAGATTAGCTTTTTTTTAAATGAAGTATGTTATATATAAATGTCAACTGGGTGAATCCCAGTTATGAAACGGAATATTGACTCATTAGAATTTGCTTTTTCTGGTTTGTTCCCACTCAGTTTTTACCACAGCAAAGATGGAAAAATACATTCAACAGGAAAAACCAAAAGTCAAACAAATGGTCTAAATTTAACAGGAATAGCATGACCTTCCACTGAACAAAAGATCTTGAACAGATTAAATGAGAACACATGTAAAGTGCCTATCAATTACCTGGGTAATAAAGGTTATTTTCCTCCCCTCTATCCTTATAAGGTTCACTATTATCTCACTCATTAAGTCTTATGTCACCTAAAGAGAGTAACCTTTGAGAGCGGCAGGGAATATGGGCCCCACAGTCTGAGACACAGCACCAAGTATTTAGTAGGGGGTTAATAAATGCTTCCTGATTTACTAGAGGATAATAATAATGAACAAATGTAAAACAGACGCTAATTGATAGGCTAAACGCATTAGTGCAATCCAGTGCCCTCTATATGAAAGGCTACTAACCCATCTCAGCTAAGTGCTGAAATTATAATTAAGTCTGATGGGAAGTCCTAGATTTATACCAATATAATTACAAATATTACTTAGCTTAGTGATAGAGTATGGCAAGAACAATGAGCTGAGTAATTTAGATGATACTGCAAAGTGGGTTTTAATGTCTGAAACTTCTATTACAGGACACAGGATAAGTGCAAGTAGTGTAATTAAAACCTAAAAGAGTTTGATCTTTAAAACTCTACTGTTCAACCTTATTAAAACGCATGTTTTCTCAATTAATCCAAACTTTTCCATTAAAAACATAGAAAATACACTTTCATTCTTTGCAAATAAATCTCTATAGTACATGTATTTAGGATCAAATACCAAATAACCATTCCAGTTAAGAAGGGAAAAAAATGACTAAAAGAGCAAGAGATTTAGTACATGGAACATAACAAAGGGAAGGAAAGACAAGGTGAGAGCTGCCCGCTTTTTTGTTAACGGTCCAGTTAAACGCTAAACAAACATCTGAAGAGCTAGAAGATAAGAAATCTCTGGATATCTTTGTGCAAGTGACATAAACCTAAGCAACATGTTTAAATTAGAAGATAACGGTTATAATCATATACGGACTGCATCATAGTTACTTCTACATGTTCTAAGTACTGACTCTTCCACAAGACGACATAAAAAACTGTCGTACAATGAAAGGCAATTGTTTTCATAACCACTTTGGGGCACGAATAGTTTTCAGCTTTCAACCTGATGCATTACTAAGATGTTTGCCTCAACGTTGAGCTAATGCTAAATACCTAAAACCACAAAAAGATGTTTTTAATGTACTTTATTAGTTGCTGTGAAAAACACTTAAAAGATTATTTTTAATTTGTCACACAATTGACCAAGTAGAGAAGAATGTTGATTAGAAAGAAGATTTTAATTTTTAAAATATTCATCAATTTCCTTTAGATTTTTATATACCCCACACAGTGACAGTTACTAAGCACCTTTTACAAATGATAACTGTGACTACTCTGGATTAGTCAATTTTTCAAGAAAAATTTTACTGAGAAAGAGCCAGGTCAAAAGCTATCACATAATTTAGAGTAATGAGGGTAATTAATAAATATGTCACTAGAATTTACCATACTTGGGGAAAAATTAAGTCTACATGATTTTATTTTTAAAGTATAAAAGGAAATTAAAAATAAAGAGTTGGGAAGTGCCTTGAATTTAAGTATATTTGACACAAACTTAATAAGTCACTGCGCCAATTTGTAAAAATTACTTAAATCTAAATAGGTTCTAATTTTAGCTGAAATAGTGCTTTCTATTTTGAAAGCAAATTTTTTTTGCTGGCCCATCTATTTTTTTTCTTTTTTGGCCGCACCTGTAGCATGATAAAGTTCCCAGGCTAGGGACTGAATCTGAACCACATCAGTAACACACCAGATCCTTTTTAAATAAATTTATTCTTGAAAATTTAATGGTCAAGAATTTTGTCTCAGGCCTATATTTAAGAACCCACCTAAATTATCAGCAGTAGCAGAGTAGTTCTACTCTGCAGTTGTTTTCATTATAAAGTCTACTTTCAAGGATTCTTGCATCTTATTTCCTTCATGCAAAATTTCAGAGGAAAATTTGTTTATTATTGTTTATTTTAAAAACTACCCAGAAATTCCTGTTGTGGATCAACCATAATGAACCCAACTGGTATCCATGGGGATTCGGGTTCAATCCCTGGCCTTGCTCAGTGTATTATGGATCTAGCGTTGCCATGAGCTGAGGTATAGGTTGCAGACATGGCTCCGATCCCGTGTTGTTGTGGGCGCGGTGTAGGCCAGCAGCTGTAGCTCCGATTTGAACCCTAGCCTGGGAACTTCCATATGCCACAAGTGTGGCCCTAAAAAAGCAAAAAAACAAAAAACAAAAAACAAAAAACACCTACCCATTTAACACATTCTTACACTATATATTAAACTGTCCACTGGCGATTTTTCATTTTCAAAACAAATTCTATTAACACAAAAAACAAAATGTCATCCTTGAGAATCTGAATGCATATTTGAAATAGTTTCTCCCTTCCTTCCTTCCTCCCTCCTTTCTTTCTTCCTTCCTTCCTTTCCTTTCTCTCTCCTTCCTTCCTTCCTTCCTTCCTCCCTCCCTCCCTCCCTTCCTTCTTTTTTTCCTTCCTTTTGTCTCTTTAGGGCCGCACTGGCAGTACACGGAGGTCCCAGGCTGGGGGTTGAAATGGAGCTGTAGCCGCTGGCCTATCCTACAGCCACAGCAACACAGGATCTGAGCCTGTCTGTGACCTACACTACAACTTACAGCAATGTCGGATCCTTAACCCACTGAGCAAGGCTAGGGATTGAACCTGCAGCCTCATGGATACTAGACAGATTTGTTTCAGATAAGCCACAATGGGAACTCCTGAAATAGTTTCTCAGAAATATTTCCTTTGAAAAGCCAACAGTAAAATCAACCAGAGAAGTTGCAAAAATATGGAAGTGACAAATAAACAATATATCCTGGATGGGTGCTGCAAAAAAAATTCAGCAGACTGCTGTTATTATAACCGTTTAGGCAAACATCTGAATCTTAACAAGTAAAAAATCCTTGTTGCAAATACAAACAAGGGATGGTTTAAAAGTGTACAACCAGGTGGTTTCAAAACTTAAACAAATCTATTTTAAAAGGCATAGCTACCTCAAATTTTCCTCAGAGTTGACCTCCCTTGTCATAGCGATAATCAGTACCTGGTATATAGAACACATGTTTTCCTCTGGAATCTGTTTTTAAGATGTCACAGTGGTTACCTGTCATTTATGATCCAGTTCAGGCAAAGATTGAGAGAGCTAAGATTTTTGCACCTCTTGACAATTTCCATCACGGTTTCATTATCCAGTTCAGTGATATGACGAAGGTCCAAGCTGGAAAGGTTTCTTAGCTAATGAGATAAATAAAATGAAAGACAATAAAGGTAAATGCTACATTGGTTCTCAAAAATTATAAATATAATTTATTGCAGAATATCACTGTACAACGGATAATAGCCTAGAATCATTTAACTAAATGTTTACATAATATTTTAATACTAAATTAGATATGAGGACAGAAATCTATGGTGAATATAAGAATGGCAGCAAATATTAAAATCAAACAGATTTTATTGAGGCATCATAAAATCAAAAGTTAGCAATTTCATAGGTGGTGAAGTTGTTAAATCCATCACATTAATTACCCTCAAATATGATAGGATTATTCTCTTTAACATTGTTCAAGTTCAGATATTTATTCTTGTGATTACAATGTCACTTTTTGTATAGGTTTTCTCACTTTTTAAAAAAGATAAAAGTAAGTGGCTAATTCTGAGATATCCTGGTGATGTTTCATCAGTGTACTCAAATTGTACTAGTATGGGTCGTATGCTTCACCACGCGAAAAGCAATATAAAACACTGTTTAAGGAGTAAAGGTTTTCTCTCAACATGGATGGACCTAGAAATTATCATGCTAAGTAAAGTTAGACAGCGAGACACCAACATCATATGCTATCACTTACATGTGGAATCTAAAAAAAGGACACAATGAAGCTCTTTGCAGAACAGATACTGACTCACAGACTTTCAAAAAACATAGAGCTTTTAAAGGACACAGGTTGGGGGGGTGGGGGGGATGGACTGGGGATTTGGGATGGAAATCCCATAAAACTGGGTTGTGATGACCACTGTACAACTATAAATGTAATAAAATTCATTGAGTAATTAAAAATAAATAAATAAAATAAAGAAGTAAAGGTTTTCTCTATGTACCACCTTTCCCATTTCTTCATTTTCTCTACTCCTTTCCTAATGTTTCCAGTCTTCCCCTGATCTTTGGTCTTCAAGGAACATTAACAATACCATTTACACAAAGATGGTAGGATCTTAATTATCCTCTTCAAATTAACTATATTTCAGGAGTTCCTGTCGTAGCACAGCAGAAACAAATCCAACTAGGAACCATGAGGTTGCGGGTTCGATCCCTGGCCTCGATCAGTGAGTTAAGGATCTGGCGTTGCTGTGAGCTGTGGTGTAGGTGGCAGACGTGGCTAGGATCCCATGCTGCTGTGGCTGTGGCTGTGGATGTGGCTGGCAGCTATAGCTCCGATTAGACCCCTAGCCTGGGAACCTCCACATGCCATGGGTGCAGCCCTAAAACAACAAAAGACAAAAAAAAAAAAAAAAAAAAAAATTTAACTATATTTCAAGTAAGCTATTTTTGCTGAATAACATGCAAAAATTTCATTTGGAGGCCTGTGGTACATCAAATAACACCCAGCCAAATATACCTACACCCTAATATGCTCTTATATGACAAAAGTCTTTTGCAAATGTGATTAAAGTTATGGATTTTGAGACAAGGAGCTTATTAGCGTAAGCCCAGTCTAGTCATATGAGCCCTTATAAGCAGAGAACATTTCTCAGCTAAAGTCAAAGAAATGTGAGATGGAAGAAGATGCAGGAGACATCTGAATTATGAAAAGGACTCCATCTGCCTCTATTGGCTTTGTGTCTGGAGGAAGAGGGCCAGGAGCCAAGGAGTGTGGGCAGCTTCTAGAGCTGAAAGGCAATAAAAAATTGGGACTTCAGATCTACCACCTCAGGGAACTGAATTTCCTCAAAAACCTGAAGGAGCAAGAAAAGAGATTCTCCTCTTGATCTTCCAGAAAGGAACACAAGCCGGAAGGTTTTAGCCTAATGAGGCCCTGTACTGATATTCTGACTAATAAACCACGAGATAAATCTACACTGCTTTAACCTGATAAGTATGTAGTAATTTGCTACAGCAGCAACAGAAAACTAGTGCACAGCATTTCTTGTATCAGCAGGAAGCTGTCCCAGGGCAGGCCAGTCTTCTCTAGGCCACCCTTCCTCAAGTCCCTCTGTAGGGGGAGAGGGTTATTCCTGCACGAAACTGACTTGCAGGTGTAGCCTAACTGCCAAAGTCCTCAGAGCAGTGAGGCCCAAGAGAAGATAAGACACTGGTATAGCCACTGCTGTAGGACCAGTGGGGAATAAACCCCCTAAAGCAGCACCACCCCAGAGAACTTTCTGCAGTGATGGGAACATTCTCCATCTCTGCTGTCAAATATGGTAACCACTAGTCACTGAGCACTTGACATGTGAGTAGTGTGAGGAAGGTCCCGAATCTTTTCATCTTATTTAATGTTGCTTACTTCACATTTAACTTTTATATCTACATGTAGCCAGTGGCTAGAGTGCCGGACAGATTAGCTCTAGAGAACCAGGGCTGCCAGGCAGCACACAAACCCTCCTTCCCATGTCAGCCCATAGAGAAGCTTCGTGCAGAGTCACCGCTTGCTGGTCTCTGAAGCAATCAGCAGAACTATGGAGAGAAAGTGACACAGCTAAGAGAGGAGACATACGAAAAGGTCTGCAACAGCAGGAAATTCTTTCTAATTGAGACGGCAAGCTTCTGTCACTAAGGACTGAATTCTGAGTGTTCAGAATGAGACTTAGGAAATGCTCTCTGCAATCGGCCTCTCTGGTCAGACGTTCAAAGAAGTCGCCGTCCAGTGTGGGACTCAGGACAACACTCCAGAATGGAAGCAGGACTAGGAAAGACGAAATGAGTTCTGGGAAAGTTTCTACTATAGGTACCATGGTTTTGAAGTACCTAAAGAATAATAGGTTTTGAAGTACCTAAAGAAACAATAACCAAAAAAAAAAAAAAACTATATAAAATACAAAACAGATAGCAAAATAAATTTCCATAATCTTTCTGATCTCACTAAAATCACTTAAAGAACCAAAGGGCTGATACACCTGCTCCTTGCTATGCTTTCTTCCCTCTCAACTGCAGTCATAACTCCATGTGGTGGGCATGGAAGCTGAAGTCATCCAGGATAACGGCTGGGCGTGGAGCAAGGCAAAGCTGAGAGGCCAGTGCCCACATCTTTTATGAAGGAGCAGGAAACACCAGGAGGACAGAAAAAGACAGAAATAAAAGGGGAGAGACAATGGTACTGCCAAATGGAGCAAGTCTCAAAGTCTCAATGCTTTGTTAATTATATTTGTTGTTATTTTTCACAACTGTCAGAAGCATAATGGTGTGGAAGTGGCTACAGAGGACAAAGAAGATCTTGACTCCAACGCCTGACCCCGAGAGACAACAGTGAGAAAATGAACAGGTATGGTAGGCAGAAATCTGAAATGACTCCAAGGACCCATGCCCTAGTATAATCCCTGACCCCTGAGTGTGAGCAGGGTCTCTGAATATGATGGAATGTCCACTTTATAAGGAAAGGTAAAAGGATTTTGCAGCTATAATTAAGATCCTTGGAAGTTCCCGTTGCAGCTCAGGGAACCCAACTAGTAGCCAGGAGTATGTGCGTTCAATCCCTGGCCTCGCTCAGTGGGGTTAAGGATTTGGTATTTCCGTGAGCTGTGGTGTAGGTCGCAGATCCTGCATTGCTGCGGTTGTGGCGTAGGCCAGCAGCTGCAACTCCTACTCAGCCTCCTACCCTGGCAACCTCCATATGCTGCAGGTGCAGCCCCTAAAAATAAATAAATGAATAAACATCAATAAATAAAATCAATAAATCAATAAATAAACATCAATAAATAAAATCTTGAAAGAGAAAAAGATCCTCAACCAGTTCACACTGAACTAATCAAACCACAGTATCTTGGATAGGCCTGATCTAATCAGTTGAGAGGTCAGAGGGACTCAGACCTCTCATGAATGGCTAAGACCTGCAAGAGGGCCCTAGGAGCTAAGAGCAGTTCCAGCTGATGGCCAGCAAGAAAAAGGGGAATCTCGGTCAGTCCTACAAGTACAAGGAGCTGAATTTTCCCACTAAACACATGAGCTTGTAAGAGGATCTAAACTCTAGAAAGAAAAAATTAATTAATTAATTAATTAATTAAAAATTAAAAAATAAAAATGAATAAATAAATAAATAAACTCTAGAAAGAAATGCAACCCCAACTGACACTTTGATTGCATCCTTGTGAGACCCTGGGCAAAAACCAAATTGCAGTACATCTGGACTCTTGACCCATAGATATACAAAGTGATAAAAGTACATGGTTTTAAGATGTTAAGCTTGCGATAATTGGTTGTGCAGCAATAGAAAATTAATACCAAAGGGCCACAGGGTACTCTGTATCCTTGAAGAGAAGCCAGGTTTCTCTTAAGACAAGGGGAATCTCCTTAGCCACTTTAAACTCCGAAGCTCACTGTCCTGCTTCAGATACATATGCTCACATAAGCATACAGGGGGACATTTGGTCCACTCATTCTTCTCTTTTAGGTGTATCTTCAGTGGCCAAGAAAACATTTCCTGGGAAGACTAGCGCTCCTGTTACCCCCACACTGGGGAGCTGAACTTCTCAAACCAATCCTCAGTCAAGGAAAAATAGGTTTAATAGAAATGCTCCGTGAAACTATGCACATAGCCCCTGGCTTTTACTTGGTTCATACTCAGTGACTGCCCATATGTACTTTATAGATATCCGAATACCATAAGATAACTGACTTTTACTTTCACTAAACTTTTCTTTTTCACAAGATTGTGCATTGGAGCTAAAGAAGTGACTAAAATAGTTTCACTGGTTGAGGTTTCTTTTTCTTGATTAAGCAAAGATGAACTTGTATATGTCAAGGATAAGAGTCACTGTTAAATCTAATATCCTTCTTACTAATGTTTCCCTCAGTTATATATCTTATACTTCTATTTTCTATACAGAAATCACCATTGTCTTATGACTAAAAATGGAGTAAAATCTATAAAAATTTTGAATCACTATTCTGTACTCCTGAAACTAATATAATATTGTAAGTCAACTGTAACTCAATTTTTAAAAAGCACCATTTTCTTAAGCCACATTAATTTTACGGTTAGCTTCTTTACAGGGTATTTTCTATCCCAGCACCCTCAAAATTTCCATCATTGGTAGAGATGTGCTTCTCTGGGAAAATGTAAAGCATCAAATAGCCTCGGTGAGTTGCAGGTACTGTCTGGGCTCATTTCCTGACAGCAGCCTCATGTCTGTACCACAGAAAGGCAGAAATAACATTAAATGGACCCATACAACTGCTTAAAAATACTTCAAAGCATAATTATTAAACCTATGACTCTTAAGGATGAATTTCACCATGTGTGACCATGTGTATGTGTGAACTGTTAAAGATAGCCACGAATTACGTCAGGAGGCCAGGATAGTTCCCATTCTGAATGCTTTTCGAGGATGAACCTCAAAGCAAGGACATTTGCAATGCCTGGGTTTGTTCAATAAAAAGGTATTCAAATAAATAAATAAATACATACATACATACATAAATAAAGATAGCCACATATAATACACACATAGCATCACTTTATTTTCCCAATTTTCCTATATTATAGTTAACAGGAAGATGCAAAATAATGAAAATTCTTTGCAGCCATGTAAATATCTCCAACACATGCATATTTCAGGGTCTAGCTTCTGACACAAAATTTCTATGTTAATAACTACACATCTCTTGCTTCCTTCACTGTAAAATACCGCTTCATCACAGCACTGTGAAAGTACTTAATACCGTCAAAATGGTAAACCAGTTTCTGTACAACTAAAAATGGTTAAAAAGGTAAATATCATGTTATGTACATTTAGTCACAATAAAAAGAAAATTACTTCCTCAACCAGGACATAACAGGATACACCAAGGTTCTACAGTGACAAAAACTTTAATTTGTGCCAGTTCGATACTCTCACACTAGGGAAGATAAATGAAGAATGAAGAGTTGTGAATAACTTATCAAGTGTCCGTGACAGGGGACAGAGATGAGAGCAAATCTACACTATTTTATAGACTTGGGAAAATTCAAAGATATGTTCTAGAACTAATGTAACAGCAAGAAGTAACAATTTCAGAAATTATGTACATGTGATAAAACTCTGACTGCTTCTTGTATCCAGGCCTGTTCCTCTGTACAAGATGAGTTAGAGGATGGCACCACACCACTTACGGCTGATACTGCCTTGTATCTATTGTTCATAAATGGAGCATTTTTACTCTTCCATTGAGACACAAACTCAAACACGAGGAAACACGTTTACTTGGGCACTCACATGCCAATATTCTACTGAGAATTTGAAGAGCGTTTCACCCTCGGATTCAATTAAGGTTCATTTCTTCATGAGCTGACAGTCACTGACCACGCTGATGTGACTTTCCCCATGACCCTATTGGCCACTTCATCTCTGAGATCTGACAGTAACCCAGGGCAGCTCCGGGAAGCTAATTCCTGGTAGCCGGCGTCATTACAAGACACGTACTGAGCACCTCTACGGGATGTGGCGTTTTTATTCAGAGCTCCACAAACAGTCCTGTCAAATTCATCACATTCCTTCCCTTGCTATGGGGATTTCATAATAGTGCCCTCCAGTGTTTCATAAAAAGCTACCCAAAATAAGCCCTCATAGTCTGAAACAAATAATTACATTTAGGAAACTGACATTTTAATTAAACTTACTTTTTTTACAAATTCACTGGGAGTCTCGGGTTATACACATCACAGAGAAGTTGAATAAGCAAAGCCATACAACCAAGATCTTCAAAATGCTTCATTCCAATTTTTAAATGTTTAGTAAGACATTTTAAAAGAAATCCAAGTCAAAATACAAAATGAAGGAAATCAACTCTCAGCTTAATACTGCTTTTATTGGGAAAAAAATGTTACTTATAGCCAATTCAGGTTAAAGGCTAAAATTAGTCAATGATTGTGAGGCTGTGTATGTACTTAAGTATAAAATGAGACACTAAAATGTTACTTAGGAAACACAGACTTGGAAATTATAAAAAGACCTCAAATGGCTTCCAAATTTTCTTAACATTCTGGAAAAGTAAAAAAAAAAAAAAAAACGAAACAAAATCCTCAGTTGTGCAAGTTGACTACGGTGGATGAAGCAACATAAGAGGACTCAGTTCCTTGGCAAAGGCAGCAGGGATGTCCCACTGTTTTAGGGTAACAAAGATAATTTATGTGAAGCCAGTTGGAGGTGGTAATTTTTTGAAAAGAACAAAAACTTGTGTATGGTTAACTATGTTCAAATGTCAACTAGTACCTAAATTACTTCCTGCCAGCCTTGCAGATATTAGCTTCATTGGGACTGGGTTTTAGAACCATCAGCTGTAATCTTTAGGGAGAAAAGTTAAGGGTGAAGACAGGCTGCCAGGGCCATAAATCAGCAACACACACTCGACTGCCCATCACCTGTCAGGCTGCCAAGATGGAGATTTTGAGAGAGATCAAAGGCACAGGGAGCCAAAAGGGCCAGAGAAAGGCTCTTATAAGAAACTGGGGAGATCCATATATTAAGGACCAGAAGGGAGACACAAGGAGAAAAGGAGGGCACTGTAGGATGAGTTATGCATGGCAAAACTAGAAATAACGGTAAAGAAACTGAGACTGCTGGAAATGAAAAGGGCCAGAGAGGGAATTTCTATCCCTGAGCATAGGAAGGCTTATACACCTTGACAGGTGCTGCTATCTGCATTTACAGAAGAACTTGCTGGACAAGGGAGAGAAGGAGGGACATTCCTTCTGCTCATCAATTAGGGTGAACCTCAGTTTGGATAATTTATGGCTGGTATTCAAATATGGAAATAGTAATACAAGTTAGATAAACATCACACTTAGGACATCAGGCAAATCCTTTCTAGCACCTCATAAAACTGAGATCCTCAGGGTGTAACTGAAAGCTTTTAAATAGCTTGAGAGCCTGGCAGAGACAATAAAAATTTCTAATTCTAACCATGAAATTAGGACTTCCAGGGTTTTGAATGCTTATCTCATCCCCAGTAACTACTACTTCAATTTTCTGGCTCCTTCTCTATGTGTTCCTTCCAACCACTGCCTTCATAATCACACCTGGCTGCTGTCTCTTTGCTTTATTTCCAAAGCCAAAGCCTGGTTGGTTCTGCCACTCTCCTGCTGGATCTGACATCTTTGACCATTTATACACGTCTGTTTTGCTTTCTAGGATACTTTACTCACTGCTTTTCCGCGGAGTCATCCTTTCTAACACCTTATTGCCACAACACCAGATAAATATCCCTTAAACAACCTGGATCATATCTCCCATCTTCTCTGAAACCTTTAGGAAACAAAAACATTTCAACCACAGAAAGCAATCCCAGAGCTTGGGTATCAAGCCCTTCATTGTCCATCCCTACCATTCTTTAACATCTTAAATTAAAATAATTCCAATCTCTTGCCAGAGTTTTGAGAAGTTACTCTTACTGTGCTCAGAGAGCTGTACTCATTATTTCAAACTGCATTCACTGCTTGATTACTTCAGAGAGAGGAAGATTAGTGACTCTTAGAAATATAATATACCTGCCTTAACACAAATTACTAACCAGGAAGTTCCAACATGACTATGCCCTTCAGACAGAAATCATTAATGGGCAACAACTGCCAAGGGACCAGGGTACAACCTTTCCTTCCCGCTGCAGCCACTTGGAGTCCCCTCTTTGTCTCCTTCATCTATGCCACCTTCCCTTTCTTGCCCTCCTTCTGCTCCCCTACTAGCCTTTTCTAAAGACCAATCCCTCAGTGTAAACATTTGACATCAAATCTTAATGCTTGAGCTGGTCCAAATCTGGGTCTTTGGTGCAGTAGGTGTGGCGCACTTTCATTCATTAATTCACACTTACTTAAATGTCTCCTGAGCACCTGGTTCTAACCTTGGCTGCACATTAGGATCATATGGGGAACCTTTTAAAAAATACTAATGACCAGGTTCCAGCCTTAGAGGTTCTGATTTAATTGGATGAGGATACAATTAAACATTAATGAGTTGAGCCCAGCCTGGACAGGGAACTACCTCCCTAGTGAAGAACAACTGATACTTAAATCCAGTTACGAAAAATGTAAAGAATAACTTATAAAGTTCAGCCCCTCCAATCACTCATAAAAGAATACAGAAAATATTTATATACCCAGTAATTATTTGTGGGGTATCTGTTATGTACCAGAAAATATTCTAGCTGCTCAAAATACAGCAGTGAACAAAACAGACAAAACTCCCTGTCCACAGCATGCTTACTTATATTCTTAGTAGAAACAATAGGAAAATTATACAGTATGTTAAAAGGTGTTAAGTACTATAGGGGAAAAAAGCAATGCAAGGCTGATGGAAAAGAGTGGAGGGAAAGAAGGAGGAGTGTAATTTTAAATAAGCAGTTAAGTATGATCTCACTGAAAAATGGTATGTGAGCAGAAGTTTGAAGGAGGTGAGAGGGCAAACAAAATCACTGCCCAGAGCAAGAGGCAGTGCAAAGGCCCTGAGGTAGAAACTGGTCTAGCATTCTGGAGGATTAGTAAGGACCTAGAGTTATTGGAGCAGAATGAGTAAAAGGAAAATCAATTGGAGACATGGCCAAAGAGGTGAGCCAAGTAGGGAAGACTGTATGAGACTTTGGAAGTCAAATTAAGGATTTTAGCTTTTGCTCTGAGCAATTTGGGAATTTGGTGGGTTTTAAGCAGCTGTATGACATGATCTAACTTACATTTTTAAGTGTTCATTCTAGCTCCTGTGTGAGTCTAGACTGAGAGCAAAGGTAGAAGCAGACAGAGGCTATATTGAATTAATCCAGTCAAGCAACATCAGTGACCTGGTGCCACAGTGACAGAAGCTGGAGGTGGTATGAAGTGGTCAGATTTCTGGATATATTTGAAATCAGAATCAACAAAACTTTTGGACAAAGTAGTTACAGAGAATGAGAGAAAAAGAGGAATCAAAGATGACTCCAAAGTTTTTGGCTTGAAAAATAGGAAGGTATTACCACAATGAACTACAATGCTTTGGGGACAGGCGGGGAGAGGTCTGGTTTTGAATATGTCTGAGATGCCTGTTAGAGATCCAAGGAGAGATGTCAAATAAGTGCAGGACTCATCAGTACACAGATAGCATTTACATTTCTAAATTTAAAAGACAAAGGTATTAATTATATATAAATATCCTATATTCATTAGATTAGCTAGGTACAATCAGAGCAGCCTTTCAATTTATTGTGAGTAAAAAAGAATATTAATTGATTATTGTGTGGGAAAACATACCCAGAGTAATAAAAGATAATACATAGTAGACTAGCATGATTCTTAAAAAAAAAAAAAAAAGCATTATCAGTAACAGTGTCCCAAGCCACCTGGGACAGTTACAAGGCTGGCTTCATTTCCTGTCAAAGGATAATTCAGCCTTCAGAACTCCAGTACATATCTTCTGTCAAACCCCCGCAGGATACCCACCATCAGGGTGACACTCTGCTCTCCGTACACCCAATGATGTTGCCCATTCTCCCACAATGGCCCTAAACACACTGCTTAATAATTCAGTCTGATTAAGCAAATGTTTCTACCAAAGCATTGAAGGGCAGGCTAATGTAGATCAGGGACCATGTCTTATTCACTTTTGGGTCACCAGTGCCTCACACAGTCCTAGGTACATCAAACAAAATCATTAAATCCTTATCGCTGAAGAAGTAAATGGGAAATCAAGATCAAAACTTTCGAGATAATTTCATTTAGTTAGGTTTCCATAAACCAGGTCTTTGTTCTTTTAATGAAATCAAATGCAGGATCTGCAGTTCTGAAGCTACCGGTTTTTAAGTGATAATATTTGAACATAAACTTCACTAATATGGAAGCGTTAAGTAATAAAAAAACAACATTCTCATTCCACACAACCAAAGGTCACTTTAGAACAATCAGTTCTCTATTTTTAAGTTTGTTCTTAAAATGAAGAACATTAAAAAAAAAAAAAGCCTCTAAGTTGTCAGAGTTTTGATGTGTGGCAGGAATTTTGAGTAGTTCACCAAAAATTTTAATCATTGTCTTCTGCTGCAGAAATGTGCATTTGTTAATTGGATTCCTGCTTCTTCATACACCAATTCAGAACGGATGCTCTGCTCCTGCTCTTCCACTCTGGCAGGCAGCACAGTCTCTAATTGACTTTTTTTTCTAGGACTTTTCTCTCCACCAAATCCCTGTCTTTTCTCCATAGAAGATTTCTAGAGCTCATAACAAACTACAAACATCACTTAAAGTTAGCAGCACTAAGCAGCCCTGTCACTTTTTTTACCCAGCAGGAGCTAAGAAACAGAATTTCTCTTCAGTTAAAAAATAAAATATTCATACTGTTTCATTTAAATAAGAGAAAAAAATCAAAGCTCAAATAAATTAAGGGTAAATTAAGCCAAATATAAAGCAAGTAAGGAGAGATTACTTCATCTAATTGGACTGGTTATGTACTTCTCTTTCATTTCCTCATTACATTTCATAGATCTATTTTATTTTTAAAAAGGCAATTCATGGAATTTTGAACTCATTTCAGTCACTTGCATCCATGTATCACACTTCAATGTACGAAAATTTTTGAAAATATATCCCAAATGGAAGTTTTACAGCCTTATTTTTCAAAGTAGTAAAACAACTGAAATGTAATTAGCCCAAGACAAAAGCTCACCATATCTAAGCCAAGTGACCTATATACACTGGCCTCCTGATCTTACACTCTTAAGGTCAAACAGCCAAACTATCCCATTCTTTATTTCTAAAGGTGTGAAACTGAAAAACAAATAAATGACATTAATGATTTCCAATTAAAAAAAAATATTCTCGCATATATTTTTATTTTCTGGCAACTCAAAAAATGTTACAGAAATGGTGTCCCTACTCTCTAAAATGAAATGTCTTTTTTTCTTTTTTTCTGGTTTAGAATATTCAGCTTCATATGGAAACTCTCAGCCCCATGCTCTCACTTCTGGGCCTCCGTGGGAAGTCAAAATTCAGAGTGAAAAGTGTCCAAAACTTAACTTCAGAAATTAGTCTTTCTAAGCTGTGACCAGGTAGCATTCACAGAGTATGAGCCAAAGAGCCCCTGTACACAAGAAGATAACTACCAGTTGAGCCACTTCCCATTTTCAGGGCTTCCATAATGCAGAAGAAGATTTACAGTAACACATGGAGAAACAGCAGAGGCTCTATCAACAGGTACCTGCAGCTTCTCTCTGGGTTCTTCCCCAGCGGTCTGGACACCCTGACTCGTCCAGGAAGAAAACCACTAACCTAGGCATCCATCAACAGGTTTCTCTTCTCTCAATGCCCAAGCCATTTTATGAGAAGAAATATCCCAAAAGCATATATAACTCTTCCCCTGCCCTCCCCTCTCAAGTCCCCAAATATTCCTTCTAGTTGGAAGACAAGTCTGATATTAACAATCTAAAAATGAATCAATCAGAATACTCCTACGAGTGAGAAAGAAAAATATCAGGATGCACGTTTGGAAAAAATACTATTTCTTCCACAATCTTCATTTCTGGCATTGTACTTGATTTAATTATTCATCATATTATTTAAGTGCCCAATCATCTATGATAATAAAAGAATGAAGACTTTCCAGGTGAAAAAAACCTTAGAAGACTCAAACTTCTTAAAGCATGTAAGGATTTATCCTCAAAATCCAAATCAGGAACTCAAACACTAAACAGCTCCTATTTATTTTACTCAGTTATACCTGTATTCTATAAAAAGAGTTTCAAGAAGCATTTGGTTTACAATATATTTAAATTTGGAATTGACAAATCATATTCAATGTTAAGAGCCATAAGTGAATGATTTAAAATTCTAGGTTAATGAATATGCATAAACAGTATATTTACCAATAAAAACATGATACTCAGAAAGAAGGTCTTTATGAAATTTTCCTTAATATTAAACAATGCAGCATATGAAATTATATTATCAAAGTAGATAATGCAAATTTGAAAACAAAGTCACAAAAATTATATAAATTTGATTTATATATTACAGCATTACTTTTTGATACAAGGAACTAATCTCATTCTCTCAACCAATTTTGCACATATGTGAGTTGAAAAGCTTCAACCAACTGACATGACATTTTAAATAACAAAATCTAGTGTACATCTAACTTTAAATATCAAAATTTATGATTTACTGTACAATATGTACTGTGGGTCACCTTTTCACATCAACAATCTCATGACTGAGACTTTCTTTTAATAATGATTTTTATTTTTTCCATTGTAGCTAGTTTACAGCATTCTGTCAATTTTCTACTGTACAGCAAGGTGACTCAGCTATACATGCATGTATACATTCTTTTTTCTCACATTATCATGCTCCATCACGAGTTTGGGGTTAACAGATGCGAACTATTGCCTTTGGAATGAATAAGCAATAAAATCCTGCTGTATAGCACAGAATTTTTTTAATTAAAAAACAAAGAGGAGTACTGGAGTTCCTGTCGTGGCGCAGTGGTTAACGAATCCGACTAGGAACCATGAGGTTGCGGGTTCGATCCCTACCCTTGCTCAGTGGGTTAACAATCCGGCGTTGCCGTGAACTGAGCTGTAGGTTGCAGACGCGGCTCGGATCCTGCGTTGCTGTGGCTGTGGTGTAGGCCAGTGGCTACAGCTCCAATTAGACCCCTAGCCTGGGAACCTCCACATGCCCTGGGTGTGGCCCTAAAATGACAAAAGGCAAAATAAATAAATAAATAAATAAATAAATAAATAAATAAAAATAAAGAGAAGTACTGACAGGATGGTATGTTATTTTTAAATTGTCAATCAAAACCATCCAGGATATAACTTAAATTAACTGGTAACATATAATCAATAACTCAAATAAGTAGTTTACAATAATTAACTTACTTAGTCAAATATTTTTCTTTACATTTGCCTCTGTGAATTGACATTATACATTACAGCATTGAGTAACATTTAAATTTCATTCCTTCAAGGAGCATATATAAAAACAATCTTTCTATAAATAAGCTTTTGTTGGGACTCACCACAGCCCTGTAGGTTTATTATTCCTAATTGTCACATAGCTAGCTGTCCCTATCTCTCTAGTTTTAGCTTATCTAGATCCAGGACATAAGTATGGCTAGTGACTGTCCTAAAGAAAGGATGAGTCTGATTTTAATGTTCCATTATGTGCAGTTCTCTGCTTTGTGCCCTCATCTCCACTGTTGCAAGATTCTCTGAGGAGAAATAAATATCAGTTCTACTGTCTTAGACTGTGCTCTCATGTAAGAAACCCTGGATGACGCAAAAAGGAATATATATTAGGGTCTAATCAGGAAAACAGAAAAGTACTGTAAGTATTTATTAAGTTACATAAAGGAAATTTCATTAAGGAAAGTGGTTTTTCTGATGAAGTAGGAGCTGAGAAGACAGACTCAACAACAGCAGGAGGCCACAAGCGCCCCCACGTGAGAGAGGCAGGAAGGAGACTCTTAATGGAACCCAAAGGCTGTAGTCTTCAGTACAAGCTGGACCTGCAGGAGACTGTCTAGGACTGGAACCATGGAGGAGATGAAGCTTTTGCCAGAAATGCTACGTTAGACAGAGAGGGAGGGAGAGAAATACCAGAGCTTCTCCTTCCCTTTGGCCTTCCTTCCTCCCTCTAAATGCAGCCTGCAGAATGAAGCCCCCTATGATACAGGAGCATGCTAAGAGAGAACAAAGGACGGGAAGGCAAACAGACCCAGACCTAGGACCAGCGCAAAGCAAAGGGAAAGAAAGGGGAAGGGGCAGCCACCTTCCAACAATGAAAAGAAGTAGTCAGTCTAATGGGAAGTCATTATCACAACCCACAAAAAGGAATAACTGTCAGAGTATTCACATACCTTGCCTGAGAAACCCAGGGTGCTAATGAACTTTGTTTTCTTCTTTGAGCCAGACGAAAGCTGTAAAAGTATCCTGAGCTACTTTCTGCTTTCTCAGGCACAGGGGTATTGTTTCACTTTTAAAGATCCAAGACTGATAGCCAATTGCACACTGAAAAAGTACCTTTGATCAAACATAATAACCAAGCATTTCCAGTAGTGAATATAACAGAGAAAGCTTCCAGTGGGCAACTTTTTCTTGGGGGAAAAAAAAAACCTGTTTTTGGCCAATCATCCCACTGGGATATAATCAATTGAAAGGAAGTCTACAGTAGGGGAAGCAGCTATGGTCCTGACGGTTTTGTAAATACACTGTGATCAACAGCTTTTGTGTAAATACCTGTGATACCTCTGGGCTGGAGAGCAAACACATAAGGATCTCAATTGCCTTTAGTCCATGGACGCTACTGGACTCTATTATTGGGCCAGTGTGTTGGGAGAAGAAGGAAGGAGCTCAGAACCAAACTTTATTTCAAAAATTATTATGGAAAATAATAAATAATATGTTGGCCCAAATTCTGGTTAAATATTAAGATTCCAAGCTAAAGTTTCAGAATATACACCTCTATTGTTGCACAGACAACTTAACTTTCGACTAATAGAGCTACCATGGAAATGAATTCCCTATTTTCCAAGAATGTGACTACAATTAAGATGCAACATAATTTATCTTCTCTTCAGTATCCAGGAGCCCCTTAGGTCATCATTATAAACACTGCACAATGTTAAACAGAACTGTAAAGAACATTTCGATTATTTGGATTTGCTATGGTTAATAATCACTGACACATTATGGGTGTAGACTATGTTTAAGTTTGTGGGTAAATGAATATATAATATGTACAAATGCAGGCAATTCCCTGTGGCTGATAAGACCTGCCCAAGTGCATTAAACACAGTGTTTAAATAAGATTGTTAAATTAATTGATTTTACAAATGTTCAAAACTATTAAGTGAATATAACTGTCAATGTTTTAAACAACTGAATATATTTTTAAAATTAACTGGACTCTAGCTCTGTAACTTTCAATGTTTGTTTTAAATTAATAAATGAGATCTGCTTTTTTCTTAGTAAGATACATTATAGCCTATTATTTTCTCCAATTTTTAAAAGTTTTATTGAAGTATAGTGATTCACAATGTTGTGATAATTTCTGCTGTATAATAAAGTGATTCAGTTATATACATATCCATTCTTTTTCCATACAGGTTATCACAGAATGTTGGGTAGAATTTATTCATATTAAGCCCCAAATTTGTCTTCTCTAATTCAGGTAGTCTATTTCATCAAAGGGAGTCCATCAGTGCCTGATATCACTATTTATGTATACATCACAAGACTGAACGAAGTAGACTCACACTGATCCTTAAATAAAATTTCTGTCACAAAACAGTATGAAAGAATCTGAAAGTCAAAGGAGCATGAAAGCAGTATCTCCTAATATCTTTCTTGGATAAAGACTGACCTCATGTGTTAGAGACCAGATAAATAAAGCTGACATCCTTTTTTTACAGAAATATTTGCAACAAAACCCATAATTTATAAACAACAAGTGTTTGATAAAAATTCAAGGAGTGAACTGAGGATAACATAAGCAATCTAAAATAATATTTAAAGTATAAAGCCAAGATCCAAGCAAGGCCCTTTCAAAAAAGAAAGCCAGCTTTCCTCATTTTATATTTATATATTTATATTAAAGCCTGAAGCAACCGTTTTATCAAAGGATAGATCCAACAAAGAAATTCATTTGTACATTTCACTCGTTAGGACCTCCACAAATTGAGTCATTTGAAAGATGAATTCATTTATTTTACTAGTGTCACACTGGTACCTCCTGCTACTGTAGTTGCTGAAATGAAAATGTACCACAAATATACATTACAGCTAGAGTAGGAGTAATAGAGCTATAAAATATAAAAAGAGTAGCCTCACTGAACACATAACTGACTTAACAGAATGAAAAAAATACATGTGATAAATTGCTATAGCTTATGTAGACAATGCCTACACTAATTTTGAAAAATAAAAACTAAAGCACTAATTTTCTGCAATAATAATACCTTACAACAGTATATTTCTCTGGTTTGGTGTATGGCTATGGTAGGAATTTTTTAACCATTTTATTAAAAACACCAATTTAGGAGTTCCCATTGTGGCTCAGCAGGTTAAGAACCCTGCTAGTATCCATGAGGATGTGGGTTTGATCCTTGCCCTTGCTCAGTAGGTTAAGGATCTGATGTTGCTGAGCTGTGATGTAGGTCACAGACGCAGCTCAGATCCCTGTTTTGCTATGGATGTGGTGTAGGCGTGCAGCTGTAGCTCCAATTCGACCCCTAGCCAGGGAATTTCCATACGTTGAGGGAGCAGTCCTAAAAAAACAAACAAAATACAAAGAAAAAAGCACACCATTTTAGTTGTTCAGTGTGTTAAAGGGCAAAAAAAAAAAAAAAGAGCAGTTATTAATCTTAACATTCAGCATTGGCACTCAGGTAGAAAAAAGGGTCATAAGGTTTTTAATTAACACTATTTTCATGAAAGCTATTTTACATTTTTATTTTAATGAATGAATATGAGTGGAACAGGACTAAAGTTATAAGGAGCTTTTATATATAATGATGAATGTTTTTCTCATTACTTTATTTATCTATATTATTTTTCAGTGCTTCTTTACTACATGCCAAGCACTCTGTCTACAAGCCTAGAGATAAGATGTTATTATTGCCCTTATTTTACAGGTGGGAAACTGAGACTAAGAAAGGTGATTTGTCCAAGAGCATACAATCAACAATCATGCTATTAACTTTGAAGACAACAATAAGTGCTGTCCATTGCAAACACCTCAGAAAAAAAAAAAAAATTAATGGGAGTTTCCATTATGGCTCAGCAAGCTAAGAAACCAACAGTGTCCATGAGGATGTGGGTTTGATCCCTGGCCTCTCTCAGTAAGGATCTAGTGTTGCTGTGGCTGTGGCATAGGCCAGCAGCTGTAAATCCAATTTGAACCCCAGCCTGGGAACTGCCATATACTGCAGGTGCTGCCATAAAAAGAAAAGAAAAGGGAAAACAAAAAGCAATTAATGAATCGCACCAGGCCTAGAGAATCACGGCCTAAATTCTCAACATGTAAGTTTCTGGCTCAATTCTTCACTTCTGGAAAGCTAAAAAGAACCATTTGGTCATCCTACAAACCCCTCTTCAGAGTCCTTGCTGGTCATATTCACTGGGTAATATTTCAGCGCTGAATGAATTTCAGAAAGTATTTGCCACATGTCAAAATACCACTGAACTACCTATAATTAATCAGAAACAAATGAAATGCTTATCTATAACTTAACAGCAATATCACCTCTAAACTAACAAAATAATATGTTCTGTCTTTAAAATAAGACATTCTAAACGATCAGTTGTTTGGAAATTTAAAAAGCAAGGAAGTTCATTTTTCATTTCTAGTCTCTGAATAAACATGAAAAGGAAGATGAAAATTGAGTTAGCTGCATGAATGAACATTCTTTCAGTTGCTTATGTTAAATTGACTGAAAAAAATCAATTTTGTTTTTCTTTAGAAAACATTTCATATTTTGAGCCATAAGCACTTTAAAAATATGTGTTTTTTAAAAAGTTCTTAAAATATGATTATGGTCCAAGAAAATATCTGAAGTTTGAGCTTCCCTTTTTTTTTTTTTTTAGCTGTTACCTTACCCCCAAAAAACTCTCTTTAAAGCAAAATCATTTGCAACGATTTTCTCCCATTCCATAGGTTGTCTTTTATTTTTCTCTCTCTTTTTTTTTTTTATTGCTTCCTTTGCTGTTCAAAGCTTTTAAATTTGATTAGGCCCCATTGGTTTTTTTGTTTGTTTTTATTTCTATTGTCTCGAGCCACTAACCTAAGAACCATTTGTGTGGCTGATGTGAGAGAATGTTTTGCCTATGTTCTCTTCTAGGAGTTTTATGTTATCTTCTCTTAAGCTTAAGCCTTCAATACATTTTGAGTTTATTTTTGTGCATTGTGTGAGGATGCATTCTAGTTTCATTGATTTACATGCAGCTGTCCAGTTTTCCCAGCACGACTTGCTGCAGAGACTTTTTCCCATTTTATATTCTTGCTCCCCTTGTCAAAGATTAATTAACCATAGGTATCTGGGTTTATTTCTGGGCTCTATTCTGTTCCATTAGTCCATATGGCTATTTTTTTACCAGTACCACACTGTCTTGATTACTTTAGCTTTGTGATAATGTCTGCAGTCTGGGTGAGTTATGCCTCCTGCTTATTTTTTTACCCTCAAGATTGCTTTAGCAATTCTGGGTCTTTTATGGTTCCATATATATTTTTGCATTGTTTTTTCTAGTTCTGTGAAAAATATCATGGGTAACTTGACAGGGATTGCATTAAATCTACAGATTGCTTTGGGTAATATGGCCATCTTAATGATACTAATTCTTCCAATCCAGGAGCATGGAATATCTTTCCATTTCTTTGAATCCTTTTTAATTTCCTTGATTAATATTTTATAGTTCTCAACATATAAGTCTTTTACCTCCTTCATCAGGTTTATTCCTAGGTATTTAATTTTTTGGGGTATGATTTTAAAAGGTATTGCATTTTCATATTCCTTTTCTAATATTTCATTGTTGGTATACAGAAATGCAACCAATTTCTGAATGTTATCCTGCTACTTTGCTCAATTCATTGATCACACAAGGCACGGGTTTAATCACTAAAATTCACAAACAACTCATACAACTCAATAGCAAAAAAAAAAAAAAAAAACCCAATCGAAAAATGGGCAGAAAAGCTAAATAGATATTTCTCCAAAGAAGACATATGGATGGCCAACAAGCACATGAAAAAATGCTCAACATCACTAATTATTAGAGAAATGCAAATCAAAACTACACTGAGGTACTACTTCACACCAGTCAGAATGGCTATTATTAATAAATCTACAAATAACAAATGCTGGAGAGGGTGTGGAGAAAAGGGAACCCTCCTACACTGTTGGTGGGAATGTAAACTGGTACAACCGCTATGGAAAACAGTACAGAGGTACCTCAGAAAACTACATATACAACTACCATATGATCCAGCAATCCCACTCCTGGGCATATATCCAGACAAAAGTTTCATTCAAAAAGATACATGTACCACTATATACATAGCAGCACTATTCACAATAGCCAAGACATGGAAACAATCCAAATGTCCATTGACAGATGAATGGATTAAGATGTGGTATGTATACACAGTGGAACACTACTCAGCCATAAAAAAAATAATAATAATAATGCCATTGCAGGAACATGGATGCAACTAGAGATTCTCATACTGAGCGAAGTAAGTCAGAATGAGAAAGACAAATACCATATGATATCACTCATATGTGGAATCTAATATATGGCACAAATGAACCTATCTACCAAACAGAAACAAATTCATGGACACAGAGAACAGACTTGTGGTTGCCAAAGGGGAGGGGGAAGGAGTAGAATGGACACTGGGAGTTTGGGATTAGTAGATGCAAACTATTACATTTAGAATGGATAAGGAATGAGGTCCTCCTGTATAGCCCAGGGAACTATATCCAATCACTTATAAGAGAACATGATAGAAAATAATATGAGAAAAAGAATGGATATATATGTATAACTGGGTCACTTTGCTGTACAGAAGAAATTGACAGAACATTGTAAATCAACTATAATAAAAAAAGAAAAAACACAAAAAAAGAAAACTTCCTTTTTTTGTTTTAATTTTTAGAGCCACACCCACAGCATATGGAAGATTCCAGGCTATGGGTCGAATCAGAGCTTTAGCTGCTGGCCTACACTACAGCCATAGCAATGTGGGATCTGAGCCACGTCTGCAACCTACATCACTGTTCACGGCAACACCGTATCCTAACCCACTGAGCGAGATCAGGGATCAAACCCACATCCTCATGGATACTAGTCAGGTTTGTTTCTACAGTGCCTCAATGGGAACTCCTAAAAAAAGAAAATTCTCTAATTTTTCTTTTGATTTCTTCTTTAATCATGGGTTATTTAGGCTTGGGTGAACAAAGGAGAGCATCCACTGATCTCTGGGGTTCTCCACACAGTTCTCTCTATTCTGGTACTCCACCTTCTGAATTCTGCCTGTCGTGGTCTCCCTGGACTTCTGTTCTGTCCCAACTCAGGGAGTCTGCTGAGTTTTGCTTTGGTTACCTGAATGGAGCCAGAAACTCTTTCAGTGCATTAGAGGAAGGCAAGCATAAGACTCTTTTTTTTTTTCTTTATTCTTTTTTTGCTTTTTAGGGACGCATCCACAGCATATGGGAGTTCCCAGGTTAGGGGCTAAAATGGAGCTGAAGGTGCCAGCCTTCGCCACGGTCAGAGCAACATGGGATCTGAGCTGCGTCTGCGACCCACACCACAGCCCATAGCAATGCTGGATCCCCGACCCACTGGGCAAAGCCAGGGATCGAACCCACATTCTCACGGATACCAGTCGATTCATTTCCACTGCACCACAATGCGAACTCCAGGCTCCTCTTATTTGTTTTCCATATCTCAGGGATCACTGTCCTTGGTAGTCTGTTATCCCGTGTCTTAAAGATTATTGTTTCATATATTTTGTCTATTTTCTTAGATCATTTCAGGGAAGAGAATAAATCTGGTCCTATTAGCCCATCTTAACTGGAAGAAGAAATCCAGTTTTGTTTTGTTTTTTATAAATAATTATAAACTCATGACATATACATTTGATTTGTATTATTCCATTGCATCCATTTTCCTTCTTGATGTTCAAAGTATTCCAACTTAGGCCAGTGAGAGGCACTTCATGGTGGCTTTTGGGTTCTCTGACATGTTCTTAGTGGCAAAAGACACTTAGGCACTACAGGCTAGACAGTAGGGGTTAACTATATATCTGCATTTGCTGAACTTGTTTTTGAAAAGTAGGAGAACAAGAGTACAAGATAGAAATATCTTACATTTATAAATAGGTACACAGTGATGAAAACAACACACCTGTGTTGGAAGATACTCAATTCTGCCAGATACAACGAGTCATCAACATTCTCCACTGTTAAAAAGAGACCACAAAAGTTCTTATCATTGCTTCCTAAATATGGATCTCACCATTTCCAAACCCGCTCCAGTAAAGCTGACTTTATCTTCTCAACCTGTGCGCGTTCAATCTTAGCTATTTCCAGATTCTCATTTACATAGTCATTGCAGCTTAGAAGGAAGGCCTCCTATTCCAACATTGTTTGACATTAGCACAATCTATCTGAAGATTAAGGGTGTGTCATCAACAAAAGTTGCAAAAAAAATGTGAGTCCATCCAAGACTGAGAGCATCAAAGTAAAATTCAGTCCACAAGACCACAGTAACAGAATATCAATATTCTTCCATTTATTCCCAACCTTCTGTCTTCTTGCCCTTGATTAAACAATCTATGTCACAAATCCCCAATTTTTCCTTCTAACTTACTAAAGACTTGACATACCTTAGTTTCAATGACAGCCCTTCATGGTCCCTTCTAGCCCAATGACTCTTAAATTCAGATTTATCTGGGTCTAAGAAACTCTAGAGACAGTCACTTCTCTTCATAGATAGAAAAACTAAGGCACAGAGATTTTATGGCACTTGCCTCTATTAGCAAATTTAGAGCCAGAAACTTAGTCAAGTAATAAGCTGGAGAGATTTTCTAAATCATATAAAATTAAATATATTTAGATCGATAGCTCTCAACGCTCTATATCTCACATCTCCCTAATTGTTTATTTAAAAATTATATACCATGTTGAAAATAAGTTACTTAGAACCATACACTATATGATAGTAAGGGTAACACAGTCCTCTAGGAGCACATATATTTACAAACATTTTGTGAATGTAAACGACATTTTGTATAAGGTCTTAGTCTAAAAAGACAGAATGCAAATTTTATTTATTTTATTATTTTATTTTATTTTATTAAGGACCACACCGGAGGCATATGGAAGTTTCCAGGCTAAGGGTCAAATTGGAGCTGTAGCGGCCAGCATACACTGCAGCTCACAGCAATGCCAGATCCTTAACCCTCTGAGCAGGGCCAGGGATCAAATCTGTGTCCCCATGGATACTAGTCGGGTTCATTACCTCTAAGCCACAAAGGGAACTCCAGAAAGCAAATATTTTAACAAAAGGCTTTTATTCTATTAAAACTTAAGTTACACCCTTGGTTTTCTTTTCTTTTTTTCTTTCTTTTTTTTAGGGCCACACCCATAACATATGGAAGTTATGGGCTAGGGGTTGAATCGGAGTTGCAGCACCCGGGCTATGCCACAGCCACAGCAACACCAGATCCAAACTGCATCTGCAACCTACACCACAGCTCACAGCAACACCAGATCCTTAACCCACTGAATGAAGCCAGGGATCGAACCCTCATCCTCATGGATACTGGTTGGATTTGTTACTGCTGAGTCACAATAGGAACTCCGAATCCCTTGGTTTTCAAGAGATAAAACAACTAAAATAGCTTTGCAAAAGTTATGTGTGTCTAGAACGTTATCTTGCCTTTACCTGAATCCGTGAAACTAAGCAACATTATACCAAAAACCAGTCTTCTCATCAGAACAAATGCTGTGCTGAGCAGCAGATAATCCTGAAAACAGTGTGGAGCCACTCTGACATGAATCCAGTAAATACTGATGGCTGACAGGCCAAACCACCAACTCTGGTATATAATGTTCAGAATGATCTTCTCAGCAAATTAAGCCTTCCAAAGAAGACATTTGCTATAGCTGCTACTTTGTCACAGAGAATAATTCTGATCTTTTAAGTACCAGTGTACCATAATTTCTGGCCATCTCAAAATGCTCAGGGAAGCACTTACTGATCTAATAAGTCTTGTTTTGTCTTTAATGAGTACAATTTCAAGTGATCGTAAAATCCCACATATGGTCATTATAACACTTGTTGTGCACAATCTGTTCATCCAAACTCTACACTATAAACAGCATTAGATGAGACTAGAAAAATATTCATCTACCAAAATGTTCAGGCCAAGGTTATAGAAAATGAATAAAAAATTATGGTTACATATGGTCTTGGTTACACCGAGGTGTTTTGATAGAGCAGTAACAGAATAACAGGCCTATCCTCTCTACTGGCTTTAGGTTCTGATCCTCAAGATACAACTGAAGCTGATCAGTCATTTAGGACACAGAATAATCTATTTCAGATACACTAGAATAAAACAGTGATTTGATATTTTTTCTCAAAGTTTGCTTTGATTTTCCAACAAGTTAGATATTGTGGCTATTTTAATAATAGTAGTTAAAGTTTACTTAACATTTACTATGGTCTCGATACTGAGGCAAGCATCTTGCATCTATTACCTCAGTTAATACCCTGACAAATAATTTGCTCATTTAGCTAACAAATCACAGAGCCAAAATTCAAATCTGAGCTGACAACAGAGCCCAGGCTCCTGTCTACTGGGCTTTATTGTCATGGTCCTAGGTAATTTGTAAACATGTACTCTTTTCCTAGGAGGAAAAAATAACATTATTTCTCACTAAACCGTAAGCTCGAAGAGACCTGAAGAGACCAGGCGCAAAGAGACCAGGGATCTTAACTGTTTTATTTCAGCGTTGTGCTACTAACACAACACTTTTTTAAGAGTAGTAAAATGAAGGAAGGGTGACTACAAAGGTTATTCAGCTATTAAATGGAAAAGGCAAGACTTATTGCCATTTTCCTAAGTACTATATGATATAGTTAAAAATCTATGCAGTAACAAATTTCAGATAACATATGAGTAAACTTTATAGTAGCCAGTTTTCTAAATCACGTATAAAAAATCAGCTTCTAAAAAAAAGGAAAAGAAAAAATTGTAAAAAAAAAAACAAGAGGAAAAAAATAATCAGGCTCTAATTATTTTAGAGCTCTGAAAAACAGCAGAGATGATGCATATATAAGAGAGACTACAAAAGAACTGGCATTTTCATTATTGCTAAAATATGAGACTTTACATATTTGGTAGATAAGTAAACTCTCTGAACTATAAAGTTAATTTTTGATATACACTCACTTCTCTTTTCACCTTTCATATTCAGCTTAATCACATGCACGGTTCATACTCACTTCTTAAAAGCCAAATGCTCAGAAGATCTAATGATACATGACCAGTGAAAACTTTAATCAAAATGCCTTCTAACACAATATATTAATTTAATATGTAAATAATTTTTGTCACACGTATCAGTTTCTTTGAGGTATGTATTAGCAAATTAAAAGGCAAAAAAATAAGTTTCTTGTTTAAATGAGTGTTCCATTTCAGAAAGGACAGATTTTGTATTGTTGCCTTAAAATGATTTAAACTTTATCAGACATTACTTACACATCTGTAATGGTTGGGCTTGACCGCACGCATTCCAGTCTCTTTAACACCGCTAGGGCACCAATATGAATGACATGTGGAAGCGCTAAGGAGATGAAGCCATGGTACCTACCTTGGTTAGATGAATGACTCCTTTAGAAGTAACCGAACAACCCATGAAGCCAACATACTGAAGTTCAGGACAGTGCTCAGCAAATGCTTTCACCGACTGATCTGTGACCTAAGGAAGAGCCGTGAAGAGAGTCAGTCAAGATGACATTACAGTGAATCTAAGGATTTGGCTGCTGCAAAGTCCCTCTGCTTTGCTTTGCATCATTAACACTTCCCTTTTTGATGGATTATTTGACTCTGTATACAGACATGTTGCAATATCTCCTGTGGGCTTTTTCTTTAAATCTTCCCTTGACCCCACTTCTCTCTATCATCCCATGTTTACTTCTTCACAGAAAACGTCTCAGAGATGTCAACACTATCTACCTCCACTTCTTCATATCTCCCTATTTATATATATATAGATTATTGATACATAATTCACATACTATAAAATTCATCCTTTTGAAAGGAACAATTCATTGGCTTTTAGTGTATTCACAAGGTTGTGCAACCATCACCAGTATCTAATTCCAGAACATATTCATCTCCCCAAAAAGAAACTGCATGGCCATTACCAGTCATTCTCCTATTCTAACTCCTGCCTCTAACCCCTGGCATCTTTTTGTCACTATGAATTTGCCTAGTCTGGACAACTTTCAAAACTGAAATTATGTAATTGCTTCCTAAAGTGTAATAGTGGTCTCTTTATACGGTTTCTCCCTACAAGTGTTTCTTCCAAGAAATCTGGTTTCGTCCCTCACTGCTTTAGATTCCTCAGATTTGGATGGTGTCATGGCTAATTTTATATGTCAACTTTACTCCACGTAGTGCCCAGATATTTGATTAAACATTATTCTAGACGTGTCTGTGAGAGTGTTTTTGGATGAGATTAATATCTGAAACAGTAAACTGAGTAAAGCAGAATGACCTCTGACCATTCAACCTTAATCACATCCAATCCACTGAAAGGTCTGAACAGAACAAAAAGGTGGAAAAAGGAACATCTGCTCACGTTCTTTCTCTACCTCCCTTCTGAGATGAGATACCAGCTTCCTACCTTTAGATTCAAATTTGGACTGCAACTGACATCATCAGCTTTCCCTGTTCCTATGCCTTTAAACTCAGAGTAGAACTAGATTATCAGCTTTCCTGTATCTCCAGATTGCCAGTCGCAGATTTGGGGTCTTCTTAGCTTCCATAATTATGCAAGCCAATTCTTTAACAATAACATATTTGACAAATACACACACACACACATCTCATATTAACTCTGATTCTCTGAAAAAGCCTAACCCCCGTGTAATACATATTACAATTACCCTGAGGAGTTTATTAAAAACTCAGAGCCAAAATGGATGAGACCCAAGAATTCGTATTTTTAAAAAGCGTCTAAGTGACTCTTAGGGATGTGAAAATTTGAGGCCCCAGTGCTGCAAAGAAGTTACATTGACAGCTTTTGGCATTTCCACATGGCCCTGCTTTAAACAAAGGGCAGACTGAAATTCCTTTTTGGTCTCCTCCTACCTCCAAAAACTTTCCACGTATAAAATTATCTTCCTATAATTGTGCTAACATTTTCTTCACTGTTCCACAAAGTTATAGCTTATACAAGAAGGTCCAAATATTCTCTATCACAGGCTTAATTTCAGATTCACTTTCCTCACAGTCAAGATGAAATCAACAAGTTAAACATCATTGTTAGTTTTTCAAACAGCAGTTGACTTATATCTCCTTTGCATTAACTTTAATATGGGCAACTCTCACTTTGTATCTTCCTTATCTATTCTGAATAGATATTGGAAAATAAAGCTGTGTGGGTAGCATTAATTCTGAAACAACACAAGAACATTTTCCTAAAATAATGAAATGAATAGCTTCCATGGTACATCTGATAAAAGATTAATTCTGCCCTCAAAAGTAAAGTATGCTTCAGCATATTAAGACTAAGGGTGCCACTGATAAATTAAAAATGGGCCTTCCTGGCACTCAGCTTTCTAAAAACATTACATTAACAAAGAATATCTGAGGCACTAAAACTGCATAAAGCTTCAGTGAAAACATGTTTCTATTTAAAAAGGGGGAGGGGGGCAGAGGTTAAATACACATGGTCATTTTGTTAAATACCTGCCTAAGCTCCTCTAACATCAAGTCTTTCTTAGGTCCATCTTCAAGGTGGGAAGCGGAATTCAGATAAGGCTTAAGGAACACAAGGAAGGAAACAAGGAAGCTCAGGTCCAAGATGTAAGAGCTTTCAGAGAGAAGAAAAAAGGTATTAAAATTTCCTTGGTGGGTCTTTTTCTTTCAGCAAAAGCAATTGGAATAAGAGAACTCAGAGAGGCCTCCAGCATCAACAGTTCTATAAGCCAAGCAAGACCCGAGTAAGTCCATGGAGTACAGAAACACTCTTAGTAAACTCAGATGTGTTTTAGGAGACTTAATAAAAGGGCCTTGAAGATTTGGGTGGGGTTTGGCTCCATTCCCAAGTATGGAGGACCAGTTAGGAAATTGGCGCTGAAAGTCTGGCACAAACAAGCATAGACTGCAGGAGGCAGATCTGGTAGTGTCAGCTTCTCTGGGACCTTGGAGACTGATGGCCTCTTTTCAAATCCCAGATGGACCACTTACTAACTGAGTGATTTTGAGCAAGTCATTTCACCTTTCTACATTTTACTCCTTCTGTTATAAATAGAATATAATAATAGGTACCTCACAGGGCAAAATATGATGGTAAATTATGCATTTTAATGTTTTGAATGGGGCATGGCACCTTGTCATTAGTCAACACATTTTTAGCTATTATTATCACAATTATCCCAGGTTCCCCAATCTTCTGTGTTTTAATTCTTAGCCATGACTAAGCAGTTGACACAGGTAGGAAAATAATTCAAAAATAGCACCAAATTACTATAGCACCCTAGTTACCCTAAAAGGGCCTGATCATTTGGAGGCTCTAGGATAAACCGTGGGATGGGCCTGAGGAAGAACTAGGAAGTCTGTCACTGACCCATTATGGTAAAAAGAATGCCATTTTCTTAAGGTTCTCAATCTGACTGCATAGCAGAAAATCACCTGAAGAGTTTTCTGATTTAATTTCTAGGCGGAAAATTGCATCAATTTTATCAGAAAAACTTCCCAAGGAAATTCTAACATGCCACCTGAGTTATGAATAAATGCTAGGGTCTTTCATTCAAAGTGTGGTCCTCAGACAAGAAGCAGTGGCACTAACTTGGAGCTCATTAAAAATGAAAAAACTGGAGTTCCCATCATGGTGTAGTGGAAAAGAGCCCAACTAGCATCCATGAGGATGCGGGTTCAATCCCTGGCCTCGCTCAGTGGTTAAGGATATGGCATTGCCATGAGCTGTGGCTCAGATCTGGCATTGCTGTGGCTGCGGTGTAGGCCAGCAGCTAGAGCTCTGATTCGACCCCTAACCTGGGAACAACCATATGCTGCAGCTGTGGCCCCAAAAAGTTAAAAACGCATATAAAAAATAAATAAAAATGCAAAAACTCAGGAGCTGTCATTGTGGCTCAGTGGTAACAAACCCAACAAGCATCAATAAGGATAGGGGTTTGATCCCTGGCCCCACTCAGTGGATTAGGGATCCAGCATTGACCTGTGGTGTAGGTCACAGATTCTGCACAGCTGTGGCTATGGTGCAGGCCAGCAGTCGCAGATCCAATTTGACCCCTAGCCTGGGAACTTCTATATGCCACTGGTATGGCCCTATAAAGTAAAAAAAAAAAAAAAAAAAAATAAAGCCAAAACTCAGATCCCACAAAGACATACCAAATCCTAATCTGCATTTTAACAAGATGCCTAGATGATTCTTATATACCTTAAAGCTTGAGAAATACTCCTGAAGGAACAAAGTACCTTCTTCTTGGGGTGAGAGGAAGCAAAAACTGGAGAGCTATGTCATAACCTAACTACCATGTAGAATTTTTTTTTTCTTTTTTGGCTGCCCTGTGGCATATGGAGTTCCTGGGCCAGTGATCAGAACTGAGCCGCAGCTGCTGCCTATGCCGCACCTGCGTGTGGCAACACCAGATCCTTTAACTCACTGTGCTGGGCTGGGGGATGACTCTCCATCGCACAACTCCAGAGAGGCCACCCATCCTGTTGCGCCACAGTAGGAACCCACAGAATTTTTTAAATAGCTTTGGTGGGGTATAACTTATAAACCATAAATTTCACCCGTTTTAAGGGTAAAGTTCATTGAACATAAATAACTGTGCAACCAATACCACAGTCCAGTTCTGGTACAGTTCCATCACACCACTCCCTAAATTCACCTTACTCTTTATGCTCATATGCAGTCAATCACGGCGCCCACCCCTAGACAACCATTGATCTGCTTTACATATCTATCGTTTGACTTTTCTAGAAATTTCATATAGGTAGAATTCTATCATAACCAGTCTTTTGTGTACAACTTCTTTCACTAGCACATTTTTTTTGAGGTTCATCCTTCCTGTTATATGTATCAGTGGCTGGCTCATTTTATTGGTTGTACTTATGGTATGACTATACTACATTTTATCTGTTCAAAACATTTTAATTGTTTCCACTTTGGGGCTTTCATAAATAATGCTGCTGTGATCACTCACATAAAAGTCTGTATGGGGAGTTCCCGTCATGGCTTAGCGGTTAATGAATTTAACTAGGGACGATGAGGTTTCGGGTTTGATCTCTGGCCTTGCTCAGTGGGTTAAGGATCCGGCATTGCTGTGAGCTGTGGTGTAGGTTGCAGACGTGGCTCAGATCCCACATTGCTGTGGCTGTGGTGTAGGCCAGCAGCTATAGCTCCAATTAGACCCCTAGCCTGGGAACCTCCAAATGCTGTGGGTGCGGCCCTAAAAGGCCAAAAAGAAAAAAAAAAGTCTGTATGGACATGTTTCATATCCCTTGGGTACAAACTAGGAATGGAATTACTGAGTCCTAGGTTAAGTGTAACCTTAATTTGTTACACATTTTTACAACTGGGTTGTTTTCTTATTAAGTTGTAAGAATTCTTTATATATTTTGAATACAAATCCTTTATGAGATATTTGTTTCACAAACATTTTCTTCCATCTGTGCCCTGTCTTTTCTTTTTCTTAATGGTGGTATTAAAGGCTCTAACATTTAGGTGTAATGGTGTTCCTGCGTTAATTTTTGTGAACAGTGTGAAGTAAGGTGAAAGGTTCATTTCTTTGCACATGAATATCCAATTGTCCCAGCACCACTGGTTGAAAAGATAACCTGGAATGTTTTGATTTCAAAAGTCATACTTACTCATATACTGTGGGAAAACTGGACAGTAGGTAAGACTTAGTATGCAAAGAGAAATGTGGTTCAGGATTTGGAAAGGAGCATAAAAAAATCATAGGAGAATGAGATCAGCTTGCCAAGCAGATTTTGATTTTTAGTCAAGGCTGGGATGGAGAAAAAGAGAATATGAACCTCAGATTCAACAGTGTCATCTCTTCACAAGGCAGGGGTAGTGACGACCATCTCCTTAAGCTAGCACTCTAAGAGCCAACCCACACTTTATAGTGGCATGGAAAGGATGCAGTACATTCAACGATACAACGAGAGAAGTATTAGTGAAAAGAAATGTCTGTTGTGCCTTCAGAATCACAAGAACCATGAAGATCCTCAATATTATAAACACATGCAAAACTTCTAGTAGAGCTTCCACTTGTGAATCTTAAGGGGGCCTTTTCTAGTTGCTAAACCTGAAGCAAATGAAAACCAGAAATACAGGGGGCAAAAGGAAAAGAAAGATGTTGGTTCTCATAAGCTCTTGAGAGCTGCACTCAGTCTAAAATCCTTTGAGGGTGGTTTCTTGTGAGATCAAATGAGGGCACAAGAGAGAAACCTGGCCAGGAGGTAGAAATAATAGGCTCAGACAATTGTAACACAGTGACAAATATAATGGTCTCTGATGTCTAGACCTTCCAAATTTTAGTACTGAAATGGGCTCGGGTATACGTGGGGTTATCTCTCTGCCATCTCTAATGACACCAGAGACTACCATGGTCTGAGACATGTCATCTTTCTCTTGGACATTTTCAGCAGCCTGTACACTGGACTTCTTTCTGCCACTCTTGAGCCCAGAAATCTATTCTCCACACATCAAGCCACCGTGATCTTTTTAAATGTGCAAATCAGATCTTGCTATTCCAAATCCTCCAGTGATACCAATTACTCTAAGAACAAAATCCAAACTCCTTCCGTAACCTACAAGACCTTGGACAGTCTGACTCTTCCCTAACTCTTCTACCTCATTTCATCATCCCACTGTCCCCTTCTCTTATTCATTATGTGACGGTCTCCCCACCTATCCTTTTCATTTTCTACTTCATCCCCAGTGTTTGGCACAGGAGCTGGCACACATCAGGAGATGCAAAAATAAAATCAATGAATAAATGAGGTACTTTCTGAAAGCACGTTAAAAATTCTTTTTAATACTAAGAAAACTTGAACTGTTGACCTTACTGGTTGCAAATGGCACAAAGAAGCAGTGGCTAAGAATGAGATAAACAGCCTTCAAAAAAAGCAACAGCAGCACATGATTCTAGAATGAACTATACAACTAATGGGAGTAAAATAACAGAGCAACTACCTAATGTCACTTAGGACCTCAGGAACAGTTCTAGGACTTCTTTCCACCTCTAAGGAAAAAAGACCAACAGGGACCAAGGGCATTGTGAGCCTACTTCCTAGGGAATTTTCCACAAAGAATGCCAAGCTCTGATTACTTTTTTTCATCTCTTACAGCCAGAGTGGGCAGCGGGCCTTTAGGGTGCCCTCATCTGAATGCAAAATAAAGCCAGTAATCTACTTAGGCTGGGATCTAACTGAGCTTTATAACCAAAGGGCAAAAACATTTCCATATGTTCCAGTGCAGTGAGATTCATGATACTAGAAGAGCCTTATGATTCTGGGTAGAAGTCAGCTGGAATAGTTTGGTTTTCTGAGCATCCCCTCTGCCATGGAGCAGGTAATATTCAATCATCTGAATCGGTTACTGGTTTTTGAAAGCAGAAGTGACCATAATAGTGAATGGCTCTAATCGGCCTTATCTTAAAAATTAAAAAGTACTTATAACGTGTCTGATGAAGGGCTTATTTCGCTGAGAGTTGCTCAGTCTCTTAAATCCCTTTAATTCAAAAAAAATTTGAGTACCAGCTCTATGCCAAGTACTAACATGATATGAAGATGAGGTACAGTCCTTGCCTCTAAGAGCAGAGAGGACGGGGGGATGGAAACAAGTCTAGTCACCAAAACTACCAGCAAGATCCTTGGGAATACTTTAGTCTGTACAATGCACTCCACTCTAGTTCAGTTTCCCAAGACCTTCTGACTATATCTGAAACCAAATTTGAAGAAGTAAGCACATTATGGAAGGCTGAAAGCCTGGCAGAATGATTACAAGTTGATATTAAGAGAATCTATTTTATTGGTAACAAGAGAAATACAGGGACTAAAGAACTATAAGGTCTGGAGTTCCCGTCGTGGCACACTGGTTAACAAATCCGACTAGGAACCATGAGGTTGCAGGTTCGTATCCCTGGCCTTGCTCAGTGGGTTAATGATCCGGCATTGCCATGAGTTGTGGTGTAGGTCGCAGACAAGGCTTGGATCTTGCGTTGCTGTCACTGTGGCGTAGGCCAACGGCTACAGCTCTGATCAGACCCCTAGCCTGGGAACCTCCACATGCCGCGGGTGCGGCCGTAAAATGACAAAAAAAAAAAAAAAAAAAGAACTATAAGGTCTGCTTGAGTTCCAGAACACTGTAGGCACATAACTAATGGAGTCCTGCATTAAAGCCTGCAAGGGAAGGGTGATAAAGGGAAGAGTTGTACTTTAAAGTCAAGCAGGTATGCCCAAGACCAGCTAAAGGTATATTCTGGCCTCCGAGAGGTTGCCAGTGGGCTATGGCTACAGAGGGTCCTTGACCCCATACGAACAGCAGCGTATCACACCAAGGAGTACTTCAGTTAGGCCAAGTCACACAGCAGAGTCAGTAAGCAACCATGTCTAACAACAGACAAAAAAATATGTCAAGTACTTTAAGAATCCCAAGTGGGGAGTTACCACTGTGACTCAGTGGGTTAAGGACCAATCGTTATCTCCATGAGGATACAGGTTCAATCCTGGGCCTTGCTCAGTGGGTTAAGGATCTGGTATTCCTGTAAGCTGCGGCCTAGGTTGCAGATGTGGCTCAGATCTGTTGTTGCTGTGGCTGTGGCATAGGCCACAGCTGCAACTCTAATTCGACCCCTAGCCCAGGAACTTCCATATGCTGCAGGTGCAGCCATAAAAAAAGAAACCCAAATAGAAAATTTTTTATTTAGATATCAGGAAAATATACATTATATTTATAGGGGCTTTAAAAATGAAATACAATAAAATTTCTCCATTTATTTAGTCACATCTTCAAAATCTATGAAAAATTCTTTTTCATTTTCACCTTCCTTTGCTTTTCTGTATTATATTCCTCATGGGGTGTAGTATTATATACATTTAAAATTAATGCACCAGAAAGTTTCCTCCTTCGAAATAGTATAACAAGAACACAAAACAAAGTGGTACTGGCCATATAAAAGGATATAGCTAAATATAGAGACAAAACACTTGGTATGGATTTGTTTTATAAATCCTTTCAGTAAGACCTTCATCATTATGCTCTTCATTTAATAAAATACCACACTGTTAAGTAAATTGTAAAAGAAATCTAAAAGAATATTATTTAAACACAGTTTTCTTTTAAACCATGGTAAGATAACCATGATTTCTTTTTGTTTGGTTGGTTGGTTTTTTTTTTTTTGGATTTTTAGGGCCACACTTGCGGCATATGGAGGTTCCCAGGCTAGGGGTCAATCGGAGCTACAGCTGCTGGCCACAGCCACAGCCACAGCAACGCAAGATCTGAGCTGCATCTGCGACCTATACCATAGTTCACGGCAAAGCCAGATCCTTAACCCACTGAAGGAGGCCAGGGATCAAACACACAAGCTCATGGTTCTTAATCGGATTTGTTTCCACTGCGCCACGCGGGAACTCCCAGACAACAATATTTACTGAGTACATACCATGTGCCAAGTATTGTGCTATATTTACTGAGTACATACCATGTGCCAAGTATTGTGCTATATGCAATGATCTAAGATAGACAGACTGCCCTCATGGAGCTGATAACCCAGTGAGAAGAGCAAACATTAGACAGACATGTATTACAAGTGTGAGCATTATTTTAATGTAATCATTTGCAGTAGTCAATGAATTATTACTTTCTATATATGTCATAATTATACAGTTTACATGAAAGGAACCAAAAATATGACTAAGGTTATATCAGTTATTACAAATAAGATTTATCTGAAACATTTAAAGCTAAGTCTTAACTATATGTCTGATATCATTTCAGTAGAGTTTCAGAGTATGTATTGCTTTTATACGGCATGAGAAAAACAAGGATTATTTAACAACTCATATTTACAAGTATACTCTGACTTTTAATTAGTATGATACAACTATTTCACTAAGTAAATCAGAAGCACAAAGCAATGGAATTTATTATTATGAAAAAAATTTAAATATACAAAATAACAAAATAGTAAAATAAACTGCCATTTACCAATCATCTAGCTTCAATTATTACTAACTCATGGGTAACCTGGTTTCATCAAGAGCCCCACTCACTTTTTTTTAAATCTATGAATATATATATATTTTTTAAGTTTTATTGAAATATAGTTGATTTATAATGTGATAATTTCTGCTATACAACAAAGTGATTCAGTTATACATTCACACACATCCCATACACTTCTAAAACATCACATTTATCAGTAAATATTTCAGTATATCTCTAAAAAAGAGGCTCTTTTAAAAATCATAGCCGTAATACATTTCAGCAAAAATGTTCATGTGAGACTTAATAAGAAAAATGAACTGTGTATAGTTTTATGGAGATAATAATCCAACACAGTAACTTTAAAATCTCATTAAAATTTACCACAATTTTGTATAAACTGACCCTTTTGTCAACAAGGGCATTGAGATTCATAACTAATCATTTTCTAAAAGTCTAAAATTCCATTAGTGTCCAATGAGAATCTGATCATTTGATTGCTTATTTGACCTTGCCTGATTTTTGCATAGTCTGTCTTGCTTTATGTTACTCGGTGTTTGGGAAAGTCAGATTGGCTGATAAAAAGAGATTTATAATTTGTGCATTAAAGTATTGTGAAAAGGAAAGACATTGGTCCAGAACTAATGGCACAGAAATCTGTCTCTATTAAAAAGATCTATGATAAGTTAGGTATGACTCAACCACTTTCCTTTAATTTTCTGACCAAGTTTCTTTGACTAATATTGCTTTATTTTATTGAAATTCAATATGTGGGTAATGTAAATGAAACAGAACAATTAGCCTATTCTATATTTGCTCATCTTTTAATTCATGAAAGGAATAATGGACAAAGAAATCTACTAACGTAACAACCACAGTTGTATTTAGCAATAATACTCACAAAGCATTTTCTAGTACACATATATCTGTCCATTTGCCCAATTAGATAAACGGGCAAGTGCAATTTCCATTTTACAGTGGAAGAAACAGAGAAGTTAAAGTAACTTGTCCAAGGTTACATGTGAGCCCGGTGCTCTTTTTACTATAACATACTCAATAATGTATTTAAAATACAACCAAAGAATCTATTTGAGCATTAAATTTGAGATCAATTAAGTAATAAGTAAATGTAATTGATAATAAATAGTTGCTTCATAAACATATAATTAATTCTTTGGTTATATTACAGAAAAATGGTTTAATTCTCTGCAAGTAAAGTCTCTTCCATTCTGTCAAACTTTATTTCATTTCTAAATAAAACTTGTAAATTAACAGATACGGTTAGTTTGAGGATTCATTTCAAGAGCTTAAGGAGAAATTCATAAGAATATGACTGAAGGCTAAATTAAATTCACCATATAGATCACTTACCATAATTTGATTGTATGGATATATCACATCATGTGTTATGCAAGGAAACAGGAAAAAACAGAAGTAGCATGTACAATGTGAATTCTGAATTATCTAACTTTGAATGAAGATTCATTAAAAGGGTGAAATGAACTTAAATCCCAGAAGGCTAGCGTACAAAGAACAGGGGAAGAACTCTGAACAGCAAAAGAGCTAGTTAGTATAGGCATGCTAAAATTCACAAAGCAAGAAAAAAGCCACCGTGACAAAGGTAATTTACTCAGACTTCCAAACTCTCTAGGATCTCTCCTTACCTATATAAGTGGGTACTCTCTGCTTCCTCCCTTACCTTCTGCCTGAACACCTCTACCTCTCCCCTTGCCTGCATTTCCATCTGTCACATCACCTCCTTTCTCTGGTTCTTTCCTTTCCTTTTCCTCAGGCCTCTTCTGAATATTTTATGCCCATTGTCATACTTTTTCTTAACTGGCTGGTCAGAACACAGAATGAAAGCATTTCAAGTATAATTACTGTACTAATTTCAAATCAGTGATATTAAACTTTTTATTTATCACACAAAGAAGCATATGATTCTATGACTCTGTGAAATCCCTGGACTCAGACTGCCTAGGTTGCAATCCAGCTCCATACTAGCTGTCTGACATTACAGAAGTTATTTACATTCCAAAAAGTGTGAGAATGAGATACAAACTAATGGGGTTCTTGTAAGCATTCCAAGAGAATTTCCATGTGCTGGGTAAACACCATACAAAGTGTTAAGTAAAGATTAGCCACTACTCAATATGTACACTTCCTTTCCCCAATTCCTTGGAGCTGGAACTTTGAATATTATTGTACAAAGTCAAATTTTATTCCTATCATTGTACCTGGTAGAATATAAGTCAGCATTTAATGACAATCTTTGTTATGATATGTCCCACCTACC